>CM048745.1:187974278-189201361 GCA_026315105.1 Locusta migratoria
ACTACGCAATTTGATTAACGTAGGCATTCTGAACCTGTGGTCCACATTGCAGCATATACCAGTACCCCTAATACGCGGAAAAACGTCCTCTTGCAATGATACGTGGCTATATTTGTCGCTGGATATTGTTCATGATGCCATGAAGGGACTAATTCCTCCACATTGTTCCACTCAACGGCGATTCTTCTCGTCCAAAAATTGCATTTTTCAATGTTACATAGGAATGTTATATAGGGGTCATGTCTGGAAAAGACCCTAAACACTCTAATCTTGCGATGTCTTTATCATGAAGGAATCCATTCACAAAATGTGCACGATGAGCGCGAGAATTATCGTCCATTAAGACCAATCCCTCATCGAAATTCTGACGTGCCAGCGGTCGCCTCAACACTTCGCTCTCGCCTCCCGTTCGTCTCAGAACTCAGCCTGCAATAAAAATTGGACATATGTTGTATGACATTTTTATTGCAAGTCGTCTACACCTGTCTGTCTGTCTCTGGCCCTTTACCCGCACACATGCAGGGTCGGCACTGAGTTAAACTCGGATTTGGTATGCGTTTAATAGTTACAGGGTGACCGTTTGGTCTACCTGCCGCCAGGAGGAAACGTGTACCCCAAATGTATGCGTACAGTGTTATATGTGTGTGTGAAAGTGTTAAGTGTTACGAAATGGTTGTGAATCGTATAACTACGGCGGGACTTGGGGACCAGCCCGGTATTCACCTAGGGAGATGTGGGAAACCGCCTGAAAACCTAGGGTGGCCGGCACTCTGACCACTTTCGTTAATTTGCCGGGTGAATTCGAACCGGAGCCGTACGCCTCCCCGTCTAGGAAAGCGTTGCGTTAGACCACACGGCTAACCACCACCTCGTAAATCATTCACGCCTTTTGTTGAAACACCCTTTATAAAGAACGGCAAAATAGCGATATCCAAAACCGTATGGAAGACAAATGTGGTGGAGAGACGGCTGTGGAGATGTGCACGGACGAACATACATGCAACTGTTGAGTAACTGACTGCCCAAAGTGACCAAGAGGTAGCAACAATATCTCATCAACGACGGTTCATTTCGGCAGATTAAACTGCCATCAATGTAGAACGACCTATTGACCAATCGTAAACACAGATGCAGAAAGTATCGTTCTTCTAAAACACTCATATGACGCAATAATTGCTATCGACATGGGATCTGAAACAGATTCCATATTTCTAGATTTCTAGAAGGCGTTTCACACTGTCCCTTAGAATTGTTTAATCAAATTGCTAATTTATGGAATCTCGCCACAGGTGTGCGACTGGACTCGCGATTTCCTGACAAAATGGCACAGTACACTTAAAATGACGGAAAGACATCGAGTAAAATAGAAGTGACAATTGGGGTTCCCCAGGAAAGTGTTACAGGGCCTGTAGTGTACCTTACCTTTATAAACGATTTAGAAGACAATGTGAGTAGCTTTCTTGGACCGCAAACGATGCTGTCATTTATCGGTTAGTAAAGTCACCAGAGGATCAAAAGCAACTACGAAATGACATAGATGAAATGTCGGCATAGTGAAAATAGTGGTAATTGGGCCTTGATAAATGTGAAGTCATCCATAGAACCACTGAAAGAAACGGTTTAATATTCATTTACATTATAAATCAATCAAATCTGCAATTAAATGCCTAGGAATAACAATCACGAACACCTTTGGAGAGAACGCATACTAAATATTGTAGGGAAGGGCAACCAAAGCCAGAAAGAAGATGCAATTCTACTTACGAAACCGCGTACACTACACATGTGCGTCCTATTTTGGAGTATAGCGGCCCGTTATGGCATCCCTTCCAAGTGGGACTGGCGTAAGAGTTAGAGAAAGTGCAGGAAAGGACACCTCTTTTTTTTTTTTTTTTTTTTTTTTTTTTTTTTTTTTTTTTTTTTTTTTTTTGCGTATGATAAGATATTTTGTTAGCAGCCACCTACATAAGGGGATATGAACATCGTTATAAAATGACAGAGAACAGATCGAAAACGGAAAGATTTAGGTGTTCCTTTTTACTGCGCGTTATTAAAGAATGGAACTGTAGAGAAATATCATAAAAGCGGTTCGATGAACGCTCTGACATTCATTTCAGTGTGACGTGCAGAGTATGTACATAGACATACATGTAGATCTTGACTGAATTTTACACAATTAATCAACTGAACAATTCACCCCAAAATGCCAGACTTCTATGTTCCATTTTGTGCAAAAATAATCAGTAATAGCAAAAAATGTGGAATAAGAGGAAGACTCATTCTGGCAACCGTCGCGTAAAAAGGACCTGGAAAATCGTCCCCAAAACCGGAAGGATCAGTAATGGTCAACGGCTTGAGGATGGAGTAGGCTATTAAAATCACTGTACGAACGATACGAGGCTTGTAATAAAAAATATAAAAAAAAATTGTGTCGCAATGATCTCTCCATCGGTAAACGTTTGTGCAATAGCCACCATTCGGATCTTCGTTGGGATACTGCCAAGGAGGAGGTGACGATAAAAGGAGACTGAATAACCAACGAAGGCAAACATTTTACGTGATGGAACATGAAAAGTCGAAAACAATAGGAGCGCTAGAAAATCTGAAAAAGGAAACATAGCGGCACAGTCTACAGATATGAGGATCAGTGAAGCCAGAAAAATGTTCTAATGTGTGTAAATCTAAGGGACTCTACTGCTGCGGTTATAAGTCCCTAGGCTCACTAACCACCTAAACTATATAACTACCAATAAACCCATGCCCGAGGAAGGACTCGAACCTCCGACGGCAAGCAACCGCGCGCTCTGCAGCAAGGCGCCTTACTGTGCACGATCGCTCCACCGCGGCAGAGAAGCCGGATAAGGATTTCAAGGCAGAGGAAAAAGTATAATGTTAACAGTAGCAGGAAATTGTATAAGGGGAGTAGGATTTGTTATGAATGGGAAAGTAGGTCAGAGAATGAGCTATTATCAACAGTTCAGTTATCAGGTTAATTTTATGAGATTTCACAGTAAACCAATGCCGACAACGATAGTTCAAGTGTACATACCGATACTACAAGAAATTAGATGATGACGAGTATGAGATAATGAAAAAACAAAAGAGTGTTAGCTATGTCAAGTGGTTCGAAATCTAATAATCTACAACGTATTATAAACTCAGAAATTCAGTTTGGGATCAGACTTCGCTTGTCAGTAGTAGACGTCAATGGAGTCCACTCACAGAAGTTTTAAAGCGCACCATCCAGAAAATTCCGAGAATAAAAGGCCCCAAAGTTCAAGTGCAAATTATATATACAGGGTGTTTCAATAAGTGTGTTTGCCTCTGTAACTTGTAAAAAATAGGTGACGGGAAATTTTACTGTGGTAGGTCAACACAAGAAGTGCTACACTTTCTGCGGAGGTATGAACATGGTTTAGTGTATCATTTTCCAAAGAGCTACAGCACAAAGATATAATTTTTTAAATGTAACAATAGTTTTTTCTATCGTGCATTGGATTCGTTGAAACCAGTTGCGTCCATTTCAATTTAAACTACATTCCTATCACTGTAAGTTTGGGAGCTACAACCCTTCAAAGTTTAGGGGGCGGAGGGTACAACAGCGTAGCTGACTGGCTAGTGGTCATAGACAGTGGGCCGTGCCCCAGGGGATAGCCACTCGGCCAGTCAGCTACGCTGTTGTAGCCTCCGCCCCCTAAACTTTGAAGTGTTGTAGCTCCCAAACTAACAGTCATAGGAATGTAGTTTAAATTGATTTGGACGCAACTGGTTTCAACGAATCCAATGCACCATAGAAAAAACTATTGTTACATTTAAAAAATTATATCTTTGTGCTGTAGCTCTGAGGAAAATGATACAATAAACTATGTTCATAGCTCCGCAGAAAGTGTAACATTTATTGTGTTGACCTACCGCATTAAAATTTCCCGTCACCTATTATTTTATAAGTTACAGAGGCAAACACACTTAGTGAAACACCCTGTATATCGTATATACAACAAATAATGCATTTTACAACTAATAAAGGTAACTTAAACTATTAAATACTATTGTCACTACAATTTTATTACTAAATTAGGCAATATTGCAAGCTGTGGAAAGATTATAAATATTCGTTGCAAATTCGAAGAACCAGTTTCTTCGTGGAAAAGCGAGTGTGCTGCTGTACGTATACAAACAGGCAGACGCTCAGGGGACTCAAGGCTCTCACGGGTAATACTTTAGGTAATAAACGTTATATAAAAGCCATTATCAGTTTTCAAACAAATAATTTTAAAAAATTGTTGGAGGTAGACCGAACCTGGATCGTCCGTCCGACAGATGATGATTCGCTTTTTTTTTTTGTTATGTTTTCATTTTTGTTAGTTATTTATTTATTGCTTTTCGGCAGTGCTACAGCACAGATTTCAATGAAAAGCTGTCTGTTGTATATGTGATGCACTGAAACTTTTTAGAGAGCTATTTTTTGGTATTTTCTGAATAGTGCGTCTTAAAACTTCCACGAGTGGATTTCCGTTGAAGTATTGTACTAACATACGAAGTCTTATTCCAAACTGAATTTGCGGGACCTGACGGTCTCCTTTTCAGTGTAATTCGACAAAAGAAAGAAATGATGAGAGTTCGTAGAAATATGACTACCGATAAAATGGAGCTACTTAAAAAATGAGTTCAAGGAATTTTCTCACCATGGAAACAAAGACACTGAATGATCTTATAAAACTTTTAAAAAAGAAATGACACAGATTCGTCTCAAGTTGGTCATTTAGTTTAAATCAAACGTAAATATTACATTTCTTCTGTCCCAATGCTGTATCTTCTTCGTGACTATGGCAAGAAAACGAATGACGAACGAAGCATGGAGGATAAGAGCAGCAATGACAGCACTCGTCGCTTATATCAAACATGGGTCTCAATTGTTGAAGAATTTTCTGAGAATATATGTCAGGAACGGAGCTGAGTAAGGAAGTGAATCCTGAAAGAAAATTGTAATAATGGGATATACCTGTTTCAGAAAGTTGATGAACGGAATCAGGATTGACAACTGAATGGACTAGAAAAGGAATATGTGAAAAATGGTGGCTAGACGGGAAAAGATGATATAACATCACAGGGTGACTGTAATAGAATGGTAATTAATTTTATTTTCTATGTATATACATAATTCATTGACTCACTAAATTATTCGTTGCGTTACTAGTGTTGTTGTACTGCGATATCACTCACTTTGAATCTTCGTAGGTCATATCACAAAATAGCATTCCATATGACTTGCTCATTCAACTGACCTGATTATTAAACTGTGCTGCTAAACTCCTAGTAAAAGATGTTGCCTGGTCTGTGTAGTTTTAATGTTTTGGGCATGAGGATGACGTAGATTCAATCGGTATTGTTTACACATACACACACTAGAAGAAACTTTACTAAAAATTCGAAACCACGAATTGCCAAAATAATGTTTCTACGATCCTCAAGTTAGAAAAATGTTTTTGTTTATCGTTGTACTAGCTGCTAAACCCGGTATTGCCGGGCTATATATACATTTTTCCAGTCATATTAGAAACGAAAAACAAAATCGGAAGAGATTTCATCTTTTTGTATTCATGAAAACAGCTAGAGATTATGAAACAGTTAAACAAAGAAATATGCTGTTCATTACTAATGACATCATATATCCTTGACTATGTGTCCTACAATAATATAATTTTTCAGATTTGTAGAGTGTTATATTAGGAAACTGTCTGCGATGTATAAATATCGACTGAATGAAGTCTCGTAAATATCGCGTCGCGTGATGGGAAAGATTTGTGACTCACTGATTACGTCGTCATATATCCTGAACTATGTGTCGTACTTAGTTTTTATCACCACAGCGATTGTTGTCCCATAGTAAGCAACAAAAGTACCAAGTGTAATTTGGTCCATCATTTTAGGAGATGTGGAAAAGTGGCGCATGATGTAGCAGTTACTCGGAAATTCCATTGTTTATGTCATATCTCCTGAAATATGTGTCGTACTATTATGTAAATTTGAAGGTACATCCAGTGGTATAAGGGCCAAATATTTGCAAAATATGTCGTAAATGGCGATAGTAGTAAAGACTTAATAAACTGAAAATGTTCAAATCTTTGTTAAGCTTATGGGACTTAACTACGGGGTCGTCAGTCCCTAAACTTACAAACTACTTATCAACTACCTTATACTTACGAACTAGCTACAACTAAGGACGGCACAAATATCCATGCCCGAGGGGGGATTCGAACCCCCGATCGTAGTGCCCGCGCAGACAGTGACTGAAGCGCCTCAGTCCCCTCGGCCATCGCGGCCGGCTAATAAACTGAAATCTCATTCGTGATCACAGGGTTTTCCCATGAACCAAATTGTTTATGACTTCAAATCCCATGAACAACACGTCGAACTGTGATGTAATATCTAAGGAACATTCCGTGGTTTGTGTGTGTACTGTCTGTGATATGTCTCTCAAATACAATTTACACTGTAGTAGTAATAACTTGTAACGTCATGCCAAATGCCATAGATATACATCATGAACATCGGAAAAGTAGCAAGCGATAAACTTTTTTCCTTTCATTATTTTGTTGGAGTTGTCAGTGAGAAAAATTTTCGTAAGGATTTGAAATTATGTTCAAAGTTTATTGAAATTCTCTAAGTGATGGCATTGTCAATTTTTTTTTTTTTTACTTGACGAATAAAATCACGCTATCACGCGCCGCAAGATGGGGCAGTTTTCATTGACGCGGTATATTATGAACTATGTACCGTAGTTGGTTTATGCAACCATAGAAAATGATTCCTGACCTTAAAAATATTTGTACCAAATTTGGTTGAAATCGTTCCATTACTTTAGGTGTAGATGTAGAATATTATCGCGTGAAGCTGCAGTTTTTCACGACTGTCATTGTTTATGACGTCTTATCTCAATACGTATCTGACGTACGTGGTTCTTACCCCGACAGCTATTGTTGTCTGATAGTAAGGAACATGTGTACCAAGTTTGGTTGAAAGCGGTCCAGTAGTTTAGGAGAATACCTGGAACATACAAACATACAGCCTATGTTATAAGATTTATAGATCCATACATGACATGTAATTTGTAGCAACACAAGATAAAATTCTTAAGAGAAAGTAGATAACAGTACTAGAAGATGGTAGTCAACAACGCTTTAGTAGTAATTAAGAACACAGAACCTGCCACACAAAGGAAATAATGACGTTAGTTAGCTGCAGTTTTCTCCACAGCGCGGAACCAGTTGGTCTAGACGTCTTATCTGCATTCTATTGTACTCCTGTCAGTTATTAGTTCCGCACTACGGCAGCACAGCGTGTTAAACACCTGCAGGAAGGCAGTGAAGGTGTAGTGTGAAATAATGGTACACCGCGCCATGCTCGCTGCAATTATTATACTGATTCATTTTTTCTATCCCTCCAATTACTCTTATATTCCGACGGGGTTCTTTCTTATCTAGGCCGGTCACTTAGTTTCTCTTAGTACTGAAAGAGATAATCGCAATGACGTCGATCATCCGAGGCATACGTCTCCCTAATAGAGCAGGATGCAGCCTTCAGGGCACTTGAATGTGTATTAATTATATGTAATTGATCTAAATTAAATAAACTGCTCAAGCTTAACCTGTATTAATAGTATGACGGTTATACAATTTCATTACTGTGTACTGAGGACTGTTGCTCTTAGCTAGGCACTAAGGCGCCATGCTCCGATGCGCAAAGCCGCTCCCCGTCGGGGGTTCGAATCCTCCCTCGTAAATGGAGGTTTGTGGTGTCTTCAGTATAAGTTAGTCCATAAACAGTTTGTATGTTTAGGGATATGACCCCGCAGTTAAGTGCCGTAAGCTTAACAAACTAATGAACATCTCAGAGCTAGAAACATTCTCTGATTATGTGTACAGACTCATGGAACCTGATGATATGTATTTACTGAAGAGCGAAAGAAACTAGTACTCCTGCCTAATATCATGTAGGGTCTATAACACCCCCTATTTTCCCGCAAAAACTCATAATTACCTTTTCATCACGTGCGGAAGGCTGCAACACCATTCGTTTCATTTTCCATATCCCTAAGCCCATCTTTGACACAGATATTAACAATCTGCAGGCTCGGTGTCTTGGATTCGGGACAGTTTAACACGATTGGAACAAGGGAGTCATCATCATAATTTTCCAACTCCAGTTTCCCGGGTGTGGTGTACAAGCGCTTGCCATCTCCTCCTGTCTTCTACATCTACATCTACATCTACATCTACATTGATACTCTGCAAATCACATTCAAGTGCCTGGCAGAGGGTTTATTAACCACTTTCATAACTTTTCTCTACCGTTCCATTCTCTAATAGCGCGCGGGAAGATAGAACACCTAAATCGTTCCATTTTCGATCTGATTTCTCTTATTTTATTGGGATGGTCATGTTTCCCTAAGTAGGTGGGTGCTAGCAAAATATTTTCACATTCAGAACTAAAAGTCGGTGATTGAAACTTCGCAAACAGATCACGCCGCAATGAATAACGTCTTTCTTTTAATGATTTCCACCCCAATTCGTGCAAAATTTCCGTGACGCTTTCCCCCCCGTAACGTGATAGAACAAAACGAGCTGCCCTTCTCTGAACCTTCTCAATGTCTTCCGTCAATCCCACCTGGTGAGGGTCCCACAAGGGGCAACAGTACTCCAGGAGAGGACGCACAAGTGTAATGTAGCCAGTCTCTTTGGTGGAGCTGGTGCATCTTCGAAGCGTTCTGCCGATGAAACCTTTGGTTCGCCTTCCTCACAATATTTTCTATGTGTTCTCTCCAGTCAAAGTTGTTCGTAATTGTAACTCCTAGGTATTTGGTAGCATCTACGACCTTAAGGTTTGACAGATTTATCGCGTAATTGAAGTTCAGCGGATTTATTTTAGTGGTCATGTGTTTTACTTCACACTTTTCTTTATTTAGTGTCAATTGCCAATTTTTGCACCATGTTGTAATTTTGTCTAAATCGCTTTGCAGTTGCTTTTGATCCTGTGTTGATTTCACTAACCGATAAACGACAGCATCATCCGTGAACAATCTAAGGGAGCTATTCAGATTGTCTCGTAAATCGTTTATAAACACGAGGAAGAGTAGAGGACCTATAACGCTTCCCTGTGGAACGCCAGATATCACTTCTGTTTTACTCGATGACTTACCGTCAATTACAACGAACTGTGTTCTTCATACATCTTCTGTTCCAGAATGTCTTCCCATTTGTGTCCTTTCTCCTCCACATCTAATATTACAATCTCTATTCAGTATTTCCTTGGTCTTTCCCGTGGTCTTTTTCCTATGAGGTTGAAATACTTTTTAGCAGCCGCGGTGGAGTAGCTGAGCGGTCTAAAGCGTCTCGCTATGGAGCGCGCGGCTGCTCGCCGTGGAGGTTCGAGCCCTCCCTATGGCATGGGTGTGTGTGTTTGTCCTTACGTTGGTTTACCTTAGTTTAAGTATTTTGTAAGCTACGGACTGATGACCACGCAGTTTGGTCCTATATAATTACAAACATTTGATTGTTAAACTTTTTAGCAGGTCTTTCACTATTCATTCTCATTAAGTGTCCATGCCACCGAAGTGTACGTTTCCTTATGATGCTGGTGACAGGAACCTCAATACCAGCTACTTTTCTATTCACCTCATTCCTAATTTTAGCCTGTCTGGTTATTTGATTCATACTTCTAACGAATCTCATTTCCATTGCCTGAATTCTACTGAGGTCTCTGATTCGTACGGTACATGTTTCTAAGCCGTATGTAAGTACTGGAACGAGATAGGTATGGTACATTGTTGTTTTTGCTTTTTGTGGCATTTTATCATCCCAGAGAAGATTCCTTATTTGACTGTATAAACTGGATGCTTTCTGTGTTCTGCTATTTCCTGCTTAGCGGTGTTGTCTTTAGAGATCATGATTGCTAGGTATTTGAAATGAAAAACATATTCTACATTGGCCCCATCTAGAAATATATTTGATGTTGTTCCTTGCCTGTTGATGGTCAACTCTACTGTCTTTGTTTTACTTATCTTTAGTCCGAAATTTTTGAATGTATTCTTCCAATCATTCAGTTTCCTCTGTGCTTCAGCTTCTGTCTGTCGCCATACCATCAAATCATTGGTAAAAACAAGGGCATTAGGTTCGCTGTCTATTTTCGTGATAGATTTTATAATTTTGTCCACTACTATTAAAAATAGGAGTTGTGATAGGGCACTTCCTTGCTTGACTCCTCTCTTTGTTTCTGATCGTTCGTTGTTACCTGGACACAGCTATAACACTTTTGGTATAGCATTTTGACATTATCTATCAGATACTTTACCACCTTTTAGGTTTTTCAAACTTTCCCATATTTTGCTTCGAGGGACACTGTCATATGCTTTTATGATGTCTATACAAATACAATAACAAGATTTTTCCATATTCCCAGTATTTTTCTGTTATCATTCTTATTGCAGAAGTAAGATCCATAGTACCTCGGTCTTTCCTGAATCCATATTGTTCTTCCTCAAGCAAGGGTTCAACTACCTTTCTAAGTCTCACTTCGACGATATTTTCTAACAGCTTCAGTGTGTGGGAAAGCAGCGTGATGCCTCTACAGTTTCCACATTTTCGCCGATTGCCCTATTTAAACAGAGGGATGATGACTACTCCAATCTTCTGGGATTTCGTTTTCTTCCCAAATCACTGATAACACTCTGTGCAGCCAATTTAAACCTGTTGTTCCTGCTGTCTTTATCAACTCTCAGCTAAGCTCATCAAAGTCTGTTGACTTTCCATTCGCATGCTCTTTAATGCTGTTTCTATCTCAAGTCTCTCCCCCCCCCAAAGGACTCACAATTGTATCGTGAGTCCGTGCGTGGCGAGCACGGGGCCCCTAGATAATGCAGTCTTCCTTCCTTCTTTACTTACCGGACTGCATTTCTTTTCCCCCTCCCCTCCCTTCCTATCCTCACCCTTCCCTTCCCAACCGGGGGACTGATAACCTCAGTAGTTTAGTCCCCCTTTCCCAACCAAACAACCTAACCTACCTCACACGCCTTGTTAATGGGTATCAGTTATAATAGATTACTGTCTGAAACAAAACACATTAATAACCAGTAAAAGTAACCATCAATGCGCGAAATGCGCTCTTTACGGAATTCCACCCATTAAGTACACTAACAACAAGTATTGTTGTAACCAGTGGAGTAACTATGGGGGGATGAAGGGTATAGAACCCACCAGAACCCCCCAGACCCCCCCCCCCAAAAGGAAAGAACTCGTATAACAACAATCTGGTAAAGATAAAGATTGAAAACTTGGGGTGTTTTACCATAATCTTTCATTGGATCATTGGATGGGAGTGCATTAGTTTCTCTAACGGGACTGGTAGATGGTAGTCTGTCTGGAAACTGACTAAAATTTTGCTCGTCAAGCAGATCTATCCCCCCCTCCCCCCCGCAAAGCCAAGTCCTAGTTACGCCACTGGTTGTAACAGTTCCACATAAGCAACATATTGGTGGCTACGATTAACATGAAGTACAATTAAACCAGCTCCTAGCAGATCCAGATGGCTAATGAGAGAGAGAGAGAGAGAGAGAGAGAGAGAGAGAGAGAGAGAGAGAGAGCCTGTCGCCTCGGCCGCCCACCTGAGCGCTCACATTCGTGGACTCCCTCTGGCGACCCGTATGGAGACTGCTGGCGTCGACCAGCGACTGCGACCTTTCCAGAGATCTTACAGGCCCCAGCGAGCACGCAGAAGTGCCGCTACACAACTTAGCATAGACTCGGTTAATGTTTGAAGTAATGCTGGAGGAAAGCGTAAGCGTACAATAGGGTCTTTAACATATATTTATAACTAGCTGCAAGTAGCCGGATTTGCCCGGGTTTAAATTAAGGTTTTCTGTTGTAACTTTGCGTACGTGTAGCAAATTTCACGTTATTTGCTTGTCTGGATCTTGAGTTATAAGGGAACAGACAAACAGACAACAAATGCGTCTTACATGTATAGAAATTGTAATCGAAGTCTGTAAGTAAAGTACTCTCCTCCATGCACCGAACGGAATTTTATGTACACAGTAACCTTCATCTTGTTTTCAAGGTCAAGTGTACAAAATTTCATCAAGATCGGAACAAAACTGCGGATTTTGGCGAAATTCATAAGTACCCCCGGCACCATGCCCTTTTTCTTGTTTGGAAGGTCAATTGTGCAAAATTTCATCAAGATGAGTGCGAATATATAGATTTACACGGTCACATTGAAAACGCACTTCCAATTTGTCTCAAATTTACCGGTTGGTTTAAGAAAAAGAAATAAATAAATAAAAATTAAAAAAAAATTGAACGAAACATATTTAAGAACCTTCCCCATGTATTTTGTTTACGTGTACCAAAGCTCACGTTATTTGGTTGTCTGGATCTTGAGTTATAAGAGGACAGACAGGCAACAAATGCGTCGAGTAAGTATAGGGACTTACCATTCTATATTCAGGAACATGCAGAGCTGATTCTTTCTGCTGATGATACATGTGTAGTTATCACACCTGACAGACAAGAATTAACTGAAGAAATTGTAAACGACGTCTTTCAGAAAATCATTAAATGGTTCTCAGCAAATGGACTAAAATTATGACAAAACACTGTACATACAGTTCCATACAGTAAATGGAATGACACCATTAATAAATGTAGACTTTGATCAGAAATCTGTAGAAAAGGTAGAATATTCAAAATTTTTAGGTGTTTGCATTGACGAGGGATTGAATTGGAGAAACATATTGAAGATCTGCAGAAACGTTTCAGCTTCTTATGCTATTAGGGTAATTGCAAATTTTGGTGATATACGTCTCGGTAAATTAGCTTACTATGCCTATTTTCATTCTATGCTTTCGTATGGCATCGTTTTCTGGGATAGTTCATCATTGAGTAAAAAGTATTAATTGCACAAAAGCGTGTAATCACAATAATTGTTGGAAGCCATGCAAGATCATCTTGCAGACACTTATTTAAAGAGCTAGGGATCTTCACAGTATATATATACTCATTTATGAAATTTGTTATTACCAATCCCACCGAATTCAAAAGAAATAGCAGTGCACATAACTACAACACTATGAGAAAATGATCTTCACTATTCAAGGTTAAATCTAGCTTTGGCACAGAAAGGGGTGAATTATGCTGCCACAAAAGTCTTTGGTCACCTACCAAACAGCATCAAAAGTCTGACAGATAGCCACCTAGCATTTAAAAATAAAAGAATTTCTGTATGGCAACTCCTTCTACACTATAGATTAGATAATAATCTAATCTAATCTCTTCCGAATAGCACGTTACAAGGCATTCCATATATGCTCAATAATGTGTGTGGGATAGGGGGACCTAACTGATAAGGTTATCAGTCGCCCAGTGGGGAGGGGAATGACTGAGGATAGGAAAGGAGGGGAAGATAAGAGGAACGCAGTACAGGGAGGAAAGAAAGAAGAAAGATTTCATTATCTCGGGGCCCCGTGCTCGCCATGCACGTAATCACGAAAGAACCGTGAGCCGCCTGGGGGGAATAATGTTCATGTCTGGAGAGTTTGGTGGCCAGCGGATGTGTTTAAACGCAGAAGAATTTTTCTGGAGACATTCTGCAGCAATTATGGACATGTGGGGTGTAGCATTGTCCTAACGGAATCGCCGAAGTCTGTCGGAATGTACATTGGACATGAATGGATACAGATGGTCAGCCATAATGCGTACATACGGGCACATGTTAGAGTCGTATCTAGATGTCTCACAGGCCCCAAATCACTTCAACTTCACACGTCACATATCATTACACAGCGTCCACTTTCTTGAATAGATTCCTGCTGACATGAAGGTTTTTTGGAGTCATGAGGTTGTCTCCATACCCTACACATCCATCCGTTCGAAACAATTGGAAACGAGACTCGTCTTACGCGGCAACCTGTTTCCAGTTATCAACAAGCTATTGTCGGTGTTGATGGGCCCAGGCGAGGCGTAAAGTTTTGTGCCGCGTAATCGGTGACGGTACACTAGAGGGCCTTCGGCTCCATAAGCTCATGTCGATGATGTTTCGTTGAATGGTTCGCATGATGACACTTGTTGATGGCCCAGCACTGAAATCCGCGGCAATTATGTAAGGGTTGCACTTCTGTAACACTGAACGATTCCCCTATGGTTCTTTCATGAGTAAGTGGGTGGCGAGCACAGGGCTCCGAGCTAATGCAGTCTTCCTTCCTTCGTTACTTTCCGGAGCACATTTCCTTTCCCCCTCCCCTCCTTTCCTATCCTCACTCCTTTCCTTCCCCATCGGGGGACAACCTCAGTAGTTAAGTCACTCTATCCCAACCAAACAATCCTACCCATTGAACGATTCTCTTCAGTCGTCGCTGGTCCCGTTCTTGCAGAATCTTTTTCCAACCGCACCGATGTCGGAGATTTGGTCTTGTATCGGATTCCCTTTATCCACGGTGAATTTGTGAAATGGTCGTACAGGAAAATCCACACCTCACCGCTACCTCGGAGATGCTGTGTTATCAGTGAAATGTTGTCAATGTGTGGGTTTCTCCTCTGTGTGTCAGCGCCAGATTTTCTTTTGTTTGCCTTACACTGTAATGCCTTTTATAGGAACAGGGGACTGATGACCTGGCAGTTTAGTCCCTTCTAACCAACATTATCAACAACAGATGCAGTGTTTCACCTCTCGTTCGCCGACTTCAACACAACGAACAAACTCACTTAAATCGTGAAAACCTGATGTTGTAGTTGCAGTAACCGTTATAACGCCAGATTTATTTAGGTGTTGCCTGACACAGTAACTTCCTCTGTTTACGTATCTCTATGCTTGCATACTCTTTACCTGTTTCTGGCTCTTTAGCGTATATCATTGATCTCTACACTACTTGGATGTTGAACTTCTGCTGTATGAACGTGCCAGCCATAGATATTCATGTTTCTCGATAAATTATAATATAGCTTCTATGAAGTATTAGCCTATTATACAGCGAATTGAAACAGTTTTATAGCCAAGAGGTACGCAAGTATTTCTTTGTCACTTAATAACCAATGGAAATTCGATTACCAAATTAAAACATGGTGGACAATGCGAAAACTTGTGGGAAACATAGGAATGTGCAGGCACGCCGCAGTTTTAATCTTAGCACTACAGTTATACATCCTGTTGGTATAGCGATCACCGGGGATTATAAGTATGAGAATTTATCCATCGACGGGTCGATAATGAGAACTCTTTGCAAAATGCAATAAACCTTACAGAAAATTCTCACCGAAAAAAAAAGAAAAAAAAAAAAAAAAAAAAAAGAAAACGTATTATATATAATTCGGTATGATTATGCAATTTATTACTGTTTCTCTCTCTCTTTTCTTTTTGAGGGTAGGGGGTAGGGCTTTTGAGACCCATGGTATGCTCACCTGATATAATCTGCAGCTGCTGACTGTTACTAATGTCAGGACTAAAGCGTGTTAAACGTTATAATAAATGTTCAAATGCTCGTAACCCCGATAGACCAAACTGCAAAAGTCGTCGTTCCCTAGACTTACTGCTTAAAGCTAGAAAGGTTCGACTCGAATCTCCGGTGAGAATGACCGTGCAATCCGTGACTTGGCGCCTCAGACTGCGTGACCATTCCCGCGCGGCTCAATCGTTATAACTGAAGCATATAGATGATTTAGAAAATGTAGATGACTCACGCTGCATCTCCCCTAGGCAACCCTCCGTTCAAATCACTGTCAAGCTGAAAAATGTAATATTATTGTGTAAAATCTTCATAGCTACAGCACATCCTGGTACCATTCCTGCAACAATGGGCACCCTTATAATGATGTATTTTAGTAGAGTGGCATCGGTTTTATTTTCTATTCACGAGATAACGTGTGCACTGATCAGTAACTAATTGTAGAACAAATAGTATATTCACGTCCCAAATTCTCTAAATACAAAAGAACGCCAGTCACTTTTCACAACACCAATCGTATAAACACTCTGATTCATAGTTTATTATAAGTCAAAAGAAAGATGAGAATTGTTCACTACTCTGCCTTACTGAAGTCACATTCTCACGGTTTGTGACGACAGCTGGGTTTTTATCGTACCGGTATTTGCAGTGCCCTGATTCACCTTACTTCTGCATCTATCAACTGCCGAATTTTATTGTATTTTTCACTTTTACTATTTTTCTTCTTACCCTATTTGTAACCTCTTACCTCTGGGTTAATAAACAATCAATCCAAACACAATAAAACCGCATCTAAGGCGAATGTAAGGCCACAACCCATGGTGGGAGATTTTGATTTGATTTCACCGTGTGTGTACCTAAGAATAAGACACCCTTGACATGTATCGGACTTTGGACAAACTATTTACGAAGCGGGGACAAAATCTATATCTATAAATGTGAATGTCTGTTCGGTGTACGTTTATCACGTCTGAACCACAAGACATGAAGAGCTAAAAATTTGTACAGTTACTAATGTTACCCAGGGAATGCTTTAGGCGCGGTTTCATGGCGATCGGATAGCTATTTATATACATATATTAATGTGAATGTCTGTTCGGTGTACGCTTATCACGTCCGAACGACGAGACGCAGCGACTTAAATATTTGTACAGTTACTAATTTATACCTGAGGAAGGTTTTAGGCACGGTTTTATAGCGACCTGATAGATATTTAGTAATTTGAAGAATATAACGCGAAAAGAGGAACCATAATTACTGTTTGAAAATTATATTTACTCTTTGAAAATGGTTTTATTGGTTGCATTGTTGGTTGTGGGTTGATAATCATAAAAGGGTGGAGTATATTGGGATGGAAAGTTATCGGTGTATATAAAATTCTACGTGTGTGTGTGTGTGTGTGTGTGTGTGTGTGTGTGTGTTAATATTTCGCTCTTCAGCGAAAACTACAGAACGCAAACAAATGGTCTGTGTGTAATTGTTGTCCGAAGTCTCTTTGTACACCATAGCAGTCCATGCCGATAGCTATAAGGGGCGGAAGATATGGTGGTTGAATGTCGTCAAATTATAAGAAAATTCGGACTGAAGGCCAGCGATGACGTTTGCCAGTCTATAGCAAGGAGGTTACGTACAGCGATGCCACAGACCATACCTTTGGTCTATGTGTGCCACAATGTCTTCAGCTCTTTCTCTTTAAGGATGAGCATACGAATAAGGAAATATAAGAATAAATAAATAAAGCAGTAAAAAAGAAATTTCTTTTAATACATCTCTTTAAAAAAATCGATTTGACGTTTCGCGCATTACATCAAGGGATACATCTGTGATATTATTACAGTCATTATTGTTGAATTTCGTGCATTTTTACCTGTGATTTCTTATATATTCTCTGATAAATGTAACATGTTTTTAGAAAAAAGGAGATGGATAGAGAGAGAGAGAGAGAGAGAGAGAGAGGATAGGAAAAGTACTAACTCAAAGTTCGAATAAATAAATAAATACCCGGACAACGTCGGGTTTTCAGCTAGTATTATATACAAGAATTAATCAGTTTACTGAAGTTATTTACGCGGTCGCCAGTCTGATTAGGCAACAAAATGTTCAAACTATTAGGTACAGAGAAGCGGCAGAGACATTTCGTGCAGCGTCTCGATACTACTGGAGCGGTGAGGACACTAGCGCAGACGTAGATCATCTGCGACAGCTTTACGTAACCGCCAGCCAATCAGAAGCTGATCAATCGCAAGCCATCTACTTGTTATGTAAGACCATCGCAGCACTAGATAACCAGTCAGTTGCTCTTGACGAAGGCGATGGAGGTAATCGCCGAAAGCTTGAAATTTCATCAAGATTTGACGCGGAAAGAACGAAAATGTATTTATACATTATTGTTATTAACTTAGCTTTTATAAAATTGGAGATAAAATACACTGTACTACAAATTTGAAGCAATCAGTCATAGGTTACGATTACCAACTGATCAATATTGTGACTTAAAATTATTTATTGTTCTCTCAATTACTGGGTGATCAAAAAGTCAGTATAAATTTGAAAACTTAATAAATCGTGGAATAATGTAGATAGAGAGGTAAAAATTGACACACATGCTTGGAATGACATGAGGTTTTATTAATAAAAAAAAGAAAAGAAAAAAGTTAAAAAATATCCGACATATGGCGCTTCATGTGATCAGAAAAACAATAATTAGCATAACAAACTACGACAAAGCAAAGATGATGTTCTTTCCAGGTCGGCCGCAGTGGCCAAGCGTTCTGCGGCGCGCCAATCACGGTCTGCACGGCCACTACGGTCGGGGGTTCGAGTCCCTCATCGCGCATGGACGCTTGTTTCGTCATTAGTATAAAGTAGTTCATAAGAAGTTTGTAAATTTAGGGACTGATGACCCCGCAGTTAAGTCCCTTACGCTTAACAAACATTTAAACATTTTTGTTCTTTACAGGAAATGCTCAATATGTTCACCATCATTCCTCAACAATAGTGTTGTCGAGGAATAATGTTATGAACAGCACTGTAAAGCATGCAATGGTGAGGCATTGGCGTCGGATGTTGTCTTTCAGCATCCCTAGAGATATCGGTCGATCACGATACACTTGCGGCTTCAGGTAACCCTAAAGCCAATAATCGCACGGACTGAGGTCTGGGGACCTTGGAAGGCAAGCATGACGAAAGTGGCGGCTGAGCACACGATCATCACCAAACGACGAGCGCAAGAGATCTTTCCACCCATGCGTCTAGCAATATATATATATATATATATATATATATATATATATATATATATATATATATATATTTGGTTCTATTAAAACCCCATGTCATTCCAAGCATTTGTATCACTTTTTACCTCTCTATCGACATTATTCCGTGATTTATTAAGTTTTCAAATTTATACTGACTTTTTGATCACCCGGTATTTTATTGTAATTGTTTCTCATTAAATTCAATTTTAAATATGAAGTGCAATCTTCGACTAGTAAGGAAACAAAACGCAACGGTCTCTCAATACTTTTTAATTAGATACTACAAAAATGAGACTAAGCATTTCAAATTATTAATTAGTTCAGTAAGAAAATCATTTATCTTCTCATCCGTTCTCATCTCTGACTCTCGGATATTTACAGACTAGGATACTCTGTCAAGTTAACCACCGTAACACCCGTATCTCCTCAGTAAAACAGAATTCTTATTTAACAATGCTGCAATGTTAGCCTAATGTAACGTAATGCGTTCTCCTCGTCTCTGCTTAATAAAGAGTGTTCCTCCGACGAATTGCGGTAATCCTCTTCTCTACATAAAATATTGTGATATCCACCGCTTGTATATTTCCGCTTTCATCAAAATTTTATTTTAAACAACCAAGCATTTACTTCCTTCATTACTTGGTACTTTCTCCTCCTGCCATAAAATTTAAATGGTTGGGAGTGGCTTCATTGAATCATTAAATGGCGCAATTTAAAAAAAAAAAAATCTTTTAAATTGCAGGTCATTTGGTGGCTGTCTCTATAACGACACCACCGTCATTTCGATACTTTAATGGCACCAGTACGCATCCAGAAACACTGACCACTGACGTTTTCCTGCAACTGAAATTTTGTTTTAACTATCAGGCTCAAGAACTTTAGAGGACTTAGCTTCACATATAAAAATTAATCCATATTTCCGTTGCCACAATATAACTTCAGAACATATCAACTGATTTGCCTGATATTTTTTGTTGTTGTATTCATAACTGTCAGGAAAATGTTCGTTTTGTGGTGTCGCACAAGTCCAAAGTGCGCGCCACCTACTTTCGCCGCGCGCCGCCATGCACGCACGGCGCGGCGTTCCTACGACGACAGCCACGAGCGCCCTCTGCTGCAACTCCGCTCGTGGCCACCACTGAACGACCTCGTTCACTTGGAACTGAGATAGGAACCAGTTAAGACCTTCGGAATCAGATAGGCACCAGTGAAGACTTGGCTATCGCATAGGCACTAGGCAGGCCTCTTGCTCAACTATGTATCAGCCTTCTGCAGTACTGAGCTATGTAAAAGTTCAGTATTGTATAAATTCTGTGCAATATATATCTCGTTCTAATTTACTCTAGTGTTTCTAGTTTCTGGCTGTTCCCCTCCGTACCTGCACCAGCGTGCTATCTTTATTCCTGTGTCGGTCTCATTCCACTCGGCCACCGACACCTACGACGGAAACGAGACACAAAAGCGGCGACGAGGCAGGGACACAAAAGTGGCGACGAGGATGGGATACAAAACGTTTGAAATTAAATTTTTGGGAAATCTACCGAAAAATCAGAGAAATTGTGAAAAACTGAAATAGCTTTTTCAATGTGTCCATGTGTTTCTATTGTATACAAATCTATAGTTTTGTTCCGATATTGATGAAATTTTGGACTCTTGAGCTTCAAAACAAGAGGAAGGTCAATCTCTAAATAAAGTTTCTTTCGAAGCATGGCGGGTGATTACTTACAGACTTTGAAGAAATTTTATACACTTGACTTTGAACACAACATCACTGTCTACATTATGTATCATATGTTACTCCTCTTCACTGATCACCTCGAATGTTGATAGATATATTTGTTTGAATTTTACTGTATAAGAGAGGGGGGATGGAGATGAACGAAAGAGGTAGGAGTGAGAAGGGGGAGTGGAGGAAATTGGCCAAGAGAAGGGTGAGGAACAGATTAGAGGAGGAACAGATTATAGGATCTGTAAATTGCACTTTGTAACACTCCAGTAGCTTCAGCCACCTCTATCCCGCCACCTTTGCCCCACTTCCAACCTTCCGATGTCTCTCCATGTCACAGCTTCGTGTAATTCACGTTATTATTGCATGGTACTACCTGATCGCTATACTACACTATCCGAACGCAACATGAATCGGTAATTGCAGAGACAACATTAGTCCAAAAAGAAAATTTTTAGGCGAAGCGAAAAATTGTATGCAAGCTATATAATGGACAGGAGGATAAATCCATTAACTTCAATATTGACTCTATATGTTAGGTAAACTTTTACAATAAAACAAAGTACTTGAATTGTAATAAATTTGCACGTACGTTTTTTTTGTCTTATGTTGTTTTTGCGGGATGGACATTTTTGAACACTAAAATCAATTTGTTACAAAAAAAAAAAAAAAAAAAAAACTTCAATCTATAAATTTAATATTCAATATTACTTGTAGCATGCCTTTACAAATTGTCTAATATAGTTTTACAAAGAGAATTGAATATATATATATATATATATATATATATATATATATATATATATATATATAATATATATATATATATATATATAATAACTTAATGTATGTACACACTGTATGTAAATACCAAAGATATCAATGTATATCGTGACATTAGAACCTAAATTTCTTATTTCAACTATTAAGTCACTGAAGGATTAACATTACATAAACGTTATTTGACACTAAAAATTATTATGAATCATCTTCAGGAATGTGCATATTAGGCCACTCAACCAACTCCATATCTTTCAGTTGCCTGAAATTGATTGCAACTTTGTTATTATATGACATTTCTGGAAACAACTTTGGTTCTGTCTGTAATGGGTGTCTTAATGAATAAACAGTGTTTCAAGAGACCATCAATGTCATAATAATACTCAAATTTCCCTGGTAAAATTTCACTGTGATGGAAGCTCGTAAATGAGGACACAGTGAATTTGACTTTACTGTTCTGGTCCAGATTCTTCCTATAACTGTCGTTAGAAAAACAGGATCGGTTATAAATTTTGGGCTACCATTTTTTGAAATTCAATATCCCTTCTAATACTTGAATATTTTGTTTTTGAATGATGACTCCAAGTATTCAACATATTCATACAAAGAATATATTCCGTCTTGTTTTCTTAACACCTGTTTTATGCAAGGAAGTGTACGAACACATAGTAAAAATTAATGGTCATGCACAGGACAGATGCAATTCAGTAACACATTAAGAACCTCTTTGTTGATGTAATCAACCAAAAAAAAAAAAAAAAAAAAAAAAAAAAAAAAAAAAAAAAAAAAAAAAAAAGACATACTACGTTAGGACCTTTGTGGGCAGTACCTTCTTGGTATTCACACAGTCTTTGAACTTACCGAAGTCAAGTCCCGTTTTACAGCATTAATTTCTTTTCCACTGTGATTTGCTTAATCACTTCCTATCATTCTGACAGCTTTTGTGAGGTGCGCACTTCCTCGACAATGTTCACACACAATCCGAAGGAACGTGTACTATTAACAAAACTAAACGGCAATGTATAGGCATTCGCTGCAACATTACACACAGATAACAGACGTGTCTATATGCAGGTGCAGCCGTCTGGCATGCATTCTATTCACTACACGAAAACAGGAGTGAGTTTGTATGTTTGGATCAGCCATCGTCACTTCCTGCAATAATAACGTGAGTCCAGGACTCATGTTGTTCATTCGAAGAACACGAAAATCGTTAAATGTGTATGACTTGTGTGATTTTTTCCGCTGGTACTGCATCCATGGATCGTGAATACTTATCTGCATAGTTCTCATTTTTGCCAAAAAATGGAAATGTTATTTTTACAATTACCTATTTTCTGGCTTGTGTAATTCGTAGGTACAGTAACTGCGTCAACAGAAATCCCCTCCGCGGCAATTTTCTCTTATTACCATTCTCTCATTTGCCGTAATGTTGTTGTCTCCACTCCGCAGAACCGACAGAAAGACTTTCCAACGATTGTAGTTCATTCTGCCGATGACAATACATCAGAAACTAGGTATTTCAACTGGTTCCCTAATTGTTTAGACCAGTGTATACATATCAATACCAGCTATTTCTCTCCCCTCGTCTCCCATCTCGTCAACACCTCGTGATACCCAGCTATCTTCAGCATCACTCCCCTAAACGACAACCACTTTCTTTCCCATCAACATTTTGCAGTGACAGCCCATCCAGTTTTAGCTGAAAGCGAAACCGCCCCGATTGTTGGATTATTCTGCCTTCACTGTTGCTCAGGTTCAACTGTGCCATCTGATTCCACTATTTTATCCCTATTTTTCCCTTTAAATGTGTGCGAAGACGGTATTCCTGCCATAAATTTCACCTCTTCAGTATTTTAATTTGTATATATGCCACCTTTTGTGATTACTGAAGTTTTCCCGCCGTACTGGGTACTCGATAAAGTTTCGGGACTGCAGCCGGATTATATCGAGCTCCTGGTAGGATATTGCGGCTGACAATCGTTCAGCAATCTTCAGGTGAGTGTTAGCCACTGCAGATTGCTAGTTTACGGACACGTCAGATTAGCACAGCATTGAGGAAAAAGTAACGTAACCACCCACAGCATCAACACGTTAAGGCCGCGTTGGCCGAGGAGACTGAGGCGCTCCAGTCACGGTCTGCACGGCCACTACGGTTGGGGGTTCGAATCCTCCCTCGGGCATGGATATTTGTGCCGTCCTTAGTATTAGCTTATTTATAAGTAGTTTGTAAGTTTAGGGACTGATGACCCCGTAGTTAAGTCCCATAAGCTTAACAAACATTTGAACAGGTTAAGGAACTATTTCAGGGTGTTCCTTTCATACGTCAATAACCTGTCGACTAAAGTTGCCAGGATCCTAGGAAAAACATCCAGTAATCTTCCGGCCACCTGCGAAGATTACTGCTCCTCTCGGTCCAATTAAGGACAATTTGGTATTGCGGAAGGCCGGAATCTACAGAGCACCCTGCGAATGTCGCAAAGCCTACATTGGGCAGACGACGCGCACAGTGCATAAAACGTGTGTGGAACATGAACTTCATACCTGTCTTTCGCAGTCCAGTAAGCCGGTCATAGCCGAGCACTGTATTTCATCAGGAAACTCTATAGAGCAGAGGGCGGCAAGTCATCTTGCACGGGGTCCGGACACTTTTGAAAATTTTTATCGAGGTACAGATGTAAAACCACATATTCTTCATCAATTTTGTTATTTTAATTTTCAGTCTCAAACTAATATGAAATACAAAGGATGCAAATAAATATGTATAATAATCCAGTAAAACTGACATTAATTGCTATTTATGTATATTTATTTTTACTCACAGAAAGTATTAAATAAAATGTGTAGTCAAACTTCTACTGAAAAAATCCAGTAACAGGTCATACATTAAAAATACTATGTTTTGCTTAATTTTCATCAAAAAATTACGAAATACTACGAGCTGTAGATATTTGTGTTAAAAAAATCAATGCAAGGTATTACATTTGCGGTCTTCAGCCTGTTTCTTAAAGTTAGGTTCACATGCGCAGCAGCTTGTGCGAATAGTGTCTCCAAAGTGGGCTGCCGTTAATCTTCAACAAATTACTTTTTTTTAATAAGATATGACAAATGTATGTGGAGCCAAACATAGTAGCCAGAGGTAGATGCGTAATGTTTTGCAATTTTCAAATTTATCCGGGACATGCTCTCTCCACAATTTGTCAGTGGATTCATTTTTATATATTTGCAAGGAAATGTCGTCCTGACAGTCCGTTATCTCCATTTGGAGTAAAGGCTTTGAAAGATGGAACAACTTCGCAGACACAACCGTCAGTTCTGTTGCTGGAGAAACCTCAAAAGGTGATTTTTAAGAGCACGAAAATGGTGTTTAAATAGATATGTCTCGACCGCTTAAATAGAGGTTTCAGAGACACTCAGAGTGTGAAGTCTATTTATGGAATTTCCTTGTTCTCGTGCTGCGTTCGTGTATACCCGGCTTTTATGCGGATCACCGGCCATCTTGCTCCCTTTTGCCGCCGCTCGTCAGCGTACTCTCCAGCGTCGCATCATCACAACCATTTATTTAATCTACCTATAATTATCATTAACGGCACTAATTATTCAGCAGATAACTGTAAAATTCTGGAAAAACTATAATGGTGGCTCTCATACGAATTGTCACCACAGAAAAAGTCTTTTTAATAATTTGAGTATGTAACTTATAGTTTCAAATATTTTGGCGGTCCAGCTTATGGTCTCCCGCGGTCCGGATCTAGACCGCGGTCAGACAGTTGCCGACAGCTGCTATAGAGTATTCTGCCACAGAAATCTTGGCCACCACCAAATCCTCTTGGTATTCACTGATTAAATTAACTGTGTAAATATGCTTGGCACAATATCTTATTAATCGTGACGGTGGTTTTCAAATGGACAAGTCTAGGGACCTGGCCATCTCTTAAAATATTTTCTATCGGAAGATATAACGCCGCGGCGGAATAGACGAGCGCATCAAGGCACCTTGCTGCGGTGCGCGCGGCAACTTCCCAGCGGAAGTTCGAGTCCTTCCTCGGGCATGAGCGTATTTGTCGTCCTTAGTTCATTTGATTTTTTTTTCTTTGGTATAACAGTTTGACATCTGAGTTTTAGTGGGCGTTGCGACAGAGGGCGGAAATGTAGTTCACCTTTGCGCATGTTCCTGCACACCCGATTTAGATCTGCTTGCGTAGAGAGCGAGAAATTCTCCAGAGTGCGCTCACGTAACGGCCACTTTTTCACATGCGTCTTCGCAGCAACTTTCGCTATAAAGGTGTCGACGTGAAGTAGCCATCTCCAGGGGCTGGCACTGTGCTCAAGATGTCTGAACAATTGTCAGCCAAAACATCGTGCAAGAGGTCGACTTCATCCAGTTAAAATCTCGAAATTTTATCGTTATGAGCGCTTTCGTATGCCTCTCGTCCATCTCATCAGAAATCTACGTTTTGTTGATTCGACCGTGCCAGCCACTCCCATAGGGGGGCTACAGGGGGGGGGGGTTGAAATAACAATTGAATCAGAGGCGGCTTGTGGTTACGAACATAGTTTCTGTGACATAATTTTATTACAAGTATTTTTTACAGCATATCAAACAGTTTGAGTGAGATAAAATTTTGCTATAGAACGACTGACAGGCCCAGTTTCCACAGTTCGTCCCTCGCCCTAGCGTCGGTTAGGGCCTCTTGGTACCGGCCTGGTTCACCTGTATTCGTCTATTC
The DNA here is from genome assembly GCA_026315105.1 of Locusta migratoria. Taxonomy (NCBI): domain Eukaryota; kingdom Metazoa; phylum Arthropoda; class Insecta; order Orthoptera; family Acrididae; genus Locusta; species Locusta migratoria. Next base: position 188,000,265 of record CM048745.1, read on the forward strand.
GCTGCACAAGTGTACACGATGCCCATTTACCCTCCTTGCCCACATGTTAACAAGTGAACACAAGTGATACAGGAGTGCCGTTGAAATGTGACTAATTTGTATACACAGGTACCAGTACAAAAAACGATAGATATTATGGAAAAGAACTTACGTCAGCATGAAAAAATACCTGAAGTTGGAATAGGTGAATTCATAGGTCTGTTTAGGTTCGTCCTATCTTTGATAAAAAGTTTTATATAAAAGAAAATGGTTTAGCAGGTAAGATGTCAGACATGTTTGTGAACGCTTATGAAACTGCCTGTTTAAAGGAAAACGTTACGTACAAAGATAAAGTACACATACAGGCCAGGAGTGTTGAATACTTTTACTATATCAAGGATCCCAGGAGGAAATAAATGATTCTGTAAGTGATCTGAAGAAGTTGTAAAGGAGCATAATATTTACGGTTGAGCATGAACGACAAGAAATTTTAAATTATTTAGTTGGGCATTTATAGGAAATCAACGTTTACAAGTGCTTTTTTTAATAGTCATGCCGCCCTCATAAACAAAAAACAGGATTTTTTCAGAGTACGCTTCACCGGTTTAAATCAATTCCAATGACCCCTGAAAACAAGGAAAATGAAATGAAGGAAGAACTCTGACGTATTTCTTCTTCCAATAATTTTCTTGTTTACAGCCGGATCCCGTCGATATCCTGGCACGGTATTTCGGCCCAGAGACGACCGGCCATCGTCAGGTGAGTAAACAAGTAGTGCACAACACCTGTTGCACGAAGCTTTTTTTGTACGATATGAGCTGAACCTCACGGAGAAATTGTTTGACGACGCGACGATATATGTTATCGCGACAGGTTTAAACTTTGCTCCTACTCCCACTACGGCTCCATTGATGGAATTTGTTCTTTTGTAGAAGGCATAAAACCTCTCTCTGTGGATTCTGCAGACTAAATTCGACGAGAGTACGCTTTTGAAATAGGCTCCACAACGTAGTAATGTTTCGACACCTGTATAGGCTGCTCTTGCAGCCTGCGAGAAGATGCCAGAACCGTCATTCTCCCTGCAGCAAGCATAATATCACGGTCTTGATGACAAGGGAGGCCTACGACAATAAGATATAGAGTCAGGTAAGTGATTCTAAGTATCGCAAATTCGAAAAGGAACCAACAAGCCGTATATCGAGGATACTGCTGCATTGTTAAACGAATGTTTTTTTCCTGAACAAGTTACCAATGGCCTGAGTGCGGAACTGACTGCCTTGTTTGCACACATACTCTCCTCAACCTAAATTTATTCAGTGATGGTTTTTACCAACAAACTGACGGCGTCGCCATGGGGTGTCCATTGTGGTGGCTAATCTTTTTATGGAGAACTTTGAGGAGAAGGCACGGGAGTCTGCTGCCAGGGTAGATGATACTTTTGTTATATTTCCTCATGGAGGAAAAGAACTAGAGAAATTCCACTGTCATTTAAATTAATTACATCAAAACATCAAGATAACGATGAAGACTGTAAACGATCGAACTTTACCCTTTTTATATGTGCTAGTACCTCGAAGGAATGATGAGTCATTAGGACACTCTGTGGTTAGAAAACTCAGGCACACAGGAGTATATTTACAGGTGTCTAGCTGCCATCGCCCCTCATAAACAGCTGGTGTTCTCAGTACTTTGATACATCGGGTGCACGTGGTATCAGATGAAGAAAACATCCATGCAGAATTAGAACGCCTGGAGAAGTGTTTTAAAGAGAATGGCAGCACATTTCGTCAAATAAAAAAGGCATGCACAACTATAATAATAAGAACCAACGATGACGACTACAAATCAATTGCCTTCCTTCCTTATGGGAAAATGTGTCCTCCAAAATAGCCGCCGTGCGCACTGGGACGCCGTGCAGGTTGCGCGCGGCCGTTCGCCGTCGGGGGTTCGAGTTCCCTCTCGGGCAAGGGTGTTTGTGTTATCCTTACGTTAGTTTACCTTTGTTTAAGAAGTTTGTAAGCTACGAACTAATGACCAAGCAGTTGAGACCGATAGATTTACAAACATTTGAACATTTTCAAAAATAGCTAAGTTACTTACGTAAAACAAAATCAAATTTATCTTACGTCCACCAGCTTGGCTTGAGCAGGGTCCGTCAAAGATGATCTGTAGCAGAGAAAGACACGACGATACGAACTGTACAAGAACGATCTATAGAACATCAAAGACATACCCGTCTTTTATAACCAACAAAATGAGCAGTAACAGAACATTGCATTTCCGTGCGAAACGCGATGGAATGTACCAACACACATATTTTAGCTCCAGTTTCCAGTTCATGGTAATGAACTGAGTCCATTTTGCAAATAAAAACGATTTGTTGTTGCAGATGACAAGCTGTCAAACTCATGATTTCTTAATAAAAACAGAATATAAATCTTGCCAATAACTTTATGCGCCACGGCGGAGCGGCCGAGCGCATTGAGGCGCTGTGCTACGATGCACGAGGCCGTTCCCCCTTCGGGGGTTCGGATCCCCCTTCGGGAATGGATGTTTATGCCGTCTTTAGTATAAACTAGTTCATAGGTAGTTTGTAAGTTTAGGGACTGATAACCCCACAGTCCCATAAGCTTTACAAATATTTGAACATTTTTTAACTTTATGCAGGTATGTAAATAAAAGTAGGAGTAATATATTCAAAGTAATTCTAAATTGACAATTTATCACAATTTTTATACATTTCAAAAATTGTTCGATGTTAAACAAATTCAGAAATTATATTGTAAAACGCACAGAAGTTGCCACAATAAGTCACAAAACATTTTTAGGTGATTTACTGTCCAGCTTGTTCCAAATGCTGTTGATTTGTTGAGACTTTTGTGTCCCAGCCTCGTCGCCGCAATAAAGGATGCACGCTTGTGCATGTAGGAGCTGACCAGCCAGTGGGACAGCAGAAACTAGAAATTTTTAAAATTTTAAACATGGCTGCAATTCAGCAACGGTGGAACAACAATCCAAGAGTCAACACAGTTTCAGCCGACCAGCTGCATAAAATAGTTTGCATCTATAAACCTTTACCCGGGTTTCGGCAAAATTAATTTTGCCTTCTTCAGAAGGATACAACAAAGCTCACATTAAAAAAGTTGTTAAAATGTGGCTGACTCCATGTCAATAGATTAAAATTTTAAAATTTAAAAACAGTCACATTATAAAATTTTGGAGCATGTCCACACACAGGTCAAGTGAGCACTGCGTACGAGTACGTAGTGCTCACTTGACCTGTGTGTGGACATGCTCCAAAATTTTATAATGTGACTGTTTTTAAATTTTAAAATTTTAATCTATTGACATGGAGTCAGCCACATTTTAACAACTTTTTTAATGTGTGCTTTATTGTATCCTTCTGAAAAAGACACAATTAATTTTGCCGAAACCTGGGTAAAGGTTTATAGATGTAAACTATTTTATGCAACTGGTCGGCTGAAACTGTGTTGACTCTTAGAAACTAGAAACACTAGAGGAAATTTGAACGAGATCCATATTTCTTAGAGACTTAGTAATACTTAACTTTTACATAGCTCAGTACTGCAGAATGCTGATACATAGTTGAGCTAGTGGCCTGCCTAGTGCCTGTCCGATAGCCAAGTCTTAACTGGTACCTATCTGATTCCGAACTGGTTCCTATCTCAGTTCCAAGTGAACAATGTCGTTCAGTGATGGCCACGAGCGGAGTTGTAGCAGAGGGCGCTCGTGGCTGACGTCGTAAGAACGCCGCGCCGTGCGTGCATGGCGGCGCGCGGCGAAAGTAGGTGGCGCGCACCACAGAGATTACATCTGTCTCTGAAAACTGAAATTATTTGATATTAATGTATTTTTATGATGGTATTTCCCACTCTGCCAACCGACAGTATTTCGAGCATATGTAACATTTTAATAAATAAGTAGGTGTTTGGACTTAATCAGGTTCGAAGCTTAGTTTCCGAGCTGTGGTGCTTGTGGTTCAATTTCATACACACTTCATTATTGTCTACAGTCTTTCGTGGATTATATTTATAACTGTGCAATGACCATATGAATTGTTTTGGTATTTTTATGAGGGTATATAACGAACAATTTGAAATGGATGTCATCCAAAAATCGTGCCCAGAAACTGGCGTCATCTGGCTGCAATCGTGAAATTTCACGGAATATATCATTAAAAGTTTATTGTATTTGAGGGGCGATCATTTCAATCAATTTACTGAGGACAAGGTCGCTTATATTTTATATATTGATTACCGCTTTGGCAGGTTTAACTGCCGTCTTCGGGTCTTTCATTTCATTTGTGATGTGATGAATGAAACGTCAGATCCGAAAATGGCAATTTAATCTGCCGAAGCCATTAATCGAAATAAAAATTATAAGCGATCATGGTTGTTATCCTCAATAAATAGAATTTATTCATGAAACATTTGTCCATTATCGATGGATTTCAAGATTCTCTTATGTACTAAAACGTTTAAATCAGAAGCAAATATGAAATGTTAAATCGCAAACTACCATTTTGTCATTTATGGAAAAACCTGACACTGAGAAACAGTCAAGCTGGCTCGAACGTACTGCAGAAGTACAAACCTTTGTTGTTAAATAGTGAATGAAGCTTTCCGACGATCTCGTCGTTGTAGCCTTACCTTTTAGTAGTTCTTACAGTTGCCTGAAACCTGATAGAAAATATTGTATCTATTGTCGAAGTGACAATACATATGTTAATTTTTTGTACTATTTATTTTGTCATTACTAAAAAAAATAGTCTCCGTAAAATCACTTACTTTAATTATCGTGTTAATGCTGGCGGACAGTAATTAACTTCGTGTGTGAAATATATTTTGCAAATTAGAACAAGTGACGTAAAAACATTCTTGCCACTCCGCGTTCTACAGCAGTAAAAATATTTCCCAGAGTTAAATTTAATGCGGACAGCCATGTACTCCGCCAATAATTCAAAACCTTTGAAACAATCTCTACACCAAAGAAATTTGTTACAAACTGTATGACATTAATATCAATCTCGTACAGAGATGTATTGAATATTGGCAACTGAACTACTAGTGATGCCGTGATGCCGTGACAACACTCAGCATGAAACTAAATAGATTTCTTTTTCAAAATTAGTTTCCCACGTCTAACTGAATTAGCGTTGTTAAAAATATTCTATCTTAACTTACCTTAACTTTCTCGGGGAAATAATCTTAAGACGAACGTCACTTTCAAAACCTTGATATGCTTTTCATACATTACACAAAATTTCTGATACACTTGAGATCCTTTCGTACTAACGCTACTCGGGTTACGCAACAATATAACACTTAATTCAAGAACAGCGGTATGGGATTCTCTAATCGCATAAATGATATAAGGCGAAGTTAAATTTTTTACTACAATTTCTCTATTCAAAATTCAACAATACAACTTCTACAAATACTACCAACAAATAATTGTATCAATCGATATTAATTATACTCTATTCTGCTACAAAATGCCTTCTCATTATGAGGAAACTCAGATACAGTACAGAAAATTTCGATAACATCGTTGCACCTTATCAGTGCTGATATATAACAATTGCGGGAAGTAATACGAAATTATTCCCAAAGCAAGCAGTCTCGTGGCGACCACAGTTCGCGAACCAGACAACCTTCCAATCGAAAGCTCTAACGCCGACCGACTTACTCTCCATACTACTGTTTTTTTTTTTTTTTTTTTTTTTTTTTTTTTTTTTTTTTTTTTTTTTTTTTCTCGGTAAGCTTAAGGGACTTAACTGCCGGATCATCAGTTCCTAAACTTACAAACTACTTATGAACTACCTTATACTAAAGGTGACACTAACATCGATGCCCGAGGGGGGATTTGAACCCCCGACGGGGAGCGGTCTCGCGCATCGTATCATAGCGCCTCAGTGCGCTTGGGCACTCCTACTAGCGCAGTTTACACAGACCTTTATACCAACATGAGAAATATATTATGTCTCCAGAGTCAGAGATCTAATATGACAGGGATATTTCAGTGCCATTAATGTTTTGAAATGGATGATGCCTTCGTCAGCCGGTTAGATGTAGCTTACTGTACGTCCGGTAGTTGTTTGCAAGTGTGTTACTTGCGGAGAGTGTAAGAAACCTGGCTGGCGGATCTCCGTCGGCCGGCTGATATGTCCGGACAGGACGCCTCGCATGCACGAGCTTCCGCCGCCGTGCAGCGCAGCGAGACGGCGGCTGGTCTGGTCGAGATACGCGCCTTTGATAGCGAGCCGCGCCGGACCGCTGGGCCCTTTGAAGAGCGCTCTCCGGAACGCGGCCAGAGATTGGCTGCCTCATCAGCGGAGCCAGAGTTCTCCGGCTCGTCCCGAAAGCCAAAGGGGACGTCTCCAGACGATGGCAACAACGCCCTAATGGTCTACCTGACGTCAGCCGGGTCACATACCGTGAATGGGCTCTTACACCGAGGTTACCCCATCAAGGGGTAATAAAGAAACCGGAATTACTTTTGGGTTTGCTAAAGACTTGACCCATCATTCCTTCGGGTATGAAACGGTATCAAGAGACTGGAATAAAGCCAAAATAGTTCTAATACGTAAGAAATGTAGTACCAAAGACATAAAGAACTATCGCCCTATCAGTTTACTCTCAATCAGGGCCGGCCCGTCCATATAGGCAAACTAGGCAATTGCCTAGGGCGCTAGAATCTGGGCGGCGGCAAATTTGTGCTGCGCGACAAACCCTCGTGCGCTCTCGGTGCCGTTTACTCTGCTCCGCTGACGTTCCAGGAGCGATGAGTTCCCGGTTACTACACATAGAGCAACAGGCAAGAGACAAGCCGCAAGTCAATGTTACTTGCACTCTCTTTCACTCTTCAGAAATTTGCTAGTAAGCGTTTAATCAATAAACGAGTAGCAATTTCCAACTAATCAGTCGCTATACTACGATGCGCGAGGCCGTTTCCCTTTGGGGGTTCGAATACCCCCTCGGGCGTGTATGTATGTGCCGTCTTTAGTGTAAGCTAGTGCATAAGTAGTTTGTAAGCTTAGGTATTGATGACCCCTTAGTTATGTCCCATAAGCTCTACAAATATTTGAACACTTTGAACAACTAATTTTCCCGTGATCAAAACTGGTGCGCCGCCCATCATGTCAGCTGGGGAGCCTTCACGGCCTCTGCAGTCTCTATAGTATACAACGACTTCTTCAATCAAACGAAACTGATCTTAGTGCTGCTAAAAATGCTCTGCTAAAATCAAAAACCTGTCTCGAAGATAGTAGATATGATTTGGGATTTTAAAAATTGCTGGTGGAAGCAAGAGAAATTCAAGAAGCAGCCAACATTTACGCATCATTTTTATCAAGTATCAAACCAGTCAGTCTTAAGATACAAGAAAAGACAGTTTGGATATGAAGCAGAAGATGAACTTATAAAGCGCAAAATCATTTCAAAATTAATTTTTATTTTGCAATGTTTGATACTGCAATAAATTCAGTTTAAGGGAGATTTCATCAGATCAACAACCTAAGTCGTGTATGTGGCTGCGTGTACAAAATACATGAAAAAATAAACCCTCCCAAAACTGTTCCTGGAAAATTTGTTGATTTGGAAGAGTCTATAACGCACAAACACTCTTAAAGATATTGATGTTACTGAGCTAACCACTGAATTATAAACCATTGCTAGAAGAGTACCCAATAACACAGGGCCACAGGACGTTTTCAGATATATTTGTAAAAATGGACTTACAAACACTGTACCTAAGTTAGTTACTGCACAAAGAGTGTTGCTTATACTTCCTGTAGCCAGTGATGAACGCAGATTCTCGAAATTAAAACTCATAAAAACATATCTGCGATCCACAATGACACAATAAAGAGTTTTCAACTGAACGAGAAACCACAGACACAATCCATTTAAGGGAGATCGTCTCAGATTTTGAAAAAGCCAAGGCAAGGAAAATGATATTTGTGTGACTCTTTGTATAATGAAACTTATAATTTTATAAATTATTGTAAACTATCAACCAAAACCTTTTTAAAATACAAAATGTAAGAACGTCGTGAAAGTAACATAGTTGTGTAAAAGTGTATGATGTGCCCCATTTTAATGGGAAAATATGTTTAGGTAATGTTTATGTTGTGATTACGTATTTGAATAAAAGAATGTAATGTGTATTTCACATTGATGTTTTTTTGCGATTTTATTAAATAGCCGCCATTAAAATAATCTGCCTATGGCGCCGAGTTTGCTTGGTCCGGACCTATTCTCCATAGTATACAAAGTTTTCGCCAGAATCTACCAGACTGAGCAGTACACTCTACTGAGCGCCAACCATTGAACGAGCAGATTTCCGAACAGGATTTAGCACAGTTGACCATATTTTCACCCTACAGGAAATAGTTAGTAAAACAAATGAGTCACCCAGCTATGTTTGCGGCTGTAAAAGGCTATATTAAAATCTTACATAATATTTACAAATCCTTCACAGCCTTTGTTTGCACTGTGCCGGCCGCGGTGGCCGGTGGCGGGACTGAGGCGCTCCAGTCACGGTCTGCACGGCCACTACGGTCGGGGGTTCGACTCCCCCCTCGGGCATGGATATTTGTGCCGTCCTTAGTCTTAGCTAGTTCATAAGTAGTTTGTAATATTAGGGACTGATGACCCCGTAGTTAAGTCCCATAAGTTCTACAAACATTTGAACATTTGATTTGTTTGTACTGTCGAAGAAACTGATGAATTTCCCATTGAAAATCTTCAGCAGTCTTAGAAAAAGCTATGTCTAAACTGCATTGGGAGGAAAAGAAATTCAAGTTCTTGGAAAAAGATTTGAAAGTAGGTAGCTTTAGGCTGAAGATTATTATTTATGGATTTTTCTGTGATATTTTTGTGAATCTGGACATAGATTTGCCTTATGTCTTTATGTTGTATGTAAAATTAATATCTATTATATGCTTCGATAATCTCAGTTGATGTTTGTAACCACTGCACACCACAAAATCTTTGTAACTGCGATGTAGCATCTGCGCTATAACACCATCTGTGACCACTGAGGCGGGCAGTGAACGGTAGACTAATTGAGTCTGTCGAATGGAAGCTAGGCTATAATTCAGTCGTATGATAGTTACCGTGTTGTACGGCTCGGTTGGTCGACTACAATTCACGTGCCGAGTTTGGTTAGTTGTATTATGTTCCTATGAATGTATCGCAGAGGGTGATGCAATTTCATTTGATGTTGGAAGAGGAATTTTATATTAAGAGGACGAGAAAATTTGTATGCAACGGTATTGTACAAAGCCATTGCAATCACCATTATTAACGAGTGAACAACTAATGTATGTTTCTTTAGCAAAAATAAATAATTTAATGATTACTAATTTTCTTTTTTCAGCACCACTTAGTCCCTCATTTTCCTGATTGTGGCATTTTTCTATTTTGTTGCATGGGACGTGTCGAGTTTGAGATTTTCTTGAAATGTAAATGTTCACGTGCCACTAAAGTAATCAGTTCTTGCAACTGAAATCTAATTTCTAAAAGTAATGCTCCCAGAATCACAGATTATTTTATAAGTATAAAAATTACAGGTGGAATGACGCAGAGTCGCAGCTCCCATTGTTTCATTTTTTGTGTAGAAAACAGTATTGTTGCGCTTTATTAGTACAGTGCGCATATATGTTTAGAAAGACTGATGATTTTATAGAGTTTACAGGGCTATAGTGTTTAATATCTGTTGGCAAACGGGAAGCAAAGAAATAATGCTGTGCTAGATTAGTTCAGTTAAGATATGTTTATGAGAGTATCTCACAGTTTTTTTCAGGCAGATTTAATTAGAGCTATTAAATAGCACCCTTCAAACGAGAAAATTTCACCAGTTTTAGATTCAGTCCTACTTGCTTGATTTAGAAAGTTTCACCTCACTTTAAATTAGAAACTTTCAGATTCAGCAACTTGAGGTTCGCAGATGATATTGTCCTATTTGCAAATGATATAGAAGAACTTCAAATATTAGTTAACGAACTTGCATTAGTATGCTCTGAAGGTGGGGTAAAAATGAACACCGATAAGACCAAGATCATGATCAATGAGTGGAGACCGGAAGGAAGTATATCAGTTGGAAGTACACAACTGCAAAGAGACGCAGAATATTTCTATCTGGGACAACTGATAAACATGAAAGGTGATCTATAACCAAATATATTACGACGAATTAAATTAGGCCGACAAGCTTACGGTAAACACTCTTCAATTTTGAAATACGATATGTCGGTTGAGTTGAAGAAAACAATTTTTGATCAATGTATACTGCCAGTAACAACTTATGTCTGTGAAACAAGGACTTTAAATGAGTTCATTGTTAGGAAACTAACAGTAACCCAAAGAGGAATGGAAAGATCAATTCTGGGAAGCTCAAGATCAGAAGAAATGGAAGAAATTACTGGAATCCTTTGTTACACATCGACTCAAAAGTCCACATCGTCAAGTGATAGAACTGACTATGATGATGATGATGATGATAACTCGTCTAAAAAGGGTAAAGTCCCATCATTTTCAATCTCCATCGTAAACTTTATATTTTGGTGTAATCAATTTAAATGACAATGGAACTTATTCAGTTTTCTGTCATGAGACCGTATGACCAAAGTATCATCTACGTGGCGCCAGAACTCTAAGGGCTTTAAAACAGGATTCAAGTGCCTCATCTTGAAAGTACTCCATAAAAAGGTTAACCAACACAATGGACAAAGGGTTCCCCATGGCGACGCCGTCGATTTCTTCGTAAAATTCATTACTGATTATGAAATGGGTTGAGTAGAGTAAGTGTTCAAACAAGGCTGTCAGTTACGCATTCAGTCTCTTGGTAAATTGTTCAGGAATAAAACAATCGTTTACCGTGTAGCAGGTTTCCTCGATATACGGCTCGTTGGATCCTTTTCGATTTTTAGAGACGTAGAATCACTTACCTGTTTGTTTATTTTCAAATTGTTTACAAAACAACCTTATCCCGTTTAAAATACTTTCCATTATATCTAGCACTTGTCTCGCCAGTGCTTCCACTGTACGAAACTTATTTGTAGTGAGGGACTGCTACTATAACTATCTTGTGTTAATTATAAATTCATTACTTCCTTAATGTTATCCAAACAGCATACTTTAGGAGGAGAGTGGGTTGCATAGAATCAGGCTTTTACATTCTACAGCAATTGGATCTGGCAGGAATAAGGGTGTCAGGTGGTGCTTACACATTTGCTTCCTGTACGCACTGTAGATGGGAGCGAGCTGGCCGGCCGCGGTGGCCGAGGTGACTGAGGCGCTCCAGTCACGGTCAGTGCAGCCACTACGGTCGGGGGTTCGAATCCCCACTCGGGCGTTTGACTGGCGCTCCATCTGGCATTCTGTATCTGCTTCTTTTCTTGATTGTGATGTACAGTCGGTCTGGTACCTTACCGTCAATCGTAAGCATGTTTGCAGATTTCGCCTTCATCGCATCCACCTCGCCGAATCACCTCTCTGTCCCAGGTGTGGGGTGGCTGACACTGACGAACATCGTTTTGTTTGCGGTCCTGCTGCTGACGTTTGGCAACTGATTCGCCATATTATAGCTTTCCTCACGATAACTATTCCAGAGAGTGTTACTTCTCATTCGTTCTTATTTTCGGACCGAGTGTATTTTCCAAAGGCTAAGACCAATGCGGTGAATTGGATTCGCGGACATGCCATACACTATCTTTTTGGACACAACGCAAAATCGAAACTTGATTTTTGGACCTACCTCACGGATCGCCATTACAGAGTTGTACGACATCCTAAATACAGACAATACTTTTCGAACTTCCTTGGGAGTACCTTCAACGACTCTCCCCGCAGCTGGAATGTGTTCAGTCAATAGAAAAGAATTTTAAATGTTTGAACTGCTGTCCCTCCTTGAACTGTTCAACGGAATGCACATTCTACGAGAAGCCCTGCCCTAGCCGCAGGGAACCGAGATCTTCTGACCTATACAACGAACATCAAGATATATTAAATAAAAACAAATAAATAAAAATAATGAAATAAAATCATAGTAATGTGAATAAAGAGAATTTATTTGTTTTGTCTCCTACACATTCCCCTTCCTTTTCTTTCTTTCCATTCCATTATATAGTTAAGTTTCCAGGGGTAGTTTTAGTTAGGCGCCAACGCCTGAAGAGGTTGAGGTCCTTTTTTTTTTAATTGGGGTCAAAGTGGCGGTGGCACTTTAGTTTCCTTTCCTTGGCCCTTTTCAAAAAAAAAAAAAAAAAAAAAAAAAAGTGACTGAGGCGCTCCAGTCACGGTCAGTGCAGCCACTACGGTCGGGGGTTCGAATCTCCCCTCGAGCATGGATATTTGTGCCGTCCTAGTTCGTAAGTAGTTCATAAGTAGTTTGTAAGTTTAGGGACTGATGACCCCGTAGTTAAGTCGCATAAGCTTAACAAACATTTGAACATTTTTTGGAGCGAGCTGAAGCGCGTAATGTCCACAATGAGTAACATTGTGACTATCTTGGCAGTTGGCCGTAGGGGACACTACCTATGTATCTATACCGACTCTGTGGCTTGCGGCTTTCACGTAAACCTACAGAAGTGTCACATTCGGATTTTTACTGCAATTATTTGGATACTTTATAATACAAGAAAAATAAAGGACACTTTTTTCTTTTTTTGGAGGGTGAAATATATTTAAGATGTGATATGGTCCCTTCAAAATGAGGGATTAAAATGAAAAACTTGCGGTAACTTAGCGATAAGCGAGTTTAATGATTTTTCATATGAAAGTATCTTTTGATAAAAGACAAAAATCGGCCTAGGTATATTGGAGGGAGATTAAAAATTAGGGGGCCAGCTACAAAAATTAAATTTGATTTAATCGAGGTATAATCTGTTAATCTTAAAAAAAAGGTTTGCTAATTAAGAAACATGTATTTTTGATACATAAATATTTAACAGGTAGACAACCCTAACATTGCAGTGCTCTTTTGATACTGCCAATGAAAGACCATATGAATATATTTTTGAATTGTTTTCTCTCTTCAATATAACGGTATTTAAAGTCGCCGAATCAGAATCTGAAATCAGGTTCTCAGAATTCAATGTAACTGATCCAGCATAGAGGACGATAACTCGGAAAAAAAAGCTTAAAAAGAACAGTAACTCGACGGGTGACTTTTAAAATACTGTAAAACCTACTTTTCAAATGATAGCGAATAAAAGTGAATAACATATCTTAAAAAGGACCACACAAATTGAATTTTGAGTATCTGATTTCAGATTCGAATTCAGCGACCTTATATATATATATATATTATAGAGATCAAATGTTTAAAAAATATAGATTCACAAGGCTTTTCATTTGTTTAGCACTCAAATATTTATATCGTTAAAAAGTATGTGTTTGTTAAGTAGCCTTCCGTTTGAAGTTTTAATAGATTCTACTTAGATTAAATGGAAACTAATTTTTGTCCCTCTAAGTTTCAATTCCAATACATCGTGGCCGATCTTTTACTTTTATCAAAATATACTAACAACAAAAATCATTAAAATCGCTTCACTGAACTCTAAGTTATCGCAATTTTACCATTTTAGGCACAATTTTGGAAGGACCGTTTGACCCATTAAATATGTTTTACTGCCGCTAAAGAGAAAAATACCTGTTGCTTTGTTTTTTGTGTGTTATAATGTATCCAAAAATCGGAAAAATCGGAAAGTGACACTTCCCTAGGTTTACTTGAAAGACATTGACATATAATGCACTCATTATTCACGCCGTAACTGTAAAATTACGAAATGCGTGACCGAATATCTGCAGGGGTGGTGTCGGGAACTACTCTCCTGGCCATTAAAATTACTACACAACGAAGATGAAATTTAACCGGCAGGAAGAAGATGCTGTGATATGAAAATGATTAGCTTTTCAGAGCATTCACTCAAGGTTGCCGTCAGTGGCGACACCTACACACAACGAGCTGACAAGAGGAAAGTTTCCAACCGATTTCTCATACATAAACAGCAGTTGATTGGCGTTGCCTGGTGAAACGTTGTTGTGATGCCTTATGTAAGGAGGAGAAATGCGTACTATCAGGTTTCCGATTTTGATAAAGGTCGGATTGTAGCCTATCGCGATTGCGGTTTATCGTATTGTGACATTGCTGCTCGCGTTGGTCGCGAACCAATGACTATTAGCAGAAGATACAATCGGTGGGTTCAAGAGCGCAATACGGAACGCCGTGATGGATCCCAACGACCTTGTATCACTAGCAGTCGAGATGACAGGCATCTTATTCGCATGGCTGCAACGCATCATGCAGCCATGTCTCGATCCCTGACGTTTCAAGGCAACAACCAGCTGCACGAACAGTTCGACGACGTTTGCAGCATCATGGACTATCAGCTCGGAGACCATGACTGTGATTACACTTGGCGCTGCATCACAGGCAGGAGTGCCTTTGATGGTGTACGCAACGACGAACCTGGGTGCACGAATGGCAAAACGTCATATTTTTGAATGAATCCAGGTTCTGTTTACAGCATCATGATAGTCGCATGTATTTGTCTTCGCCTTACTGGCGTATCAACCGCCGTGATGGTATGGGGTGCCATTGGTTACACGTCTCGGTGAACTCTTCTTCGCATCGGCGGCACTTTGAACAGTGGCCGTTATATTTCTGCTCTGTTACGACCCGTGGCTCTACCCTTCATTCGATCCCTGCGAAACCCTACATTTCAGCAGGATAATGCACGACCGCATGTTGTAATTCCTGTACCGGCCTTTCCGGACACGGAAAATGTTCGACTGCTGCCCTGGCCAGAACATTCTCCAGACCTCTCATCAACTGAAAACGTCTGGTCAATGGTGGCCGAGCAACTGGGTCGTCACAATACGGCAGACATTACTGTTGATGAACTGCGGTATCGTGTTGAAGCTACATGGGCGTCTGTAACTGTACACGCAATCCAAGCTCTATTTGACTCTATGCCCAGGCGTATCAAGGTCATTATTACGGCCAGAGGTGCTTGTTCTGGCTACTGATGTCTCAGGATCTATGCACCCAAATTGCGTGAAAATGTAATCACATGCCAGTTCTAGTATATTTGTCCAATGAATATCCGTTTATCACCTGCATTTCTTCTTCGTGTAGCAATTTTAATGGCCAGTAGTGTACTATACTAATAAGTTCCCCTACGATACAGGCCCATTGCAATTCCATGACAGTGTAGGTGAACTTTCTAGGCTGTTTGGGTGTCTGTCGCAGCTGGGAACTGTGCGGTGTGCTGGCAGAGCGTACGCCAGGCAGCCTGTGGGACCGCCAGCCGGATCTCAAAGGGCTGCTCGCGCTGTGTGGCCGGACTCCTCATTAAATTACGCGATGGCCGGCACGGCGGCTGTGTGCGGACCGCGCCATAAATTTATTATCTCCGTGTCCCCGCAACTTGTCTGCGGCCGCGCCGCGGTTCGCCAAACGCGTTAAATTGTTTGTCGCTCGTCTGGTCTGGGCTCGTCTGGTCCGTTCTCCACAGCTGCCGCGCCGCAGCCGCTACTGCCCGTTTACACCGGCGCCGACGATGCTACCCCAGAGGCCCTGCGAATATTAGACAGTGCGCTATATATACAGAGGGGTCCAAAAAATGTATCCACTGTTTAAAAGTCCATAACTTGCAAACTGATTAACGGAGTTGTCTCAGTTTTGGTGAAAATGTAGCTTAAAGTCCAACTTAAAGATATCACTGTAGGTGTTCGAAATGGGCACCATTAACATCCACACACAAGCGATGCCGCCGAACTGCAGCACGAACTACTGACTGCAACGTGTTCAGTTCGATATCTTCACATGAATGTACGATGGATTCTCGAAGTTCATACTATTTGCGTGGCTTTTGTCGATAAACGACATTTACGTAGATCTCTGTAATCACATTTAAGTGCTTGGCATTGGGGTTCATTAACCACTTGCATAATCTTTCTGCCGCGGTGGAGTAGCCGAGCAGTCTAAAGCGTCTCGCTGCGGAGCGCGCGGTTGCTCGCCGTGGAGGTTCGAGTCCTCCCTGGGGCATGGGTGTGTGTGTTTGTCCTTAGGTTAGTTTACCTAGGTTTAAGTAGTTTGTAAGCTACGGACTGATGACCACGCAGTTTGGTCCGATAGATTTACAGACATTTGAACATTTGAATAATCTTTCTCTACCATTCCATTCTGTAATGGCGCGCGAGAAGAATGAACACATGTCTCCCTATGTAGGTGGCTGCTAGAAAAAACATTTTCACAGTCAGAAGTTGAAGTCGGTGATTGAAATTTCGCAAATAGATCTCGCCGCAACGAATAACGTCGTTCTTTTAATGAAATCCACCTCAAATTGTGCAACATTTCCGTGACGCTCCCCCGCCCCCCGCCCCCCGCCGTGTAACGTGATAAAACGAAACGAGCTTCCCTTCTCTGAACCTTCTAAACGTCTTCCGTCAGTCCCACCTGGTGAGGGTCCCACACTGGGCATCAGTTCTCCAGGAGAGGACGCACAAGTGTGATGTAGGCAGTCTCTTTGGTGGAGCTGTTGCATCTTCGAAGCGGTCTGCCAATAAAACGTGACCTTTGGTTCGCCTTCCCCAGAATATTTTCTATATGTTCTCTCGAGTATAAGTTGTTCGTAATTGTAACTTCTAGGTTTTTGGTAGAATTTACGCCCTTATAGGTTTTTACTGATTTATTGCGTAATTGTAGTTCAGCGGATTTCTTTTAGTGGTCATGTATATTACTTCACACTTTTCTTTATTTAGTGTCAATTGCCAATTTTCGAACCATGTAGAAATTTTGTCTAAATCGCTGTTCAGTTGCTTTTGACTTCACTAACCGATAAACGACAGCATCATCCACGAAAAGTTTAAGGGAGCTATTCAGATTGTCTCCTAAATCGTTTACAAGCACGAGGAAGAGTAGGGGACCTATAACGCTTCCCTGGGGTACGACACATATCACTTCTGTTTCACTCGATGACTCACCAAATTCAAATGTTTGTATAGTTTATGGGACTTAACTACGGGGCCATCAGTCCCTAAAACTACTTACGAACTAGGACGGCACAAATATCCATGCCTGAGGGGGGATTCGAACCCCTGACCGTAGTGGCCGTGCAGACCGTGACTGGTGCGCCTTAGTCCCCTCGGCCACCGCGGCCGGCGATGACTTACCGTCAGAGGTAAAAGTCCAAAGGATTTAAGCCTGGGGAACGTGGTGGATACTCCACAGTGCCTCTACGGCCTATCCATCTACCTTGTAGATTTTCGTCGAGATGAGTCACAGCACGATTTTGGTAGTGGGCTGGGGCACCATCTTGTTGAAAGTAAAATCTTCTATCTCCATACAAGCCTCGGATGCCAGGTAAAATGGATGTCTGAAGCTTCTGAAGATACACCTCACCGGTAACTGTGCCGTCAAGTCGGCCGCGGTGGCCGAGGGGACTGAGGCGCTCCAGTCACGGTCTGCACGGCCACTATGGATATTTGTGACGTCCTTAGTCTTAAATAGTTCATAGGTAGTTTGTAAGTTTAGGGACTGATGGCCCCGTAGTCGAGTCCCATAAGCTATACAAGCATTTGAACATTTTGTGCCGTCAAAGAAGAATGGCCCAATCAAGCCCCGGTAAGACAACCCACACCACACATTTACATCTGGCAAAATTCACGGCTTTGTCTACATGGACGTTTGGATTTTCGGTGGCCCAGTATCAACATCTACATAAATACTCTGAAAAATACATTAAAGTGCCTGGTAGAGGGTTCATTAATCACTTTCATAGTCTTTATCTACCGTTCCATTCTCTAATAGCACGCGGGAAGAAAGAACACTTAAGTCGTTCCGTTTTCGATCCGATTACTCTTATTTTATTGGGATGGTCATGTCTCCCTATGTAGGTGGGTGCTAGCAAAATGTTTTCACATTCAGAAGTAAAAGTCGGTGAATGAAATATCGTAAATAGATCTCGCCGCAACGAATAACGTCTCTCCACCTCAAATCATGCAACATTTCCGTGACGTGACGCTTTCCACCCGATGCAATTGTAGCAATTTACTGTACTATTGAGTTTGAACTGTGCTTCACCAGACCACACAATTGTCTCTGCAAGCTCCTCATCGTTACGCACCGGTTAGTAAACCACTCGC
Organism: Locusta migratoria; assembly: GCA_026315105.1. Lineage (NCBI taxonomy): Eukaryota > Metazoa > Arthropoda > Insecta > Orthoptera > Acrididae > Locusta > Locusta migratoria. The sequence goes on from CM048745.1 coordinate 188,018,417, forward strand.
AGTACTCCATTCTACGATCTGGGTCGTCCTCGTTCATTGCGTGTAGCAATCGTTAGACGTAACATTTCAACATTGCTGTCTTCAAAATTCGCCGAACACTTGAGCGACTCACTATACAGTTACACGAGCACACTCTCTCACAGACTTCTGCGGTGAGCGGGTGAATTGTTGTAACACACGTCAGGGGTTTGCTGGACTTGTTACTGTTACAGGTCATCCAGATTGTTGTTTGTGTACATCTTTAACACAGCCTTCGGCTTCAAATATGTCTCGAATGCGACTAATGGTTATAGGTGTCGGTGGCTCTGTTTGATACTCATTTAGCCATTGCCGTTGGATCTCATTTTGTTTATGTACTTCAAAACTGACTACATTTTATCGAATGTAAGCCTTGCGCCAGCTATGTTTACCCGAGTAACTAGGAGTAACAAAGATCAAAACACTGACTATCCTTTGCAGAGGTCCCAGGTTCGGGTCCCGGTTCCGGCACACAATTTTAATCTGCCAGGAAGTTTCATATCAGCGCACACTCCGCTGCAGAGTGAAGTTTCATTCTGGAAACATCCCTTAGGCTGTGGCTTAGCCATGTGTCCACCATATCCTTTCTTCCAGGAGTGCTACTCTTGCGTGTTTGCAGGAGAGCTTCTGCGAAGCTTGGAAAGTAGGAGGTGAGGTACTGGCAGAAGTGGAGTTGTGAGGCAGCATCGTGAGTCGTGTCGGGATAGCACAGTCGGTAGTGCGCTTGCCAACGAAATGCAAAGGTCCCAGGTTCGGGTCCCGTTTCGGCACACAATTTTAATCTGCCAGGAAGTTTCATATCAGTGCACACTCCGCTGCAGAGTGAAGTTTCATTCTGGATTTGAACAATTATTTTGAATGGGGGTTCACTTCTTTCAGCGCCGGATAATGAGAGTGGCGCCACGTAGACTCCCCCCCCCCCCCTCTTTTCCCCACGCAACCCGCTTAGCGCGTCGGAGACAATTTGGCGCACCTCTAAGAGCGGCGGCGGGGATAAGCGCCCTGGATGCCCCCCCCCCCCCCCCCCCGCGTCCTTTAGATATATTTTCGTCAAAAGATCTGCAGAATGTGTTACCTCGATTTGTTTGTGCTTGCTTCAACTCGACCTGAGGCGCCGGCCTACGAAGTTTCAATGAATGTGTTACCAAGAAAAGACCAGCTACCTTCGGCTCACGTGACACTGTAAGCTGCCGGCCGCGGTGGCCGAGGGAACTGAGGCGCGTCAGTCACGGTCTACACGGCCACTACGGTCGGGGGTTCGAATCCCCCCTCGGGCATGGATATTTGTGCCGTCCTTAGTCTTAGCTAGTTCATAAGTAGTTTGTAAGTTTAGGCACTGATGACCCCGTAGTTGAGTCCCATGAGCTCTGCAAACATTTTGAACACTGTAAGCTGCACCCACTCCTAACCTTACACATGCGCAAAGGCTGCTATCCCCACCGCTTTTCAAATTGTTAAATATTTGGTATTTACCCAAAAAATCGCAACACATTCGCAATAACGTCCACAGATATGTGGCAAGTAAGAATACAAAAGTTATTGTTGTTCCCGAATATGTTAAGAAGAAAACTGGGATTAAAAAATTTCTTGCAGTCGGTGTCGAACCTACTACATTCGACACCGCCGCGCGATACCGCTAACCACACGGCTATTTTTGCTAGCTGGAGGGTAATGACTTCATTAGTTATATACATGTGGCGTCTGTTCGGAAAGAACAGACGTCACATTCTGATCCTGCAGCTGTTATTATTTAATATTCATAGAATATATGACTTCTACTGCTATTGGGCAAAGCTGAAAACGTGTACCCAGCCGCAGGTGCGGTGATCACTGTGTCCCCAGTGGTGTAGGGGTCAGCGCAACTGCCTAGAAAGCGGGAGACCCGGGTTCGAATCCCGGCTGGGTACACGTTTTCAGCTTTGCCCAATAGCAGTTGAAGTCATATATTCTATGAATATTAAATAATAACAGCTGCAGGATCAGAATGTGACGTCTGTTCTTTCCGAACAGACGCCACATGTATATATATAATATGCCGGTGACGGGAAATGATCCTATCGTTAGTGGGGAGGGGTGGGCAAGTTTGAAGCCCTTACTCTTACGGGAATTAGTTAAACTACGAGTTTGAGTACTATGGGCAGGGCGAAGCTGGGAATTTGTATCTGACGGGAGGCGTGCATGGGTAGTCCTTGCAGGTGCGGTGATCACTGTGTCCCCAGTGGTGTAGGGGTCAGCGCAACTGCCTAGAAAGCGGGAGACCCGGGTTCGAATCCCGGCTGGGTACACGTTTTCAGCTTTGCCCAATAGCAGTTGAAGTCATATATTCTATGAATATTAAATAATAACAGCTGCAGGATCAGAATGTGACGTCTGTTCTTTCCGAACAGACGCCACATGTATATATATAATATGCCGGTGACGGGCAATGATCCTATCGTTAGTGGGGAGGGGTGGGCAAGTTTGAAGCCCTTACTCTTACGGGAATTAGTTAAACTACGAGTTTGAGTACTATGGGCAGGGCGAAGCTGGGAATTTGTATCTGACGGGAGGCGTGCATGGGTAGTCCTTGCAGGTGCGGTGATCACTGTGTCCCCAGTGGTGTAGGGGTCAGCGCAACTGCCTAGAAAGCGGGAGACCCGGGTTCGAATCCCGGCTGGGTACACGTTTTCAGCTTTGCCCAATAGCAGTTGAAGTCATATATTCTATGAATATTAAATAATAACAGCTGCAGGATCAGAATGTGACGTCTGTTCTTTCCGAACAGACGCCACATGTATATATATAATATGCCGGTGACGGGCAATGATCCTATCGTTAGTGGGGAGGGGTGGGCAAGTTTGAAGCCCTTACTCTTACGGGAATTAGTTAAACTACGAGTTTGAGTACTATGGGCAGGGCGAAGCTGGGAATTTGTATCTGACGGGAGGCGTGCATGGGTAGTCCTTGCAGGTGCGGTGATCACTGTGTCCCCAGTGGTGTAGGGGTCAGCGCAACTGCCTAGAAAGCGGGAGACCCGGGTTCTAATCCCGGCTGGGTACACGTTTTCAGCTTTGCCCAATAGCAGTTGAAGTCATATATTCTATGAATATTAAATAATAACAGCTGCAGGATCAGAATGTGACGTCTGTTCTTTCCGAACAGACGCCACATGTATATATATAATATGCCGGTGACGGGCAATGATCCTATCGTTAGTGGGGAGGGGTGGGCAAGTTTGAAGCCCTTACTCTTACGGGAATTAGTTAAACTACGAGTTTGAGTACTATGGGCAGGGCGAAGCTGGGAATTTGTATCTGACGGGAGGCGTGCATGGGTAGTCCTTGCAGGTGCGGTGATCACTGTGTCCCCAGTGGTGTAGGGGTCAGCGCAACTGCCTAGAAAGCGGGAGACCCGGGTTCGAATCCCGGCTGGGTACACGTTTTCAGCTTTGCCCAATAGCAGTTGAAGTCATATATTCTATGAATATTAAATAATAACAGCTGCAGGATCAGAATGTGACGTCTGTTCTTTCCGAACAGACGCCACATGTATATATATATAATATGCCGGTGACGGGAAATGATCCTATCGTTAGTGGGGAGGGGTGGGCAAGTTTGAAGCCCTTACTCTTACGGGAATTAGTTAAACTACGAGTTTGAGTACTATGGGCAGGGCGAAGCTGGGAATTTGTATCTGACGGGAGGCGTGCATGGGTAGTCCTTGCAGGTGCGGTGATCACTGTGTCCCCAGTGGTGTAGGGGTCAGCGCAACTGCCTAGAAAGCGGGAGACCCGGGTTCGAATCCCGGCTGGGTACACGTTTTCAGCTTTGCCCAATAGCAGTTGAAGTCATATATTCTATGAATATTAAATAATAACAGCTGCAGGATCAGAATGTGACGTCTGTTCTTTCCGAACAGACGCCACATGTATATATATAATATGCCGGTGACGGGCAATGATCCTATCGTTAGTGGGGAGGGGTGGGCAAGTTTGAAGCCCTTACTCTTACGGGAATTAGTTAAACTACGAGTTTGAGTACTATGGGCAGGGCGAAGCTGGGAATTTGTATCTGACGGGAGGCGTGCATGGGTAGTCCTTGCAGGTGCGGTGATCACTGTGTCCCCAGTGGTGTAGGGGTCAGCGCAACTGCCTAGAAAGCGGGAGACCCGGGTTCGAATCCCGGCTGGGTACACGTTTTCAGCTTTGCCCAATAGCAGTTGAAGTCATATATTCTATGAATATTAAATAATAACAGCTGCAGGATCAGAATGTGACGTCTGTTCTTTCCGAACAGACGCCACATGTATATATATAATATGCCGGTGACGGGAAATGATCCTATCGTTAGTGGGGAGGGGTGGGCAAGTTTGAAGCCCTTACTCTTACGGGAATTAGTTAAACTACGAGTTTGAGTACTATGGGCAGGGCGAAGCTGGGAATTTGTATCTGACGGGAGGCGTGCATGGGTAGTCCTTGCAGGTGCGGTGATCACTGTGTCCCCAGTGGTGTAGGGGTCAGCGCAACTGCCTAGAAAGCGGGAGACCCGGGTTCGAATCCCGGCTGGGTACACGTTTTCAGCTTTGCCCAATAGCAGTTGAAGTCATATATTCTATGAATATTAAATAATAACAGCTGCAGGATCAGAATGTGACGTCTGTTCTTTCCGAACAGACGCCACATGTATATATATAATATGCCGGTGACGGGCAATGATCCTATCGTTAGTGGGGAGGGGTGGGCAAGTTTGAAGCCCTTACTCTTACGGGAATTAGTTAAACTACGAGTTTGAGTACTATGGGCAGGGCGAAGCTGGGAATTTGTATCTGACGGGAGGCGTGCATGGGTAGTCCTTGCAGGTGCGGTGATCACTGTGTCCCCAGTGGTGTAGGGGTCAGCGCAACTGCCTAGAAAGCGGGAGACCCGGGTTCGAATCCCGGCTGGGTACACGTTTTCAGCTTTGCCCAATAGCAGTTGAAGTCATATATTCTATGAATATTAAATAATAACAGCTGCAGGATCAGAATGTGACGTCTGTTCTTTCCGAACAGACGCCACAGGTATATATATAATATGCCGGTGACGGGCAATGATCCTATCGTTAGTGGGGAGGGGTGGGCAAGTTTGAAGCCCTTACTCTTACGGGAATTAGTTAAACTACGAGTTTGAGTACTATGGGCAGGGCGAAGCTGGGAATTTGTATCTGACGGGAGGCGTGCATGGGTAGTCCTTGCAGGTGCGGTGATCACTGTGTCCCCAGTGGTGTAGGGGTCAGCGCAACTGCATAGAAAGCGGGAGACCCGGGTTCGAATCCCGGCTGGGTACACGTTTTCAGCTTTGCCCAATAGCAGTTGAAGTCATATATTCTATGAATATTAAATAATAACAGCTGCAGGATCAGAATGTGACGTCTGTTCTTTCCGAACAGACGCCACATGTATATATATAATATGCCGGTGACGGGAAATGATCCTATCGTTAGTGGGGAGGGGTGGGCAAGTTTGAAGCCCTTACTCTTACGGGAATTAGTTAAACTACGAGTTTGAGTACTATGGGCAGGGCGAAGCTGGGAATTTGTATCTGACGGGAGGCGTGCATGGGTAGTCCTTGCAGGTGCGGTGATCACTGTGTCCCCAGTGGTGTAGGGGTCAGCGCAACTGCCTAGAAAGCGGGAGACCCGGGTTCGAATCCCGGCTGGGTACACGTTTTCAGCTTTGCCCAATAGCAGTTGAAGTCATATATTCTATGAATATTAAATAATAACAGCTGCAGGATCAGAATGAGACGTCTGTTCTTTCCGAACAGACGCCACATGTATATATATAATATGCCGGTGACGGGCAATGATCCTATCGTTAGTGGGGAGGGGTGGGCAAGTTTGAAGCCCTTACTCTTACGGGAATTAGTTAAACTACGAGTTTGAGTACTATGGGCAGGGCGAAGCTGGGAATTTGTATCTGACGGGAGGCGTGCATGGGTAGTCCTTGCAGGTGCGGTGATCACTGTGTCCCCAGTGGTGTAGGGGTCAGCGCAACTGCCTAGAAAGCGGGAGACCCGGGTTCGAATCCCGGCTGGGTACACGTTTTCAGCTTTACCCAATAGCAGTTGAAGTCATATATTCTATGAATATTAAATAATAACAGCTGCAGGATCAGAATGTGACGTCTGTTCTTTCCGAACAGACGCCACATGTATATATATAATATGCCGGTGACGGGCAATGATCCTATCGTTAGTGGGGAGGGGTGGGCAAGTTTGAAGCCCTTACTCTTACGGGAATTAGTTAAACTACGAGTTTGAGTACTACGGGCAGGGCGAAGCTGGGAATTTGTATCTGACGGGAGGCGTGCATGGGTAGTCCTTGCAGGTGCGGTGATCACTGTGTCCCCAGTGGTGTAGGGGTCAGCGCAACTGCCTAGAAAGCGGGAGACCCGGGTTCTAATCCCGGCTGGGTACACGTTTTCAGCTTTGCCCAATAGCAGTTGAAGTCATATATTCTATGAATATTAAATAATAACAGCTGCAGGATCAGAATGTGACGTCTGTTCTTTCCGAACAGACGCCACATGTATATATATAATATGCCGGTGACGGGCAATGATCCTATCGTTAGTGGGGAGGGGTGGGCAAGTTTGAAGACCTTACTCTTACGGGAATTAGTTAAACTACGAGTTTGAGTACTATGGGCAGGGCGAAGCTGGGAATTTGTATCTGACGGGAGGCGTGCATGGGTAGTCCTTGCAGGTGCGGTGATCACTGTGTCCCCAGTGGTGTAGGGGTCAGCGCAACTGCCTAGAAAGCGGGAGACCCGGGTTCGAATCCCGGCTGGGTACACGTTTTCAGCTTTGCCCAATAGCAGTTAAAGTCATATATTCTATGAATATTAAATAATAACAGCTGCAGGATCAGAATGTGACGTCTGTTCTTTCCGAACAGACGCCACATGTATATATATATATATATATATATATATATATAATATGCCGGTGACGGGCAATGATCCTATCGTTAGTGGGGAGGGGTGGGCAAGTTTGAAGCCCTTACTCTTACGGGAAGTAGTTAAACTACGAGTTTGAGTACTATGGGCAGGGCGAAGCTGGGAATTTGTATCTGACGGGAGGCGTGCATGGGTAGTCCTTGCAGGTGCGGTGATCACTGTGTCCCCAGTGGTGTAGGGGTCAGCGCAACTGCCTAGAAAGCGGGAGACCCGGGTTCGAATCCCGGCTGGGTACACATTTTCAGCTTTGCCCAATAGCAGTTAAAGTCATATATTCTATGAATATTAAATAATAACAGCTGCAGGATCAGAATGTGACGTCTGTTCTTTCCGAACAGACGCCACATGTATATATATAATATGCCGGTGACGGGCAATGATCCTATCGTTAATGGGGAGGGGTGGGCAAGTTTGAAGCCCTTACTCTTACGGGAATTAGTTAAACTACGAGTTTGAGTACTATGGGCAGGGCGAAGCTGGGAATTTGTATCTGACGGGAGGCGTGCATGGGTAGTCCTTGCAGGTGCGGTGATCACTGTGTCCCCAGTGGTGTAGGGGTCAGCGCAACTGCATAGAAAGCGGGAGACCCGGGTTCTAATCCCGGCTGGGTACACGTTTTCAGCTTTGCCCAATAGCAGTTGAAGTCATATATTCTATGAATATTAAATAATAACAGCTGCAGGATCAGAATGTGACGTCTGTTCTTTCCGAACAGACGCCACATGTATATATATAATATGCCGGTGACGGGCAATGATCCTATCGTTAATGGGGAGGGGTGGGCAAGTTTGAAGCCCTTACTCTTACGGGAAGTAGTTAAACTACGAGTTTGAGTACTATGGGCAGGGCGAAGCTGGGAATTTGTATCTGACGGGAGGCGTGCATGGGTAGTCCTTGCAGGTGCGGTGATCACTGTGTCCCCAGTGGTGTAGGGGTCAGCGCAACTGCCTAGAAAGCGGGAGACCCGGGTTCTAATCCCGGCTGGGTACACGTTTTCAGCTTTGCCCAATAGCAGTTGAAGTCATATATTCTATGAATATTAAATAATAACAGCTGCAGGATCAGAATGTGACGTCTGTTCTTTCCGAACAGACGCCACATGTATATATATAATATGCCGGTGACGGGCAATGATCCTATCGTTAGTGGGGAGGGGTGGGCAAGTTTGAAGCCCTTACTCTTACGGGAATTAGTTAAACTACGAGTTTGAGTACTATGGGCAGGGCGAAGCTGGAAATTTGTATCTGACGGGAGGCGTGCATGGGTAGTCCTTGCAGGTGCGGTGATCACTGTGTCCCCAGTGGTGTAGGGGTCAGCGCAACTGCCTAGAAAGCGGGAGACCCGGGTTCGAATCCCGGCTGGGTACACGTTTTCAGCTTTGCCCAATAGCAGTTGAAGTCATATATTCTATGAATATTATGACTTCATTAGTATTCATGATCGGATCTCCTTATAGCTTTGACAAATGATATGTCTTTAATTTTTAGATGTAATGTATTTTACCACATATAACGTATTTCTAATGAATATGCGCATTGCAACTCTGAGGCCACTGTCGCCTATACTAGGCGGCCGCGCTACGACTCGTGCTCTACGTGCTGTCTCCGTGACGTAAAACGTTCCACATGCGATGAAAATACTCTGAAGAAATGATATGATAAAAGAACGAAACGAAGAATGATAGTTTAGAAACGCTTTTTATTTTATTTTTACTTATTTCACGATCAGCTTTGCCGGTGGTTCACTGAACACATAGGACGCGCCGCCACTGGAAATATTATTTGCGTATGCCATTGCGTTTACCCCTTCGTCAAGTATATTCAGTTCAAATCTGCAGCCATTCTGACCAGTGGTTCTTTACGTATTGCATTTTTAAAGTGGGGCTTTAATTATGAACACCCTGTATTTATTTGTATCAAATTTCTCGTGTGTCTCTGACAATATATTTGTAATCAAAACAATAAAGGAAAAAGTTTGGGAATAAAAGAGTCATTACTTGATTATTGATTTCATGAAAACTTATAACTTCATTTGTAGGCAAATGTAATGACCTAACTTGGATTCCCAGTTATAGAGACAAATCTTTGAAAAATTACGCATGTAAAGGCTTTGACAATTGATATGTCTTTAATTTTTAGATATAAGGTATTCTACCAAATACAACGTATTTTTAATTAATAAAGTTTTGATGATTGGACTAACATCCGATCATTTTAAAAATAAAAAATGGGATAATACAAGGAAATATTTTGTCTCCCCATCTCATTAATATACCTAGGACGGAGTATAAGGAATCTCAAACGAGTACCTGCTGGGATCCTCCAAGAAAACAACGTGTTAGCATTTGAGGATGATACATTGCTCAGCGATAACAACTACTTGTAGAGCTCGCAGCAGACGCAGCAATACTTGGCCTTAAAGTAAACAACCAGAGAGCAAAACACATGTTAGTTCAAAGACGTAGGGATGAACAAGACAACCAAATACATCTAACAACTGCTGAATATAATTTTGATAGTGTTGAACAGTTAAGATTTCTAGGCGCAGGAATATCTTGAAAGCTGTCATTTTCTAACTTACGTATTTTTATCTGGTGGCTAAGTGCTATGATCCAGTAATTATTTTATATCCCTTTTTTAAATAAGATGAACAGCTTATAAAATACATGTGACCAGATGATGATGACTTCACCGATCGCGATCTTTGCATTTCATTTTGAAGAATATAATACTACCAGATCGCCTACTAAACCGGCAATATCAGGTAATGCTTCTATCTTCTGTCTGAACTCTTTATCGTCCATTTCATTCCCGTACATGCGACACTCCAAAAAATGCCTTCAGAGAGGACGTCCTAACATTTCAATTAATTTCGATGTCAACAACTTTGGTTTCTCGAGAAATTCTTTTCTTTCCGTAGCCAGTCAGCATTTTATATGTTGTTTACTTGGCTCATAAGAAGTAATTTTGCTAACCAAATAACAAAACTCATCTACTACTTTTATTCTCCAGTTACTTAAACAAATTCCTTCTCCATCGTCTGAATTACACTGCGTTCCATTACCCTTGGTTTGCTATTATTAATGTTCATCTAATACCATCCTTTCGATACACTGTCCATTTCATTCAAATAACCTTCCAGGTCGTTTTGCTGTCCCTGACAGAATCACATGTCATCGGCCAACTGCAGAACGAACTGAATAAGATATAAGTATGGTGTAAAAATTGGCAATTGACTGTAAATAATGAGAAGTCGTCCACATGAGTACGAAAAGAAATCCGTTAAACTTTGTTTACAAGATCAATCAACCGAAAGTGAAGGCCATAAACTCAACTATTACTTCGGACTTAATCTGGGAAGAACACGTACATAATTTGGTGGGAAAACGAACCAGAGACTGCGTTTCATTGGCAGAACCCATAAAGATGCAACAGAACTACTAAAGAGATTGCATACACTAAGCTTGTCCGTATTTTTTTGGAGTTTTTCTGCCAACTGCGGAATCCCTATCAGGTGGGTTTGAGGGAGGACATCGAAAAAGGGCTACTTACGAAACTCCAATTGCCAACATTCTCCTCCTAATGCAAAAATATATTGTTGACTCCCATTTACATAGGTAGAAAAGATCATCAGAATAAAATGCGAGAAATCAGAGCTCTAACGGAGAGATTCAGTTGTTCTTTCTTCGCGTGCGCTATTTGAGAATGGAATGGGAGATAAACAGTAAAAAGGTGGTTGAGTGAATCCTCTGCCAGGCACTTAAATGTGATTTGTATAGTATCCCATGTAGATGGAGAAACTACATACAGGTCACTGAAATATACGCTGACAGAAAAAAAATTGGTACACATAGAAGGTCTACGTCGATTTTTATCCAATGACTGCAGATACCAACTGCAGCGATAGGGGATGTACTAATCATGGTTTCAACGTCGTATGGTACTGTCGTAGGTGCCAGAGTGTCAGGTATGTCTACCTCTTGATAGAGAATGTTTACAGCCGTATTGCACAGTGTAATTAGAACGTATAAGGCGCCATGACAAGTGGTTCTTATATCCCATGTCGTGCGTCCTACAGCCAAATGATTGAGATTCAAAGGGGACAAATTGGCCGATAGGTCTAACAGTTGGAAGTGCTGCAGTGATCACGTAAACATTCTCAATCCGTAGATGAGGTTATGGCGATCTACGCAGTACAGACCAATATGAAGAGCGGTGTATTGCAAGCAGTTGCAGACCGTATAGCGCCCACAGAACATAGGAGCAGTGGGACTACGAGCATGTACATCTACAACCAGTCTTCCACATGGGCAACAGCATTGTCGTGCACTGATCGGATGGTGCCGTCAGAGGAAAACTAGGAATGGCCGACCGTGTCTTCAGCGACGAAAGCAGATTTTGCCAGCACGCATAAACCACGCAAGCGCTGTGTCGTGGAGAGCATTCGTTCGTACACACTGCCTTGAGTTAATATTTCTCCAATCCCTTCTGTCAGCGTCCGATTTTTTCCTAAAATAATATTACATTTATCGTAGAATGTATAAGAATAACGCTCTCCTGAAAATTTACAAAATTAGAAGTGCAGTATCCAAACAAAGAAAGACAGTAGTCAAAATACGAATGGCATATACAATTTGTACTATCTCATATTTATTGAATCATTTTTTGTAAAATTACATAATTTTTCAGATATATATTCATTTGCATAAGTGCTGTAAGTCTGTATAATCTGTTGGGTATGCAATTGGTAGTAAATAAGTAATAGATGAAAACTTACTGCGTGATGGGGCGGTTTTACATGAACGTTACTGTTTATGTCCTTATATCTCATGAACTACTTGTCGTTCTGTGATACAATTTAGAATGAACATTCAACTATATCTGTGTATACTGTTTGTAAAATTTCCTGAGGCTACAATTTGTAGTGTTTAAATTATAAATTGTAACGTCTTACCGAATGCCGTAGTTTTAGCCCATGAACAGCGGAAAAGTAGTGACCGAGAAACTTTATTCCTTTCATAATTTTTCTATGGTTGTCAGCGATAAATAGGTTTGAAATTATGTTTAACGTTCGTTACAAGTCGCCAAGTAATCTCGTTTTCATATACTGTATTCATTTATGATAAAACTCTTCTGGTTATTGGACCACATCGTCAATATATCAAATGTTTCACCGACGTTTCTGCCACTATTGCAAGCGGCCTTCTTCTCGGCGTTACGTAACACCCAGAAGAAGGCCGAAAAGTCTGCGAAACATTTGATATGTTGACGATGGGTTCCAAAACCCAAAAGAGTTTTATCAACAATGACAACGGCCGCGGAAGCCTTCGTATCCATTTACTCTCGTCCATTATGAGGCAGTTTATTGCAGTTCCTATTGTTGATGACGTTATATCTCCTAAACCATGTTTCGTATTTGGTTCTTACCTTTACAGTATTTGAACCTCACGGTAAGGAAGATGTGCACCAAATTTGGTTGAAATCAGTACAGTGGTTTAGGAGGAAATGTGCAACATTATCCCGTCTTGCAGCAGTGTTTCTCGTATTTCTTGATTTATGACGTAATATCTCGTGAACTATGTGTTGTACGTGATCCTAACACTTAGGCGACTGTCCTCACGGACTGAAGCTTACGTGTGCAAAATTTCATAAAGATTGGAACAAAACTGTAGATTTGTATACAATACGTACACACAAGCATACAGGCACATTGCTTCATATATAATTAGGTGAAAACCTGGCGTTTCCCGGGTATTTACTTATTTATTCAAGCCTTGACTTAGTACTGCTCCTATGCTTTCTGTCTCTGTCAATCTCATTTTTTTCTAATAACATGTTATATTTATCAGAGAATATATAAGAAATAAGGCTGTTCGACATAATATACAAAGTTTTAACTGCAGTATCCAAACAAAGAAAGATAGTAATCAAAATACAAACGATATGTAACATTCATACATTCATTTAATTCACAACTTTACTATAAAGAAATTTCTTGCTACTTTTTCAGGATCAAATATGAATAATTTCTTTGGTGAGGGGACCCCTGAACAAGTGAGACACAGTTGTCCGTGTGACAAACATAGGGATGACAAATCCACTCCACATTATTTAATAAGCTTGTCCCGTGGTTTATTAATGGTAATAGAAAATGCAAGCCTAATTGGAAACTGTACTTTCTCGATGTAAAAAGACGGATCTGTCATAAATAATGTGTATTTGCTGGATTCACTTTGTTTCATTCTCTTCCTATGTTTGAAACTCTATAGAAGTTATTGCTATCGCCTGCATCCGTGTGCGCTTCGGAGCTCTAATTTGTCAACACAACTGTCAGCTTTCTAGGAATTTCCTTAAGCTGACTGGAATATGTTTTGCATGATATGATGGGTTTTTACCCATAGCGGTATATATGATCTCATATTTATTTAATTATATGTTACAATTGTATAACTTCGCAGTTATATGTTCATTTGTGTAGGTGCTGTATGTCGGTAAAATCCGTTGTGAACATTGTTGGTTGAAAATGAATAATAGATTAAAACTTGATCCTCCTCAGGGGACACCGACTTAACGTAGCACTGTCCGTGCGGGCGAGGAGGTTTATGTGCTCTCGATCCTGAGGGCTATGCCGGCGGAAGCTTAGCGCCAGAAGGGTCACCCAAGCCGGACAGGCCGAGGGGGAGGAGCCAGACTAAGTGTGTCCCACGACGGCCTATCGTTCCCTTTATCCTGTCCCGAACCTATCCTCACCATGTCCCCGACATTCCCTCCACTTCAGTATACCCACAAAACCCATGACCAGGGTTACGGGCGAAGACGTTAATGGCAGCAGCGGCGGAGAAGAATACTTCGGAACGGCGTAGCTGGCAGAAGAGGCAACCCTCCTTACTGGGGGTTAAATAAGAAGGGAACCACTGCCTTGTGGAGAAGAGGGATCTTCAAAGGCTAAGGGAGTAAACCTTGAAATAAAATCCGAAACTGTGTTAGGCCTAGCAAGTCAACAGTTGAGCAAATATATACTGCTTTCAAACCTAAAACAAGCCTCGGATGGAAAAATGGAAACGCTGGACATGACAGTTCTTCTAGTACCACTCGAAGTAATGACGGTCAATGGCCTGATGCTCATCGAAGATGCCAGAAGACACAAAACCCTTCCAAGAAGGAACAACTGAAAATTGGTACACTCAATATCCTCACTCTCACAAACAAATGTGAAGAATTAGTAGATCTTATGGACAGGCGTCAGTTTAAGATATTGGGATTGAGTGAGACAAAATGGAAAAACTGTGGGAATAAAACATTGAGAAGTGGATATGTGCTTTACTGGAGTGGTAACAAAGAAAATCCAAAAATGGAGTCGCCTTTGTTCTCCTTAAAGATATAGATGTTCAGACGGACATCAAATTTGTGAGCGACAGGATCATCAAGATGAGGCTAAGGGCTGGTAATGCACAGCATACTGTTTTGCAAGTATATGCACCACAGGCAGATTGTACCACAGAAGAGAAAGGGGATTTCCTTAATGAGCTTGAAGACCAAATAACAGAGGAGAACATCTTCATCATGGGCGATCTGAATGCTCAAGTTGGTAAAGAAAGAATAGGATGCGAAAACATTATTGGTCCTCATGGTTATGGGAACTGAAATCTGGAAGGAGAGAACTTAATTGATTTGTGTGTGCGAAACAACTTAACCATACAGAACACATGGTATCAGAAGAGGGAAAGTCATAAAATTACAAGATAGCGCTGGGATGGCAAGCTCAAGACTGTGAGAGACTTTATCATTACTGACAGAAAAGCTGGTCAGTATGTTACAGATGTTAAAGTAACACCCAGTGAATGCCTAGACAGCGACCACCGGCTATTAATTGCTGCCCTAAAAGATGTTCATATGCCCAAATTTAAACAAAAGAGAATGCCAAAAATTAGGACTTGGCTGTTGAAGGACACATAAAAGAAAAGAAACTACGAAGCACAAATAGCAACCAAATTACCAACAAATGAGAAAGGTGGCGTATAAGAAGAACGGTCTTTATTCAAAGAAACCCTAGTTAAAGAAGCCACGGACATCTGTGGAAAAAACGAGTGCCACACCAAAACAGAAGGAAACACCTTGCTGGAACGATCAGGTGATGTTGTTGTTGTTGTTGTTGTTAGGTTGTTTAAGGGGGACAAAACTACAATGGTCATCAGTCCCCCATTCCACCTCTAGGCGACAAAAGTAAAACCACAAACGTGAAAGATATCACGCACAGAGTTTAAAATTGCGATGTGGGAGAGGAGTCCCACCGAGTCCATAAAACATAATCAAGAATAACAAGACAAAACGAAGAGACGGTCACACAAAGACAACTTACAACAAATAAACCGATGGCCGTGGTTGACCGACCATAAGAATTTAAAAAAAAAAAAAAAAAAAAAAAAAAAAAAAAAAAAAAAAAAAAAAAAAAAAAAGAGGAAAAGTCAACCACTCGGTAACACACACAAATCTCCAGTTAGAGCGAATGATAAAAACCCCCTGCTCGTATAAAACGTAAAACTGTATCTGCCATTGCAGCATCGTCACCTAAAACATCTGATAAAACGGCAGGCAGGTTAAAATTCCGCCGCAAAGCAGCTAAAACGGGGCAGTCCAACAATATATGGACGATTGTCAGACGGGAGCCGCACCGACATTGGGCTGGGTCCTCACCTCGAATGAGATGTCCATGGGTGAGCCATGTATGCCCAATGCGGAGGCGACACAAGACAACTGAGTCCCGTCGTGAACCGCGCATGGAGGAGCGCCATGCAACCGTCGTTTGCTTGTTGGGCGTGCGCAGGCTACGCCACTCAGTATCCCAAAGCTGACGTACTCGCTGGCGCAACAACGAACGGAGATCAGAAGCCGGGAGGCCGATCTCTAGACAGGACAGACCGACTGCCTGCTTGGCAAGCCTGTCAACACGTTCATTGCCCGGGATACCAACGTGACCCGGAGACCAGATGAACGTCACTGATCGCCCAGACAGTTCAACGGAACGAAGCGTCTCCTGTATGGCCAACACCAGGGGAGACCGCGGGTAACACTGCTCCAGAGCTCGGAGGCTGCTCAGGGAGTCGCTGCAAACAACAAAAGACTCGCATGAGCAAGACCGGATATGCATTAGAGCTCTGTGAATGGCCACCAGCTCTGCAGTGTAAACACTGCAGCCATTCGGCAGAGAGTGCTGTTCCACATGGTCACCATGAGTATATGCAAATCCCACACAGCCATCAACCGTGGAACCATCTGTGTAGATCAGGTCATATCCACGGAATTCCGCTACGATTGCCGAGAACTGACGGCGGAGCACCTCCAGTGGAACTGAGTCTTTGGGCCCCTGGGCCAAGTCCAGCCGAGTAGACGGCCTTGGCAAACACCACGGAGGTGTACGGGCACGGACCCGATAGGAAGATGGAAGGGGAGAAGACTCAAGCTCCTGCAGGAGGGACTGAACCCGATAGGCAATCGTATGACCTGATCTGGGGCGTCGCTGATGGGGACGGACTACCACATCAGGAAAGAGGAGACGATGGTTCGGGTGGCCTGGGGAGCAATACACATGGGCTGCGTAAGCCGCAAGTAGGTGTTGGCGGCGGATCCTCAAGGGTGGAACCCCAGCCTCCACTAGTAAGCTGTTCACTGGGCATGTGCGGAAGGCACCCGTCGCGATGCGAACCCCACAGTTGTGAATGGGGTCCAGGAGATGCAGTGCCGAAGGTGCCGCAGACCCATAGGCAATGCACCCAAAATCAAGACGGGACTGCACCAGCGCCGTGTAAAGCCACAACAGTGTCGAGCGATCAGCACCCCAGGTCGTATGACCCAGGTGGCGGAGAAGGTTGAGATGGCGCCAGCACTTCCGTTTCAGCTGACGAATGTGGGGGAGCCACGTCAGCCGGGCGTCAAAGACCAGTCCTAAAAAACGGTGAGTTTCCACTACCGTAAGTGGTTCGTCATTCAGATAAAGTTCAGGGTGTGGGTGGACGGTCCGACGCCGGCAGAAGTGCATCACTCTGGTCTTGGAGGCAGAAAACTGAAAGCCATGGGTAAGCACCCAGTTCTGCGCCTTCCGAATAGCACCTTGCAACCTGCGCTCGGCAACTTAGGTGCTGGAGGAACTAAAAGAGAGACAAAAGTCGTCAGCATAAAGAGAGGGGGACACCGACGATCCAACCGCTGCGGCTAAACCGTTGATGGCGATTAAAAATAATGGGACGCTTAATACGGAACCCTGAGGAACCCCATTTTCCAGGACATGAGAGGAGCTCAGAGAAGCACCAATTTGAACACGAAAGGTACGGACGGCTAAAAAATTCTGAATAAAAATCGGTAGAGAGCCCCGGAGGCCCCAGTCATATAAAGTGTTGAGGATGTGGCGTCGCCAGGTTGTATCATATGCTTTGTGCATATCGAAGAAGACGGCAACGAGGTGTTGGCGCCGGGAAAAGGCTGTGCGGATCGCAGACTCGAGGTACACCAGATTATCGGTGGTAGATCGACCCTGGCGAAAACCGCCCTGGCACGGAGCCAATAATCCCCGAGTCTCAAGAATCCAACACAACCGCCGACTGACCATCCGCTCCAACAGTTTGCATGGCACGTTAGTCAGGTTAATGGGCAGATAGCTATCCAAGGAAAGAGGATGTTTGTCGGGCTTAAGCACTGGGATGATGATACTCTCCCGCCACTGTGACGGGAAAACACCATAACACCAAATGCGGTTATAGACCACAAGTAGATTACGCCGACTATCTGCTGAGAGATGTTGCAGCATGTTGCTATGGATGCTATCAGGCCCAGGCGCCGTGTTAGGACATTGTTGAAGAGCACTGAGGAGTTCCCACTCTGTAAAAGGAGTGTTGTAAGATTCAGAGCGGCGGGTACGAAAGGAGAGAGACTGGCGTTCTACCCTCTCCTTTACTGCACGGAAGGCCGGTGGATAATTTGCAGAGGCAAAGGCACGAGCATAATGCTCGGCAAACATCTCTGCAAGAGTGGCCGGGTCCGTACATAGGACTCCATTTGTGGAGATCCCAGGGATTCCCGATGTAGTCTGTATTCCCTGTAGCCGCCTGATCTTACTCCAGACCTGCGAGGCTGAGGTACCTGTCCCAATAGTGGAAACGTACCTCTCCCAGCACTCCCGTTTCCGTCTTCTTATAAGCTGGCGAGCACGAGCGCGAAGCCGTTTAAAATTGATTAGGTGCTCCTGAGAGGGGTGCCGTTTGTATCGCTGTAAGGCCCACCTGTGGTCTTTAATGGCCTCAGCGATCTCCGGCGACCACTACGGCACTGTCTTACGCCGTGGGCACCCTGATGTACGCGGAATGGTCGCGTTCGCAGCAGAAATGATGGAATGTGTGGCGCTCTCGACCACCACATCGATTTCCTCGAGTGGGGGAGGGCGAACGATGGCAGCAGAAGCATAGTCTTCCCAGTTAGCCCTGTGCAGAACCCACCTAGGTGGGCGTGCTGGGGACTCGCGTTGTGGGAGTGACAAAAAGACAGGGAAATGGTCACTGCCACACAAGTCGTCATGGGCTCTCCAGTGAACAGATGGTGGAAGGCCGTGGCTGCAGATCGACAGATCAATGGCCGAAAATGTGCCATGTGCCACACTAAAGTGTGTGGGGGCACCTGTATTTAAGAGGCAGAGGTCGAGTTGAGTTAGGAAATCCTCGACAACCCTGCCGTGACCTGAGATCGTAGAACCACCCCACAAGGGACTGTGGGCATTGAAGTCGCCCAACAGTAAGAAAGGTGGGGGTAGTTGAGCAACGAGTGCAGCCAAGACGTTCACAGATATGTCACCATCTGGCGGCAAGTAGATACTGCAGATGGTCAACTCCTGTGTGGTCCTCACCCTGACAGCCTCTAATGGTGTTTGAAGGGGCACGGGTTCACTATACACAGAGGTGAGGACATAAACACACACTCCACCTGAGACCCTGTTATATATGCTACGGTTGCAGTAAAATCCCCTGTAGCCACGAAAGGCAGGGGTCCGCATTGCTGGAAACCAAGTTTCCTGAAGAGCAATGCAGAGAGCAGGTGTCGTGCTCAGAAGCTGCCGCAGCTCAGCCAGGTGGGGAAAGAAACCGCCGCAGTTCCACTGGAGAATGACATTGTTCGAGTGCTGGGAAGACATGAATGAGACAAATGAGCGGGTCATACCTCAGCATCACTTGCATCCACCAATGGAGGTTTATCAGTTTCAGTCACCGGTTTGTCAAGGGCGTCCCCGAGAGCGAGGTCCTCGGGTGACGCAAGAATCTCCACCTCATCCTCAGAAGTAGAGGCGGAGGCAGAGGGGAGTGGTGGCACTGAAGCCACTGTGGATTCTTGTGATTGGCCTTTCTTTGGCCGTTGTTTTCCCCTCCGTTCCCTCGGGGGCTTCGCCGGTGGGAGGTGCTCCTCGGACTCAGCCACAGGGACTGAGGAGGAGTGCGAAGCCCTACGACCAGCAGTCTGCGAGCGCGCCCGCTGCTGGTTAGTGTCGCTACCGACACTGGCGGAAGGGAGCGTCCCAAGGGACCCCTTCCGTGTGAGGGAAGCCGGAGAAGGTTGTTCTTTCTCCGTCGGTGGTAGCTGATCCCGAGGCTTTCGCCTTGGGAGCTTTGGAAGCATGGCCCCCAACCTCCGTGGGGGCAGGCTTAGGTTGGCGGCCCTGGGGGCCCACAGGAACAGAGGAAGTAGAAACTACTGTCACCGCCAAGGAGAGTGGCGACGACGTCACTGCTGCGAACGTTTTTGTCATTGTTACCGGGTGCAAACGATCAAACTTTTTCTTGGCCTCATTATAGGATATACGGTCCAGGGTTTTATACTCCGTAATTTTCCGCTCCCGTTGAAGTGCGGGACATTGCGACGAGCAGGGAGGATGGTTCTGACCACAGTTGACGCAGATGGGAGGCGGAGTACATGAGGCGCCCGGATGTGCTGGACGCCCGCAGTCCCTACATGTAGCACTGGACATACAACGGGAAGACATGTGGCCGAACTTCCAGCATTGGAAGCACCGCACAGGGGGAGGAATATAAGGCCGCACATCAACACGGTAAACCATCACCTTGACCTTTTCGGGCAACGTATCACCCTCAAAGGCCAAGATGAAGGCACCAGTTGCGACCCTATTATCCTTTGGGCCCCTATGGATGCGCCGGACAAAATGAACGCCTCGTCGTTCAAGGTTCGTCCGTAGCTCGTCGTCTGTCTGGAGCAACAAATCCCGGTGGAAAATTACTCCCTGAACCATATTCAGCGACTTGTGGGGAGTGATGGTCACCGCAACGTCACCCAGATTGTCACAAGCGAGTAGCGCCCGTGACTGGGGCGGGGATGCTGTGTGAATGAGTACAGAACCGTTGCGCATTTTAGAAATTGAGTCCACTTCCCCAAACCTGTCCTCCAGGTGGTCAACAAAGAACTGAGGCTTCACTGCCGTAAAAGATTCCCCATCAGTCCTTGTACACACTAAATATCGAGGTGAATATTACTCATTTCCGGTAGCAGCCCTGCGTTCCTCCTGGGGCGTGGCCAAGGAAGGAAACGACTTGGGGTCATAAGAAGAGGCATGAAACTTCCCAAGCTTAGAGACGGTGGCTGTACGTCCACCAACGTGTTCTTTTGCTCGTTTCATTTCGTTCCCACGAGCAGCTAGGGATCTAAAGGTCCACCCAGACAGAGCCCCGCTTGCCTAGGTAAGCCTTATACAACTGAGGTGCGGCAGGTTCCTCAGAGGTTGCTCGCTAGCGGCTGTTCAACCTCAACAGCCATGCATCTCCTCGGCACGTAGCACACCTTGAGATTGAGTTTTTTTTTATAGAGGTTTGTACCGTCCTCGCGACCCGGGCGATTAAGCCAAGATCCCCGGGCTCTGAAACGTACAACGTTCCACCGTCGCGCCGAACGATGGTCGTTGAAGCACGCACAGAGCTTACGGTGTAGCGGGCTGTTGGCGTGACGCAGCCCACAGCTCAGGACCCCGGGGTCGCCAAGCCCGTACTCAGCAAATTAATGCTGAGCCCCTGAGGGGACGATCAGGTGAAGACAGCAGTCAATGATAGGAACATACTAAAAAGAAAATTAGACCATGAAAAACAGAAAACAGATGCTAGACGAAATGAGGTAACAATTGAGCATCTAGCACAGGAATACTGCTAGCTGTAAAAAGAATTATCCAGGAAGAAAATAAAAAGTGCTGGGAGGACTTTACCATAAGGTTAGAGGAAGACTGTCAGGGCAGTAGAAAATTACTATACAAAATACTAAAGAACAAACGAAAGGAATATGTAAATATCCTTGTACTGGAAACAGATGATGGTAACTTAGTACAAACAGAGGAAGGGATCAGGGATGAAATGAAGAAGCACTTCAGCATGCTACTAAATGGAGATGAGGACAACACCACCATCAATGTCTGTAGAGTTATTAATGAAGCCCAAACCAATGGACACCCATTAACACGGCGTGAGGTACAAACAGCATTAAAGAGCATGCGGAATGGAAAGTCAACAGGCTTTGATGAGCTCAGCTCAGACATGATAAAGGCAGCAGGAACAACAGGCTTAAATTGACTGCACAGAGTGTTATCAGTGATTTGGGAAGAAAACAAAATCCCAGAAGATTGGACTAAAGGAGCCATCATCCCTCTGTTTAAAAAGGGCAATCGGCGGAAATGTGGAAACTACAGAGGCATCACGCTGGTCCCACACACTGAAGCTGTTAGAAAAGATCATAGAAGGAAGACAGAAAGGTAGTTGAACCCTTGCTTGAGGAAGAACAACATGGATTCAGGAAAGACCGAGGCACTATGGATCTTATTTTTGCAATAAGAATGCTAACAGAAAAGTACTGGGGATATTGAAGAAATCTTGTTATTATATTTGTAGACATCGAAAAAGCATATGACAGTGTTCCTCGAAGCAAGATATAGGAATGTTTGGAAAACGTAAAGGTGCCAAAGTATCTGATTAATAAAGTCAAAATGCTATACCAAAAATGTTATAGCTGTGTCCAGATAAGCAACGGACGATCAGAATGGTTCGAAACAAAGAGAGGTGTCCAGCAAGGAAGTGCCCTATCACCACTCCTATTTGTAATAGTCATGGACAAATTTATAAAATCTATCAAGAAAATAGACAGCGAACCTAATGCTCTTGTTTTCGCCTATTATTTGATGGTATGGGGAGAGACAGAAGCTGAAGCACAGAGGAAATTGAATGATTGGAACAACACATTCAAAAATTTCGGACTAAAGATAAGTAAAACAAAGACAGGAAATACTCAGCAGAACACAGAAAGCATCCAGTTTTTAGAGTCAAATAAGAAATCTTCTTTGAGATGATAAAATGCCACAAAAAGCAAAAGCAACCATGTACCATACCTATTTCGTTCCAATCCTTCGAATCCCTCCCCCCCTGGGCATGGATGTTTGTGTCGTCTTTAGTGTGAGGTAGTTCATAAGTAGTTTATAAGTTTAGGGACTGATGAGCCCGCAGTTAAGTCTGTGGTGTCGCACAAGTACTTTCGCCACGTACTTTCGCCGTGGGCTGTCATGCACGCACGGCACGGCGTTCTTACGACGTCAGCCACGAGCGCCCTCTGCTGCAACTCCGCTCGTGGCCACCACTGAACTGCACCGGTCACTTTGGATTAGGTATGTAGTTGTTGTTTGTTAAGCTTAAGGGACTTAACTACGGGGTCATCAGTCCCTAAACTTACAAACTACTTATGAACTACCTACAACTAAGGACGGCACAAATATCCATGCCCGAGGGGGGATTCGAACCCCCCACCGTAGTGGCCGTGCAGACCGTGACTGAAGCGCCTCAGTTCCCTCGGCCACCGCGGCCGGCTTTGGATTAGGAGAGGCACCAGTTAAGACTTGGCTATCGGATAGGCACTAGGAACCATCAGTAGGCAGGCCTCTATCTAAACTATGTATCAACATTCTACTAGTCCGCTGCTCTCCAAGTTAAGTAATGTATTATTTCTATGAAATATATCTCTTATACTAATCTAGCTTGGTGTTTCTAGTTTCTGCTGTCGCACTGGCTGGTCACCTCCGTACCTGCACACGCGTGCATCCTATTTTCCTGTGTCGGTCTCTCTCTACTCGGCCAACAGGACAACCGGCGGAAACGAAACACAAAAGTGGCGACGAGGATGGGATACAAAAAAGTACCTTAAGCTTCACAAACATTTGAACAAGAGTGATATATCAATAAAATTCTTCTGGGAATGAAACCACGTCGTCATTTTTTAAATTCCACCGACGTTTCGGCCACTGTTGCAGGCGGCCTTTATCAGGGTCTGTGTCTGTGTCTGTGTCAGGCCTGCAACAGTGGCCGAAACGTCGGTGGAATTTATAAAATGACGACGCGGTTTCATACCCAGAAGAATTTTATTGATAGTGACAACAGCCGCGGAAGCCTACGTTTGCAAGAGTGCTATCCCTTAAAACCCATAATCGCAGATGATATATGCATTTTTTACGAAAAAAAAAGACTCCACAATATTCCTGAAGACAGTGCGCACCTTTCAATACACTGCAGTGGATAGCAGACGAGGGGTTCTCTATCGGGCGGGTAAGACAATGCGTCGCGATGACGATTATCTGGCGGGCAGCTTTGTCCGGGCGGGTGATCCCCATTAGCTGTCAAGCGTCGGCGCTGCCTCATTACTCAGCCCCCCAAATTAAACGATTTCAGGAGCAGGGCGGCCACACGCGGGCCTAGGCGACGCCGCGCAGCGCGCTGAAAGCCGCAGACGGAAGCCGAAATTCATCAGCGACGCGCGACGCCCATTGTTCCGCGGCCCGATGAAAGGGCAACCAGAGACAAAAGGCGGCGCCCGGCCGCCTCGCCTCGCCTCGCGCGACGTTTCTGTCCTGAATAGCGGCCGCCTCCTCAGGACGCACCTGCATCCTTCCCGCCCGGCGGGACGTCCGCGTGCGTGCCGACAGCTTCCTACGCAGCTACTCGGCGCCAACGACTCCATCTTCGAAAGCCGCGATGTCTGCCTTCTTGTTTCAAGACGGCTCCTGTCACGTTTAAATCGTTGCATGGTCTGTCCTCGACAGACTATTGTTGTTGTTGTTTGTTGTTTTAAGGGGACTAAACAGCTAGGTTATCAGTCCCCTGTTCCTAGCTGAGAGTCAACTGTCAATAAAGATAAAACAATGCCCTGAAAATGACACCGCACAAAAGGGCAGGTTAACAATAGATAAGCCACTGACAATACAAAACGAAGACACACACAATTAGTAAAAGAATGTCACGAATAAAACTGGATAGCAGAGTACCTTGGCTGGCTGATCACAAAGAAAAAACTCGACAGACTACTTCACACCAATGGCTCACCAAAGACACAGATCTCAGATTCGGTACAGATTATTAATCTCTCGGCAAATTTCATATTAGATTTCCATTTTTTTTTCTTTTTTTACGTTCTCCTAGCTATCTGTTTTATCTTTTATTTAAAAATTAATGTTAGTTTGTCTTTTCTTTTTGTTTTTATTATATGCACGACCATATCGTACATCCGAATTCGACAAAACATTGTTAATACATTGCTCGCACTTACAGGCATTTGCAGCCACAATTACATCTCTGTACGACATATAGTTCAGAAGATATGACGTCATGAACAGTGAGATGCGTGAGAAACTGCCGCTTTATAAATGACGTTTACATGTATAGATTTATTATTTATTTGTTACTTAAGTAATTCGAAACATATTTCGCTAATAGTCTCATTTATTGCCAATGAATGTAACACCAAAATTGTACTAATTATAGCATATGAGATATGACGTCATCAACAGTGACAAGGAGACCACATGGGTATCGGATTTTAGAATTTCTTTATGCTTATGGTATGTGAAGTTCAGAACTTCAATAAAAATCAGGAAAAGCCATTCGATGTAACTCTCAAAAATTCTTGAGAAAATCGACTTTGAAATTTTGCAAAGTGCACGAAAGTACCAGTGGTACGGGTGGTGGAGTACTGGCGTCTTAGAGTCGGAGGTTCGAATCTCATTGGGACTATTTCTTTTTTTCGTTTTCCCTTTCCGTTATATAAAACATTTTGGGATCTGTAATTACACTTGTGTCAGTTTTTGTTTATGTGTATGTAGACGAGTTGAAATCCTTGTCGTCATGTAAAATGATGGTTGAGTAGGATAGCTTCCTGGAAAGACATTAGTAGCTAGGGCGATGACTATCCAAATAGTGCCGTAGCGCTTCACAAAGTGAACAACCAAAGACTACCGTCAACTAATAGTGAAGCCAATATTGTAAAAAATGTAACATACGTTTTTTGATTGACTATCATTATTAACAACAACCTTCCATAAAACATAGAAAATTACGAATAAACAAAAACACGTGCACTTTTCGTAAAAATTATCATAAGATATTAAAATTGTTAACTGTACGAACACAACGGAGAAAAATCAATAAATCTGCCGTAACAGGACTCGAACCACCGACCCCAGGGTTGGAATGCCGAAACGCTACCACCTGAGCTCCACGAACAGATGAGGCTGCTATGTTACTTATTGGTACTTATACGTGTACTTTGCGAAAATGTAAAGTCTATTATTTCGAAAAATTTTGAGAGTTGTGTCGAATGGCTTTGGCTCATGGTAATTTAAGTTCTGAACTTCACGTACCATAAATATAAAGAAATTCTATAATGCGTTACCCATGTGGTCTCCTTGTGAGACGCGTGAGAAAGTGCAGCATCATGTTTGTTCGTATGTTATGCGCTGTCATACCGTTAATCTGATAGGTATTAAAAAATGCACCCTTAACCTTCAGAGGAAAGACACTACGTAAAATTTTGTATGGTAAAGGGCACTTTACCTATGAACTTCGACGATATCTACGGTTTTTATTCAGATCTTGACGAAATTGTGTACACTAAACCTTATAAATAGAGGAACGTGAAGCTCTACGTAAGATTTCTTACGGTATGTAACATTACATTTCATATTTCTTTTATTTAAATTGTATCTGCGACGCTTGTCGATAGTATGGTGTCGCACAAGTCTGAAGTGCGCGCCACGTACTTTCGCGTGCGCCGCCATGCACGCACGGCGCGGCATTCTTACGACGTCGGCCACGAGCGCCCTCTGCTGCAATCCCGCTCGTGGCCACCACTGGACTGCATCGGCCACTTGGGAATCAGATAGGCACCAGTTAAGACTTGGCTATCGGATAGGCACTAGGAATCATCAGTAGGCAGGCCTCTATCTAAGCTATGTATCAACATTCTACTAGTCTGCTGCTCTCCAAGTTAAGTAATGTATTTCTATGAAATATATCTCTTATACTAATCTAGCTTAGTGTTTCTAGTTTCTGCTGTCCCACTGGCTGGTCACCTCCGTACCTGCACAAGCGTTCATCCTTTATTCTTCTGTCGGTCTCTCTCTACTCGGCCACCGACACCCAGGACAACCGGCGGAAACGAGACACAAAAGGTAGTATACGTTCTGTCTTTCAGTTTATCTCTGTCATATATATTATTTCTCATCGGTGTTTTTTGTGGGTACGCCATATCTCCCATATTATGCGAAATTAATGATTGAGGTATCATTTTCAAGGTTTCTTTCTCAAATCCAATTTGATACCCGGTGAACGATCGTAAATGGGCCATGTATTTGCGGTTGCTCCCAGCAGTCACTGGCGCCGAGAATCAAATTAGTTTGTGCTGCCGATATAAAAGCAATGTAGAAGGTGTCATCTATTGACATTCTGGTCAACTAACATGAACGACAGGTCTTGCTGTCGTTTAGATTCTTTACCCAAGCGTAGTTTATCAAGAGACTTCTGTTTCACTCGTCGATTCACAACAGTTGTTGGAGTTGTTCAGTTTGTTCAAGCAATCGTTGCCCACTGCATGAATGAACTGAATTGCCTCAACCTTCATCATCCCAGGTAACTACCGCTTACTATTATAATAATTTACTTAACTTTTAATTCCCCGCTACTTTACAATGCGTGCAATATTATTATTATCTTTTATTCATATGTACTTGGACCTGCCTTTTCTCCATTACTACCTGTGATTGATCAGGATAGTGTGCGAATTATTCCCACGGGTCAACTAGTTTTGTTTTATAACAGACTCTCATTTTTTTTTTTTTTTTTTGAACGGGCTGGAGAGAAAACTCAATCGCACTTCGCCTTTCGTCTTCTTACTGCTGAACAGGTCGGACGTCTCTCTTTTGGTCTCTCCACATTGAGCATATGGTTCATTAATCGCAATAAATACTTCAGGTCATTTGAAATGAATACTTAAATAAAAAAAATTCTTTCCCCATTTTTCATTAATTATATATTCTTTGTTTTCAGCATAATTTGCAAAATGATGCTTGGCCATTGTTGTAAATCGCTTCACGATGGCGAAAGAACTTTCCACACGCGAATTTCACTTATGCATATTTTGTGTTGACTTTTATTTCAATGGCTGCGGTAAATCTTCTTTCTTTAAACGAAGTCGGATAGTTTTGCAATTTTAACCACTAAACGTAACTGGACTTAAACACGGTCATGATACTTTAGTATGTGAAGCCTACGCAACCGAGCATCAGTTTACAGTAAAGAAGAAATTAATTATTCCCTACAGGCTCGACTACAGTGATATGGCTGCAATAAAACCTGTTTCTACCGACAGGTAAAAAACGGATCCCGCCACTTTCTTTTGTGATGATGCTCTCTGGTGTCGTCTTTATGCTAACCACTGCTACCGTTAAATACTGATGGCGAAATCTTTCATGTTTTTCTCAGTATAGCTCTCTTCCGAAATTATTCATTGCAATATTTTCACAATTTAATAACAGGTTTGCCGCCCAGATCTTTTTCTTCAATTATTTACACGTAAGATTACTACAGGTCTGAAGATGGCGTCTAGCACGCCGAAACCGGTAATCTAAATAAATGAAGAAAGCGATCTTGGCTGCAAACCTGTTATTAAACTATTCCAGATCGCCCCAATGAATAATGGGTTCCTTATGTTTTCACAATTTGTTAAATTTCAGTAGCGGCACTTCACTTCAATCCTGTAGACAACACAAAGAAAAGAAGAAAAAAGCATCATTACAGGTTCACGCCAGAGGGCACCGTGCAATATACTTAGAAGCCACTTCACTGATCACCATGAAAGTTAACAGAGTTATATAATATGGAACAGGTGGAGGAAGCAATCGACTGAGGAGGTGGAGGAGGATTTGCACAGAGAAGAGGAGGTTATAGCAGAGAAAGGGAAAGTGGAGATGCGCAGAGAGGGGTAGTAGTGTGCACTACTTCTGCAGAGACGCAAAGACGACCTGTCCGATGTATGTTTGCCACAGTTTGCCGTCCACCGTTGAAGGCTTATACAGAACATGCTACTGTTCTGTGCAGCAAAGTCGATTCCCTGCACGTCTCTTGAATATCTTGATGAGAGCCGGCCGCGGTGGCCGAGGGGACTGAGGCGCTTCAGTCACGGTCTGCACGGCCACTACGGTCGGGGGTTCGAATCCCCCCTCGGGCATGGATATTTGTGCCGTCCTTAGTTGTAGCTAGTTCGTAAGTAGTTTGTAAGTTTAGGAACTGATGACCCCGTAGTCAAGTCCCATAAGCTCTACAAACATTTGAACATTTTGAACATTTTGATGAGACTGTTGTGCATTACGATCTCTGGCACAGTCAATTTTGGTCGAACTCCGTCGTTCCTGTTTCGGAAACATAGTGACACCGCTACTTAGACCGCTCGCTCTTAGACAAGTTACTTTGTTTCCCTCGATTGTGCGCATGCCGGTGACGGACGGATGGGTCCACTTGCTCGGGGATAAGGTAGGTATGTTAATAACGTGTGCTGTAAGTGACAATAATAGTTTCCATTGCATAGTGTCTCCATGGCAGTGCTGCCACTATTCAAGTATATATGTCCGAGTTTCTACTGGTTAATAATGCAGAACTCCAGAGAGGGTGAGGTATTCAACCGCTTGGACTAATTTTGTCGTTTTGTCGTTTTCACTCAGATCATTATTTATGACGTCATATATCCTGAAAGTTATGTCGCACAACAATTTGGCAGGTAAGGTTAACTGCTTTTGTGATAAAGCTAATAATTCTGTTTATGAAGCCTCTTTAGATTCTTTTCTCAGAAACCAAACTGTTGAGGTTCATGGTCCCTATATTTACACACTACTTATACTACCTCAAGCCAGCTTTTGTTAAGATCATCACACACAGTGACACAGCCATGCCGTGAGAAGACTTGAACCTCTAGCGGGAGCGGTTGCGTAATCGGTGGCACAGAACGTCAGACCGCGCGACCATCCCCATGCTGCTGTAGAGTTTCTTCACATAATAATGACACAATAGTGCTAGGAGGCTAATTAGATTACACGGCTAATTTGTGATTCATTAACATATTTATCTGTACATATTATAGAACATAGTCCTCCTGCCGCGTCTGTTTGTCTATCCTCGATAATCTCAGAAACTACCCAACAGATTATCGTACGCTTTTCGCCAATGGGCGGTGTTTAATTCAGTAAAGTGCGTGGAATGGGTAAGTGCGGCTAGCAAACTTCCGCGAAACACAGCAATAAATAGTCTTAGGAAGATCTATATACTCTTTGATTTACGAACTTCATCGCAGATTTGAAAAGGTTTGTGTTGTTTCTTAATACTATGTACTTTACCGTTCATGAGTTACCTTTTAACCTTACCAACTTGCTGGACGCAACAGGGGACACTCTCTCTTTCAGTAAATCTGTCGTCAGACAGGCATCAATTGGACATGTCATGATATGACACTGCGACAGAAAAATAGTTATGATTATTTTATTGAAGTTTTTTTTTTTCCTAAGGGATGAAACTGCTGAGGTCATTGATCTCAAGATTTAATCACTAGGCCATCTTACACCAAGGAAAGTACACATACCCATGCCGGAGGGACGACTCGAACGTCTGGAGGGAGCGGCCTCACAACCCGCGACATGGCGCCTCAGACCACGATGCCGTACCCACACGGCCTTAGACTTTATACAATCAAAACGAACACAATGAACAAAGAGAGTTAGCGAAAAAAAAACATATTTGTTATACAAGTAATCTTTGTAAAATAGCTTCAGGTCAGTAGCAAGTAAGTTCTTCAGTTTCAAAGGTAACACTAATTAAAGGATTTGAATAACTTAATTAGGAAGGTCCAATATTTTCATCTTCACCTGAAGATTGCAAGTAAGCAACTTGCCGAAACGTTGCCAGAGAACGAGGCACTCACTCGACTGCCTATATGAGAAGATTTTCTCATAGATTCGTCTGTTTTCTTTGAGAAACTCTACCAGTCCATTTCTGAGTCATCTCTCTTACAGTTTCTAAGTAAATTTCATGCTACCATTATTTCCTTTAATTTTTAAAAATTTTTATGTCCAAAGTATTCCTAGGCAGCATTAATAATTGGTTTGGGTACAATATTAAAGTTTGTGATTGTTTTGTTTTTCATTAGGAGAGGCCGCGGCGGAGCGGCTGAGCGCGTTGAGGCGTCATGCTGTGATGCGCGAGGCCGTTCCCTGTTGGGGATTCGAATTCCCACTTGGGCATGGATGCTTGTGCTTAGTTTAAGGTGGTTCATAAGTAGTAATTTTCTTAATGTTGGGTTTGGCGATATCCACTTTGTAGCTTTTCTTGGGAGCTTCTTAAAGTCAGTTGACATTAGTTGCAGGTAAATGTCTAATTAGCCTGGTCCCATTTGCGCCGGTTATTCTGTGAGCTGGCTATTGTCCTACTGTATTTCTAAATTTTATTTCTGTATCTATTTGTGCATTGAAGTCTACCCTAATCGTAATATGGAGTTATCTTTAGAATTTTGGATATTTAAGTATCTCTTCCTCTGTTTTTAAACAATTTTTATTTTTATTTTTCGTTTATTGGTGGATGGCAATTAATTAGTACGTATAGCTTGTTTTTGTATTTCATTAACAGAGTAGATGTTTGAGGTAAATTTGAATTATGTCACATTTCCTAATATACTTCTCAAAATATTCAAATGTGTATATTTCTATGGGACCATGGTCATCAGTCCCTAGACTTTTAATCTACTTAAACTAAGTTAAAATAGCCTAAGGACAACACACACACACACGCAGCCATGAACAAGGAAGGACTCGAACCTCCGACGCAACAATATATTTTTAAGACCATAGGAATCTATACCCATTAATGGCATCAGATTCGTGATTTTTATTGCTTGTTTGCCTTTGGAAATGCAGATACAAGTATAAATTATATTTGTCATGTATGAAAGTTGTTTGTTTAACTGTTAAATCAAATTTTGTTTTTCTCTAAAATAATTTAACTCATTTTGTTTAACAATGTTGAGTAGGTAATTTACATTTAAAGTGCCGAAACAGAATTTCTTTTTCAATTGTGTTTTAGAACGATTCCAAGGTTGCTTCAATTAGACATTGTTGGGACTCTCCAAAACGTATAGTCCAAATGCACTGTGTAGCGTAATGGTGGACTTTTCTCTCAAGTTACCTTCTGGGATTCAGTTTATTGACTTTGCATTCTACAGCTCAAATTATATTACATACGAAATAAGAAATTAGTATGCAAGGTAAGATAAAATTGTTAGTCGAAATATTACTTTGTGTTTAGTGTGCGGTTAGCTCCGCTAGGCTCTTGCTTTCTCTCTACCGCTGGGAATTAAATCACACGTACTCTTCCGCCTTCAAGAGCGTTGGCCTGGTTTCTCCTGTAACCTTAGGCAGGGGCCCTCACAAGGTGCTACCAAGATGGACGCAGATTTTTAACGAGGTTATCACTTCTTCTCCTTCTTCGTCACTTATAAGACGGGGCCTGCGGCTGGGATCGGTATTAGCAGAGTTGTTTTGTGTGTAACATGAGCCAAGATATTGATTCTGAACAAATGTGCAGAGTGGAGATATTGTCCCAAATCTTACAAACTTTTAACGTTGAATATTAATTTAGCGTTTAAACTTTGAAATGAGGCTGCGGAGTTATTTAAAGAATTAAGTTCTTAATTTAGTAACGTTTAGAAATTTCCGTTATGCTTTACACCAGCCAAAGTTGGCTGAAGGAATGTGGCTCTCCTTTCCGAGAGTCAGCATTTAATTACAAAATATTTTACGCGGAACAAGTCTGTTTCTTCGGAGACTTCTTTCAACGGCCTACTGCTTTAGGTTTAGTCTGCTACCTACTCCACGGGTCTAGCACCCACCAGAGCCAAAAAATAGGTAAATAAATAAAATGAAAAATAAAATAAAAATAAATAAATAAAAATAAAAAAAAATAAAAAAAATAAAAAGAAATCCGAATAGTAACATAATTGTGAAAGATAATAGAAAATAATATTTTAATATTTAGTACACCTGTCTAGCACGATTACTTTTTATTTTACAATAGCTTTGGAGCCACATTAAATGTTTGTAATCATAAGGGGCCAAACTTCTATGGCCATCGGTCCTTAGACTTACAGACTACTTAAACTAACTTATGTTAAGGACAATACACACACACACACACACACACAGGCACGCACACATATCTATAAATATTAGAGAGTGCATTCAGCCCTCTCGGCAAGTAGTCCATACTAGAAGTCGTAAGCCTTCGCCACGTAATGGATACTTAACTGAGCCTGGACAACAATTAATTAGCAATGAAAATTATTGGCGTCTTTAATCAAGATAATAGCAATGTTATCTTTTAAGTTTGGCTAATTCAAATCTAGTTGCGACCTTTCTAGCGGTACTTACAAATAAGAATTTGGCGATACATAACTCAGGATAGTAAAAGGTTTACGGCTCGTGGTCTCTGTTCATAGGGGTGAGTTATGTATGTCAGCTTCTATGCCATAAAGATCTACCCAAACTGTTAAAATAAGTTCAATAATTAATCTGCAGTTTATCCAGTCTATCAATCTGCAGATGATGACGCGAAAATGTATTTAAACAAAACAAAAGTTAAAACTATGAATAAACAACAAAATGGATTCTAAGATAATGTTTAGAAGACAGTTATTCAAAAAGTAATATTTATAAATGGAGTTTATTACTCTTTTTGGACATGAAAATGCGGAGGTGGTCTTACTTCACACATCGGTAAATAACTGAATATTTCCCCAACTATTGTTCATGAGAACCACAATAAGTATTACACGCACTTGAGAGTAAAAGTTCCAAACTATCACTCGTAAATTAATGAAGTCCATGGAACATGGCAGTTCCAAATTAATCCGCGATTAAATACAGTATTTGTTATAATACACAGTTTGTCATCATACGAGTACACTATTGCTAAATTATCACAGTTCCATAGTCCTAATACCGTCCGTAGTTCACCACTTTTCAACCAGAGACTAAGTTCTGCAGTCACAGTCCTGTAAATTTTCTAAGTCCACACATGCCTATCTCTTCAAATCACAAGTTCGTAACGCGGCTTCAGACCGCCCAGCGTCACAACCTTTCACCACCACGTCCAAGTTACGAGTCCCTTCCCAAGCGTTCGGAAGCGTACTCTACCTGCTCCCAAAATATTATACATTTGAATATCACAGAATTAAATGCTTTGACCACCTCCCTACAAACATATATATATATATATATATATATATATATATATATATATATATATATATATATATATATATAACAATACTATAATTGGTTGAGACTGTAGCTCTTTGCTCAGATACCTATTAAACGTGGGGTCTCACTGTTCAAATATACTGCCGCCGTCGGAATATAGTTACACAGTTAATATTTCATTTATCATGGTTTTTATATATTCAGTTCTTGTTCACAAATACATATAATTGTTCATGTATAAATTATCTGCTGCATATTAGTCGGTCATGAAATATTTAAGAGGCTGTCTATAACATAAAACGAACTTACCAAGAATAATATTAAATACAATTAAAAAATATATAAATGTAAAGCACTTTGCTGGGTTCATGTTTTGTGTTCCTATGGTGGAATCTATGAAAATTTGACATGGGGTCATGTGGTTGTGATGGAGTCACCAATAGGATCATTGATTTCTTTTACTGAATTTTGAATCGATCGTTAACACGAATTTTCCTGGGCCATCTGTCCCATTCCAATACAGACACGAATTTTTGTGCGGTGCGACAGACCAGAGGAAAGTGCTCCCTTTGTCTTTAGACACGTATTGCTATTAGTTTTATTCTTTCCTTTGCTTCATCAGAATGAATGTACAGAGCGCGTGGGTTTCTTCTATTAACTTACTCCAATTTCCGTCTAAAAATCCGATAGTTTATGAGCCATTGCGTATTAGTATCACATTAGCAGTATACTAAGGTCCCAACAGTTTATTTTTGTTAATAGTGTGATCAGCACCACTTTAGAAAATAAATGATCAATCAGTGAAAATTAAACCGTGGGATAAATTTTAGAAGATGTTGTGCATCCTACTGTGTTCCCGCTATCCAAAATTTACTGCTCCTTCATGTATGTACAATATTTTCTGTTTAACTCATTTCAGTATATGCAACAACTTTCAAATATTTTCGACGAGCTTGTTACAGTTACTATGGCACAGGAATGATCTCAATTACATCGCCCACTAATTTCCTATGAACAGTAAGTAAGAGATATCAACAGATACTCTTCATAGTGACACATGATTTTTTATATATTAATATATGTAATATCATAACTAGGTGCAAAGTTCTGATGAAAAAAGAAAGGGAAATCGTGCTCAAATAAGGTGAAAAAGGACAAAAGGTGATCTAATTAATCTATTTATCTTTCCTCTATTCTAGTTTATCGAATTACACACAGGTACATCAAATTATCACTCATCGAAAGACCTTGTACCTCTAAACGTTTAATGGCTGCAGTCAGGTCCTTGTATATGGACAAAATATAGTTCTCTCTGAAAATTAGGCATTTTCTCCAGTAACAGATATTGCTGTGCATTGGGAACTGCATATGCTTCGTCTGGATCCAAATAAAGCTCAAACTCTCTAATGCTGTCGAAATTCTCACACATCATAGCATCGCAGTCGGTCCAAGATCCCCAACGAGTAAAGACAGGGAAGTTTGTTAAGGGCAGGCCAGTGGTTTTCCTGTAGTCAACAATACAACTTGGAGCTTTTAGCAGAATCTTCTTAAGGGCATAGATGACTTGATTTACAACATACTGTATTTTTGGATTCGCAAACCATATGAAGGGCAAGAACCAAGCATTTATAATGCCTCTAATTAGGAAATAAAGTTTTCAATTGATTAACAGATGCGGCACTGCATGAAGCCTCTCCGGAACCAAAAGAAAAATTTCTCAAATTCCAAATCAGTTGGTCAGAATTTTTGTCAGAAGTCCGTAACCGATTGCGTTATTGTACTGGCGAGACTTTCTGCAGCTCACATATTATTGTTGGGTACTTTACAGCAGTAGTACGAGAGAGAGAGAGAAGTTTTGTCTATCACACAATTATTTTCCATTGTAAAACAGGTAGGTTTACTATTTATGTACATAGCAAGCTGATGAGACGTTTACGATAGTTGAATTTTTATATTAACTAGTACCAGTTTTGTCTGCAAAGTCATGAAAATGGAAAAAAAATAGGAATTTATTGAGCACTGCAAATTTTTAGGTTTTATGTGAATGCTATGAGAACAAGTGAAAGAAAGGGCAAAGAGGAAACATGAAAGAATGAAAGACACAGATGAGAGAATTAATTACTTTATTTCACAATTTAGCATCATTCACTAAATATCCTTGTTTTATATGTTCACAATGTTTCCAACATTCACTTCACTATTAGAAAATCCTTGATGGCTTACCATTTTAAATAAAATTACGTTCTTATGAAAAATCAACGGAGACAGTTGAAATGTATTGCTTAAAACAATAGCTCCTTAAACACATGAATTGAAATTATTGTAATGAATCTAAATATATTAATACTGAGATCATATAATTAATTGTTTAATTATATTTAAAAGTTAACAATTGAACATTACGAAGAATTAAAAAAATGGGGAATAATGGGAATCTGGGAATCGAACCTGGAACCTGAAGAATGGAACTTCAAGCGCTAACTGACTTAGATTATTTTACCTGTACCACTGTGGCACCTACTTCGGCTTATAATTTAGTGGCAAAACTTAAGGAAAATTTGGAATATCATCCTAAAAATTCTTTATCTTTTTACCACTCTTAACCGCTACGTGCACACATAATTTTTCATATTCGCAACATATTTGTCAAACCACCTTTCGAATTATGTACGTTTCATTAGCCTTATTCATGATTAATATTAAAATCTGTACCCTCAGTTTCGTATGACCGTATTTATATAATGTTTAAAAATCTTATAGAAAAAAAATGATTTCAAGAGTGAAGAGTAGGGAATTATTGGTATGATTGGGGAAAGAGGTGGTAAATGTTCCAAAAAGGGAAAATATGCATGTAAGGTGCGCAACAAAAATTTCTAAATTTGATAATGTATGATCAAGGGAATAACTTATTTAGAGAGTTTGTATTTTAATAAAAGCGGATTTACGGTGAACGTTTCTCTTCATATGATGCGTTCTTGTCTTTCACACAGCGATAGTGTTTATCATCTCTTTTCGCGAACTAATTAATCCCGCACAAGCCTGCTCTTCTAATCTGTACTGTCATCCGCTTGACGCTTCAAGCTCTGAAAGCTCTCCTCCTTTCACTGTTGAGAACAACACCGCCAGCGCTACGCTCTATGTAATTGCTGCCCTAAATCTGATATCACCGACAATGTAGAATACGATGTCGGTTTCTGTCGTGATATGGTTGGGGGTATTACACTATTAACACATTCCTTACTCCAGAACTGAGACTGTACATCTGTACCTTACTAATATTCACGGTGTCTCACAACCGTCGACATTCATTGGGATTCGGATCATAGGATAAATATTTTAATTCCTAATCTTTGTACTGGTCTTAACAAAGTTTTGCTACGTACACCATACTGTGCTACTGGACTATTAATTTCACTATTCTGTCTATTAATACGTAGATGCTGCAGCTCTTATACAACAGCACTTGTGCCGGCCGCGGTGGCCGAGGGGACTGAGGCGCTTCAGTCACGGTCTGCACGGCCACTACGGTGGGGGGTTCGAATCCCCCCTCGGGCATGGATATTTGTGCCGTCCTAGTTCGTAAGTAGTTCATAAGTAGTTTGTATGTTTAGGGACTGACGACCCCGTAGTTAAATCCCATAAAATTTACAAACATTTAAAACAACAGCACTTGTAATGTTGCTTCTCGAAGATTTTATAAAAACTTGTGCGTGGTAGTTACTTTGCAATTATACCGACAAAAAAGTAACATAGAGTTAGCTTTCCTGGACGATCTTAATTGTTAAAACATTCTGAGTAATCAGAATTGCAAATATCGCTTCTAAATGTTTTGAGTACCAGTTACGACAAGTTTGCTCTGTCATCAACAGATCTTGTACGATGTAACAGATTTTCGAAATTTTTGCAGAATTTTTGGTCGCAGTTTTTCAATAAAAATTAGGAAAACTAATCAATATGTCAAATTATTGTAAATTGACGGAACGGCTGTATGAGTCAGTATGAGTCATGTAGTTTCTGAAGATTATACGTACTGCAAATATAAATAAATAAATTTTTCTTGCGGAATTAAACACTTTTTTTACTTGAATGCATTTTTAGTGGGATGGTTTACCATTATTTGGTTGGGTATCTGCGGTTCTTCTTTCTGGTCTCAGGTATGATGTCGTACAGTTGTTCCCCTAACTTCGGTAGATATATTTTTTATGTTATGAATGTGTTCTTGACATGGTCAGTAGGGTCACCAAGTCTGTCCCGGATTGCAAACATCTGGAGCATTATGCGTAGTGCCCTTCAACCTGCTCGAGATACTAAAGTCTCAAGCGTCAAATGGACAGAATTTGGCGTGGTACCTTCAGGAGAACATACAACAGTTCTATCAATCAGAGTCGTGCCGAATAACTGACAGCATGAGAACTAGAAGCGGACGAACGATTTATTGACTTCCTCAATTTGAATACGTTGTTCTCTTGAATAAATCAAAGTCTGAAATTGTTATAATTTGTCTGTCTGTACATGCACATCCACCGTTTTACGTACTATTCGACTAATTCCTTTGTTATGCCTTTTTTAATAGCCCTAACGAAAACGTTTTCTGGTACAATGGCATCCCCAGTTCACAAAATCATTATGGAATACTTATTTAACTATGTTAAAATGAAAGTATCATCTGTAATACAGCAGAAGTTGTAGGGACATTTAAAGCACACACTCTATATGTAGAAGGCTGGAAACGTATTTGCCATGAGGAAAGCCTCCTCCCCTGACAGCAATGTCAGATTACGACATGAGAGAAGCAGAAACTAAAAAGAGAGTTCAGTTTTTGGAGGTTTGGAGCAAAAACTTTTCGGTAGGTAGACATTATACTAGTAACACACCAAGAAAGTACGAAACTTCGGCATTAAGACGTTTTGTGTGTCGAACGCTAAATGTATTATTCTAATTTACATAGGTAACTGTTATCATCGGGTTCCACGTTTTGGTAGTCAAATGGTTGCGTTTTGTATGTTCTTGTGGTTAGAACAGTAGAAGTTGCAACGAAATGTTATCACTCAGCCATTCCTAGGGACGTATCATATTAAAAATGTGAACATTACATAGAAGCAATTAATTTGCATGTTTCTATAAACCGTCTTTATGATTTCCATCTTCCGTATTAACCAAGACTGTCCAATATTTGTGTTTTCATTTATTTCTCTGAAATTCTAGTGTCTGCTTTTAATCAGTGGCAGAACAAAGTGAAATTTCCTGTTTTGATCCCTGAAAATTACGGAGATCTTCTTAATTAATTTATGAAATCCCCTATAATAAAAATGTACAATTATTCATCGTCAACATCTTAAGACCATATCATAAAAATCTACAAATATTCGTCAGTATCCTAAAACAATATTGTTTTACTCGTAAAACCATAGATTCGTATTAAACACAATAACAAAAGGTGGGGCAAATAACCAGTAGATTGGTAATGGTAGCGTTAAAATGGATTTCAACATCACCGCGCACCATTCTTCTGTCACCATTGCCTATTACGTATTTTTAAGCTCTGTAGAGAAGTGTAGTGGATGTATCGAAGAAAGCCCAGTAACGAAGACTGCAATGGTACTGGCACGTGATGATAAGGGATGAGGGACACCTGTTGCAGAGAACAATGGAATTACAAGTGGAGGGCAAGAGAAGAAGAAGCAGACCAAAGAGAGGATGAATGGACTGCATCACTGATGACCTGGGAGAGAAGGGACTGAGCCGGGAGAACACTTGGGGCCGAGAGAAACGGAAGGTAAAAATCACGAACAGAGACCCCTGAACTGGAACAAGATGAAGAAGAAGAAAAAAGAAGAAGAAGAGAAGCTAGTGGGCTATATAATGTACACGTCCCTACGTTACATCGCCTGGTGCAGCAACAGAATTTTCAATTCAAGGAATAAAAAAAAAGTGTTGCCGTCATTGAAATTTATATAACAATAACGCGTTTCACGCCTATGGCGCATCTTCGGACTGAAGTATATTTAAATGTCAGAGGCAACAGTAGTGAAGCTTAAAATAATCTTTAACGATGGCATTAAAGAAGCTGATCGCTTGTGTCAATTCGTGAAAATACTTTCAACTGCGAAATCCGCATTGGTCATGATTAACATGTTTTACAAATATCTTATTTGGGTGAGTAATCGAATGCCTTTCCATTTAATCGGCCGCAGAATGATGGGTTTCCAGTTCCTGCAGACTTTTTGACTCACCCTGTATTCAAACTTTTGGTAAATTGTTTCTAGGTTACTTGTTTAAAGTCAAATATTTAGCATATAAGTCATTTGTTGGGTAACCAGCAATTATTTACATCAGAATGCGATTCTTTATGGAATCTAGAGTTTTAATAGTTTGAATCTAATATATAAAGCAGAGTGTCCGTATGTTTGTACGTGTTGCATACAAATCTACAGTTTTGTTCCAATCTTTATGAAATTTTGTACACGTAAGCTTCAATCCATGAGGACGGTCGCCGTAAGTGTAAGAATCACATACGATATATAGTTCACGAGATATGACGTCATAAACAATGAGATGCGCGAAAAACTGCTGTATTTTGCGACAATGCTGCTCATTTTCTTCTAAACCAGTGGACCGATTTCAACCAAATTTGGTACACACATTCCTTACCGTGAGTTAACAATTGCTGCATGGTTAAGAATCACATACCGCACATGGTTGAAAAGATATTACGTCATAACCAATAGAAATCGCAAAAATGCCATATAATGCGGCGAGACTTTCGAAATTCACTGTATAAGAATGACAGTACTTAGCGACTTGCAACAAACTTTAAACATAATTTCAAACCTTTATTAACCTTTCTCACGCTGACATCCATAGTAAAATGATGATAGGAAAAAAGTTTCTCGCTTACTACTTTTCTGCTGTTTATGGGGTAAAACTACGGCATTCGGTATGACGTTACAATTCATAATGTGTAAAACACAAATTGTAGCCGCAGGAAATTTTTCTGACAGTATACACACATACGGATGAATGTAAGTTCTCAATTGTAACACAGTACGACACGTAGTCCATGAGCTTTGAGGACATAAATAGTAACGTTCCGCTGTTCATGGACTAAAACTACGACAGGAAATGTTATAGACGGTATACATGCTTATAGCTGAGTGTACCTTTTAAACAGCAGGACACGTAGTTCGTGAGATATGAGCACATAAACAGTAATGTTCATCTAAAACCACCCCGTCATGCACCAAGTTTTAATCTATTACTTCTTTAGCATTAATTGTATTCCCAAGAGATTTTACAGGGACGCAGCCCTTATGAAAATAAATATATACCTGAAAAATGACAGGAATAAGTAAATTAGTTTAAAATAAATGTAGGTCATCTTGACAAGTTATTAGGAGATATATTTATTTTTAAGTATATTTTCAGACCTACAAGGCAGATTCACTGGAAATTGTCTTACTACGAGATAGCTGAAAAACATTATCACAGAAGTGATTACCATAATAGCTTGTGTCTGACTTATTTGTTAAAACAATACTTAAACCCATAAGCAGATAAACTTTCTGACTTGAACATCAGAGTTTACGCTTTAATGAACTGCCTGAAATGTTACCTTATACGAAAAGATAGTTCAGACCATATGTAACGTAACAGCTGTATCTGATGTTACCAATACCGAAATTTCGCGACATAGCGATTGCGAAATTACTCACTGACGTAGAGTATTGTGAACGACTAGCATTCATCTAAAGAATTATTAGAAATCAAATTCTGGGTATAGTTTACTTTAAGAGTAAAGTTGTAAATATGAGAAAAGTAGGGTTGTCCAACATACAATGTGACCCGCGGCCTTGAGTCGTCCGACCATCCGTAGCCACCGAAGTAGTTTCTTTTTCAGAGTAGAATGTGAGAACAGGGTATTAAAATTAACCTGCTTTATCGACTACGCATCTACTACAGCCAAGATCACAGTTTGAGCAGATCAACAACCCTTACATGATTTCATTCTCTGTTGGGAGATATAAAAACCTTAATGACCAGTAAACGAAAAAATACCGAGTCTTGGAAAATCAACTACGGTTGAATGTTTCAGTTGTCATAATTACTAAATATCTCGGCGACTCAAATAAAGAAGCAACGAGATAAAAAACAATTACATGTAGATATATAGGGACACATTCAAGTACACCGGTTCAAAATAATTAGGGGATCAATTGAGATATTTAGGTTCTGAAGTACTGTCATCGTAAGAATGAGCTAAAATGGTTGGACGTCTTTCTGTCGGTTCATCGGAGTGGAGACTGCCTCAAGCGAGACAGCGGATTGGCGTTGACTTGTATTTAGAAATACAGAAGCAGTTGGCTTCCGATAAAGTAGTGAGCAGTAGTGGAATGCAACAACAACATGACGTACGTCAAGCTATGGCATTGAGAACCATAGAAGGGTTGGAAGCGGGCAGACACAAAGGGAGATGGCTGCAGCCTTTGGAGTGTAATTTCCAGGACCTGGACGCAATTTCAGACAACGGCAACCGTTGCCATGAGTAACATCAGGAAGAGATGACAGTTATCTCCGGTTAACAACCCATCGACACTGGTGGCTGAATACAGATGATCTGTAACGCAATATTCCATTCAACAACAGGTCACGCAATATCAACACACAGTCCCATATCGCCTTCGAGAATATGGGCTCTACTCACGGAGGCCTATGGTGTCCGTCCCATTAAAATGATAACACCGTTTAGCTCGCAGAAAGTTGGAGAGGAACATTTGGATTGGAGTTGTAATGAATGACGCCAGGAGTTGTGTTCATCCCAACAATCGTGCTTTCCCCATACTTGGAGAACGTGGAACTCGGAACAATCTTGCTTATGTGCAGGAATCATCACTATATCATGGTAGTGGAGGAATGGTATGGGCGGAGACGGTATTGAAGGACGTACGAACCTCCAAGTCATGCAGAATGGCGCCTTGACTACTCAGAGATATAGAGATCTTTCGAATTTTTTGTTGTGCCTACACTGGTGCCGTAGGAAATGGGTTCATTCTGTTGGAGGATAACGCTCGTCCACATAGAGCTACACTGGTGGCCAACAGGTTTGAAGCTGAAGGAACTGAATGAATGGAGTGGCCAGCTTGTTCACCGGACTTAAACCCAATTGAGCACTTGGGAGACATACTGCAGCCTCTACACACTTCCAACTACTGTTGCAGAGCTGGATATTCCACTCATGGAAGAATATCCAAATATACCTGAAGAGCTGATTGGAATCTCATACTGCAAATGCCACTCAGGTGTGCAACTGTACTGGCCGTCCGAGGTGGTCACACACGAGGGTAATTCGTGATTATAAGTGTTTTAGTAATGAAAACGGAATAACCTATTAAAGTGGAAATGTAAAGTCTAACGCAAAGTGTAAATCAGGGAAGCGGCCAGCAGCAGGCACGCGGAGTCTCGAATCGCTGGAACAGCAGATCACCACGCAGCACATTCCGACGGCGTCGCGCGGCCACGGCTCACGTGTACGAGAAATCGCGAGTTGACGAATCAGCTCAAGCGGTCATCGGCCAGCCATCTCACGAGCAGTAAGAATAACGAAATGTGACCAAGAAGAATGCATAACGTCAACAATTTTAAAACGTCACAAGGCCAGTACAGTTACCTCTCCAGGAAAACGTGACTAACATTTCAGCAATCCATCGTTGCACGAGTTTAGGGCTCCCACACGTGACAAGGTTACACGTTTTTGCAGTTTTGGAAGAACGTGACTAGAAGCCAGTGACCGGCTAGCGACTCGCCGCGTGACCGAACATTCTAAAAATTTCTCCACGTGATAGAGACCTACTTGAACCAATAAATACCTTGACAATTGGAGCAGAGGGGGCCATTCATTCGTTGCTCCAGCACGGTTGAAGTTCGGCACCATTCCGGCCGATGACGCAACCGACATCGGTAGAATGGTCTAGGCGAGCAGTCGTGAGAACGGAAGAAGAATTAAAGAAGACTTACCGGGCACCGAGGCAGCTGAGAGGACGATGGGACTGCGGCCTCTCGATAGCTGACCTGTTAGATTTAGTCAATAATAGACAGCTGCG
Source organism: Locusta migratoria (assembly GCA_026315105.1). Taxonomy (NCBI): domain Eukaryota; kingdom Metazoa; phylum Arthropoda; class Insecta; order Orthoptera; family Acrididae; genus Locusta; species Locusta migratoria. The sequence continues at coordinate 188,062,140 of CM048745.1, forward strand.
GGAGAGCCCAGGGATCGTCGGTTCGACGCCGCCAGCGCCCCACTCTGCCCCTTCGATGGACGACGCACTCACCCACACGGTCGACGAAGCCTGAAGAGTTACGGACGCCTACATGAGATACTGGCAGTAATCACAACGGGGAACGCGAATAATTGAATAAAGCTACGCTCCGCGTCGCGTCGCCGCTACGGACTGTAACGAAGACTGCGCCCGGCCTCGCCGCTGCTGCTGCCTACGCTTAACCGGACCGCCGGCATCCACTATCAGCGCGCCGGCCTGCCGCCTGCTGCCTTCGAGTAAGAGAATAACTAAATGTAAGGAAATTACCACAAGTATTATGTATATTTGTAAATAAAAAGCTATCTGCTTCAATGCTGTCTCATTTCAACATCCTTCCACCTCTGAGCCAAGAGAATTCACGTCCCACAAATGTGATTTGTAACAAATAAATAATAATATGAATATTTCTTGTGTTAAACTAAGATTAACTGCCCCTCCTGACAAATGTCACTGATACAAGGTCTTTGATGTTTTAGGAAAAGAGTAAGAACTGTAATGTGAACCATTAATCATACAGATAACCCACATTTAGTAACCAGTATGATCAGAAATAACTGAAATCACGTTACATCACTATTATGGTGGCCCATGGTGTCTTGCTCTAAGTGAACCTCAAGAGATGAGATATCAAAATGTCGTACTGTATCACACAATTGTAAGCAAAAGCTGCATAAATATGTCACTATAGGGTTCCAAGCTGATGTAACATCTTACGGTTTATCCCTCGATCACTTGTTGTGGTATGTTCGTTGTTTACACAACAGAACATTCCCGAGAGGTGGAGTTGGAATCACACTGCACACACAGAACGTACAGAACTTATATAGTACAAAGACTCAAAAGGTATTAGTCGCCTCTGAAGAGTGTAACTTGCGGTGTGTTCTACCTACAGTGCAACCTTACAGCATCGAAGAGTATGCGGATATGGACATCGTGTACGGTAGGGCTAATGGCAATACACAGGAAGCTGCACGCTTGTACCAAGAAACATATCTTGATCGAAGACACCCCGAAAGCTGTATATTACGAGGGTCCATCAAAAAAAAAAAAAAATAAAAAAAAAAAAAAAAAAAAATAATAATAATAATAATAATAATAATAAATAAAAAAAGCATGGCAGTTTTGTACATGGTAGTGCAGGAGGTAAGCCTGCTCGCATTACGCCTGAGGTTGAGGATACGGTGTTGTAAGGAGTTCAGCGATCTCCAGGAACCTCGACGAGAAGAATTACCAGACAAGTGCCTGTATTAACCCATTGTTAATAATAATTTTACATCCTGATGTAGTGTACTCTTACCGTTTCCAACGAGTTCGATTTCTCAATGATCCGGACTTTGTTCCTAATGTTTTGTCAGTGGATGCAGCAGCAAGCTAGTCAACCCTCGTTTCGAATTGTAACATTTTACTTACAGACGAAACAGGATTCACACACGATGGTGTTTTCAATTATCAAAATACACGATTTTGATGTGAATTGAACCCATAATGCTATGCATGAGTCATCTAATTGGCATGGTTTCTCACTGAATGTGTGGTTAGGGGTACTAGGCCATCAACTCAATGGGTTACACATTCTTCCACCAAACCGTAACGGACGGAGGTACCTTTGGTTTCTGCGGCGACATCTTCCAGGATTGCTTGACGATGTCCCTTCAGAAACGTCAGAATATGTGGAACGTGCTTGATGGAGCTTGGCAATATTTTGCTGCTTTTGTGAGACGGCATCAAGTGTTCAAATGTTTGTAAATCTTATGGGACTTAACTACGGGGTTATCAGTCCCTAAACTTACAAACTACTTATGAACTACTTACGAACTAGGACGGCACAAATATCCATGCCCCAGGGGGGATTCCAACCCCTGACCGTGGTGGCCGTGCAGACCGTGACTGAAGCGCCTCAGTCCCCTCGGCCACCGCGGCCGGCTGAGACGGCATCATGCGTGCAGATATGGCCAAACGGATAGGTCGCGTCCTCCAAGACCATCCGATCTAAATCCTTTGGATATTTTTGTCTGGGGTCAACTCAAAAGCGACGTGTAGAGCACACCTGTTAACACGGTTGAAAAACTTGAGTAGAGAGTTGTACACGCTTCTCAAGAATTCCAAAATGATACAGGGGGTTACGAAAGAATTCGAAATTCATTGCAGAGAGGAGCACAGTATTGCATCCGGATGCAAGGAAGACACTTCCAACAACTCCTTCAACAGTTAAGATATACTTAAAATGCGAACTAAATGTGATGTAAAAGCTAATAGTAAAGTCTAAATTTCAAAATAATTTGTACTAACTAGGACGATGTCTACTATGACGTCAGTGGCAGCTTGAAACTGTCCATTTGTAATTACCTCGTAAACGGTTCGTTTGCGGACCCAAGTTTACTGGAACATGTTTGCTCCTCTTATCGTGTAATTTCAACCGTGTAAGTTTGCCCCATACTTTTTGGTACACACTATATATATTTTATGATACCTAACCAGATCCCCTAATTGTTTTGAGCAGTCTAAAAAATCGATCCCTATTAGTAACCAGCTTGCACAAGTTACCACTTCGACACGTTCTCTAATTCGAAAGTACAACTATCTGCGAAAATTTTTGTAAAAATAAAACGAGATCTTCGCTACCGGGCGCCGTTTAAGTGTTTTTGTCAGAATTTGATTTTAAGTCTCACAGTTCACAGTATTATAAACATGTATTGTTACGAGGGGCGTTCGAAAAGTCTGTGCGAAGTGCGAGAGATGGCACTACAGGCGCTTGTCGGGGTTATGTTTAGTTAGTATCATCTTTGGAAAGAACGCACACCAAGTTTCAGTCATATTGGTCAATTTCCTTGTGTTTGGCATTCCTGTGACTCAAGGAAGTCCCGTGATTGTCAAAGAAAGGACGAAGAAGAATTTCATGTGGTGAATAACATTAAAAGGCAAACGCAAAACGCCTCAGGAGACTAAAGAGTAGTTTCAAAAATTTCGGAGTGGCCACATGGGCACAAGTGACGCTGTACCTTCTGGACGCTCTGTGGATGTTAATACTCCAGAAATCATTGATAAAATCCATGATATTGTGCTGGATGACAGAAGATTTAAGGTGAGTGAAATTACTAGTGCTGCGGGAATCTCGAATGAATGGGTACATAATATTTTGCATACACATCTCGACATGAGAAAGCTATCCGCAAGGTGGGTGCCGCTTGACCAAAAACGGAATCATGTGAAGTGTTGCAAGGAAGGTTTGCAGCTGCTCAGGAAGAATCCGCAGGGCTTTAAGCGTCGTTTCGTCACTATGGATGAAACATGGATACATTACTATACTCCTGAGATCAAAGAACAATCTAAACAATGGGTTACTAAGGGAGAATCTGCAGTAAAAGAGTTGAAGACCGGTCCTTTGGCTGGAAAGGTTATGGCGACGGTCTTTTGGGATTCACAAGGGATAACCCTGAAAGACTATCTGGAACAGGGTGAAACTATTGCAGGTGCATATTATTAATCGTTATTGGACCGTTTGAAAATCGAGCTGCAAGAAAAACACCGGCGATTGGCTCACAAGAAAAGAGCTTTTCCATCACGACAATGCACTGGCACACACCTCAGCAGTTGTAGTCGCAAAATTATTGAAAATAGTAATCCAACTCGTATCACCCCCCCCCCCCCCCTATTCTCCAAACTTGGCTCCCTTGGATTACTATTTGTTATCCAATTTGAAGAAATGGCTGGTGGAATGAAGATTTCATTCCAATGAGGAGGTGATAACAGAAATATATAGCTATTTTGTAGGCTTGGATAATTACTATTATTCTGAAGGCATTAACAAATTCACGTTGGACCAAGTGTATAAGTCTAAAAAAGACTTTTGAAAAATAAAAATAGTTTCCAGCAAACACGTTAATAGTCATCGTTTGTCTGGCCATAATGTCCGTAGTTGCTTTCATAATTATGAATAGCAGTGGTTGTCCGTCATTGCAACTACAATAAAAATGCGATTTTTTCTCACAAGACGCGTTTCGTTTTAATGACTGTAAAACATCTTCAGTGGTCTGTAATAATAGAAATCTACAGTTTGTTTTGTGTTTAGATCGAAAACAGTTCTTAAATGGACCATGAAAAGTAGGCCTAAGGTTTGTTACTTACGCACATTTTGTCTTCTTTTCGCTTCACATCATGGAATTCCGGTCTGTTTAATGCAGTACCGCCGGTTCTTCATGCTGTGTCGTTTTCTCACTACTTTCACTGTCACTTTTTCACTGTTCTTAGTTGTTTTCCACAGATAAGAAGTGTTTGTTTTTGTTTTTACTGATTCTGCACAGTGTGTTATTGGAGTGTTGCCAACCTCACAAATATAGTTAATAGTTTTTATCTTTGAACGGATTTCTCAAACGCCCTACATAGTCGTCCGAGATACAATTTTGTTGTATTTATGTTGGTTTATATCCTTAACGAAACATTTTATGATTTGGCCCGTCACGGTGTTAGAAGTTAATGATGTGGCCCACTTCGAAATTTTATTGGACACCCCTGCCCCAGGTAACTCTCCCACTTTACAAGCTATTACGTATGCGCTGTTGTAAAAAGACGCTCGGCACCTGTCGTTATTCTTCTTGTCTGAAAGCAGTTCCGTCTCTTGCCTTTGACGCGCAGCTCGGCTATTACATCGACCGTTCCGTTTGTTTGCGATCGGAAACACGTGGATGGCCTCTGGTGCGGCTGCCCTTGTTTCGTGATAGCCGTCTTCAATCCGTGTCCGCCTTCTAGAGGGGCGTTGTGGGAGAAGGCAAGAGGAGGGTGGGGGGGGGGGGGGAGACCGGGGGCTGCTAAGAACTGGGAGGGGTGCCGCTCGTTTACGGCAGCAGCCGGCAGGCGGCGACACTGGGCGCTGCGATGCTCTCGCGTTGGCGGGTGTCGAGCATTGACCAAGCCCCCAAAATCGCGTAAGCGTCCTACTGCGAACAGCGGACAAATTCAAGAGCGCCTCGGCGGTCGTAGTAGTGGCAAACTTACGCGCGAACTTTAAATGTGCGTAAGATTCTTTCGATTAGAGAGAGTGTTCATTTGAGTTAAGTTGCGAAAACTATGTCTAATTGAAATATATACCTACAAAAGAGCTTCAAATTCCTTGAATATACCGCAACTATCGATTGTATGTAAATTTATTACACATACGGTGTAGAAATTGACCAACAGCGTTTCCTCTTCCTAACGAAACCGAACTATGACATGTAGTAATCTTGCGTTCTAAGTGCAGCATATGAACGGAATTTATCGTCAGACACGATTTTTGGCACTTCTTCAGTATATTCTACGATTGTGAAACTTTTGTACAAACATTAATTTCGAAAGAGTTTTACACTTTACGTCTTTGCTTTAATGCTGTATTCTCTAATATTTAGATATTTCATAGCATCAAAAAATCACACAGAGTTGACTGAAACAGATAATGTTACAAATCGATTGTGAAAGTGAAATATACCGTCAGACACATAACTGAAAAATATCTTCATACGTTGTGAATACAGCGATCAGTCACTACCTAATTCTTTTAAAAACACAAAGTATGTCATAACTTTTACTTAACTAAGGCATCTAGCATTAGCATTATGGTATCTAGCAAGAAAATTAGCATTTTTAATGCTGTAAGCTAAATACCTTACAGCATAGTGATCTGCTCAAAAGCCAGAAACTATCGTCACGGGGTTGAACTTAACAATGTGTATCCACTGTGGCTATGTGTCGTTCATATATGGAACTATACACAGGTCTGCAAACCCCTTTCAGTTGTTATACCTATATATAAAACAGATTACCTTTAAATTCTGCTGTACAAGTTGCTAATATTAATTTCATAAACAAAAATTCGAACTTGCAGTGAGGCAACTAATTTCATGACCAAATAGGTATTTTACACAATTATAAAATGAAACTTTTTGAACTTCCTGTCCACCAGTACTGCCTAAAGTAGCTCCTTTTTAAGAGCTACCAGTATTATAAAAGCCTGTTATTTATTACATTCAGTCCTATATTGTCTTGACTAACAGTCTGTTAAGCAAGAGTAACTATCTCTGAACACAAGTAGTAGGGCTACTTGTATTCCTGAGTAATATAACGGGGAATACAGTATTCGATCTTTTTATTACTTTCTTAAATTGATTTGTGCATTTAAACGCTGAGCAGCTCTTCACCATCGTGCTTCATGTACACTACGATAGTCGAACACTACAGACGTGACTATAAATTGTGTATATATCCCGCAGTAGCTATTTAATACACGATTTACCTGCTAATAACACTCGTATTTATCTGACGCTTGCCACTACCATGGCAGCCGAGCGAAGGTTCAAATTATCCCGCGACAGCAGCGCTGTCAGGGAGTCTAGTTATTTTTACGTCTTTGGCATAGACTTACTAAATAAAAACTAAAGCGCTCGCTGGCGCTAGTGTCGCGTCCCCATATTGAATGTGACAGAAGCCGCCATTTGCAGGGAAACAGTACGTAAACATGGTTCGTTCGTGTGCTGCTTTTAATTATAACAGTGAGAACGGAAGCAAAGACGAAGACGGAAACAATGTTACATTTCACAGATCAGTCACTACTTATATACCGTATAGTATTTTCATGGAAAAAATAAGAAATCATGAGCGTTTGTTTTTGTTAAGGTTTCCTCTTACAAATGAGTCTCTAAAACTGAGAAACGTACTTTGGTGCATGTCAAGTACTTATAAGTACTTTGCCTATAAATTAGTAAAATACTAATTTGAGCTGAATGAATAACTAGGCGTACAAGAGGTATTTATCACATATAAGTACGATGCAGAATTAGTTCGAATAATTGTTTTTAGACACTTAACAGGAGGTAACTGTACTTCATACATGGTCATTACTTGATCGAATGTTGCATACTCAACCACTTTGAGAAGTACTATCTCTGTTAAAAAGTAATGTGCGAAGGAAATGCGTATTTAATATTTTATGAGTTATTACAATTATTCAGGGCCGGCGCAAGCCCAAGTGCCGCCCCGTGCGAGCTGCTAAATTGGTGCCCCCCCCCCCCCCCCCGCTGTTATTTATTTATTTATTTTTTCAAGAAACATTTATGGAATTTTTAGGAAATGTCACCAATCAATCGCAAATTTTGTTTTTAGTTTTCAGACATTACTATGTTTCGGCCACTCAGTGGCCAGTCTCGTAGCTTCTAATATGTGCTTACATCTAAACCGTCATGTTGACAGTTATGTTCAGCATGACTGTATATATGTAAACGTAACTCAAAGCATTGAGAATAGCCACACTGTGCCCGAAATCTATGAAGATCTGGAAAATAAAAATAATAAAAAAGAAACATTGTGACTGATTGGTGACATTCTCTACAGATTTGAACAAAACAGTAAAGCCAGCCGCGGTGGCCGTGCGGTCTGCAGCGCGCCAGTTACAGTCTGCACGGCCGCTACGGTCGGGGGTTCGAATCCCCCCTCGGCATGGATGTTTGTGTCGTCTTTTAGTGTAAGGTAGTTGATAAGTAGTTTGTAAGTTTAGGAACTGATGACCCCGCAGTTAAGTCCCTTAAGCAGAACAAACATTTGAACATTTGAAAACAGTAAAACAGTCGCTGTACACCAGCTCAAAAATGGAGTCAAATCTGATTGAAAAAAATCTAGCTAATTTTAATAAGGCTTGTGAATTTACTAAAATGTTCAAATGTGTGTGAAATCGTATATTACTGTAGCATACTCTGTTCAGGAGATGAAGTCATAAGAACTGAGTCGCGTGAAATTAAATTTCAGGCTGAATTTCACTACAGACGCAGGTGAAACGGTCAAAGAGTGGGGCGGAAGAGAATGGAGCGAGGAAGTAGTAGATGGAGTAACATAATAATGCAATAAATGCACACGCGGGTATCGACGGGAACTAATGCTAGTCGAAATATATTAACTCACTGCACTTGCGGTTCTTCATTTCAAAGAACTGACACTCGACATCTGTCGTAAATTCCATGTGTGAGTTCTTTCGTGTCTGATTATGGAATAAGGGGTAACAAATTAGTCATCACCGTATCACTTCACTTTTCTGCCTTTTATTTTCATTCTCGCTAATAGGACGACGCGTGCTTATTTGCCAACTTGCCAATTTTTGAAGTAACTGATCGTATGAAAAATAAATTTTCCTATTCTATCTTAAAGGAGAAAAATTGTACCTTATGAGTAACATGCATGCGCAATACTAATTGTACGTTATATGACAAGCACTTACCTATTACATATAAAGTTGCAAGACATTCGGACGCACCAGTTCTTCTGTTCTTACGAAACGCAATGAAAGTGCTTCTGACCAATCTTGACTCCTTCGGCCAAATGCCGACACTAGTTTTGTAGTTTTGTTGTAGAGAACGCAAAAATACCTATTGCCTGGAAAGGCGAAGTGGTGACGAGGTAGTGCCAGGTACTAGGTCACGTGACGAGGTACAGCGAGGCTACGGTTAAACGAACGCTCAAGAAGTTCAAAAAATGTTCAAATGTTTGTATAGCTTATGGGATTGAACTATCAGTCCCTAAACTTACAAACTACTTATGAACTAGCTAATCCTAAGGACGGCACAAATATCCATGCCCGAGGGGGGATTCAAACCCCCGACCGTAGTGGCCGTGCAGGCCGTGACTGGAGCGCCTCAGTCCCCTCGGCCACCACGGCCGGCACGCCCAAGAAGAAGAAGCAAGAAGCTCACAATACGTGTGTCACTGATGATATGGATAAATGTATTATCAGGCAGCAATTTCTATGGCATTACGAACAATAGAAATACGAACTGCGAAAACTGCACAACTTTTGTCAAACAGATGATGATGATTGGCGTTTTAGGGCACTCAACAGTGAGGTCATCATTGACCGTTTGTCAAACAGAAATGAGCTACAAAGCTAGAAACGAAACCCTTAGAAGCCATGTTGTTTCTATGAATTTTCGTTTTAGAAGGTGTAAAAAATAACGTTTCCTTTTGTGCGGACGAGAGGGCATTGTTGCTAAAAGACCATACTTTCACAGTTTTTCATCAGAATCAAAGCGACCAGTAGTTTACTTAGATGAAACATGGATTCACCTGCATTTACAGAAAATAAATGTTGGCAAAGTGATAGTGTGCGAGTAGTATCGTCAAACAAAAGTGCCTGCCAGAGTTTACTTGTTGTTCATACAGGCGGAGACAGATGTTTCATGGCTCAAAAACCAAAACGTCCGACTATGACTCACAAACGGATGGCAAAAATTTTCAAAAACACGTCGAAACCCAACTTATGCCACGCTTATTACCAATGTCTTTATCGATTAAAATTACTCGCAGCGTACTTACCCATTCGGAATAATTCTAGCCATTGTAGGTGTTGGACATGTTTGACTGTAGTTTTGTTCAACCATTTTTTTCCATAATGCTGGAAAAGTAAAACACTCGAAAACTGCCACTGAAGGGCTTAGCAAAATTGCTTCAGGCTTATTATGTAACCGCAATATCGAACATTGCATTCGAATTTCCAGATTAGATTTCGTGTTCTGCAAAATTAGTTACGAGTAAACGCACGGCGCGTAACAGGCTGGCAGCGCTCCACTCATAAGAATACTGGCGTCGGGTTGTACGCCAGACTGCTTCCCCCTCTCTGTTCCTCCGGCACAAACACGACTGTGCTGCCACAATGGCGAGGAAGAAACTAGTCCTCCTCCATCCCCTTGTTCAACAAGGGCGGCCGGCAGGAAGTCTAGGCGCCATGCCACAGTTTCCGAGGTTTGGTTTCGAAACCCTCTTGGGGACGAATGTTGAGTTTGCCCTAAAGGGGAAAAAGAAGCGGGTGGCAGATTTGCCGCCCTTCAGAAAGTGCCGCCCCGTGCGGCCGCACGTTTCGCACGTGCCTTGCGCCGGCCCTGCAATTTTTCATACCAAAATTCTAGGAAGTTGAAAGAAAAATTCTATGTAATATGGAAAGGAATGTAAACCAGAATCTGATGTACAAAAATAAGCTCGCAAAACGTATAGAGTAGTCAGCGAAAAGTAAACAGGACCTGACAGAAAATTATGGCATTAAAAAATAATCACACTCTGTGCTACTTTACAAGTTTCATGGAATCATCTTATGCAAATATCTCGATGAAAAGTCTCTCCACCTTATCAGAAAAAAAGCCTTACATTCTTAAATTTCGTGTCTCTTTGCGGACGTTATTTCTAAAATTAGGAAACTTCATTCATTTAAGAATACTTTTTAAACAGACTGCAGTAATCAGTAAATTTTTTAAACAAACGTGCCTTTATTTTGTGCTTCAATTTACTCTTGTTGCGTTCCATACACTTGAAATCACAACCCCAGTACCAGTGGCGGCTCGTACAAATTGTGCTACAATATTACAAACATAAATAAGAAACAAAATATACTAAAATAAAAAGTCAACCTTTATTTGATTGCCTTTAATTAAATATCAATTAATATTGTATTGACAGTAAGACCTTCAGGGGAATCTATAACAGCGCTGCCAACTGCATGTATTCACTGCAGGTAGTAAATATAACGTTTAAAACATATTAATTTTATTTACAGAAATTAAAAATGTAGACTGAGAGGTATTTGAATACGAGTGTCACACAGGTAGGTTTGAGAGACAACACGCAAGACGCCTGAGCCAGCGCGCTATTTGACTCTATATGCCGCAATATTCGTCATATACTATTCTTCCGCAGCCGTGACACGCAGCGCGAAGATATAAATGCAGTCGGTCTCAGCACAGATGAGTCGTCAGGCCTGACGTCACGTCTGCGCATGCGCACTAGCGAACAGACGACTGCGCCGGCTCTCTGCGCACGTAACAGTGCGGCTGAATCCCACTTCAGCACACGGAGCTGGTTTCCAGCTATAGCGGCGAGAACGCTCCAAAATGCGTTTTCATCCGTATTAGTAGCATTCTAATACGCGTTGAAAGGCAATTGGCATAATTTTATTGTGATATCTGGCTCGTATTCCAAGAGAAAGGATGTAATTTTACAGTGATTTCTCGCTTGCATTCGAAGAGAAATGGCATAATTTTAGTAATATATTTACAGTGTGCTGCAGCACATTAGCACATTACCACCAGCCGCCACTGCCCAGTACTAAGATTCTTCCCTGCAAATGGCGGCGATCAGCCGCTTCAGTTCGGGGACAGTTGGCTCGCTTCTCCGCTACGGCGTGCTAGGGGTTTGGTGACGAGTGGCAGCTGTGGGGCCGATACAGCGCGGCCGGCCGCCTGCGAAACAAAAGAGCGCGCCGCACCTGCCGCCCGCCGCAGCGCAAACACCACAGCGCCATGCCTGGCTGCCGCTTAATTAGCTTTGGCGCTGGCGCTATTTGATCCGCGCAGCGTTTTCCAACGGCCGCCCAGCCGCACAAACAACGCCTGACACCTCCTGTTGGCTTTCATATCTGAATGACTGTGCAATCGCAGCTCAGTAGCTCTGCCCGTACGTGTGATATACCTACCGAATATTTATAGTCATCTTGACGTCATGCATTAAAATAGATGAAATCAGTATACATAATCACTACAACATTATAAAAACGAATTTACTTATAATGCATGACTGCAGTGAGTCCGTTTTTCGTTTATTTATTTTTTTTTTTTCTAAATAATGGGTGTCACTACACGGCAATTAATACTAATCGGAATAAGTTTGTTTCTACATATATATTACCGGATAGCAACTCCCAAACGGAAAGTAAATGTAACCTAGGTTGCTTTTTTGTAGTCCTATTTTTCTGACTACTCGTTTCAATGAACTAACAAGGAGAGGGTTTGACATGCATTTACAGCAGGAGAAATGCACGGACGATATTTTGTGAGAGACGTATTTCTATTGATGGCATTGAGGACTACCACCGCGAATAACGAGTGGGCGAATATCTTTTTTTTTTTTTTTTTACACTCTGTATACTGAAGGTCAGTGGATTCAGGAAGATAGAAGATACGGTTTTACCGTCAGAATACTACAGGATAATATTGAAAGCAACATAAACGGTATAGGATACATTATGAATAAGAAAGTAGGAGTAAGCCACTGTGAAAAATTTAGTGATAGGGTTGTCACACTATATTCAGCAGCAATCGAACAATGACAACAATACTTACGGTATATATGCTGGGCCGGCCGTGGTGGCTGAGCGGTCTGCGGCGTGCCAGTCACGGTCTGCACGGACGCTGCGGTCGGGGGTTCGAATCCCTCCTGGGGCAAGGATGTTTGTGCCATCTTTAGTATAAGCTAGTTCATAAGTAGTTTGTAAGTTTAGGGACTGATGACCCCGTAGTTAAATCCCTTGATCTCTACAAACATTTGTATATATGCTGACGTCACTAGAAGAGATGAAGTGCATAAACTATATGAGGACATAGTAAGTGCAATTCCATGTGTCACGGGAGATGAAATAAATAAATCGCGGAGAAGCTCAACGCTGTCTTGGGCGAAGGAATAGAGGAAGCTTAGCGGAAGAGTGTGGTCTTGGTAGTTGGAATGAAAGAGGAGAAAAAGTTATAATAACGATAAATAGCTTCTCTTTCTCATCCTCAACAAATGTAATGTTAGTCGCAAGCCGTCGCACCTGGTAACGAAGACTTTGTCCGTTTCCACTACCAATGCTCACACATAACCCTTACCATGCCGAATTAATGAAAGACAACTGTTTCCGAATTGAAGGCCGCTGTTAGTAGTGACGAATACTGCCCGCACTAACTGACACTCTGCGTGGTGACTAATGGGAGCGACCTCAAGTGGAAATGCCTTTTACGGTAGCTCCCCCGAGAGCCAGTTTAGTTTGCGACCGTAGTATGAATTCAGTCCTACAACGGTGTGAATGACAACAAAAGAAAGGCGAAGAACTAAATAAAATGAGTTTAAAAGAAGTGACATCTCTGGGTGACGAGAATGGCCTGATTCTCGTATAGAGTGACCACTCACTGTATTGGTTAAATGACCTGACTGCGACTTAGATTTAGATGGTATATTTTACTAAGTACTGCATTCGAAGTGAATCTAATGAGCACTGATAATCTCTCTGCTTATGTTGTCCATGAACCCCTAAAAATGATGGGATGGTGGCTGAAATATAATATTTTATCCCATCAAGACATTTACTTGTAAAAGACGTTGAAAAGGGTCACACATTCACGGTTACAGAAATTTTTATACAGTTAAGCTCGGCGTCAGGCAAAGCTCGGGGTCGGGGTTACCGAATACTTCTGGTGCTTTAACAACTGATGCGATACCGTTCTCAATCAGTAAGTTTTGGAAACCTTAGACAAATACTACACCAACAAACTGCTGGCGTCGTCGGCTCTGCGAACGACAGACGATTTAGTCACTGCATTGCTGCGATACATTACCAGTGAGTGATCAGTAGTCCTCGTCGTGTTGGTGCTGACGGCAAGGAAGTAGACTTGATTTGCGGGCAGAATTATCGTGCTGGTGCGAAGCTACAAATCAGTTTTTTCACACTGGTTCAGCAGCTATCCAACTGAACATCCTCTTTCTCAGAGGCACACCGGCAGACAGACAGCTCTGTCACGTAGCGTGACAGATATATACTCAGCAGTCAAAGCGATTTGTATGTGCACGAGCAAAGGAAGCCTTTCTTTTGTGCGTAGGTGGTTTTTACGCCGTCCGGCAGTATGGAAATTCATCAGAGCACAGTGGTGCAGCCGGCCGCGGTGGCCGCGGGGACTGAGGCGCTTCAGTCACGGTCTGCACGGCCACTACGGTCGGGGGTTCGAATCCCCCCTCGGACATGGATATTTGTGCCGTCCTAGTTCATAAGTAGTTCATAAATAGTTTGTAAGTTTAGGGATTGATGACCCCGTAGTTAAGTCCCATAGACTATACAAACATTTGAACATTTCTGAACAGTGGTGCACCATTTCCGTGTCCATCCCTTCCGCAGTTACGCTGTGAGGCAGATTTGGCGTCTGATTGTAGAACAAAATTAAAGTAATTCGATAATATCATTAACAAGATGTGCGTTAAAGTTCTGTAAGAAAACGAATTTTTGTACATAATAAACGCTGCTTTTAAAAGTTGAACATTGCAAATCAGAAACATTTCTGCAGGTAGTTTCTGTCATTTATGAACACAATTATTCAGAATCCTTTTGTCTCTCTCTGATGCATATTTTTCAATGTAAAATGTGAACTACAGATGTTTTGTAGAAATTTTTGAGCAATCAGTCGTAAAAATATATTTATTTATTTGCAGATCTAGATTTCGACCACTGTATGGTCATTATCAGTGCTTAAAAACAATTAACTACTTGAAACATCTCGAGCTCAACGTTGGAGATGTTTTAAGTATTTTAATTGTTTTTAAGCACTGATAATGACCATACAGTGGTCGCAATATAGATCTGCAAATAAATAAATATATTTTTACGAAAGATTGCTGACAGATTTCCACAAGTCAAATGCAGTCGTGGAGCACAAATTCCACCATGGAATTAAACCTGATATATAGTGTTATTTTCCACCTTGTTAAAATTGATGCATGTGATTTCTTGCTATCGAAGCAGTGGAATTTATATTCACACTAAGTACAAGAAGAGCTTGTATGGATTGATGAAGAATGTTTAAATTACCTGTTAGGAATATACTCGTTACAATAACTCGCCCGAGATTCCTAGTGCATATATAATTGCGAAAATAATTGTTTCTTCAAACCGTTAGGAAGGAGACTACTTTACACATCTCAGGGGTGCTGTTTCCTGGATTTCAACAAGAAAAATTGTCACACTGTATGCTGAAAAAATTTTATGAAATGGAGAGAATAAGAAAGAAACTGAAACTCGTCTGTAATTAATTTCTGCAATAGTCAATGAGTGGAAATAACAAGCAGTATTATGATTGTGGTTCATCAAAAGAAGTATACATAATAACACGTGAGAGGTTTCGACATGTTGCTACAAGGCAGTGTTTCTCAGGCTGACGGTACTTACAAGTCAGTTTAGTATTTTCTCTTTTAAATAATTTCTTTGTAACTTAATAATCTGAACTATTGTGAAAAAGCTAAGTAAGTATTTACAACGGAAAGTCCGACAGTTTCAACAGTTTACAGATAAAGCCAGGCACCACCAAGTAATTGTGTGAGAAGTCTTCTGTCTTCACAATACTGTCCGACAAAGAGTTTCACGCTCTAGCTACGAGACACATTTAGTTATTGTGAAGTAATATGTTTGAAACTGTAGATTGGAGGTACAAAAACGTAGCTATATGCCTTCAATACACAAATCTGAACTGTAAGAAATCTATGTAAGTAAAATGTTATGGTATTATTAAGTAGCGTCAGGTAACAAAAGAGTTAAGAGCACCTTAGTGGACTGTACTTAGGTAGTGATAAACTGGTGAAAGAAGAGGTGAGGTTTTCTTCCATCGAGAAAGCCAAACGTTCTACAGTATCGGCATCAACACACGAGATTCGTTATTACGAATATGTAGAAACATCAATTTGTAGACATGAAGTCTAAAGACATGTTTTATTTAAATCACTTTAGGATTCGTCACATAGTAATTTCGGGGCTTTAATCTTCAACACGCCCTCGTATCTGGGAGGTGTTTATGAGCTGATAGTCGTGTCTCGAAATGTTTACTATATGGTAATCGTGAGCGTCCATATTTAGTTATACGCGGCTTATTGCTCAAAACAATGTAACGATAGATATTCGTACTCAGCTGCCCCATTAAGGAAGAAAATCGGCACAGTATGTAATCGAGTTGACATTCATATCCATAGAATATAATACGATTTTCCCCAGTTACCACTGACGACAATGAATGTGAAGAACTTGTTTGTTTTTCAAACGAGACAGGAAGTGGTTTAACGTGGTACTTTATAAATGCAGAATATACGAATATTGGGTGAACGTGTAATTTAAATTGGAACTGACAGAGTAACATTCAAATTCGACAACTAGTATAAAAAGTCTACGGTTTCACTTTTAATTACACTCGCACGCAGTACACGTATAAAAAAATCTGCGGACCAGGGACCATTAAAACAAGCAAAACAATGATTGAATAATTAAAAGACTGTATAAAAATGCAAAACCACAAATCTAGCGATTGATAAATGAGGACCATAAACACCTGATTTCCTCATTACTTGTACAGGAAAGCACGTTTCGTTCATTCGTTTACGATCGTAATTGTTTTATGTTTCATCACAATCAAAACTAAGTTCCTGAACGTTTACTGCCACGATAGTAGTAATAATTTCAACTTCAGTTGACAGTTCAGTCTGAAGTATGAATGGATGACTGGATGACGAAACAATCGCGAATACTTTACAGTTTCAGTTGCAGGCACAGTTCCTTACGCTGATATCACTGTAGGCATTCACCGTAGCATTCACTAGACAAAATCAAGGCATCGCTATATATGGGACACAACACACGCAGTTAGGATGTTTTCATCCATGTAATATTTTTGGACATTACGTACTACAAATTGCTAAATAAACACGTCTTAAAAGCTTTGCGATTTTCTCTACTATCTGCACCCAGGACTTTATATTATTGAAGTTAATTTTTAATTTTAGATTTTATGGTATTAGTGTATTGAATTTTATCAAAACCTCAATATTTATTCTGTCCGATTATCCGAACTTCAGTAACCTAAAACAGATAACTGACGTGCAAGAGTGTTAGTAAATCACACACTGAAACGTAGAAAAACTGTCGTACTTATGTAAACAAATGCAGTAGAAAATGCGAATAAATCCTGAAAACTCATTGCGATAAGCAGTAAACTTCCATAACTGGTGTAGTTTTTCATTATTTAAAGAATGGTAGTTTAACTAGTGTATGTCTGAAGAAATTCAAATAAACGCAGCAAACCTGGAATATTGCTTGTCAATGACACCACGAAATATCACAAGTATGTAATGGAAATTTCTCTTTTTACCGGTACTTCACATATTCGTAAATATTTTCAAGGAGTTGCAATAACTGAGGGCAGTGCACATCCTCGTCACTTTCATCTTTCCAGACATTTGTAGCTCATTCGTATATATTCGATGTCTTTATAAATAACAAAAGCCACATTGTAGTACTAATTTCGAAGCATAAAAATGACGGTGGAATCTATTGTACCCCAGGATATTGAAATCTAACATACTTCATTCAGGGAATAGATTCTACTACGGTCGGGGATTCGAATCCCCCTTCGGGCATGGATATTTGTGCCGTCCTAGTTCGTAAGTAGTTCATAAGTAGTTTGCAAGTTTAGGGACTGATGACCCCGTAGTTAAGTCCCATAAGCTGTACAAACATTTCAACATTTTTGAATAGATCCTAACCTAACCTAACCTTCTCCTTAACCCGACCAAGTAACAAACTATAACGGATGTAGTGTAACCATGCCGTCAGTCGATATTTTCAGTTGTACTCGGTCGACGGCGTCTGGCGACGTCTTTCGTTGCCACTGTGACAGTGTTGCCAGATCCGAAAATATATTTTCGGGGGATGATGGTTAAAAATTTCGGAAGATGCAGTAAAAAATCGGAAGGTGTTTAAAAAGATAGAAAAAAGGCGGTTATTTCAGAACTAGGGCAGTGAAATTAAGACAGTCTGTTATAATCAATTTAACCTTTAGTCTTCCTATATTTTATTTGAAAATATTTATAAACGCAACTTACAATTAATTGTAAATATTTTATTGTTAGAAATGTGAGTAATAGCAAATAGAGCTTCATACAAAGTTCACAGAAATATTTTTGCACAAGTCAATACATATTAGTGTGTTGAAGCTAATACTTTCTTTCCTAATATGTCTTTGTGTTGACAGGACTGTCTTACAGATTTTGTCGTGGCGTTGCCGACGCTTACATCTGAACAAAACTGTAGTAGTTTTACTGAAGTAGCGCCATGTGTTAGCGCGACCTCAGTTAATGTTGACAAGGTTGTCTCACAGATCGCGTGGCATGTTGCAAAAGGAAGTTTGGGAAATTTAGGAGGATTCATTTGAAATTTCAGGAAGATTCGGAAAATTTCGGAAGATTCGCTTGAAATTTCAGGAGAATTTGGAAAATTTGGGAAGATTCACTCGAATTTTCGTATTTTCTGGAATAATTAAAAAATCGGAAGATGTTCCGAATTTTCGGAGGATCTGGCAACACTGCACTGTAGACGGTGGGCTGTCGGCAAGCGCCAGGTGTGTCATAACGCAACATTTTGCACTCTGCTCGTGCTTCAGTACGTAGTGTAGGTTTTTTAACTGTAGGGAACAGCACTATGCAGACAACCTCCAAGTATAAAATCAAATCAACAACTGTAATAGAAAAACGGTTTTACGACATGTTTGTGAAGTTATTATTACTTAATTTTAATTTTGTGTATAGTTATATAGGTGTAAATGTTAGCGGGACATAAGTGAACTGATGAACAGAAATAATTATTACTTACATTAAAAAGGTTCATTTTGAAATGTAGTAACTATGTGTGAGTGTATGTGAATGCAGGGAAAAATATTGTTATTGTGTAAATGTACTGTCAGTTTATGGGTAAGAGGAAACAGGCAATTTACGTAAACATGTCAGTTTTTAAGTGTAGTATATTTTATTCTTAACTTTTCTCTAAATTTTGTTTGTGTTTATTTCTGAAATATTCAGTAGCTTTTTATTGCCTCTTAGATAAAGCGCGGGCATGCGCGGTATTTTTTAGTGATCTGATTGGTTGATAATAACTTTAACCAGTCGGATTATGCATAACTAACTAGGATATTAGCGTTTAAAATGCCTCAATATTTCGTGTGGATTGTCGGGTATAAAAAGTACGGCGGTTTTACCTAAATTGTGACTTGATTTGTTCAACATTGATGCATGTTAGAGAATTTTTTTTTCTACTTTATGCCAGTGTGTGTGTGTGTGTGTGTGTGTGTGTGTGTGTGTGTGTGTGTGCGTTTTCGATGTGATTGCATAGAGAACTGCACCAGATACTGATGTATTAATTAATTAATTAATTAATTTTATCACTCCTGATTGTGAAATAGAGAGAGAGTGAGAGAGTAAGAGAGATACAGTTAGAGTAAGAGAGATAGAGAGAGCTAGGGAGATAGAGACAGGGATGGTGGGAAAGGGAGAGAGAGAAGTGTGTGGTCTTTTTCCCACATATATTACCGACATTTTTTTTTTCTTTCTTTTCCACAGAGCTTTCACAGCGGAGGTTGCTGAATTGCAAATAGAGATTGGGGCCCGGTGACTTTTATTTTTTGGAAATGAAAAAGGGATCTACGTGGAGCACACAATTCTATCAATTGCTCCGATGAGAAGGGAAGAAGTGCTCAACAATTGCGCCACCAGTTGACTGCTCTATTATACTTGCGTTCACGAGTGGCGACACTAGTTGCCCTCGGGTGATAGCGGCCTAACGGTTCTCTTTTTCTCAACAGTCGTTGTGAACCACTATGTAGAAAGGTAAGACAGCCTAGTAAATACGTACTCGGCCGGGGTATATGGGGTGCAGCCAAGACTGGAGGGCGTCATCTCTCTAGGAAAACTGGCCTCAGTATTCCAGGCGGAAATCACTGCCATCAGGGCGTGTGTGGAGGAGAATTTGCGTAGGTGCTACAAAGATCGTACCATATATGTCTATTCAGACAGCCAGGCAGCCCTGAGATCACTGGCAGCTCCTGCAACAAGGTCTAAAATTGTTATAGAATGTCACAGGGTTCTGGTGGAGCTAGGGGAAAGCAATAGAGTAGACCTATTGTGGGTCCCTGGCAACTCGGGGATCAGTGGCAACGAACATGCCGACAGATTAGCCAGGATGGGGGCAGAGACTCCATTTATTGGACCGCAACCTGTCCTGACAATCATCAAGGCAATGATCCAATTGGAGCTACGTAAGTGGCTCAGAAGACAGCACGTAGAATATTGGACCAAAGTCCATCAACAAAAACATGGCAAGTTAATGATGCCAAAGCCATGTTTTAAAAGAAGCTCTGCAATCCTGGGTCTGAACAGGAGAGAGATTAGACTCATGGTTGGATTGCTGACAGGCCATGGGAATTTCTAAAAACACCTACGTACAATGGGAATAACAGAAGAGGACCCTAAATGTGATGACGGTGATGAAACTGCATCACATCTAATCTTCGAATGCATTGCATTGGAGAATAAAAGGCCCAGAATATTTGGGACAACCAGATCCGAAGAAATTGTGTCTAATAAAGAACTGGTAAAGGGACTCCTTGCACTGTTCATGGGCATTGGTTGGCTTTACTAGATACACAGGGAGCGATACCGCACAATAAACTTAGTTTCGGTGCGGGCAGTGGCCGGTTGGTGCAAGACTGTTTTGGCTTCCCTGGAAAAATCAAATCAAATCAAATCAAATACGTACTCGAGGAGAAACTGCGGCGCGTCAGACAGGAGCAGAGGAGTGCGCACAGTGCGTGTGAGCGTCTGGCTTTCCTTCCGGTAGGGCAGGAAAGGGCCAGGGAAGGGCCGGGGACAGCGGCGGTCGCCTCGGATTTATTGCGGGCAGCGCCGCGGGCGGCGGCCGCAAATTGAAACACGGCCTCCCGCCTTGACAACCAATAAGCGGCAATCCCTCGGCCGTCCGGCCAATAAGGCAATAACCCACTTCATATCCGAGCGGAGCGGCTGCCGGGGATCAGCCGCCACCTGACTGGAGGGTCGGCCTCCACACGACGCCCTCTCCCCAACTCCCACTGGGGCTCCCGAATGACGAAATGTATCGCAGCTTGTGTCACTTCACTACACACCGACATCTACACCTACACTACTGGCCATTAAAATTGCTACACCAAGAAGAAATGCAGATGATAAACGGGTATTCAGAATGAAACTTTCACTCTGCAGCGGAGTGTGCGCTGATGTGAAACTTCCTGGCAGATTAAAATTGTGTGCCGGAAGCTAAGCCATGTCTCCACCATATCCTTTCTTCCAGGAGTGCTAGTCTTGCATGGTTCGCAGGAGAGCTTCTGTGAAGTTTGAAAAGTAGGAGGCGAGGTACTGGCGGAAGTAAAGTTGTGAGGCGGCATCGTGAGTCGTGTCGGGATAGCACAGTCGGTAGTGCGCTTGTCCGCGAAAGGCAAAGGTCCCAGGTTCGAGTCCCGCTTCCGGCACACAATTTTAATCTGCCAGGAAGTTTCAAACGGATATTCATTGGACAAATATACTAGAACTGACATGTGATAACATTTTCACTCAATTTGGGTGCTTAGATCCTGAGAAATCAGTACCCACAACAACCTCGTCTGGCCGTAATAATGGCCTTGATACACCTGGGCATTGAGTCGAACAGAGCTTGGATCGCGTGTACAGGTACAGATGCCATTGCAGCTACAGCACGATACCACAGTTCATCAGGAGTAGTGACTGGCGTATTGTGACGAGCCAGTTGCTGGGCCACCATTAACCAGACGTTTTCAATTACTGAGAGATCTCGAGAATGTGTTTACCAGGGCAGCAGTCCAACATTTTCCATATCCACAAACATGCCGTAGTGCATTATCCAGCTGAAATGTAGAGTTTCGCATGGATCGAATGAAGGGTAGAGCCACGGGTCGTAGCACAACTGAAATGTAACGGCCACTGTTCAAAGTGCCGTCGATGCGAATAAGAGGTGACCGCGTCTTGTAACCAGTGGGGCGCCATACCACCACGCCGGCTAATACGCCAGTATGGCGATCACGAATACACGCTTCCAATGTGCGTTCACCGCGATGTCACCAAACACGGATGCGACCATCATGATGCTGTAAACAGAACCTGGATTCATCCGAAAAAATTACGTTTTGCTATTCGTGCAGCCAGGTTCGTAGTGACATACCCCATCACAGGCGCTCCTGTCTGTGATGCAGCATCAAGGGTAACCATAGACCGTGACTGGAGCGCCTCAGTCCCCTCGGCCACCGGGGTAACCACAGTCATGGTCTCCGAGCTGATAGTACATGCTGCTGCAAATGTCGTCGAACTGTTCGTGCAGGTGGTTGTTGTCCTGCAATCGTCCCCATCTATTGACTCAGGGATCGAGACGTGGGTGCACAATCCTCTACAGCCATGCGTATAAGATGCCTATCATCTCGACTGCTAGTGATACGAGGGATCCAGCACAGCGTTCCGTATTGCCCTCCTGAACCCACCGATTCCATATTCTGCTAACAGTCAATGGATTGCGACCAACGCGATGTCGCGATACGGTAAACCGCAATCGCGATTGACTACGATCCGACCTTTATCAAAGTCGGAAATGTGATCGCACGCATTTCTCCTCCTTCCACGAAGCATCACAACAACGTTTCACCAGGCAACGCCGGTCAACTGCTGTTTGTGTATGAGAAATCGGTTGGAAACTTTCCTCACGTCAGCAAGTCGTAGGTGTCGCCATTGGCCGAACCTTGTGTTAATGCTCCGAAAAGCTAATCATTTGCATATCACAGCATCTTCTTCCTGTCGGTTAAATGTTGTGTCTGTAGCACGTTATATTCGTGGTCTAGCAATTTTAATGGCCTACTCTGCAAATCACATTAAATCCATGGCAGACGGTTTGAAGCTTGGTGAATGTTGACGGTAGTAACTGTAGCTTCAATGTCTCGCTCTACGAGTCTGAATTAATAAAATATGGAATAATTAACTTTAAAGAAGCACCGAGTAACACTGTTTCCCCCACTTCTTGGGGGGGGGGGCTCCAAATACCTCGTAAACACGTCTTTTTTATTTATTTATTTATTTTCCAAATCACAAATGTTACTTTTTTATAGCAATACCGGGTGATCAAAAAGTCAGTATGAAAACTTAATAATTCATGGAATAATGTAGATAGAGAGGTAAAAACTTACGCAAATTCTTAAAATGACATGGAGTTTTATTAGAACAAAATTATATATATATATATATATATATATATATATATATATATATTAAAAATAAAAAGATCACTTGCGCGCGTCGTTTGGTGATGATCGTGTGCTCAGCTGCCACTTTCGTCATGTTTAGCCTCCCAGGTTCCCCCAGACTCCGTGCGATTATTGGCTTTGGGGTTACCTGAAGTCGCAAATGTATCGTGATCGACGGACATCTCTAGGGATGCCAATGCAACTCCGGACATGCTTTACTGTGATGTTCACAACATTACTCCTCGACTACAGCTACTGTTGAGGAATGATGATGGACGTATTGAGAATTTTCTGTAAAGAACATCATCTTTGCTTTGTCTTAATTTGTTATGCTAATTATTGTTTTTCTGGTCAGATGAAGCGCCATCTGAGGGATATTTTTCAACCTTATTATTTTTTTTTTTGTTCTAATAAAATCCTACGTTATTCCAAGCATGTCTGTTAATTAATACCTCTATCTACATTAATCCGTGATTTATTAAGTTTTCAAATTTATACTGACTTTTTGATCACCCGGTACATGTATTTCGAAGTGGACGGACGGTCTCATTTTGTTTTTCCGCCGCCCCGGGCCTCCGATAGTCTTAGTCCGCCACTGGTACTCCCCTAACATACTGAAATAATACAGCACCACCCAACGTGTGTTGGACTGCATATGTTGGCAGCGCTACGATATAGACCCACATCTCAGTAACTGTTAGTACGAGGTGGAGCCAGGGTTCGCGTTTTCGTGTTGAATCTTAGTCACTGAACAGAGTGTATTTACGGGGCCAACATTTTTTCTGGTAAGTTTAACAACATTCTTATCTTTTACTTCATGTTTTCTTTTCTAGTTATGTTTGTTGATAGGTGATTTTATTTACTCGTTATAGATCTAAAACTGTGGCCGCGAAATAGAGCAATGTCTACGCCATAATTTGCCAGATTATTAAATCATGCCAGAAGAGAAAACGATTAAGAAAACGTTTTCTCGTTCAGAAAATCGTAAAATGAAAGCCGGAAAAGGAAAAGGTCTTGAAGAAACTAAAAAGCACATGGATATTTATAAATACCTAGAAGGAAATTCTAAGCCAATTGCTTCAGACATTGACTCAGAAGTTTCTGTATTTGCAAATATTTCTTTAGACTGTCAACAATTAGACACAAGAAATATGAAAGCTCGTATGACCGTAGCCGAGTTGACTGGCCCGGGCTCCACGCAGCGTGAGAGGCGCCCGGGTGGTCAGCACTGCTGCTGACGCGAGTGTCGCGTTCGAATTCCGACAAAATCCTGTGTGAAAAAAAAAAAAAAAAAAAAAAAAAAATCGTGTAACCTTAGAGAAAGTATCGAGGGGCAACTATGTTACTGTGTGACATTTGCATAGCCGCGATAAGTATTATTGTGCACGATTTAGCCGTATTATAGACGTGAAACGTGTATTAGGGTAAGGTGGTACAAATTCGATATAGGTACAATTCCGATCGACATAAGTTTTCAGTCTCGTAGTGTTGGTAGCACTTGTCTTTGTGTGGCGTTGCAGTGTAGAAGGTTTCTACAACTCCTTCTGTCTTTTCCAAGAATACAACACTCTGCCCTAAGGAGATATTTTTTTTTTTTCCTGTAAAGAAGTACTTGGAGCTACTTCGTCGAAAGCGCTCTTATAAATGCTCTAGTTTCCACGCGCTTGTAAATTAATTATTGTGCAACGTTTGGTACCTCGAAGTATGCGCTGGTGCCCGATGGAAAAAGTGCTTTTTATGTGGGAACAGTCAGTGATCAAAAACGTACGAGGAAGTGATCATAATTGTACCTTGTGTGGTACATTTTCTATCGATTTTTCTCAATTCTGTAACCTCTTTTTGTGTTCATACCAATATTTGTAATTTTCTAATATTTGTGTTACATATTCTTTAAACATTCAAGATTAAGTGCCATAGTTAAAATTATTTCTTTTCTCAATATATTTGCAGTTACAATTACATTTATCCGAAATGATCGAAATTGTACCACCTTAACCTACTTGATTTGATCTGATTTGATTTCTTCAGGGAACCCAAAACAGCCTTGGTCTAACCCGCCACTGCCCGCACCGAAACTAAGTTTATTGTGCGGTATCGCTCCCTGTATGTCTAGTAAAGCCAACCAATGCCCTTGAACAGTGCAAGGAGTCCCTTTACCAGTTCCTTATTAGACACAATTTCTTCGGGTCTGATTGTCCCAAATGTTCTGTGCCTTTTACTCTCCAATGCAATGCATTCGAAGATCAGATGTGATGCAGTCTCATCACCGTCATCACAGAGCCTACATTTAGGGTCCTCTTCTGTTATTTCCATTGTATGTAGGTGTTTTTTGAAATTCCCATGGCCTGTCAGCAATCCAACCATGAGTCTAATCTCTCTCCTGTTCAGACCCAGCATTGCAGAGCTCCTTTTAAAACAAGGTTTTGGCATCGTTACCTTGCCACGTTTTTGTTGATGGACTTTGGTCCAATATTCTACGTGCTGTCTTCTGAGCCAGTTACGTAGCTCCAATTTGATCATTACCTTGGTGATTGTCAGGACAGGTTCTGGTCCAATAAATGGAGTCTCTGCCCCCATCCTGGCTAATCTGTCGGCATGTTCGTTGCCACTGATCCCCGAGTGGCCAGGGACCCACAATAGGTTTACTCTATTGCTTTCCCCTAGCTCCACCAGAACCCTGTGACATTCTGTAACAATTTTAGACCTTGTTGCAGGAGCTGCCAGTGATCTCAGGGCTGCCGGGCTGTCTGAATAGACATAGTTGGTACGATCTTTGTAGCACCTACGCAAATTCTCCTCCACATACGCCCTGATGGCAGTGATTTCCGCCTGGAATACTGAGGCCAGTTTCCCTAGAGAAATGACGTCCTCCAGTCTTGGCTGCACCCCATATACCCCGGCCCCAACACCTTGGTCTGATTTTGACCCGTCAGTGAACCAGACAATATCCCCCGTACGGTGTCGAACTATTTTCTCCCACTGCTCCCTGCTTCCAGTTGTTATATTGAAAGGAATGTTGAAGCAGTATGGGGTTATAATATAGTCGGCTGGCATTTCCCCAACCTTTCCTATATTTATCTCACTCACTATTTTAGTGTGTGATTCTGGATATCCCGAAGAGTTCCAGTTTTTGCCAGATTTGAGTCTGTATGCACCAGCCGCTGCCTCCATCTTGACCCAAAGGTGTAATGGGGGCATATCCAGCATGGTTTCCATCCCAGCAGTTGGTGTGCTGCTAATTCCGCCTGTTATGGCTAGGCAGACTAATCTCTGCACCTAACCTACTTAATTTAATCCAGTTTTGTACTGTTTCTTGCGACAAAGAGAAAGTGTGATTTGCCGAGACCCCCTCTCCACCTCGTGACCTTTGGTGGATTCGGTTCGTGCCCCTCCCCTCCCCCCCTCCCCCCTCCCCCTCTAATCGCTTCACATAATTAATCGAGTCCCCTAAGGGACGCCAAGCGGGCGACTCGCCCGGGGCGCCTGGATGGGTAAGGCCGGCCCTAGCGCCATCTATTAATCAACTTTCGCAATTTTTTCTGTGATACATTGCCCCCCTTCTCCGACAATATTTCGTTGCAATTTGACGTTATTATGTCAGTGGTGTTATTTTTACAGCGTTTTGAAAATTTATGTGTAATCACCCTGTAAATGTTTACAGAAACATATTTTTAGAATTTCATTTTTAGACATGCTCTCTGGCGTATTTACGCACAGCATCTTGGAGTAAAATCAATAATTCTTGCGAAGAATTCTTTGAGACTGGTGAGAACAGCGTATTTATATAATGTACAAAGAATCAGACACCGGAAACTAACATCATCCTTGGGTTGTAGGTATGAAGCTGCTGTAACTAGTATTGAAGAGTGTTATCTTAAACGAAAATTTGTTTGATATTGAATTAAAGAAGCTATTGATCCACAGCTGATACCAGAATATGCGGAATTAAAAAAGGAAAAGAAGTGAATAAAATAAAAATTAAATACAACATGAAATGCTATTTGTAATGATCTGTGTACCTTAGCTTGAGATCGCTACTACCTCGCTTTGTTGTAGTTGTGGAAATGTATAATGCGAAATGTAACTATAGTAGATGAGTGAAAAAAAAGGGACTCTAAATATGTAACTGAATATCTTAGCTTTGGATCACTGCTTACGGAAGTGAAAACTTGTGTTTTCTAGCTGTTACATTACATGCATTTCAAAACTCTTTAGCACAAATTCAGTAATGGCGTTCGAGTGAAAATCCACTGCCTACTATATTTTAGTTTCACATTTAAAATACCACTGTTTCATTTGATTGCGTCTTGAAATTCAATAGCCTGTTATAAACTTTTCAAAGTGATGGTGTTTTCTTCCTAGATGTAGAAGATCAAATAACATTTTCATATTTCACATTTAATAATAAATCATTCTATATACGTGATGTAATATCTAAAACTCTTCTTCAGTCAAACATCACATGTTTATTGGTCTACTTGCAATACAAGCATTTACTATCTGCTTCTGACCAGACCATACATTTACAAGGACATGATCTGAACTGACGAACATTCATAGCAATAATAATATTAAATAATCTTCTTAGAAGACGATCGATGTTCCGCAATAAAGAAGGCGCAGAGACGTCCGCTGCCCGGTGACCGTCGGCTACCAGCTATGTGATGCCGGTCGGTGCTACGGCAACGCTGCTCCTGTTTATTGCAGTACCTCGATCGATCATGAAACAAACCGAAACAAACACAAAACTTTTGTTTAGTATCACATCATAAAAATCATTACTCAATATTCTATAAAGAGTTTTCATTAATACGCATTCTTTAATTTTCATCTCTTGCAAAACAAAGCTGATATGGGAGAGTAGGAGCTCACAAATCTGTCCCACTACATCGGGTCGTGACGGCCACTGCACTCTTCAAAAAATTATTACCGATCTCGACTATGCTCGATAAGGGTTGGTTCAACTAATTCATCTGAATGCCGAGGTTGTTTCTCTAGACGATTATTGCCTCATTTAGTAGCATTTTACTGTGATGACAGACGCATTTTACGCACAACTTTGCTCGTCCACCGTGTCTCCCTCAGATCAGTGCTTTCTGCGTAATGACTGCTGTGACAGTGACACCCTGGCAGTAACGGCAGGCCAGATTACTGCCCGGATACGGCTTCCACGCCGTTCGGCTACAGTTACAGTAAGAAGGCTTTCTCGCCTCTTAGTATCCAGTTTCACGTAAAAGCCTGCAAGCTCTTCCACAAACACTGCATTGCGCCTCTTCCGCATTTTCGAATAAGATGATGTTGTCTTTAACGGCAAACGAACCAGATATGAAGCAAACGTGCCACCAACGACCATTTTCTGAATTTGTGTCCATCGCCTATATTTTAAAGTGAAAGGACGGTCCAAAGTGATGTAAATTTTTTACTAGAAGACTCCTGCAGATAAAAAGAAACTTGTAATTAATTTTTGTTTTTCATTAGGTATTGGTTTATAATGCTTTCCATTGCATAAATTTCGAAAACCCATGATAAACGTATTTTCGCAAAGAAGCTAAGGAAGACAGAAAAATTGGTATAAAAGAAATACTTCGCAAATGTAACTACGATCAGTAGCAACAGGATTCAATATGTAGTAAGGATATGTCTTTCTACCTTGAGTAAACAAAATTGTTGTTTATTATTTATCCAAAGATGTTTAAAAAGGTTTCTCCATCTTCAGTGAGATTTTCTTGGTCTATTAAAAGACATGCAAAGACATTTAGTATTATATCACAGTTTTTTGAGACTGTAAATTACAGCAACAAAATATTTGTATAAAGTAACAGGAAAATTATCATATACCTTATTACGTTTTGTATTTCATCCCCTGCCTCACATTTGCAGTTCAGCTATAATTGTTGTCATCCAGTATGTCATCTGTAATTAATAATGGATGATCAGTATTTCGTTCCACAGAAGTAATCTTAGCTGAGACTTAACATGAAATTATTGCTGTTTTCTATCTTTTCATTGCCATTGTTTTCATTTTTTACATTATTTTCATTTTTTATTTTGTTCCGTTATTTAAAAATTATAGCTGTTGGTCGTGTATAGAACCTCATGATCCTTCACTTCCCCACAATATTCCCTAGTGTTTTGTTATTATGTTTTGCATAGGGAAATAAGAGATCTCAACAATTCTTGATTCCAGCCCATAGAACCCTGGAAGACTATTTATTCTATTTATCCGGTTTCCTTCAGGTTCAAAATGTTCAAATGTTTGTATAGTCTATGGGACTTAACTACGGGGTCATCAGTCCCTAAACTTACAAACTATTTATGAACTACTTACGAACTAGGACGGCACAAATGTCCATGCCCGCGGGGGGATTCGAACCCCCGACCGTAGTGGCCGTGCAGACCGTGACTGGAACGCCTGAGTCCCCTCGGCCACCACGGCCGGCGCCGTTCAGGTCTTCCGAGTTCTGTTGACAAGCGGAGTGCAGTCAGCCGTTGTGAGGCGAATTTTGAGGAGCAACTCTGATGAGAAGTAGCGGCTTCAGTCACGATCCGTCACAACCGCCCCTCCATGACGCATGCGATGAAGACTTCGGGCTGATGATAACACAGCGGTCGGTACCCGGTGAACCTATGGAGCCCCAGGGGCGGAGTTTAGTTTTTCTCATTTTTTCTGCCTAGTACCTAAAATGAGGCGGAGCGGGCATTATAGTATTAGTATTATTAAGCCACTAGATACTATCTTCATCTCATTACAGAATCACACATACCGAACTTTCACACAAACAAATATTAGGATTCAAACGGGAAACTACTATGAAGGCGATAGTAAATATTCAGATAGCAATGTCGTCAGCGTTTGCTAAAAAAATCAGATGACTTAAGGGGAGACGGAAAGTAAGTGGGCTAAAAAATCGATATTTAGATTTTAGCTTTTCTTGAACAGCCTGGTATTTCCTGAGTAAAAAGGTTTTTGTTTGATGCAATTACGATAATGTTTTCGTGAGTTATGATGGTTTTCCTGACGCTCTGGATTGTAAAGGATGGTGGCAGCAAGGCTTATGACCGGGTATGCACAGAACAACCCTATGGTCCTAAAGTCACTATTTCTAAATTAGACTGCATGTGGCATGTCCAGAAGAGAATGTGGTCCAGGTTGAGAAGATAATTAAAAGAAAAGTAAAAAATAGTATTGGAAGATGGTAAGTTTTGTGTCTCGTTTCCGTCGGTTGTCCTAGGTGTCGGTGCAGATTAGGGAGAGACCGACAAAGGGGAATAGGATGAACGCGCGTGCGGCTACAGAGTCTGAGGCGACCAGCCAGTGGGACAGCAGAAACTAGAAACACTAAGCTAGGTTAGAACAAGATATATATTTCGAAGAAATAGTACAATATTTATTTTTGTTAACTGAAGACTAGTGGAATGTAGATACATAGTTTAACTAGGTAGAGGCCTACTGATGAGTCCTAGTGCCGTTCCAATAGCCAAGTGACCGATCCAGACAGATACTTCCTGTGAGTTGGTCTGGGTAGAGGTTATACCTAACAACCGGAATAAATTAATAATTGGTTCTTTTAATCGGCCCCCTGACTCAGACGATGCGGTTGCCGAAATGTTCAAAGAAAGCTTGAATCACATTTCAAATAGGTATCCGAAGCATACTGTTATAATCGGTGGCGACTTTAATTTACCCTCGATATGTTGGCATAATTACGTATTCAAAACCGGCGGCAAATATAAAACATCGTCCGAACTAGTTCTGAATGCTTTTTCTGAAAACTACTTCGAACAGTTAGTTCATGAACCCACTAGAATAGTAAGTGGTTGCGAAAATACCCTTGATCTCCAAGCAACAAATAATCCTGAGCTAGTAAAGAGCATCAAAATAGATACAGGGATTAGCGAACATTGAGTTCTAGTAGCGAGACTGAATGCCGAAATGCCCAAATGCACCAAAAATAAACGAAAAATATATCTATTCAATAAAGCAGATAAAAATTCGCTTCACGCTTTCCTGAGTGATAGTCTCCAGTCTTTCAAAACTAAAAATGCGAGTGTAGATCAGTTGTGACTTACTGTCAAAGACATAATATCAGTAGCAATCGAGAGATTTATACCAAATAAATTAATAAAAGAGGGGGCTGACCCCCGTGGTACACAAAACAGGTCAGATCACTGTTGCAGAAACAAAGAAAAACGCATGCAAAATTAAAAAAGACACAGAATCCACAAGACTGGCAATCTTTTACTGAAACTCGCAACCTAGCGCGGACTTCAATGCGAGAAGGCTACAGTAGTTACCACAACGAAATCCTATCCCGTAATCTTGCAGAAAATCCAAAGAAATTCTGGTCATATGTAAAGTACACTAGCGGCAAAACGCAAACAATACCTTCATACTACCAATGACAGTACTGCTAAGGCAGAATTACTAAACACAGCTTTCCGAAATTCGTTCACCAAAGAAGACGAAGTGAAGACTCCAGTATTCAATCCGAGAACAGCTGCCAGCATGCGAAACTTAAAAGTAGATGTTCCTGGAGTAGTAAAACAACTTAAGTCACTAAAGAAAAATAAATCTTCCGGGCCTGATTGTATACCAACTAGATTCCTCTCAGAGTATGCTGCTGCAATAGCTCCGTACTTAGCTATCATTTACAACCGATCACTCAGAGAAAGATCCGTACCCAAAGACTGGAAAATTGCTCAAGTTACTCCAATATTCAAGAAAGGCAATAGGAGTGATCCCCAAAATTGCAGGCCTATCTCATTGACGTCGATTTGCAGTAGGATTTTGGAACATATACTTTGTTCGAATATTATGAACTACCTCGAAGAGAACGACCTATTAACCAGTAGACAACACGGATTCAGAAAGTATCACTCTTGCGTAACACAGCTTGCCCTTTAGTCACATGAAGTGTTAAGTACCACCGACAAGGGATCTCAAATCGATTCCATATTTCTGGATTTCAGGAAGGCTTTTGACACTGTACCCCACAAGCGGCTTCTTATGAAATTGCGTGCTTATGGAATATCTCCCCAATTGTTGGATTCACGATTTCCTATCAGAAAGAACACAGTTCGTTGTAATTGACGGTAAGTCATCGAGTAAAACTGAAGTGATATCTGATGTTCCACAGTGAAGCGTTATAGGCCCTCTACTCTTCCTCGTGTTTATAAACGATTTAGGAGACAATCTGAATAGCTCCCTTAGATTGTTCGCGGATGATGCTGTCGTTTATCGGTTAGTGAAGTCAACAGAGGATCAAAAGCAACTGAAAAGCGATTTAGACAAAATTTCTGCATGGTGCGAAAATTGGCAATTGACACTAAATAAAGAAAAGTGTGAAGTAATACACATGACCACTAAAAGAAATCCGAACTTCAATTACGCGATAAATCAGTCAAACCTACCAAATACCTAGGAGTTACAATTACGAAAATTTTGACTGGAGAGAACACACAGAAAATACTGTGGGGAAGGCGAACCAAAGGTTACGTTTCATCGGCAGAACGCTTCGAAGATGCACCAGCTCCACCAAAGAGACTGGCTACATCAAACTTTTGCGTCCTCTCCTGGAGTACTGTTGCCCCTTGTGGGACCCTCACCAGGTGGTATTGACAGAAGACATTGAGAATGTTCAGAGAAGGGCAGCTCGTTTTGTTCTATCACCTTAGGGGGGGGGGGGGAAGCGTCACGGAAATGTTGCACGAATTGGGATGGAAATCATTAAAAGAAAGACGTTATTCATTGCGAGGTGATCTGTTTGCTAAGTTTCAATCACCGACTTTTAGTTATGAATGTGAAAATATTTTGCTAGCACCCACCTACTTAGAGAGACATGACCATCCCAATAAAATAAGAGAAATCAGATCGAAAACCGAACGATTTAGGTGTTCTTTCTTCCCACGCGCTATTAGAGAATGGAACGGTAGAGAGAAGTTATGAAAGTGGTTAATAAACCCTCTGCCAGGCACTTGAATGTGATTTGCAGAGTATCTATGTAGATGTAGATGGTGGCCACGAGCAGAGTTGCAGCAGAGGGCGCTCGTGGCTGACGACGTAAGAATGTCGCACCGTGCTTGCAAGGTGACGCACGGCGAAAGTACGTGGCGCGAACTTCAGACTTGTGCGACACCACACCCCTCTCCCCCAAACCGCCGCGCCGTCGTGGCGTAGGGCTGAGGGCCACGCACGGTCCCGAAGTTCCTCTTGGTGACGCTGTCATCTGCGGCAGCGACAGCGGCGGCGGCGGTGATGACTGCAGTGGAGGCGCGTCGACCTCCATGGGGACGACCTTGTAGTCCGGGGACGCTGGGCCCGCCGGAGCGATGTGGAGGTGCTCCCCAATGGTGAACTGGGTCTGGAATCAAGAAACCAGAGACAGTATCGCGCGGCCTGTGCAGGCGCAAATGGTTTGCGTGGCTCCGATCCTGTGGAAGAACGAACAACATACATATTGCGACTGAGCATGTGCTGAATGGTGCCCGGCATCCATTTCTTCTTTCCAGCAAACACCCTGTACAGCCCCGGCGTCGAAACCTGAAAACGCGAAGCGCCATACGAACCGACTCGGTGCGTGGGAGGCTGCAGCAGGTGAAGGAGAGTGCGGTGACGGCGGCCGTGGAGCATCTCGGCAGGAGACAGGCCGTCATGTAGCACGCACATATACGTAGACAGGAAAATTTGAAGAGCCTGCTGCCTGGAGTGAGACTGGAATGTTCGAACGAACTGTCCTGCTTCACCATTGGACTGAGGGTAAAAAGTTGCGGTGGTGATATGCTGAATGCCATTCACACGACAAAACTGTTGAAATTCCGCACTAACAAACTGAGGTCCATTGTCACTGACGACAGTTTCAGGCAAACCTTCGATGCAAAATATAGATGTTAAGGCACTGATTGTACTAGACGCCGTAGTTGAATTCATGGCAATCACAAAAGGAAACTTGCTGAAAGCGTCTACAACGATCAACCAGCGCGTATTCCAGAAAGGTCCGGCAAAATCAATGTGTAAACTTTTCCATGCTTTGGGGCGTGGCCAGTCCGAGAAGGTTTACGGAGGAGCTGCCTGATGTTCTGCACAAACTGTACACTGTGATGTCATGCTCTTCATCTGGGCGTCCATACAAACCCAGGTACAATGACGCCTAGCTAGTTGTTTTGTTCTAACAATACCCCAATGTCCTTGATACAGTAGGCATCATTGTCGTTGTCGGTATGTAACAACAGAACACCCTGACTTAAAGACAATGCATAACGTCGTTCAAAATAACGTCGAACCAGAGGCCGTTCAATGTTTTTGTCTCTTGCAGGCCACCCTGAGCGAACAAAACGTGCTACCACACTTAGGTCTGCATCCGCAGCTTTTTCCTGTGCAACCCGACGACAGTTCAAAGGGAAGTCTGCGACAGCGGAAGCATCTCTGGATTCTATCTGACAACATGCCATTTCTGAAGAATCGAACGACACATCCTGGCCAACTGGAAGTCGAGATAGTGTGTCTGCGTTGGCATGTTTAGTGGCAGGTCGGTACAAAATCTCATTCTGATAATTAGACAATATCAAGTACCATCTCTGAAGCTTTTGTGCCGTTCGTGGCGGAATTGGCTTTGTGGGTGAGAACAAAGACGTTAGAGGCTTATGGTCAGTCAACAAATAGAATTTTCTGCCATAGAGACAACGATGAAACTTTGTGACGACGTAAATGATTGCTAAGGCCTTGTTTTCTATCTGACTGTAATTCTGTTGCATTGGCGTGAGGAGCTTTGACGCAAAGGCAATAGGACTATCGTGAGATACAATACATTGTGACTGCGCCCAGACTGTAAGAAGAGGCATCCATTGCTAGCACTACATGCTTCTGTGGGTCAAAGGGTATCAAACATCCATCACTGAGAAGTGCAGACTTCAATTTGTCAAAGGCAACCTGCCAACCTTAAACCACACAAAAGTAACATTCTTCCTACGTAAGTGATGCAGTGGAGCGGCAATCTGAGAGGCATTGGGAATAAATCTGAAATAATATTTAAGTTTTCCCAATACTGTTTGCAATTCGTGCAAATTCTTAGGAGGAGGCAAGTCTTTAACTGCTCGAAGATGTGACTGTAAGGGATGGATTCCTTGTGCATTAATCACATAGCCTAGGTATTCTATTTCAGTCTGAAAAACTGAACACTTTGCTTTATTGCAACGTAGACCTGCTGCAGTCAACACTTTGAAAAGACACTCCAGGTTTGATAAATGTCCTTCACCTGTGCGTCCTGAGACCACAATATCATATAAATAGTTCGAACAGCACGGTACAGAAACTGTCAGCTGTTCCAAAAAACGTTGAAAAATAGCGGGTGTGGAAGAACTGCCAAAGGGTAGGCGCTGAAACAGAAAAAGGCCCATGTGAGTATTAATGACGAAATTTTCCTTGCGTCATCAAGCGGAATCTGTAAGTACGCCTCAGGTCTGGGCAGGGGATAAGTGTCTACAATCGTTTGACTGTTCACTGTCGATTTGAAGTCCGCACAGAGACGAAGTTTTCCTGATGGCTTGATTGGACTTATTAAAGGCAAGGCCCACTGACTCGCAGAAACCGGAGAAATCACCCCACTATTCTGCCAACGTTTAAGTTCTTCAGCAACTTTATCCCGAAGGGCGGTAGGCACTGGTCTAGCTTTACGAAATTTTGGTACTGCAGATTCTTTTAAAGTTACATGTGCAACGAAGCCTTTTGCACAACCTATTTCCGGCGAAAACATGTCACTATATTTTTCACACAATGCATTGATTTTGTCGTGAGGAACTACTGACGAAATTTGAAGCACATCTCTCTGAATTTATAAGCCAAAGAAGTCAAATGCATCTAGTCCAAAAATGTTCTGTGTAGATTTGGCCTGAAGAACAACAAAAGCGACCGATTTGATAATACCTTGAAAATTGGCGGGCAGGCTACACGTTCCCAGGACTGGAATATTTTGTCCTGCGTACGCTGTGAGCACTTGTTCAGACGGCGACAATTTTGGCGAAACCAGAAGTTCATTGTGTCTTTATTTATTATGTGACAGCGGAACCAGTGTCGAACTGAAATTGCACAGTCGTATCTTCTATGGAAGTCACAAAAAGTTTTTGCTTGTGGCGCTCGACAGGTGTGCAAATGTGGGCGACGCTTGATTCTGTTCGTTTGCTGTGATTACGCATGCACGGGCTGTGTACGGTAGGAAGCGGCGCAGAATCGGCACACAGCAAATTAATAACACTGTCCCTAGATGACACTACCGCTGGATCGCCTTCCGCGCAAGCGTGCGAAGCTACGCCAGATTCACCAGCTACTGCACTAAAATTACTTTTAGTACCTAGATCAAGTCTACTGTCACTAGCTACACAGTACTGGGCACTTGTAGAAGGAGAGGGTGCAGAAGGTACTAGGTTCACTACAGGATTACACTGTACATTGTCATTTTGCTTGTCCCAAACCCTTTTCCGTTTCACAGATTTACGCGCTCGACGGCCCTTGCGACGTGGCTCGCTACTCAGTTTTGCTGCAGGCGCATAGGAACTTTCTTACGCGTGAGAATCAATAGAAGCCAGCCGCGGTGGCCGAGAGGACTGAGGCGCTTCAGTCACGATCTGCACGGCCACTACGGTCGGGGGTTCGAATCCCCCCCGGGCATGATAATTTGTGCCGTCCTAGTTCGTAAGTAGTTCATAAGTAGTTTGTAAGTTTAGGGACTGATGACCCCGTAGTTAAGTCCCATAAGCTTTACAAACATTTGAACATTTGAATCAATAGAAGCACTGTCCAATTCCACAGCATGTATGGTATTTACTGCATGAACTGTTCTCGCACTCTGCGAGGCACTGTTCCTAATGGCACCGTTCTTGGAATTTGTGTGCTGCATACCCACTGTCTGTACGTGTCCTGATTGATAACAGATGGCGTTGCGATTAGGGCATTGCGCACTCTTGTGGCGAGATACACACTGGTGGCAAGATTTACGAACATTTTTCTGAAAAGAACGTAGGTGCCCATTATTCACAGTATGTTGTCTATCATGACGGGGCGACCTTTGTGTCGCACTTCTACACTGGCTACCCTTTACTGACTGTTCAGCACGGCCGGTAGAAAAATATGAATCACTTGTGCTAGACTGAGAACTATGACTAGGAAAGCGTGCGTTGCGGCGCACTGAGTTAACACTGTGGCTTCGCATTTCTACATCTGCTAAGTCAAAGGTATCATGCGCTTGAATAAGCTGCAGTACACTAACGAAGGGTCAGACTGTTTTAGAATTGCTGCCCTAATTCTGGGGTCCTGAATGTTCTGTGTGATAGCGTCTCTCAACATAACGTCACTATAAGAAAGTCCACAAGAACAGGTACATTTACATTTGCGGGTTAAGCCCTTCAACTCAGTGATCCTCTGCTGATGCGTCTGCACTGGTGTTTTTTTTTAGTCTGAAAAATTGGTTTTGCGCCGCAGCTACGAGAACTTTTCTCTCATAATGAGCGTTCAGTGCATCTACAAGTGCATCAAATTCTACAGAGCAAGGAGATGCGTGGGGGAAAAGTTTCTGCAGTAACACGAAAGTCTTTGTGCCCACTACTGAAAGGAACAAATGCTTGACAGTCTGACCTGTAAGTTGATGAGCTGCAACGAGTTCTTGAAATTGCGCCAAGTAATCGCTCCATTCTTCCTCACGTTCGTTGTACTGGCGAAACATAGGAAGCAGTGCGACGGCAGGTGTGGGCGGCTGAATCGACAGCTGTTGTTTGTTAGCTGCTTGCGCTGTTAACTGGAACACCGCTTGGAGTAATTGCGTGATTTGCGCCGTCTGTAAGTGAATAATTTCCATTAAGTTTGGGCTCGGGGTAGTGGCCATGCTGATCGATTAGGCGCAGCGCATACAATAAAAATAGCACAAAACACAAATGCAATGTCAAAGATATCTCTCTCTGCAATAAAAAAGTCCACAAAAGACATAACTGAATATGTTCCCCCAAAATTCTTATAATAAGGGTGGGTGGGCGGGAGCAATTTCTGTGTGCTCCGACTGCTGCTGTCTGACTGCTGCAAGCCACTTTTCCGTCTCGTTCCTGCCGGTTGTCCTAGGTTTCGGTGGCCAAGTAGATAGAGACCGACACAGGGGAATAGGATGCACGTGCGTGTGGGTACAGAGTCTGAGGTGACCAGCCAGTGGGACAACAGAAACTAGAAACACTAAGCATGATTGGAACAAGATATATATTTCGAAGAAGTAGTACAATACTTATCTTTGTTAACCGAAGACTAGTGGAATGCAGATACATAGTTTAACTAGGTAGAGGTCTGCCTACTGATGAGTCCTAGTGCCGGTCCTATAATCAAGTGACCGATCCAGTTCGGTGGTGGCCACGAGAGTAGTTGCATCAGAGGGCGCTCGTGGCTGACGTCGTAAGAACGCCGCGCCGTGCTTGCATGGCGGCGCGCGGCGAAAGTACGTGGCGCGCACATAAGACTTGTGTGACACCACAGTAAGGAGATAGGTGGTATAGATCGCCTGACGAATGTTGAAATAGATAGAACACAGAATTATTATGGCTTGGCCATAAGGAGAAATTTAGGGAATTTAGAAAACATGATAAAAGCTGTATGGGCTACATTTCTACATAAGATTTCCACAAATGAAAATCCAGTGCACACTCTTTGCCCTAACGATTCTGACAATTTATGCAAGTACAGGAGAAATGCCAGAAATGACCACAAACATTCTCTACCTGCATCAGTAATGAATGAAATTAAACCCATATTTAGAGACCTTTGTAAAGATACATTGTTGAACAAATCTATTCATGGGAAGAACCTAAAATTTAAATGAATGTGTGAATTCTTTGATATGGATCTGGTTACCGAAAACTGTATTTGTTCAGCTTACAAGACTCAAATTTGTTTGTGATGCTATTTTATGCTTCAATGATGGTTTAACTAGAAAACTGGATATTTGGAATTATTGGACATAAAATCTAGTGGAAATACTGCAAAAATCATTACGGTAAATAGGTAAAGAGAGGATCTGCAAAGCAGATGTTGCTAATTTAAAGTGCACAAAAGAAGCAAGACAGAAAAGAAGAGGGACCAACAGGAGAAAAGATCAGTGTGATTCAGATGATGCTCTGTATGGTGCAGGAAAATATCAGTAATAAGTAATCCTAATCACTAACTATACTGGAATTGCAATATTAAACTTTAAATGGATTTTCTCGTAAGTACATTTTTTGAATTCATGTACCATTAGTTGATAAAGTAATGGGGTTAGAAACATGAAATTTCGTCAAGTTGTACTGCGGATGTTGACAAGTTATTACAAGTAAATTGAGAACCACCAAACAACCAGAAAGTTTTATAATAATTAATGTGCTGAAAAAATACTAGTGAAAGAAAAAAATTCTTCGAAACCATAAGTGGTATTATGTTCATTTTACTTGTAAATTGAGGATATATATATATGCAGTGAAAATTTCATTGTTTTATCATTTATAGTTCTTTCGAAAAGTGTACCTATTAAAAGGGCAAAATAGCATTGTCAGAATAGGGGAAAAAATTTCCTCCTGTCTCCCCTTAAGTTTTTTCATTAGAATTGAACACATGGGAAGGTCAAATTATTTGAATTTTTATTAATTTTAAAGAATGATTCTGAGGCCACAAGGATAAGCCACTAGTGTTGTGTCTCTTCCTTTATTTTTCAGTTTCAGGTTTTCCTTGTACTATATAATGTATGAATACAAAGAGTAACCTTGGGCAGTGATTAATGTTGTGCATCAGATTATGATTTTTATACCGTGTGTTCAATGGAACAGAAATTTCCACTAACAGGAATTCTTACCTCCAAATGTCGGATGCATAAAACCTGTATGATATCGCACCCGTACAGCAATGAATACTGAGTAGCACAGTTTGTTTAACGTCATTTGTCATTTGCAGTCGACCACTATTAAATTATGGTGCTTAAAGCGCCATCTATTGTTGGATTTTTACATTATTTATTTTTCTTCTTCCATACGTTTCCTTCCTTCTACGATAATATTCCTTTGCAATTTGACGTCATTCTTATCAGTGGTGTTATCTTTACATCGTTTTTAAGGTTTTACTTTAACATTATATAAGGGCAAAAGCAAAAAGTAACATACGACGACCAACCTGTGCGATACATACATCGTAGGTCATCGAGATTATTGCGGAAATTTTCTCTTTGAATATTGGCGGTTGCTAATCAGCTACATTTATCGCCCTTTGTTCACGATCTATTCTATTTTCAGTAGCTTGGTGAGAAAACTTTAGTCGTAATATACGAGATTCATTCACTACAGGGGCGCCACAGTTCCTGCTATACACTCTCAGAGAATGTACAGGGACCTTAATAGAAAAAGTTTCACCTAAGAATGTTAGGTCCGAAAAAGGTTCTTTTATCGTATTACAGGCAAACCTAAACCGTTTCACACTTTAACTTCAGCAGTAATATTGATGTTTATAGTGTAGTTAACCTTAGGATATACAAGAACACGAAATCTTATGCAAACTCTACCTCGCTGATTCTTCATTATGTACATAATAGGCGACTGTTTCAGAAACAAGCAGATAGTATTTATATCATGAGAATACTTTGTTTCATGTCGACCACTTCTTGTATCAAACATTGTGAGAAGCGAAAATTTTAATCAGATAACCAGTTGAATAGTTTCTATTGCGTGGACTCTATTTCTCACTTCTGATACTGCTTAAAATTTTACTAAAACATATTTTAAAACTCTAGAACGTTGTAAAATGAATTGCGAAATACCATAAGGAGTTTTAATAAAGTGTTGTCAATCAAGTGAACAGGCAATGACGTCCCTTATCTTGCTTCAATACGGGTCATATCACATAGAATATAGTTTCCTACAAGTTAAAGCATATTGAAAGGCTTTTTAAATCGGTAGAGTCTTACATAATATATGTGATTGGTAGTACTTACGGATGGGTTACATGCTAGTGAGTGAGAGAGAGAGAGAGCCGAGAGTTTCTTTCTGAGAAGCATCAATAAGAGGAAGGGGAAAAGGATACGTCAAAAAAAAAAAAAAAAAAAATGGGTGGGGGGATATTTGGCTCAACATAAGCTTTCCATTTTTGCAACGTATAGAATCACCAATGTTACATAAGAGGCTTCACCTGAAGCTACGAATAATAGTGGAATCATTCAATAAGTTTTTATATCTCCTAACGTTAAGGTCGTTTGTCTACAGAAGAACATCTAAACTTCATTTGAAGATACTTCTGGTACTGTTATTAACGTTTCTGATACAGGGTTCACTGAAGATGAAGTTTCTATATTATACCAGGAATCCCCTGTTTATCGGGTTTGCACGTATTACGACCCAATTTCTTACTGCCTCACGTATTTAAGAATATTTGTCAAATGTTCAAATGTTTGTAGAACTTATGCAACTTAACTACGGGGTCATCAGTCCCTAAGCTTACAAACTACTTATGAACTAGCTAAGACTAAGGACGGCATAAATATCCATGCCCAGGGGGGATTCGAACCCCCGACCGTAGCGGCCGTGCAGACCGTGACTGGAGCGCATCAGTCCCCTCGGCCACTGCGGCCGGCAATATTTGTCCTATATTTAATTTTAATATAATATCCTGAGGTTTAAGTGCATCATTTTTTGAGGTTTAACGATTCACCTCCGGTTATAGAAATCTGCATTGCGATAGTTCGAGCAGCATGATATCTTAGCTTTCATACATAACAATAATAAACCTACTACTTTGTATTAACTGAAAGTGGTGGAGGAGGAGTGGAGAAAGCAAGCCTCCACATAGACCGTCATCCTCATCTCCTTAAGAACAAAGCCTTTGTGAAGTTAGAACTCATTCAAATCTTAAGACGCTGCGTACCAAATCTTTTTCAGCGGAGAGTCGCTCCTGAAGAGGCAACATATTTGCCTTATCCATCAACTACACGTAAAGTAAACATTATATTCATTTATTAATGCAAATGTGACAATTTTATTATTTATTTTAGTTAGTAATTTTGGGATATCTCAACATTCAGAGATGACGCTTTTAACACTACGCTGCGAAGCAGACTACATTTCAGAGTAACGGGAACCTTGGTCTAACGTGTCTACATCGTATTGGTTTTCGTTACGAGTTTAAAGACCGAAATGAAGCCGTAGATTATTATCCGGTGAATCCATCATCAGCGAATTCGAAATATTTAAACATTTTGACCCTTTCATGGCACTGAAATAAATCCAGCAACAAAGTTGAAAATTTAAGTTGGACCGGGATTCGAATGCGGATTTACTGCTTCGGGCCAGCGGATACCTTAACGAATTTCGCTATCCAGGCATGCTTCCCTTCCAAGCAAAATTCTCAACTTATAGCACACTATGATGCTAGTACCCCCTGCCCATTAGCTCCTATACTGGATTCCCGCAAGATGTAGATCGTATTCATGTGTCCGCATTGAAATTGCCTGTTGGAGGCATATGTTCAATTTTTTTTATAGTGTCTGTTCTTTTTGGACATGTTCGAATGTATAGACTGCGAGCAACGGGACTAATGGTAATGGGGCGCTACCATCTAATTTGGAGGGGAAGCAAGCGTGGATAATCTTGTAGGTTAAAATGACCGCTTTGATTTATATCTTTGGGAGGCACTCAACGATGCAGGCTGTGACAAAGCCCCAACTACTCCACACGATATGCATTGTCGAATCACCAGACCATGCTCTAAGATATCATACACTGTAATTACATCTGTTCACTGTTCTTTCGAACGGATAGAAAATGTGCCTTTCAGTCTATGGTCGACATTTTGAACACATGTTGAAATAAAGGATAAAGTTGTAAAATAAACCTAATTGTTTTGTGCTTTGGATGGTCACCAAGGCATTGATAGTAAAGTGTGTATTACAGTTACGGGTAGGCATACGCGAAATTGTATTGTAATGTCAAGTAAGCCTACAGCGTTTATTGCACTTAGCTCGTAACACTGTGATTACACACTTAGGTTGAGCATGGAACGACTTTTCGTTAAGAAGGATATCTTTTTTTGTATGGTTGGTCACCAAATTATTTTTAATAAAATGTTCAGTCAATGTGCCCCAGATGATAGAATTTGGAGCAGTGTGGGTTGAGACAGTTGTCGGACAGCATAGAACTACACAGCCACATGCATGAAACGAAAGGTCAATTTTTCCTTCTATAATTTAGATACTCCATGCAGTAGTCGCTTTTTGCAGCGTACAAGACCTCTATATTTTCTAAGAATGCACAGGTGATTTCTCAGTTTCAGCTCATGTATATCCGCGAACATAAACAAATGCAAAGTAATTTTTGTATTTTCTTCGTGATACGGTAGATTCTGTCTTCTGTCATATGTCCATATACAAAATTCTTAGATAAACCTGTATCCACATTAGGTCTTAGGTCAACGAAAAGCAAAGCGTTACAATAGATGCTCCAGCTATTTCACGGTATACAATTACTCAGTCAGATCCGGGACGCATGCTTGGTATTGTTTGCACTGCCAACACCGATTCCAGCCACCGTTATCTCAAATTTTAGGACATTTGTCGGTTTTTACGGCAGGATTAAATGACGGCATTAACAACCGCTATATCACTATAATTGGTTTCTGAAAAACTATCTAATGCAGTTAAAAAAACGTAAGCGATTCCATTAAAAAGTACTTGCTTCTATATATCAGTTGATGCCGGTACTAAAATCCGTTCACCAAACAAAAATATATGTGCCTCTTGACGCTCGAGCTTGTGCCGAGAACCGCGTGTCGATAATATGTAACAGTTCACAA
Source organism: Locusta migratoria (assembly GCA_026315105.1). Lineage (NCBI taxonomy): Eukaryota > Metazoa > Arthropoda > Insecta > Orthoptera > Acrididae > Locusta > Locusta migratoria. The sequence goes on from CM048745.1 coordinate 188,105,913, forward strand.
AATAAAATGGGTTTTACGTCTTACGTGAATCACCATGTATGACTGAAGTACACTCCTAGCCATTAAAATTGCTACACCATGAAGATGACTTCCTACAGACGTGAAATTTAACCGAAAGGAAGAAGATGCTGTGATATGGAAATGATTAGCTTTTCAGAGCATTCACACAAGGTTGGCACCGCTGCCGACACCTACAATGTGCTTATATGAGGAAAGTTTCCAACCGATTTCACATACACAAACAGCAGTTGATCGGCGTTACCTGGTGAAACGTTCCTATGACGCCTCGTTTAAGTCCGACTTTGATAAAGGTCGGATTGTAGCCTATCGCAATAGCGGTTTATCGTATCGAGACATTGGTTCTCGCGTTGGTCGTGATCCCATGACTCTTAGCAGAATACGGAATCGGTGAGTTCAGGAGGGCAATACGGAACGCCGTGCTGAATCCCAACGGCCCCGTATCACTAGCAGTCGCGATGACAGGCATCCGCATGGCTGTAACGGATCGTGTAGCCACGTATCGATCTCTGAGTCAACAGATGGGTACGTTTGCAAGACAACCAGCTGCACGAACAGTAAGACGACGTTTGGAGCAAAATGGACTATCAGCTTGGAACCATGGCTGCGGTTACCCATGTCGCTGCACCACAGACACGAGCGCCTGCGATGGTGTACGCAATGACGAACCTGGGTGCACGAATAGCAAAATGCCATGTTTTCGGATGAATCCAGGTTGTGTTTACACCACCATGATGGTCGCATTCGTGTATGGCGACATTGGAAGCGTGTATTCGTCTTCGCCCTACTGCTGTATCACCCGCCGTGATGGTATGGGGTTACACGTCTCAGTCACCTCTTGTTCGCTTCGACGGCACTTTGAACAGTGGCCGTTCCATTTCAGATGTGTTACGACCCGTGGCTCTACCCTTCATTCGAACCCTGCGAAACCCTACATTTTAGCAGGACAACGCTTGCCCGCATGTCGCAGATCCTGACGGGCCTTTCTGGATACGGAAAGTGTTCGACTGCTGCCCTGCCCAGCACATTCTCCAGGTCTCTCATCAACTGAAACGTCAATGGTGGTCGAGTAACTGGCTTTTCAGGCCGCGGTGGAGTAGCCGAGCGGCCTGAAGCGTCTCGCTGCGGAGTGCGCGGTTGCTCGCCGTGGAGGTTCGAGTGCTCCATAGGGCATGGGTGTGTGTATTGAAAATGTAATCACATGTCATTTCTAGTATAATATATTTGTCCAATGAATACCCGTTTATCATCTGCATTTATTCTTGGTGTAGCAATTTTAATGATCAGTAGCGTATATTTGTCCAATACAAGTAATTTATGTGCAGCTGATTGGTGCTGTTTAAAATCCTACCTAGGTTGAACCATATGAGAATTAAATACCTTGGCCTTGTCAGGTGAGTCCCGATGTAAGTTGCTAAAACTTGCTGCTACGTTTTGAGTGTGATGCTTCGCAAAGTGTTGTTGTCTTCGTGATGGTATGGGCTGTTTTTATGAAACAGACTGTGACCTCTGCTACAACCGAACATATCACTCACTGGAAACGCGAGGGGTGTTCAAATGAAATCGTACGAAACGACTCTGTAGGTAAAATTGAATTTTTTATTCGAAAGTAATCACCAGAATCCTGAGCAAAACTATCCCACTGTTTAACGAGCCGAAGGATTCCCTGTTCCCAGAATTTCTGTGTTTGTGAGCCAGTCGTCTACTCTGTCCAGTTCGTCGTCCGAGTTGAAGCGCTTTCGCTTTGAGATGTTGTTTTAGCGGACCAAACAGACGGAAGTCACAGAGCAACGAGTCCGGGCTCTAGCTGCTCCCATTTGAACATTCCCAATTCACTTTGTGTGACCCTGGAGTCGTGTGGATGCGCGGTATCATAGAGCATAATCACTTGCTCTGTGAGCAGCCCAGGCCATATGCTCCTGATGGACTTTAATATGCAACAGTGTCTCGCGGTACACGACACTGTTAATGGTTTTTTCCGTTCTGGAGGAATTGGATGAGTGTCGCACCTCGGACGTCGAAAATTACGGTGGCCATCACCTTCCCTACCGATGGCACAGCCTTGAAATTTTTAGGGGCAGGTGACGATGCATGTTTCGCGTCCCTAGAGGTCGCACGTTATCCTAAAGCGACATATTCAAATTTCAACCGATTTGGTTGGTAAGACATTTAGTGTCTTAAATGTGAATGAATGCGTTCCCAGTGTATACAACTGATGAAAAGTTCTCTGGCTTCTAGCCGGGTGGCAATGTCTCCTAACTGCCACCTGGCTGGGAGCCCGAGCACTTTTTATCAGTTTTGTTTCATTTGAACACTCCTCGTAGTTATGTTTGGTTACTGACTTACCATTTTTGCAGCTATTCATGATGTTGCCAAACAGCTGCTGTATCCTTACGACTGACACTGCGTCATTGTAGAAAAAGAATCTCCCAACAACAGTTCTTTTAAGATGTACAAGGCATCCAGTTTTGGTACTAAAATGAGGCCTTCATCAGGCCCCATCAAGTGATTTCTTGGTTGTTTGCTCTGCATTCTTTGACCGGGAAGCCTTTTCGGGCAGTTCCGTCTCAGCCTGTCGCTGAAGAACCGTAATAATATTCAGAAGCTTGTTGACACCTCCTTGGGTTGCAGTGCTCAAACCCTACCATCAGCTGCTTTGGTTCTGTCATACACTGTCGCTGAATACTGTTGTCCATCTTGGATGAACAGTTTTCACTCTAGAAATGTAGATGTGCAACTCAACCAGACAGAGCGACTTGGTTGCATACATAGCACTCAATCTACATGGCTACCACTTTTAATTATCATCCAACCTTCCGCTCTACGAAGATACTTGCTCTCCTGAAGATCTGGAGAAACATTCAGAAGAATCCCCCAGCTACACAGATGTATAAATAGCGACTGAAGAAAACCACCTTGGCGAACTTAAGTCTCCAACTTTGACACCAACGAAGCATGTAAGAGCCAGTGGGAAGAGTCGTCAGTGTTCAACGTTCATCTTCTTAAAAACCCTTCCACGCGAGATCCAGATCTTACACTCCCCAGACTCCAGTGGAGAAGCATCAACTGCACCCGAACAGGACAAGGGAACTGCGGATGTCTACAACACAAATGGGGCTGGGCAACATTTCCTGACTGCGACTGTGCAGCTGCACTGCAAATAATAAAACACATTGTTGATAAATGCAAGAAACGAGCCTTCGGGGTATAAATAAATGACATCCGCCATACATCACCTGACGGGCTCAACTCGATCAACGGACTGTGTGATATTCCTTGACTGTGGCCACTTCATATTTCTGGCCGCTGGCCGTTTCTTTGTTAACATTGTACGTGCCTGAAACGCGGAAGAAAGACAGCAGTGCAGCATATGTTGAAATGTGGGGTGGGGAGCAGTAGCATATGGCGCAGTAGGAGCTGGTTCCCGTGGGAAAGCCCGCCTGTGTTACTGGTGCTCTCCTCGCATTGGCTGCTGCATTTCACGTCACGTGATTTCTTTTCAAATTACTTTTGTTTATTATAAACTAAATATTAATTATTCAGAGCTGAGAATTTATTATAAATATCTCTCAAGGACAGGCTAGATTTGGACAGTTTAAAAAGTTTAAGGTGCCTTCTCTGATTGTAACAAGAGAAGAGCGATTTTGCAGAAGGCGCGCGACGGCCCTGTTTTGGAGCGAAATAGAGGGTCAGGTGCCCTCTCGCAACGCGCCGCAGTTTCAGTCTCGAGCTGACCACTATACGCGCCGGACCGCGCCGGTCATGAGTTAAGATTTTTGTAATAGTGATAACAGTCGATGTCTCAACATGAGCTATGGGCAGCATAGGCCGTATCATATTAACAATAGTTGCTAATTTTTTTATTATTTATTTAATAAATGGCATCCCTGACAATTAAAAATCTCGCGAGTCGCTTATTATGCTTCCATCATAAAGAACTTTATCCTCACTTGTATGCTGTAGAAGAACCAACGACCTGTGTGCTGTCGTCTGCGCTGGGGACACAACTATAGAAGACAACAGGTTAGTCAGAACTCTATGCTGTCCATAAAGTCTTGGACAGCAACTACAGCACCTCGTGCGTACTGTAGGGCGGTACAAGCGCACAGTGCTACGCAACAGCATCCGCAAGGATGTGGAGGTTTTTGGGGACTTGTGGGAGGAAGCAGTATTAACTTCTCCGTCCGCAAATAAAACCCTAGGAAGCTTGTAACTGGACCTAGAAATTTAAGAACTCGTGTAATGTTTACATAATGTAATGTAACACTTTGTACATCTTTTCCTGTAACTAAATTTTGCTTACAATGTATACAATATTGAATTTGACCCATGCTTTGTGTCGTCATACGATAAATAAAGAAATAAGTGGTTTCTTCGGGCACTTCACTGCACATCATTCATAGGTTGGAATTTCTGTCACTGGTTTCCGTGTGGACCTTTTATACGTAGTATCAATGCCAACATGTACCAGCAAATCGTCATTTGCCGAGAGGAAGGGGCAGAACGTTTGACCAAGCAGCTCTCTCGCTAGCGCGCTTTACTGCTAAAGACGGAGGTCCTGGGTTCGAATCCCGACCTGGTATATTATTTTAACCTGGCAGGAAATTTCATATCAGCACGCTCCTCGTTGCAGAGTAAAAATTTCGTTCTATGCTTATATTTTTGAAACGGTAGTTTGCAAGGCATGCTGCTCTTCAGCCGAGTAGACCGAATGAAATTCACGAAGAGTTTACAAGTCCTCTGTTTACCGTTCTGCGATAAAAATCCTCTGTTTGCCATCGCTGCCAGCACCGCGATGAAACTATATTGCAACAACACACACTCATCCATCGACCGCCAAAGTTTACAACTGTGAGCGTTTTCGGTCGATATCTGTATGGATATGAATTTGTGACCAATATGCATAACTGCTTCGTGGGGGGTCGTTTATTTTGAAGTTCACCTCTATGAATATAGTACTGCCTAAGTGAAGCTCGGCTAATGTAGCGAGAGAGATCTATCACTGTATTTCCTTAATTGGGTTTTAAGTCATCAGAACTTTCAATTTGGAAATCTGAGTGCAACGTTGTTAAAATGCACTAGACAGCAATGTGAGACAAGTTTCATGTGGAAATGGTGAATAGTTCGAATATTGAAACTTCAAACGAAGCAGCAACTCAAACAGTTTTACCAAAAACCTTATCAATGTTCAATGAGAGCATCATTTGTCTTCAGTGTCTTCAGTGCAACTGCTTCAATCCGGTTTCTTAGTTCAGGGAGGTCATCTGGTAGCGGAGGCACATACACATGGTCCTTTATGAAGCCCCAAAGAGAAAAAAAGCGCATGGCGTTAGGTCGGGTCAACGTTTAGGCCATGCAAAGCAAGTTCTGTCATTGGGCTCTTCCCTTTAAAAAGGCAGCTGGTATTTTGAAAATAATGATATCATTTACGAATGTTGTTATCACTTGGAGGATCACAACCGGAACGCTTGTTGCATAGTACAGCCTCAGTTTACTCGAGCGTTTACATCAACGATTCCCAAATAATCGGAAAGGATGTCAGGGACCGACACTGTGGCCTGATCGTTCTCCCAAAATCAATCCATTAGATTTCAACTCAACACATTCAGAACGCAATTTACTCATCTTAGGGAGCGATCTTATAGTGTAAGTGGAAGAATAAATGCCAAGCCCGCAATATTTTATTTTATTTATTCAAGACGACCGGTTTCGACACTCTATGGTGTCATGGTCATGGAGGTGATTAACCAGACATGTGCACTATGGTGGTTATTATTTTATGATTATTTCAGGGATTTAATTTTGAACAACTATCCCTTTTATTTCTATCTACCACCATATGATTTTATATATAAATATCAGCCTCTATACCTACCAGATTTTGTGTGGAGCACTGTTATAAGTTTTATGTCAATGAGAGCAGATGATGACATATAGTGTCGAAACCGGTCGTTTTGAATAAATAAAATAAAAAATTGCGATATTTGTATGTATCTGTCCGTTTATTCAAACGTGTAATTCCTGCGTCCGCACATAGAGCAAGGATGTCAGAGGATATGACAAATGTCTGGAAAATGGAAACAAATGACTCAATGAAGCGTCGCAGAAACGCACGCGCTACGGCTCATGGTAGCCATTTTCAGCACCTTCTTTAAGTAAAGTGTTGATTTGCAACTTATAAATAAATAACAAGAAACGTGTATTTTCTTAATATATAGATATGACGCTTTGTAATTCCTTGTCGTGCTGTTACTGAATGAGTAAGTAATAACCTTTTTATAAAGGTGGTATTTAACTATTCCTTAGTAATGGATTAGCTCATTTTCAGTAACGTAGTGACTGGTTTTTCGCAATCTTAAATTCATAATAGTGCCGCGAGAAATCACGAACACCAACTTCCAGAAGGTTCTACATCTTTCTTATGTTCACTTGTAAATTCTACTTGTTTCTTATGTTAACTGTTCTTCTAATTTCTGGTAAATTCTGTCTGTGTATAAATAGCAGAGCACTCTGCCTGAGAGGCAGTCAGTGCTGCGTGTATGTTGAGTTCGTAATAAACGTGCTTTCAGTATAAGTGCTGTGTTTAGTTGCCTTCGAAGTCAAGCCTACTTCCATTGCAACGTGACATTGCTTGGTGGAGACGCCGGGTACACTGTGCAACAGCTGCATCACCGTGGCTCCGATTAGGCAACGTAAAAGCCGTCGCTTACACGGACTGGAACCGGAATACAAGGGATACATCGAGTATATCCTTCCAAAAGTCCGTATTATTAGAAGAACGATGGAGACGAAACCAGCAACAAGCCAGCCGCACATAAGACACCCGTCGGTGTTCTCTGGAGATGCTGGACAGGACCCCAACAAATGGCTAAAAGGGTTCGACCGAGCCGCCAAGTACAACAGGTGGGATCATACGATGTGCTTGGCCAACGTTTATTTCTACCTGGATGGAACAGCCCAGAAATGGTTCGAAAACAACGAAGACGAATGACTGGGAGACGTTCCAGGAGGAATTTAAGAAGACGTTTGGAGACCGCCAGCGACAAATCCGCTCGGCGGAAGAACAACTGAAGAACCGGGCACAGCGACATGGTGAGCCGACACAATCGTACATACAGAGTACATACTTGTTTCTTATGTTAACTGTGCGGTGAGGCCGCCGCAGATGAAAATCCTCCATGGACGACAGTCGCCAAGATGTCGGGAAATCTCATCGACGTCATAATCGACGGCCAACCTGTCCGAGCACTTGTTCATTCAGGAGACTCTTTTTCTGTATTATCGGATAATTACCGCCGCACGCTAAAGAAGACAATGTTCTGTGATACGGGAGCAACTGTGCTGAAGGTCGCGAATGGAAAGTACGTCCATCCAGCAGGAACTTGTGTCGCAAGATTAACCATCAACAACAGGACGCAGCCGTTTGAATTTGTCGTGTTAACAGAATGTAGTCACAATGTCATCCTCGGATGGGACGGCCACTACGGTCGGGGGTTCGAATCCCCCCTCGGGCATGGATATTTGTGCCGTCTTTAGTCTTAGCTAGTTCATAAGTAGTTTTTAAGCTTAGGGACTGATGACCGCGTAGTTAAGTCCGATAAGTTGTACAAATATTTGAACATTTTTTCGGATGGGACTTCCTTCAGGCATCCCAAGCTATCATTGACTGTGGAAGATCTGAGCTGCAAATTGAAGAAGTTGTTCCGCCAGATACATATAATACAGAATTTTCTGGGAAGTTATTCGTCGTTGACAATGTGACGATACCGCCGTTGACAATGACAAGAGTTGCAGTCACAGATGATTGGTTAAACTGTGAAGTTCTTGTTGATAGTAAAACGTTTATCAGGATCACAACAGAAATTTACATACCAGCGGCTATCATAAGCATTACCGGTGGCCAAAGAGAGATTTGGATCACAAATTTTCAAGAGCAGTCACAACTTATCCCCAAGGGAATGTGTATCGGGACAGCTGAACCAATCCAGGACGGTGAGCTCAAAGTCATCAATGAAGACCCATGCCCTGCTATTAGTACAGACAACACGCTGGAGGAAACAAACGTGGAACTGCCAATAGGGCCTGAACTGACCAAGGAACAACGCCAGCGGGTGTTAGGTATACTACGCCAATTTTCGGGTGCATTCATACTGGGGACCATCCGCCAATTAGCCAGCGTTCGTATAGAGTGTCGCCAGCCGAAAGACGAATAATTCGGGAGGAAGTGGAGAAGATGTTGCGAGATGACATTATTCAACTTTCGGAGAGTCCTTGGTCGTCTCCGGTGGTCCTCGTAAAGAAGAAGGATGGCAAGTGGCGATTCTGTGTCGACTATCGGCGGCTGAACAGTATCACAAAGAGAGATGTCTACCCATTGCCGCGTATTGATGACACCTTAGACTGCTTGAGCTACATACTTTTCAACTATGGACATGCAGACAGGTTACTGGCAAATCGAGGTTGACGAAGCTGTCAGGGAGAAGACGGCTTTTATTACACCTGATGGTCTCTATGAATTTAAAGTAATGCCATTTGGATTATGTAATGCTCCAGCCACATTCGAACGCATGATGGACAACTTGCTTCGACACCTTAAGTGGACGACGTGTCTCTGCTATTTAGATAACATTGTCGTTTTCTCGAAAACATTTGAAAAACATCTGAGTCGCCTGTCAACTGTGTTGCAGTCTGTTCAGGCTGCAGGTCTCCGCCTCCATCCAAAGAAGTGCCTCTTCGTCGCCAAAGAGATAAAAATCCTGGGGCACCTAGTCAATGGAGATGGTGTCCGTCCTGATCCAGATAAAGTAAGGGCAGTGACAGAATTTCCAACTCCTCAGCACATTCGTGATGTGAGAAGTTTTCTCGGGCTGTGCTCATACTACCGACGTTTCATAAAAGGATTTTGTAACAAGGCACGTCCATTACAAGAACTTCTGCAGGTAGACGCCAAATTTTACTGGGATGAGACAAAAGAAAGAGCTTTCCGAGCACTTAAGGAGGCTCTAACTTCCGCACCAGTGCTAGCCTTGTACGACGAGAATGCAGAAACGGAACTTCACACAGATGCCAGTGGTTATGGGATTGTTGCAGTGCTTGTACAAGTTCAGGAAGGTGCCGAAAAAGTGATAGCCTATGCGTCAAGAGTACTCTCAAAGTCCGAGATAAACTACTCTACAACTAAAAAACAATGTATCGCGTTTATCTGGGCTATCAACAAGTTCCAGCCGTATTTATTCGGCAAACCATTCACCGTCGTGACAGACCACCATTCTTTGTGTTGGCTGACTAGCTTGAAGGATCCATCAGGTCGACTAGCAAGATGGGCACTAAGACTCCAAGAGTACGATGTCACAGTGGTATTCAAGAACGGGCGCAAACACAAGGATGCCGACTGCCTTTCGAGGAATCCATTAGTGGAACACAACAGCATTAATGAAATTTCAGCTCTCACTGAATTAGAAGACGTTACAGCTGAACAGAGGGAAGATCCAACACTATGAAAAATGATAGAGGCCATGGAGAAAGGAGAACCGACCAACTCATAAACGGAACATTGTACAAGAGCAACTACGATCCACTGGGCCCCAAATGGCTACTTGTTGTTCCAGCTCATCTCCAGCCAGCTATTCTCAAATATTTCCATGATGCTCCAATATCCGGTCATCTGGGATTCGTGAAGACCCTAGACAGAATCAGACGCAGGTATTACTGGAAAGGTCTCTACCGATCTGTCAAGCACTATGTGAGTCACTGTAAAGAGTGCCAGCGACGGAAGCAAGTGCCGCAATTACCTCCAGGACACCTAGTATCGATTCCGCCGGCAGCAGCTCCATTCCACCAAGTTGGAATCGATATTTTAGGGAGGTTCCTGAAGTCGACAACCTGTAACCGTTGGATAATAGTCTGCACTGACTACCTCACACGCTACGCTGTCACCAAACCTGTGCCGACTGCAGAAGATCCAGAGATCGCAAAATTCCTTGTGGAAGACATTATTTTGAAGTATGGAGCACCACGTGTCATGATATCTGATCGTGGAAAAGTATTCCAGTCAAAACTAGTATCAGAGGTAATGTCACGGTTGGTTGGTTTGATGTTTTAGGGGGACAAAACTGCGGAGGTCATCAGTCCCCCATTCCATCACAGAGCTAGAGAAGTGTTGAAACACTGAAATGTCCGCCCAGAGTTAAAACTGTTACGGGAGGAAAACCCCACTCAATCAATAAAATGTAAACAAATTTGACAAAGGACAACAAGGCGGGAGACAACATGATAGGACACAATCACACGGAAACAGCAAACAAGTTTGGAAATGAAATGACAAAGTCAAAGTTTGTGGTTGACCGACCATGAGAATAAAATAGGAAGGGTCAGCCACGGGGCAACACAAGCTACATAGAGATTTGTAAAAACCGCTGTTACGAATAAAACCTAAAACAGAATCAGCCATATTGGCATCGTTACATAAAACGTCAGATAAAATTGCAGGAAGATTAAAATCCCGACGCAGGGCGACTAAATGACGGCAGTCCGTCAAAATGTGGGACACTGTCAAGGGAGAACCACAACGACAACGAGGCGGGTCCTCACCACGCAGGAGATAGCCGTGGGTCAGCCAAGTATGGCCAATGCGGAGCCGGCACAGGACTACCGAGTCCCGGCGAGAGGCCCGCATTGAGGAGCGCCACGCAGCCGTAGTCTCCTTGACAACACGAAGCTTGTTGGGCGTGCTCAGGTTGCGCCATTCAGCATCCCAAAGCTGATGTACCCGACGGCGCAACAAGGTACGGATATCTGAAACTGGGAGGCCGATCTCTAAGACAGAGGCATTAACCGCCTGTTTGGCAAGCCCATCGGCACGTTCGTTGCCTGGGATGCCGATGTGACCCGGAGACCAAAGGAACACCACTGATCTGCCAGACTGAACAAGGACAGAAACAGCCACTCGGATGGCCATCACCAATGGCGAACGCGGATAACACTGTTCCAGAGCACGTAAACTACTCAGGGAGTCACTACAAAGAAGGAAAGACTCACCTGAGCAGGAACGCATATGCTCGAGAGCACAGAAGATGGCCACCAGTTCTGCAGTAAGGACACTGCAGCCTTCTGGCAGAGACAGCTGCTCAACATGGTCACCATGTACGTAGGCAAGGCCAATGCGGCCGTTTACCATCGAGCCGTCCGTATAAACAATGTCGTAACCGGGGTGCTCAGCAACGACAGCAAGAAACTGGCGACGGAGAGCCTCAGGGGGAAGCGAGTCCTTGCGCCCGTGGGCCAAGTCTAAACGAAGACATGGCCGTGGCAGGCACCATGGAGGTGTGCGTGAATGGGCCCGAAATGGAGGTGGTAGAGGATAGGACTTAAGCTCCCCCAGGAGGGACTGCACGCGGACGGCTATTGTGTGTCCTGACCTGGGGCGCTGCTGCTGGTGACGAACAGCCACAGTAGAAAAAAGTAGGCGGTAGTTGGGATGTCCTTTGGAACTATAGACGCGGGCTGCATACGCTGTCAACAGTTGCTGGCGGCGGACCCGTAGCGGGGGGACCCCGGCCTCCGCTAGAAGACTGGCCACTGGGCTGGTTCGGAAGGCTCCCGTCGCAATTCGAACCCCACAGTGGTGAATAGGGCCCAATAAGCGCAACGCTGAAGGTGCTGCAGAGCCATAAGCGAGGCACCCATAATCTATACGCGATTGCACCAAGGCTGTATAGAGCCGCAGCAGGGTGGAGCGGTCAGCTCCCCATGTGGTATGGCCCAAACATCGAAGGGCGTTGAGATGTCGCCCGCACTCCCGTTTCAGAAAACGAACATGAGGGAGCCAGGTCAGTCGGGCATCAAAAATCAGGCCGAGGAATCGGTGGGTGTCTACAACAGGAAGCAGTTGGCCGTCAAGATAGAGTTCAGGGTGGGGGTGCACCGTCCGACGCCGACAAAAGTGCATTACACGTGTTTTGCCGGCGGAAAACTGGAAGCCATGATGCTGAGCCCACATGTGTGCCTGGCGGATGGCCGCCTGGAGTCGGCGTTCAGCAGCACTTGTTGTGGTGGAGCAGAAAGATATGCAAAAATCATCGGCGTACAGGGAAGGAGACACCGATGACCCCACAGCTGCAGCCAGGCCATTAATGGCCACCAAAAACAGTGAGACACTCAGCACAGACCCCTGTGGGACCCCATTTTCTTGGATATGGGGCGAACTATGGGCAACACCGACTCGGACCCGAAACGTGCGGAGTCGGAGGAAATTTGCAATGAAGATGGGTAGTGACCCCCAAAGGCCCCACTCATGCAGCGTAGCGAGGATATGACGCCGCCATGTGGTATCGTAGGCCTTCTGAAGGTCAAAGAAAACTGCAATGAGATGCTGACGACGGGAAAAAGCTGTCCGAACCGCTGACTCCAGGCACACCAGATTATCCGTCGTAGAACGACCCTGGCGAAATCCACCCTGCGATGGCGCCAGAAGGCCCCGTGACTCGAGCACCCAAGTCAAGCGACGTGTGACCATACGTTCGAGCAACTTGCAGAGAACGTTTGTCAGGCAGATGGGACGATAACTGTCAACCTCCAGTGGGTCCCTGCCAGGCTTCAGCACCGGTATGACGACGGCTTCCCGCCACTGGGACGGAAACTCGCCACCACCCCAAATGCGGTTGAATATCTCTAGGACATGGCGCTGAGAATCCCGCGAGAGGTGTTTCAGCATCTGTGCGTGGACACGGTCGGGACCGGGAGCCGTATCTGGGCAATTGGCCAAGGCACTAAGCAGCTCACTTTCGGTAAATGGGGCGTTGTAGGACTCCCGACGGCGCGTCGCAAAGGAGAGGCGCTGTCGCTCCACACGCTCCATGCGGGAGCGAAATGCTGCACTGTAGTTAGCAGATGCAGAGCACCTAGCGAAGTGATCAGCAAGATGTTCAGCGATCATACTCGGGTCTGTACACACAGCCCCATGGATAGAAAGACCAGGGACGCCAATAGGAGTCTGGTGGCCATAGAGGCGCCTGATCTTAGTCCACACCTGAGATGGAGAGACACGAGAACCTAAGGTCGAGACATACCTCTCCCAACATTCTTGTTTGGCTCGTTTGATAAGTTGCCGAGCCTTTGCACGAAGTCGCTTGAAAGCGATGAGGTTGGCCACTGATGGGTGCCGTTTGTGACGCTGAAGAGCTCGCCTACGTTCTCTGATTGCGGCAGCGATTTCCGGCGACCACCAGGGCACGGACCTCTGTCGGGACGAACCAGAAGAAGACGGTATTGCAGACTGAGCTGCAGAGACAATGACGTCTGTTAAATTATCGACCACCACATCAATGTTAGTGTCCGGCAAAGATCGAACAGTGGCAGCAGTCGTAAACGCATCCCAGTCAGCTTTGTTAAGAGCCCAACGGGGCAAACGGCTAGGGCAATGACGCTGGGGCAGTGACAAGAAAATCGGAAAGTGGTCACTGCCACACAAGTCGTCATGCACTCTCCAATGAAGAGATGGTACGAGGCCAGGGCTGCAAATAGAGAGGTCGATGGCCGAGTAGGTGCCATGTGCCACACTGAAATACGTGGGAGCACCTGTATTTAAAATACAAAGGTCGAGCTGGGAGACAAGATTTTCAACCTCCCTACCTCGGCCAGTAGTCATGTCGCCACCCCACAATGGGTTATGGGCGTTGAAATCGCCCATGATGAGATAGGGTGGGGGGAGCTGAGCTATCAGTGCAGCTAACACGTGGCAGGGGACTGCACCATCAGGTGGAAGATAAACACTGCAGGCGGTTATAGCTAGTGGCGTCCTGATCCGAACAGCCACTGCCTCCAAAGGTGTTTGAAGGGGCACAGTTTCACTGTAGGCAGAGTTGATGACATGAATGGAGACGCCACCAGATGCTCTGTCATATACAGGACGATTCGTGTAAAACCCACCATAGCCACGGAGGGCTGGGGTTCGAGTTGCCGGAAGCAAGGTTTCCTGGAGGGCAACGCACAGTACATGAGAAGAGCTTAAAAGTTGTCTTAACTCTGCTAGGTGGGAAAAATAACCGCCGCAATTACACTGGAGGAAAGTGCTGCCTAAGGACTGGGGAGGCATGAAAGCGATTAAGAGACGCGGTGCGCCTCAGTGTCACTTGCCGCCACCCGCTGAGGGTCTGTGGTGTCCATATCCATTGCGTCTAGGGTGTCTGTAAGAGCGAGGTCCTCTTTAGACGCTAGGATTTCGACCTCATTGTCTGAGTCAGAACTGGTAGCGGACGGCATCGAGGAAGCCGCCTTTGCCGCCAGCTCTTTCTCCTGAGGGACATCCTTTTTTTCTCGCCCGCTCCCGCTTGGGTTTGGGCTTCGGTGCACGAGCGGGCTTCCCAGAAGTGACGTAGGATGTCGACGCAGATGGGGAGGCCCGGCTACCAGCAGGTACCTGAACTTTGAGCCACTGGCTGACGTTTGGCTGCGACGAAACTGGCGTTTCGGAGATCTCAAGAGACCCTTTCCGTGCAGCAGTAGGTCTACTGACATCCAGGGTGTCAGACACAGCGGGAACTGCAGGAGGTGGTGGAAGGGGCTCGTCAGGCCCTTTCCCTGAAGGAAGAGCCGGAGAAGGATGACATTTCTCTGGCAGAGGGACGGGGTTCAAAGACCCCGTTAAAGGGGGAGGCAAAAGCCTCGCAGAAGGTGCGCCCCCTCGCGTCTGGGGAGCGGAAATTAACTGATGGCCCAAAGGGCCCACAGAAGGTATGATAGGGGGTCGGGAAACCGCCCTAGATGGAGGTGATGACACTGTGGCAGCAGCATATGTAGTCATCATGGATACCGGGTGGAGTTTCTCATACTTGCGGCGGGCCTCAGAGTAAGTTACGCGATCGAGGGTCTTATATTCTATGATCTTGCGCTCCCTTTGGAAAGCGGGACAGTCCGGTGAGCAAGGCGAGTGATGGCCGCTGCAGTTCACACAGGAAGGTGGTGGGGTACAAGGTGCGTCGGGGTGTACGGGGCGGCCACAGTCACGACAAATAGTGGCTGCGTCGCAACGGGAAGACATGTGTCCAAACCGCCAGCACTTGAAACAGCGCATGGGTGGAGGGATGTACCGTCGGACATCACATCTGTATACCATCACCTTGACCTTCTCGGGCAAGGTATCGCCGTCGAAGGCCAAGATGAAGGCCCCGGTTGCCACTCTATTGTCTTTTGGACCCCGAAAGACACGGCGGACGAAATGGACACCGCGTCGTTGCAGATTTTCGCGCAACTCCTCATCAGACTGCAGCAAGAGGTCACGGTGGAAAATAACTCTCTGCACCAGATTGAAAGTCTTATGTGCCGTTACAGACACTGGCACGTCGCCAAGCGTAGTGCACGTGAGCAAAGCACGAGACTGTGCAGGGGACTCTGCCTGTATAAGAATAGACCCGTCTCGCATCTTGGAAATTCCCGCAACCTCACCGAACTTGTCCTCTATATGTTCAACAAAGAACATGGGCTTGGTTGCCTGGAAGGATCCCCCATCTGTCCTAGTACATACCAGAAATTTCGGGACATACGACTCATTAGGTCGATCCCCACGTTCCCGCCAAGAAGAAGTCAGGGAAGGAAACGATGAGGGATCATAAGTAAATGCATTGAACTTTCCCCGCTTAGAGACACCTGTCTGACCAGGATTTTGGTGGCTGGATTTGTTTCGCTTCATCGCGAATCATCCGCCCCGATGCCACCCACTCCGAACAGGGGCTCTCCTCATGGGCGCCACCCAGCCACAGCAACGTCACCTGGCAGGATGACCGTTGCCGGGAGTCCTGATGCTCCACGGTGACAAGCATCTACTCCTAGGCCTGCATGAGGAGCTTACAGCTCTGGCATCGGTAGAGCGATCCCTGCGTTGTCAGGGGGCTACAGCCAAGAGGGTACATGACGACCCCACCACAACGGACTGGCTACCGTGTTGGCTTTCTGGCGCTATGTGAACCATCATAATTGAGAGTGCTGAGATATCGGTGCACAATGGATGCGACTTGCATGAAAAAGAGATGGCATCCCCGATGGCAGAATAGAAACTGCAGTCGCAAGTCCATTCCATGATGGGTGCGTAGGATGGCATGGCACGAGAATTACATGTAGCACCACGTAAGGTGTCCTTCCCAAAATGGTTCGCTCTTCTGAAAAAATTTTGAAAAATGGAGGGTCAAACCCAAACAGGGGACCTCAGACGGAAAGCCGAAAAGTATGAAGACTCCTTTTAGTCGCCTCTTACGACAGGCAGGAATACCGCGGGCCTATTCTTACCCCCGAACCCGCAGGGGGGGGGGGTAATGTCATGGTGCGACATTGTCCACAGAATGACAACTGCATACCATCCTCAGATAAATGGTCTTACGGAACGTTTTAACAAAACGTTAGCCGACATGCTGTCGATGTTGAGCAGAAGGATTGGGATACAATTCTGCCAGTCGTGACATTTGCTTACAATACCGCAAGACAAGACACCACAGGCTTCACTCCGTTTTTCCTGCTCCATGGCCGTGAAGCTGAGACGACAATGGATACACTGTTCCCGTTCCAACCGGACGACACTCAGGATGACTATGTTAAACAGCTCATCACCAGGGCCGAAGAAGCAAGACAGTTGGCTCGCATACGGACATTGGACGCCCAGGAGAAGGACCGTCAGCGGTATAACGACAAGCACCGACCTGTAGTGTACAGCCCAGGAGCTCCGGTATGGATTTTTACCCCTGTACAGAAGGTTGGACTGTCAGAAAAGTTATTGAAGCGATACTTTGGTCCGTATCGTATCATCCGCGGCCTGTCAGACGTCACATACGAAGTTGAGGATAATGAGCCGTCGTCGAAACGTCAAAAACGAAGAGACATTGTTCACGTCCTGCGCATGAAGCCTTACTACGATCCTGAAAAGCAGGTAGACGTCAATGGCTACTTGTTCAAGGACTTTAAGGACGGTAATGTTCCTGATGAAGCCACAACAGGAACGTCTGTCGTCGATAATCGTGGAGATGGGAAAGATTCTCTTGAACTGTCATACAGAGGACCCATGACACGGTCAAGATCCAGGACATTGCAGCTCCACAGGGATCATAACAGCGGGTCGCTGTTTCTCCAGGAGATGGAGCAATGCCGCGAGAGACCAGAACACCAACTGCCGGCGTGGCGCAGGGGACAGCGTCCCGGACTGCGGAGCAGAAGGTCGCCGGTTCAATCCCGCCCACCGGCAAAAATTTATTCTATGTAATTTACAATTCCAGAAGGTTCTACATCTTTCTTATGTTCACTTGTAAATTCTATTTTTTTCTTATGTTAACTGTTCTTCTAATTTCTGGTAAATTCTGTCTGTGTATAAATAGCAGAACACTCTTCCTGAGAGGCAGTCAGTGCTGCGTGTATGTTGAGTTCGTAATAAACGTGCTTTCAATATAAGTGCTGTGTTTAGTTGCCTTCGAAGTCAAGCCTACTTCTATTGCAACGTGACAATAGTACTCGATGTTAGGATAGTTTTCCCGACGTCTAGGAGGTCGTTGATGCTCTGAAACGTAAATTATAAATCTTTTAGTAATTGTAAAACATTATTCACCGATGCTTTTCTTGTGCTCATGGGCATAGATTATTTCTTTTTCAACGTTTAAAATAGTAACATCGACTGTTACAAAGTGGTATTGTTACATAAATATTTTGCAACAGTACCTAAGCAAAAACTTTAACCGTTAAACGAAAATTACCATAAATGTACCTAGTTCAGTGTGACAGAAAATATTTTTGTTCAAAATTTTCTAGATATTTCGAAGTGTACACGTTGGCTACCAGGCAGAAACTGTTTCAGTTCGTTAGTATAGCCGAGAAAACCGTACTAACATTTATTGTAAAAACGATACTAAATTTTAATGCAAAATGTTAGAGTGGTATCAGAGGCATACAACAGGATTTTACAAAATAAAAATATATAATATATTATATGTATTGTTTTGTAAAATCCTGTTATTGAAGAATGACGTCTACACAGATAAATTAAATAAGCGAAACCAGATGTATATGGAAAATTTGATACAAATCGGTAGAACCGTTTCCGAGATACAAGTAAAATAGCCTACGTGACGGACTAGGATGAACGAGCTTCCTTGATAGGCTTTCCCCCAAGATGGTGTATTGTTAGAAAATATAAGTTACATGCTAATTAAACATCCACAAATTTCGATATTACTACGTAAGAAGTTGTTATTACAGGAGAAGTCATTGGAATGGGTAATGACATTCTGTCACAGGACATAGTGCCTATATCTTCCACCCTCTTATAGCTATCAACACGCAACTGCTATGGTGTACAACAGGAGACTTTGTACTACAGTAACACAGAGAGATCGATCGTCTCCATTGTGTAATTTTTGCTGCTAGCAAAATATTGACACCTACACGTAGAATTTTATATAAGTCGTTAACTTTAAAATCACATATTTTCCATCCCCTTAGTGTGTGTGTGTGTGTGTTACTCGTTTAAGCGAACCCTACGTTATTGCCGTTACTATCATGTTTGAAAAATTGCGGTAGAGTTCTGAGAGAGCGCGTCACACTTGGCCGCTATCCGGCGGCTGTGGGAGGGGTCGGTGTATATAAGCAGCCCAGAGAGCTCGAAGCGGCATCAGTCATTGCCTGCTCCACCGTACCACCTGCAGCAGCAATGAGGATCCTGGTGAGTGCTGCGCGACTCCTGCCGAAATCCTTTACTGCAGTGGCTTGCAACCTTTTCTATACTAGGACTGCCTTGATTTCTTTAAGCAGAGAGAGAAAACAAATTGTGGCTAACTAAAATTAAACTTTATAGTCCAACTACACAGTAACATGTACTAACTGTTAAACTGGGTAACATTGTCCCAGGAGTATAACAGCTATCTTGATGATATTTGTATTTTAATAACAGTCTTGATCGCAGAGGCAAAAGTATTTTATATTGCCGGTTTCAACCTTATATTGGTCATATTCAGAAATAATAAATATACAGCCTATGTGGCCGGTTCTGGACCCTGTAGGTCTGCCGTGGCTGTTGGTGACTGCTCCAACTACTTTTGGTGACCAGTTACCAACAGACGGCCAACGAGGTACTGGCGGAAGTAAAGTTGTGGCGGGGTAGCTCAGTGGTAGAGCGCTTGCCCGCGAAAGGCAAAGGTCCCAGGTTCGAGTCTCGGTTCCGGCACACAATTTTAATCTGCCAGGAAGTTGTATATTTATTATTTCTGAGGGTGACCTATATTAGGCTGAAACCGGTAAAATGAAATGTTTTTACATAAAATGCTTTTTTAAAACAATCGGCTGTTTATTATAAAACCTTATATACCATCCAGTTTCGGTCAATAGACCATCTTCATGTATGAAAAGGTAAATACTGAATGGTAAAATGCATCAAATAAAATGCATCTAGTTGAGACAAATAGAAGTCTAACTAAAAATATTAAAAGTACAGTGGTCATCTTAGATAAAACCTATCAGTCAACTATCAACTAGTTGTCTCAACTACATGTGTTTTATTTGATGCATTTTACCATTCAGTTTTAACACCTTATTATCCATGAAGATTGGATATATATATATAAGGTATATGTATAAGATTGATATATAAGGTTTTTAATAAACAGCCGATGGTTTCAAAAATGCATCTTATGAAATATATTACGACTGTTGACACTCGCCTCACCAAAGAATTCAAAACTCTGCGATCAAGACTGTTATTAAATTACAAATATGTGGTAAGACTACAAGTGTAAAAGAAATTTTTAATAGAAAACTTTATCGGTTCACAACAATGACATATTAGGCATTGGTCCTGTTTCAAATTCGGTATTGCTACGGTACTGTTGGTTAGAGCTATAGACATCTTACCACTTACATTCAATCCATTCCTAGATATGTTTTCAAGCAGGAAACCTGTGTTCACATAAATAAAACGTAGATAAAATCCTAAAAGAGCGGAGAGCTTTTTCCGGACTCTTACTGTATGTTTTTGCTTTTTTTACAACATAGTAGTCCAGTTGGATGAGTTCAGACGCATTCTTAAAGTTCCTTTCATTTTGGAGTTCGCGAAACTAGAAGACACATATTTCAGACGGAAGCAATGTTATCCACATATGTTATCACCAGTGAAGTTATCGTGGGCTCACAATACGATGGACGGACCTCGTAAGAAGGAATTAATAATTTAGAACGAATAAAAGTTTGAAATTTTAAATCTTTCGCGGAACCATATTTTATCTCTTGGGTGGCAAAAGGGCCTGAATCGCTGTTTTAGTGTAAAAATGTATATTGTTAACCATCAACTGTTTATTGTATTTAGAAATTATGTAGGGAAAATAATAAAATGTAATCCGTCTGTATAATTTTACTTACCTGACGATGGATAATATTCGAAACCGGTAAAGTTCTAAGTGCAGTAAACAGCTGATGGTTGACAATATGCATTTTAAGGTATGTTACGGCTGTTTTACTTCTCAGTAATTTGAACCCTTTTAATGACTGTGGAAGGGTAAAATTTATAAGTACTAATGTCACAGTTCGTACCATTGCTTGTTTTAGTCATTCGTTAAAACGTATTATCAATATTTCATACAAGTCTGACTTTCAAATGTCAAAGGCGTGGTGTAATGTAGTTTCAAGAAAGGTTGTACTCAAACTTATTTAAGATAAACTTCAAGAAGTTTTCAAACAGTAGATAGCGATAGGAACCCTAGGAACATACTACTATTTTTTTTTAAATATTATGGTGTTTCAGCGACATGAATGATTCAGAAGTCAGACAAGATCGCAAATTTATTTTAGGGTGACCGATTTCAGCCATTTTAATGACCGTCTTCTGACCATTACAGAAGACGGTGCTGGCCACCGGTTTTGCTAAGTCGGAACTATGATAGATATCGACTTCTCCAGAGTTTTTCATGGTGCAGGAAATTTTAAATGAAAGAATTACTGAACTATGGATCGGTTGGTCTGGTCTGGTCTGGACCCATTGATTTAGGCTTGGTTTACTGGCTTTCATGGTCACGAGACCTGTGTGTATGTGATTATTTCTTGGGGGTTTGTAAAAGACTCTCTCATTGTGCCTACGTTACCAACAGGACAGAATCATGTTACAGGAGCATTGAAAGCTGTAACTACTGACGTGCTTGTCACACTGTGGACGGGGATATATTTAACATCCATTAAACACCTTTCAAGTTTCTCATTCATAAAATAATAATAAAACTTTCATTGCATTTGTTTATTACTGTAGTTATAGAAATAGAGACATGCCAGATCAGATGATTCTTGAATGAAACATTCACTTTGCAGCGGAGTGTGCGTTGTTATGAAACTTCCTGGCACATTAAAATTGTGTGGCGGAACAAGGATTCGAACCTGTGACCTTTGTCTTTGGCGAGCAAGCGCTTACTGATTGAGTTACCCCAGCACGTTTCACCGTCCGTCCTCACAACTATACTTCTGCCAGTACCTCGCCTCCTACTTTGCAAACTTCTCAGACTTCACAGAAGGACCCTGAAGCGAGAAGGTATAGGTCAGAAGGCAGAGCGCTTGCACGTGAACGACCAAGGTCCCAGGTTGGAATCCCATTTCTGGCACACAATTTAAATCTGCCAAGAAGTTTCATATGATTATTTTGATACACCCTGGAAAATCTATCAAACGATGTCATTGTTATGTAAACCCAGATATAGCGGAATTACTTTTGGTTAATTTTTTTTCAGAAGCTATTAATTATCTTCATATGACTGCACCAGAATGCTATAAGTGTTTTTTATAATTATTTATTTTATTTATTTTCTTTCACCATCACGCCATTAGTTTTACAATACTACCCTTGTTTCTGGAAGGACATAAAATGAATTTTTTAGAATTGTAATCTGGTGAGACATTATTATTAAAATTAAATATATACAAATAAATGTCGAAAAAATTAAAGAATTTTCAAGAAATACAATCCAAAATATGAGGAATTCAATATCTTCTGTATGAACCTCAGCTTTGAAGCGCCATTTCCAACCTCTTTGAAATCAACAATACAAGCTAAAATTGATCTCAAAGAAATAAACTAAGTCACTTTGCACGAATTCTTAAATACAAGAATGAAGAAGATAGTTGCTGCTCTCGACTTCTGGGAGGACGTCGGCACTATGTTGGTTAATGTATGAGATAGTATATTAATGCAAAATTATTCAACATTAAAATATAACACTATTCAGCTTTATAATTCAGTAGTAAGAAGAATGTTGTCACAAGCAAGTAATTATAATAACCTGAACTCATGAATGCCTATCTCAAGAAAATATCTTTTTAAGGGGCAGGTGGGCTACTTGATTGAAACCTTTTGCTGCTCTTTTCAGGTGTGCGTGTTCCTGTTCGGACTGGCTGTGGCGGAGGAGAAGCAGGTGGAGAAACGTGGAGTCGTCGGGTCCCTAGGTGGCTATGGCGGAGGAGCGTCTATCGACCATGGCATCGGCGCTAGCAGCTACAGCAGCGGTGGCATTAGCGGTGGCTATGTAGGTGGTGGTCTTGGTGGAGGACTTGGAGGTGGCTATGGGGGAGGCATCGCCTCTGGAGTTGGAGGTGGCCAAGTGACCAACATCGCCATCACCAAGCAGGTGCCGGTGCCATATCCGGTGACAGTGCAACGCACTGTCCCCGTGCCAGTCAAGGTTCCCGTGACGGTGCCAGTAAGCAGGCCGGTCCCAGTGCCCGTGCCACAGCCGTACCCTGTGCCCGTGCAGAGACCGGTCCCGGTACCCGTCAGCGTCCCTAGCCCGGTGCCCGTGCCGGTACCACAGCCCGTCGTCGTCAACCAGCCGGTGCCTGTCGTCGTGGGAGGCGGAGCTGGCGTTGGAGGAGGATTCGGAGGCGGCATCGGAGGAGGCATTGGAGGAGGCTATGGTGGCTACGGTAGTGCCATCGGTGGCGGCTACAGTGGCAGCTACGGTAGCTCCATCGGCGGAGGCTACAGTGCTGGCATCTCCGGAGGCTATGTAGGCTACGGGAAATACAGCCACTAACATCAGCAGCTGACCCCAACATCTGAAGCAACACACGACACCAGAGATTCATTATTTGTGCTGTACATATGTATGGCTGAAAATAAATGACATGCAGCAAACATCTTGTGTTTCAGTTGTTTTACTCTTAAGTCAAACTCGCCAAACTAAAAGAGGTGGTTTGTTTCCCACTATACCCCATGTGTACCCACACAATAAAAATAAAAGTTGCTGTCGTAGCATATGCATCGATGGAGGATATAGCGGAGGATATGGAGGATATGATGGTGCCACTGGAGTTGGCTACAGTGCCGCCATCGGCAGTGGCTACAGTGGTAGCTACATTGCTGGCTACTGGAGGTAGCTACTCTTCTGGCATCAGTGGAGGCTATGGGAAATACAGTCACTAATATCATCAGGTGAAACCAACATCTTGGACAAATCACGCCACCAGAGACTCATTGAGTATGTAACTGCAGAAGAAAATAATAAAAAAATAGTAAAAATATAATAAAAAATAAATAAATAAAAGAAAATAAAAAAAAATAATGAGCCGACCGAGGTGGCCGAGGGGACTGAGGCGCTCCAGTCACGGTCTGCACGGCCACTACGGTAGGGGGTTCGAATCCCCCCTCGGGCATGGTTATTTGTGCCGTCCTTAGGATAAGCTAGTAGATAAGTAGTTTGTAAGTTTAGGGACTGATGACCCCATAGTTAAGTCCCATAAGCTATACAAACATTATCTTATCTTAAAAAAGAATGAATAACAATCACCATTACTTATTGCAATCCTTAAACCGATCCTGTTTGAAATGTTTTTCATGTTTCCTTCATGAATTTCCATAATTTTGAATCAATATCTTTTGTAAAAGTGAAGTCTGACCTACTAGTTACAAACTACATTAACATAATTGTAGTTAGTCCTCTATCACCACTGTTCCTAATTTCTCTGGCTGAAAATAGAAAGAACATTTTGAAAATTCAGTGATGGGTTTGTATAACCATGGTCCTGAACTTCGCTTTCATTTCAACACCCTCCAACCACACCCCATAATATCATATTTTACTACAATGTGGAAGTGTGGAGCAAATCGACAATTTCCAAATGTCACTAATGGGAACCTCAAGCGTCATCAGTCTCATAATATAATTTACTGTTTTCTTTTATCTTGATGTTTATCATAGTAGTTTAACCAGGATTTCACTAGACATGGATAATGAACTTGGCAATTTTGTGTTTCATTATTAATTTTTTATTGTAAATATATTGGCATATATAACCCATATGTCGGCGGCAACGCGAAATAGCCGGGTGATCCAAGGCGTCGTTGTATGGACTGCACTGGGCGGCTAACAGAGATTTGAGTCTTTGCTCAGGCAGGGTGTATGTCTTGTCCTTAGTGAAAGTTAGTTTAAGTAATTTGTAAGTCAAGAGATTGTAGTTTGTTCTATAGGTTTACAAGCATATACAGGAAATTATGTCCTCGAAATAGTTTGATCCACAATTGATACTCCGCTCCCAACGTCGTTTTTACTTTCGTATGCATCTTGGTACGCCTCCTACTGCAAAGGGGCATCTGCTAATCTTCGTTTACCTCGCGTAGCACTACAAATCGTCATCCTTTCAACGGGGTTCCCAGGGGCCAGATCTGGAGAGTACGAACGACGAGACAGCAAAGTGATTCAGTTTTTTTGTTCGATATTCTGTTCTTGACCTATGATAAGTCGGTCGACGTTGGTGGCAACACGAAGCAATCCCACATGCTGGCAGGATTTCATGCTATGATCCAAATAAAATGCTACATTCTTCTGTAATCTCTGTCCCTTTTGATTGATATGCACTGTTTCGTTACGTTGCTGACATGAGTGATGCTGGTACACGTCAACTCGTCGAGAAGTGGCTGAGGTCTCTAAGGCGCCTTGCTGCGGTGTGTCCTGTTGCTAGCCGTTGGAGGTTGGAGTTCTCCCTCGGGATTGGGTGTGTGTGTTGTGTTTATGTTAGTTTAAAGTTTAAATAGTTTGTCAGCCTTGAGATTGACAAACGCAGTGGTCAATTTCCGTAGAATTACAAACGTGTGAACATTAGTACACGGTCTAACCTTGGTTTAACGTGTCTGCATCGTATTGGTTTACGTCACGAGTATAGACCGAAATGAAGCCGAAGAACATAATCCGGTGAGTCCATCGTCAGCGAATTCGAAATATTTAAACATTTCGACGGTTTCAGGGAACTGAAATAAATCCAGCGGCAAAATTGAAAATTTGAGCTGGACCGGGATTCCTGATTCGGACCAGCTGATACCTCGACCAGTTACGCTATCCAGGCACGCTTCCTATCCAACCCAAATTCTCAAGTTATGGCACAGTACGATGCTAGTGCCCCCTGCCTATTAGCTCCTATACTGAATTACAGCAAGAAGCAGAGCGTATTCATGTGTTCACATTGAAATTGCCTGTTGGAGGCATATATACAATTTTTGATATAGTGTCTGTTCTTTTTGGAAACTGCGGATGGGGCACTACCATCGTAGTGTGCTATAAGTTGAGAATCTAATTTGGAGGGGAAGTAGGAGTGGATGGCCTTATAGGTTTAGATGTCTGCCTTGATTTATTTCTATGGGAGGCACTCAAAGATGTAGGCTGTGACGAAGCCCCAACTACTCCAGACGATATGCATCGTCGAATCACTGGGCCAAGCTCTAAAATATCATACACTGTAATTACTTCTGTTCACCGTTGTTTCGAATGGATCGAAAATGTGCCTTTCAGTCTATTGTCAACATTTTGAACCCATGTCGAAATAAAGATAAAGTTGTAAAATAAACCTAATTGTTATGTGCTTTGGATGGTCATCAAAGAATTGGTAGTAAAATGTTTATTACAGCAGTTACGGGTAGGCCTATACGAAATTGTAATGTCAAATAAGCGTACTGCATGTATTGCACTTAGCTGGTAACGCTGTGATAACGCACTTAGGTTGAGCATGGAATGACGTTTCGTTAAGGATATTTATTTTGTGTTGTACGGGTGGGCACCAAATTATTTGTAACAAAATGTTTAGTTCAGTTAAGGTGCCCCATATGATTTAAAGCAGTGTGGGTTGAGACAATTGCCTGACAGCATAGAATTACACAGCCACATGCAGGAAACGAAAGGTCAAATTTTCCTCCTATAATTTAGATACTTCATGCAGTAGTTGCTTTTTGCAGCATGTAAGACCTCTTTATTTTCGAAGAATGGACAGGTGATTTCTGTTTCAGCTCATGTACATCTGGGAAGATAAAAAAATGTGAAGTAGTTTTCGTATTTTCTTTGTGATTAGGTAGATTCTAGCATATGTCATATATCCTTATACAACATTCTTAGATGAACCTTGTAAGGAGTCAAATTTCCTTGTCATTTTCTGCATATTCGGACCTCACAATCACATTCTACTCGCCAAGACTAATCTTTTAAATATAAACTCGATGTGGTAAAGATATGTACAATGATAATAACTATAATTTGAAATTCAAATTACGAGATCTTGTCGCTAGAGTGACAAGATAATCAAGGCTGACACGTACTAGTGAACAAACACCCAGAGTTTTTGTAAAGTGGAAGCGAGGTGGCTGCGCAGCGACAGCCAGCCAGAGAGCGCAGATGGGCAGAAGGGTCCACACAATAGGCCACCCCAGGCCATCTTACGCATAAAAGCAACTTAAAAATCCTCGCTCTACCCTGGAAAAACACGACACGGACGCTTTCAAAAAATATTTGAAAGCCGTTTAAAAAGGAACCAACAATAGTTTTTCTCGAAAAGCATGTTTACTTGCAACTTGTTAGGATGCACGAGGAAAGTGAATTCCAGAATGCGCTATTTAATTTGAGAGGAATGCGTAAACGAGATGTTAACTGACATGATCGACCAGTGAGCCATGCGATGTTATAAAATGCACGATCCCATTGGCAGGCGAGTCACTGGCGGCGTAGCGCCAGTATCCCCCGAAAGACACAAGCAGGGCGGAAGAAGTTTATGCACAGAGATGCGCCCTCACGCCCCGGCTGTGTGTTGTCACGCACTAGCCGTCCGATGATCTCTCAGTGATTTTTGTGTGGTGCAGTATTTCACTGTGTGCAGCACATCTGTTGTGGAGCGAATCTTAATGAACCTCCAGTTGAGAGTACCGAAGATGGTGCATTGTTTATTGTGTTGACCGAGATGCTTCATATCCGGTGTGAAGATAAAAACCAACTCCAGAACGATTTGAATAAGATATCTGTATGGTCTAAGAATTGGCAACTGACTCTAAATAATGAGAAGTGTGAAGTCGTCCACATGAGTACGAAAAGATATCTGTTAAACTTTGTTTACATGATAAATCAATCAAATGTAAATGCTGTAAACTCCACAAAATACAAAGGAATTACAATTACTTCTGACTTAAATTGGAAAGAACACGTAGATAGTGTCGTGGGAAAGGCGAACCAGAAACTGCGTTTTATTGGCAGAACCCTTAAAAGATGCAATAGAACTACTAAAGAAACTGCGTACAGTACGCTTGTCCGTCCTTTTATGAAATATTGCTGCCCAGAGTGGAATCCTTATCAGGTGGGTTTGACGGAGGACATCGAAAGAGTCCAAAGAATGGCAGCTCGTTTCTTATTGTCGCTATACACGGGAGACAGCGTTTCGGAAATAATACAGGATGTGGGATGGGAATCATTACAACAACGACGCTTATCGCTGCGGCGTGGACAGCTTACGAAACTACAATCGCCAACATTCTCCTCCGAATACGAAAATATATTGTTGACTCTCACTTACATTGGTAGAAATGGTCATCAGAATGAAATACGAGAAATCAGAGCCCGAACGGAGAGATTCAGGTTTTCTTTCTTCCCGCGCGCTTTGCGAGAATGGAATGGGAGATAAAATAGTATAACGATGGTTCGATGAACCCTCTGCCAGGCACTTAAATGTGATTTGCAGAGTATCCCATGTAGATGTAGATGTAGATGAACACTGACAGAGAACATTAGTTAGCGCTTGCGAGTGCATTTTTTAGTGTCAACGCAGTGGGTTAGTCTCAGTTCGAAGTACCACGCCAATTTATAGCCAGACTAGCATTTACAGGTCGTTCTTGACTTCATCATGACGCAGGATAAGTGCGATCGGCAGTAGTCGATCAAGACAGATAATATTTAGTTTTGCTTTCAGCAAAGACACAGCTATCAGCCGTCGATGCAGTAAACGGTATTGTGTGCGAACGCTTCAGTCCTATCATTTCGGACTTTGCGACAGCCTTGAACGTAAACTGACGAAATTGCATTAATTTTAAAGTCAAGTGTGAAGTAGACACGGTTGTTCAGTCAATCTGCCAACTTTATTTTATTTTGAAATTGCTTATACATTTCATCTATTCTGTCAACCTATCTGAAAGCGGAAAATAAAAAATCTCAAATGTTTAAATGCCTGTAAATCTATCGGACCAAACTGCGTGCTCATCAGTCCGTAGCTTACAAACTACTGAAACCTAGGTAAACTAACCTAAGGACAACACACACACCCATGCCTCAGGAATGACTCGAACCTCCACGGCGAGCAACCGCGCGCTCCGCAGCGAGACGCTTTAGACCACTCGGCTACTCCATCGTGGCAGAAAATATCTAATTTATTGTTTTTATAAATTAAGTTTTCTAAAATGGTTAAATAATAAAACAAATGATTCACAATCAGTTTTTCATTTCAGTGACTATCGACATCACATTAGTTCAAATGTTTGTTAAGGTTAAGGGACTTAACTGTCGTGAAACTTACAAACTACTTACAGGAGATGACATATACATCTATCTTTATTTAAGTGATAAAGTTTCACTGATTGTAGGTAGGCAAGGAGCATCTTTCTGACATCTGCGTGACGTGTTGTTGATGTCTTCCTTGCAGAAGACTCGGGTACAATAGGTCAGATAAAGCCATTGTGCACTACAAATACTTGGAAAGGTAGAATAAAAATCTCAGAAGCATACCTTTCACGTTAGATAATGGTTATATAAAACGAACGGGTACAGATACAGAAAAACTATTGATTGTACAAAAATGTACAACTGTTAAACTACTTTTCTACATGGCTTCCGAAATTTCGGTAATTATGTGGAAAAGTAGTTTAAGACTTGAAGAATTTTGTGCAATAAAAATTTCTTCTGTAACTGTGTACAATTTCATTTCATTACCAAACGGAACTTACTTTCTGGACGCATTATAAAATGTTAGGTTAACTGAAGAGATATGGAGTGAAATTTTTGTAATAAGTCAAGTAGTTTACGAGATATAAATGTTGGAAGATGCATTGTCGTGTTGAAGGGCAGTTTGTAAAATTTGTATTTCGAATATTACAAGTAAAAAAATTAATTGCAGGTCGAATAGAAAGTGTATAGAAGTGACTATCAAAATGAAAAAGGTTAGACAGTGTTACGTTAAAAAAAGTAAATTTCCGTGTTGTCTCCCACTATCAGTGCGATGCTGTCGCAGCGATTTTTGTGCAGAGATGCGTTAAAGGCTCTGGCGCAGTATTGCACAGTAAGGAGCATATCCGTCGTAGAGCAAATCTCAGTGAATCCCTGGTGGAGAGTACTAAAGATTGCGCGTTGTTCATAGCGTTGACCGAGATACCTTATATCCGATCATGCCAGTTTATAGCCGGACTTGCGCTTATGGGTCCTTCTTGACTTTGTCAAGACGCAGGAAAAGTGCGATCGGCAGTAGTCGATCAAAACAGATAATATTTAGTTTCAGCGAGGATGCAGCTAGCAGCCGTCGACGCAGCTAACGGCATTGTGTGCAGTCGCTTTAGGCAAACTCCACCCATCCCCAAACAGCAATAACAGATACATTTGTCTTACCATTGCGTACCATTTCGGTCTTTGCGACAGTTTGACCATAAACTGAAAAAACTGAGCCGGCCGTGTTGGCCGAGGGGACAGAGGCGCTCCAGTCACGGTCTGCACGGCCACTACGGTCGGGGGTTCGAATCCCCCCTCGGGCATGGATATTTGTGCCGTCCTTAGTCTTAGTTAGTTCATAAGTAGTTTGTAAGTTTAGGGACTGATAACCCCGTAATTAAGTCCCATAAGCTATACAAACATTTGAACATTTGAAAAAACTGAATTACGTATTCGCCGTTGTTCAGCCATTCTACCAACTTTATTTTATTTTGAAATTGCTTATACGTTTCATCTATTCTCTCAACCTACCTGGGTCTTGGAAATTAAAATATCTAATTTATTGTTTTTATAAATTTTAGTTTTCGAAAAAGTTTAAATAATAAAACAAGTGACTCACAATAAGTTTTTCATATCAGTAACTAGCGACATCACTTTAGCAGCCGAACTGGTCCTCAATTTGTCAATTTTAAGATTTTTTCTTACAGGAGATGTCATCTACGTCTATGTTTACATAAGTGATAAAGTTTGGCCGATTGTAAGTAAGCTAGGAGCATCTGTCTGACTTCTCCGTGACATGACGTTGATGTCTTTCTTGTAGGAGCCTCGGGTACAATAGGTCAGATAAAGCTGTTGTGCACTATAAATAGTTGGAAGAGTAGAATAAAAATCTCAACAGCATAGATTTCATGTTAGTACTTGCGTCCACAATAGGTCTTAGGTCAACGGAAAGCAAAGCGTTACAATAGTCGATCCGGCTATTTCACGGTTTACAATTACTCAGCCAGATCCGGGACGCCTGCTTGGTATTGTTTGCACTGCTAACCCAGATTCCTGCTACCGCTCCCTCAAAGTTTGGGACATTCATCGGATTTTTTACGGCAGGATTCAACGTCGACATTAACAACCGCTATATCACTGTAATTTGTTTCTGAAGAGCTATCTAATGCAGTTATAAAACTTAAGCGATTCCATTAAAAAAGTATTGGCTTCCGTATATCAGTTCAAGTCGGTACTAAAACAGTTCACCAAACAAAAATATATGTGCCTCTCGACACTCGAGCATGTGCCGCAAACCGCGTGTCGGTAAATGTCACAGTTCACTAAAAAATGTGTCTTACATCTTACGTGACTCACCATGTATGTTCAAATGTTTGTTAAGCTTAAGGGACTTAACTGCAGGGTCATCAGTGCCTACACTTACAAACTACTTATGAAATAGCTTATACTAAAGACGACACAAACACCCATGTCCAAGGGGCGGGGGGGCATTCGAACCCCCGACTGTAGCGGCCGTGCAGACCGTGACTGGCGCGCCGCAGAGCAACGACCACTGAAGCGGCCTCACCATGTATTTCTGAAGTATATATGTCTAACAAAAGTAATATAGGTGCAGCTGATTGGTGCTGTTTAAAATCCTATCTAGGTTGAACCACATGAGAATGAAGTACCGTGGCCTTGTCAGGTGAGTCCCGCATTAAGTTGGTAAAACTTGCTGCTACGTTTTGAGTGTGATGCTTGCAAAGTGTTGTTGTCTCCAAGAGCCGGCCGCAGTGGCCGAGGGGACTGAGGCGCTCCAGTCATGCTCTGCACGGCCACTACGGTCGGGGGTAAGAATCCCCCCTCGGGCATGGATTTTTGTGCCGTCGTTAGTGTTAGCTAGTTCATAAGTAGTTTGTAAGTTTAGGGACTGATGACCCCGTAGTTAAGTCCCATAGACTATACAAACATTTTTTTTGACCAAGTAGTTAAGTCCCATAAGCTCTACAAACATTTGAACATTTTTATTGAACGTACTGTGACCTCTGGTCCAACCGATCAAATCACTCACTGGAAACGCGAGGGTGTTCAAATGAAAACGCAAGAAACGAGTCTGTAGGTATAATGGAAGTTTTTATTCAAAAGTAATCACCAGAAGCCTGAGAACAACTGTCCCACAGTTTAACGAGCCGAAGGATTCTCTGTTCCCAGAATTTCTGTGTTTCTGACAAGAACCAGTACTCTACTCTGTCCTTCAGTTCGTCGTCCGAGTTGAAGCGCTTCTCTTTGTGATGTTGTTTTAGCGAACCAAACAGTCGGAAGTCCGGGCTCTAGCTGCTCCTATTTGAACATGCCCAGTACACTTTGTGTGACCCTGGAGACGTGTAGATATACATTATCATGGAGCAAAGGCCTAATCATTTGGTTCGTGAGCAGCCCAGACTTGCTCTTGATGGACTTGAGTTGGCTACACAGTGTATAGCGGTACAAGACACTGTTAATGGTTTTTCTGTTCTGGAGGAATTCGATTAGTGTCGGACCTAGGGCGTCGAAAATGTCGGTGAACATCACCTTGCCTACTGATGGCACAGCCTTGAATTTTTTAGGGGCAGGTGACGATGCATGCTTCACGTCCCTGGAGGTCGCACTTTATATCAAAGCGACATTTTCAAATTTCAACCGGTTTGGTTGGTAAGACATTTTGTATCTTAAATGTGAATGAATGAGTTCCCAGTGTATACAACTGATGAAAAGTTCTCTGGCTTCTAGACGGGTGTCAGTGTCTCCTAACTGCAGCGCTTAGAAGAAACTGCCACCTGGCAGGAAGCCCGATAACTTTTCATCAGTTTTGTATCTTTTCATTTGAACACTCCTCGTAGTTATGTTTGGTTACTTACTGACCATTTGTAGCCATTCACGATGTTGCCAAACAGCTTCGGAATCCTTATGATTGACACTGCGTCATTGTGTAAAAAAATCACCCAACAACCGTTTATTAAAGATATACAAAAATGTATATATAATAACTTAGAGACAATATTGTAGAAAGGGAGGAGTATATAGATGAACATGAAACAGGACATACTATATTGAGAGAAGAATTTGACAGAGCACTGAGAGACCTAAGACTAAATACAGCCCTAGAGTTGACGACATTCCCTCAGAACTACTGAAGTCCCTGAGAGAGCCAGCCATGACAGAAATATTCTACCTGGTTCGTAAGATGTATCAGACAGGGGAAATACCCTCAGCATTTAAGAAAAATGTAATAATCCCCGTTCCAAAGAAAGCAGGTGCAGACAGGTGTGACAGTTTAATAAATTGCAAAATTTTAACAAGAATTATTTACAGAAGGATGCAAAAGCTGATAGATGCCAACCTTGGGAAAGACCAGTTTGGATTCAGGAGAAATGTAGGAACACGGGAGACAATCCTCACTTTACGGATTATCTTAGAAGATAGCCTAAGTAAAGGCATTTGTAGATTTGGAGAAATCTTTCGACAATGTAAATTGGAATACACTCTTTCAAATTCTGAAACCAAAAGGAGTAAAATATAGGGAACCGAAGGTTATTTACAACTTGTACAAAAACCAGATATTAGAGTTGAAGGGCATGAAAGGAAAGTAGAGATTGGGTAAGGAGTAAGTGTTGTAGCCTTTCTCCAATGTTATTCAATTTGTACTCTTAGCAAGCTATAAAAGAAAGCAAGGAGAATTTGGATTAAAGTTCAGGGCGAAGAAATAAAAACCTTGCGTTTTGCCGATGACATTGTATTTCTGTCAGAGATACCAAAGGACCTGGACGAGCAATTGAAAGGAATGGACAGTGTGTTGAAAGGTGCATATAAAATGAACATTAACAAGAGCAAAACAAGGGTAATGGATTGCAGTCTTAGAAAATCATGCGAAGCTGAAAAAATTAAATTATGTAACGAATCAATAAAGGTGGTAAATGAGTTTTCTGACTTGGGCAGTAAAATATCATATTATGGTCGCAGTACAGAGGATATAAAATGCAGAATGGCAATGGGAAGAAAAGCATTTTTTAAAACGAGGAATTTGTTAACATCGAATATTAATTTAAATGTAAGGAAGGCTTTTCTGAAGGCATTTGTGCGGAATGTTGCCTTGTGTGGAAGTGAATCATGGACAATAAACAGTGCACACAGGAAGAGGATAGAGGCTTTTGAAATGTGGTGTTACAGAAGAATGCTAAAGATTAGGTGGGTGGATCGCGTAACTAATGAGGATGTACTGAACAGAATTGGGGAGAAAAGGTATTCCTGGCAAACCTTTTCGAAAAGAAGGGATCGATTGGCAGGACACATTCTTGGACATCAAGGAATTGTGAATTTAGCACTGGAGGGAAGTGTGTGGGGGTAAATATAGCAGATGGAGACCAAGAGATTAGTAAGCAAATTCAAATGGATGTAGGTTGTCGTTCTTATGAGGAGATGGAGAGGCTTGCTCAGGATAGAGTAGGGTGGAGAGCTGTATCAAACCAGTCTCCGGCCTGAAGACCACAATAACAACAAGATATACTAAAATGAGACCATCTTCATGCTCCATCACCGATTTCTTGGTTGTTTGCACTGCATTCTTTGACCGGTAAGCCTTTTCGTGCAGTTCGGTCTCATCCTGTCGTTGAAGACCCGTAATAATATCAATCAGAAGCTTTCTGATACCTCTTGGGGTTGCAGTGCTCAAACCACAAGATCATACACTGTCGCTGAATACTGCTGTCCAACTTGGATAAACAGTGTTCACTCTAGGGAAGTAGATGTTCAACTCAATCAGGCAATGCGACTTATCACAGGTTGCATACGTAGCACTCAAACTACATGGCTACCAGTTTCAAGTACCATCCAATCTCCAGCTCTACGAAGATTCGAAGCCCTCCTGAAGAACTGGAGAGACATTCAAAAGAATCTCCAGGAACACGTACACAGTGATGTACTAATAGCAAAACATCAGTGTCTGGAGTCAAGAAAAACCACCTTGGCGAAGTGATTAACATCTTGAAGTCTCCAACTTTGACATCAACGAAGCATGGAAAAGCCAGTGGGAAGAGTCGTCAGTGTTCAATAGTCATCTGCTTAAAAACCCTGCCCTGCTCGTTTCGGGCATTAAAAACGATGTGTTTTATTGTTTGCAGGACAGCTGCACAATTACGTCAGTTATAAATTTAAGTATCTTCCAGAATGTCTAGGTCCATGCCATATGGTTCTACATGGATATTTAAGGCTTTTTCTGTCATATTTAGGTTTTATCATTCAGATTACATCAAATCAAATGTTCAAATGTTTGTAAAGTCTATGGGACTTAACTACGGAGTCATCAGTCCCTAAACTTACAAACTACTTATGAACTACTTACGAACTAGGACGGCACAAATATACCTACCCGAGGGGGGATTCGAACACCCGACGGTAGTGGCCGTGCAGACCATGACTGGAGCGCCTTAGTCCCCTCGGCCACCGCGGCCGGCTCAGATTACCTCCCTTAGCAGTATTTTTACTAGTCTCCCTAAATCTGTAGTCAAACCCTGTTTGTCCAATGTAAACATTACTACACGATCTCGAAGCTATTTTATGAACTACAGAATTGTTGTATTTACACTGCTTGTTGTCGACAAAGGTACACAATATTGTGATTCTTCAGTTTCTCCCGGCGTATTTGATAATCAAAATATCCACGGGTGTACTGCCCGTTGGACACTATAGACCGGCAGTACACCCGTGGATATTTTGAGTACGCAATATTGTCTTATGTTTACTGTGCATCTGGAAACATTTTTAATTGTATTTTTAAAAGTCTTTATTAAATTGTCCACAAAAATACCCTGTACAGGTCATAGATACAGATTTGATATCTAGGAATAGGCTCAGGCCTCTTTCTTTTCTTCAATGCTGATTTATAAATGCTCCGTATCGAATTTTCGGTACCCATTATTTACACCGGTCTGTGTGATTATATCACCGTAAAGGTTCAGTTTTGCCAACCCGTTGAACATTGACCGATAGAAAGCGCTGTCAGACTGCTGTAATAATATCAGTTTTTCTAAAGATGACTAAACAAAAACCTATGGACTCATGGTGACATTAGTCACCCCCAAGCACACTGAGAGCAGTGAATGAAATAGTCTGTCCAGCCTGCACTACGCCATCATGGGCAGAGTTAGACAGCTGACCCCTGGAGGAGGACTTAAAGAAGCAGGCGTTTTTGCCGTTTTGTGGCTCAGTAAGGGAATAATCAGTTGGTTTTATGAGTAACATAAGATCGACTCTATCTTTAGTTGTCGATGTGGGCGTTAGAACTCAACGTGTGTCAAAACTCCGTGTGGGTGCGGAAAGCTGTACATTGAACACAGTGAGCAATATTGAACAGCGCTGTACCAAAGACGCTTCAACCTGTTAATCAAAAAATCGGTAAATGTGGAGCATTCTCATGAATACAGACATCGTATTGCGTTTGAGGAGACTTCCGTTATTATAGGAACTATTGACAACTGTGATCAAGTCATATAAAATGCAACTGAGATTCAAGCATTGCGCAAAACTCTATACGATGACGGCTTTCTGCAGCTAAGCACTGTTTGGATTCCAGCTGTCGGAAGGTTAAGTCTGGCACGATAGGCACGCGACCAAAAGGTTTCCTTAAATGGTGACCTTGCGGGAAACAGTGACGGCAGCTATGTAAGGACAGCAATATTACGCAGTCGCCAACTGTTCAAAGCCCAAAGGGGAGGGTTCGAACCCCAGACGGGGAACGGCCTCACACATCGTAGCATAGCGCTTCAAAGCGCTCGGCCGCTCCGTCGCGGCTCGCCACCTGTTAATGGCGAAGGGAATATCGTCGGAAAGCTCGCGGTCATATACCGTTGGATGCGACTGAGAAGAAAAAGAGAATTAAGAAATGTTGAGTGGTCGGTAATCCTAAGGAACCAAACTTCAAAAGTACTTCAACTAATTTAGGAATAGAGGGATTAATCTAACGGACAACACGAAATCCCCGCTACTCATTGTGTGGCGCTCCAGACCGCACGTCTCTTCCGAGACAATTTTATCATTAATAGTAATTTTTACTATTGTTGACATAATCGAATTAAGAATGTCAGCAAATGAACGAATATTTGGAGTAATTTTAACTTTGTTTATATTGTGAGAATAACAGGTAAAGCGAAGATCATTGGTACATAATTTTATTTGGACGACCGGTTTCGATGGTCTCTGTCATCATCATCTGGTCAAAGAATGTTTTACGCGGCCGTCGTTTTCTAATGTCAAGTTTTTGCATAAAACAAAGTGCGAGGGTGCACTATGTCATTGCTTTAAAGTGTTATTTCTTTCTACAAAGTAACTGTATCAGAGCTGGGAGATGATCAAATATTTATAAAAAATGGTAGAACTTAACTCGCGTAATTTTCTAGGAGATATAGAATGTCACTGAGAGGCTTAGAACCCGCAGAAGGGTAATCTACAGAAGCGATTGTGATGGAGATGGCATTCACTCTTCGTGAGGAGACTGGAGTGGACAGAGCTCATAGCTAGAAGCAGGAAGGAATATGGCCCCGCTATTTATTTTATCATTCAATATTTACGAGTGTAATTCAATAACTCCCATACTGAATTGTGCCTACACTTAGTATCTCACGATTCGTGGCATGATCCGGATACTTTGTGCAGACAGGTACGGGCGCATTGACATACTTTCATTTGCACCTCGCATTGAAAGTGAGTACTCAGCATTCTAAATTCATTTGCACGAATTAAAATGACTGCATAATAACTACGTTTTATATTTCAGCACATATTTATTAGCAGGACCTCCTCAGCATATGTCTGCCCATTTGTGGCTTCTGCTATAGGAAGCAAACTTTTAATCATGGCGTGCACTAAAATAGTTCTATTTCTTTAATCGAAATAAGGAGTATAGACTTCGTCTGTACAATATATGTTAAATTAAATGTAACCAGTAGGGTAATTCTCTGATCAGTGATTTATTTTGCAACTACTTTTGGCCTCAACCTGAAGCCATATTTACGCCCCTTAAATGTTACCAATGTAAATAAGTTGCCCATGGTAAAATCGTTACACCAATACATGATTGCTTTATGACACAAAATAACAAAATATAAGAATGTATCTATTATAATGACACACACAGCTACTGCACACACGGACTATATTATAATACCACATGGAATGTTAAACTTCACAGTAATAACTATGGGAAGGAAGATGTCACATTTGACACACAGATAAAATATAGTGGACTTACATATTATATCACTATATTCTATCACTACCAATACACATAACCCAAAAAATGTCGTTCCATTCTGAAACGAGCGTTCGGGGTATCAATAAACGACATCCACAATGCATCACCTGAAGGACTCAACTCGATCAACGAACTGGACTTAGAAATCTAAGAACTTTTGTAATGTGCATAATTAGTATAACACTTTGTACGTCTTTTCCTGTTCGTATATTTTGCTTGTCATATCTTACAATGTATACAATTATGTATTTGACCCATGTTCTGTGACATCATACGCCGGCCGCAGTGGCCGAGCGGTCTTCGGTGCGCCAGTCACGGTCTGCACGGCAGCTACGATCGGGGGTTCGAATCCCCCTTCGGGCAGAGATGTTTGTGTCGTCTTTAGTGTAACGTAGTTTGTAGGTTTAGAAACTGATGACCGCACAGTTAAGTCCCTCAAGCTTAACAAACATTTGAACATTTTTTGTCTTCATACGATAAATAAATAAATGATTTCTTCAGGCACTTCACTCCACATCATTCATAGGTGGGAATTTCTGTCACTGGTTTCCGTGTGAACCTTTTATACGTGTTATCA
The DNA here is from genome assembly GCA_026315105.1 of Locusta migratoria. Lineage (NCBI taxonomy): Eukaryota > Metazoa > Arthropoda > Insecta > Orthoptera > Acrididae > Locusta > Locusta migratoria. The sequence goes on from CM048745.1 coordinate 188,144,482, forward strand.
GTGCCAACATGTAACAGAATATCGTCATTTGCTGAGAGGAAGAGGCAGGTGTTTGACCAAGCAGCTTTCTCGCTAGCGCGCTTGACCGCTAAAGACGGAGGTCCTGGTTTCTAATCCCGACCTGTTATATAATTTTAACCTGGCAGGAAATTACATATCAGCACGCCTCCCGATGCAGAGTGAAAATTTCGTTCTTTGCCTATGTTATTGAAACGGTTGTTTGCGAGGCATGCCGCTGTTCGGCAGAGTAGACGGAATACAATAAGTCCTCTGTTTACTGTCCTCCGGCAAAAATCCCCTGTTTGCCATCGCTGCCAGCAACGCGATGAAACTACATTACAACACACAATCATCCATCGACTGCCAAAGTTTACATCTGTAAGCACTTTCGGTCGATATCTGTATGAATATGAATTTATGACCAATTTACATAACTGCTTCGTGGAAGGTCGTTTATTTTGTAGTTCACCTCTTTTAATATGCTACTCCCTAAGTGAAGCTCAACTAATGTAGCGAGAGAGATCTATTGCTGTATTTCCTTAATTGGGTTTTAAGTCGGCAGAACTTCCACTTTGTAAACAGGAGTGGAACGTTGTTAAAATGCCCTAGACAGGAATATGACACAATTTTCATGTGGAAATGGTGAAAAGGCCGAATATCGAAAGTAATAATAATGGGGGTAAGCTACTCAAGGATAAAAGATTTTTCTCTTTGGAAGCTATATTAGTGAATCGGTTTTTATGAACAGCTTCTAAAAGTGTCAACAGCTACTGTATGATGTTACTTGTATCGCTGCATGTTGTTCAGTGTTTTTCTGTCATCTTGTATATGTAGCGATCACTTTCCATATAGCCTACATTTTGTCAATCGTCATTGTTTTCTCAAAATAATGATCTGACTGTTCTTTACACGTATGCCTCACTCAGTTCCAAACTGAAACTTCATGCATGTCGTTCTTGTATTGTCGCTTATACATCTTTTAACGTTAGTACTTGAAGCATCCTGGGATCTTTGCCTTCCGCGGCAAGCACTCTACCGACTAAGCTATCGCGGCACGCTTCACGATCTGTCCTCACAGTTTTACTTCTGCCATTACGTCTGCACTCTGCAGTACGCTGCAGAGAGATAGTTTCATTCTGCAGTTGGTACTTGTTACGCGACTGTCTAATCTTAGTGACGTGGAAGGTTTGGAAACGATGCAGAATTCCAAAATATGTGTGTTTGTAGGTTCCTGTTGCTGAAAGCCTTAGTGAACGTGCCCTTGTTTCGGATAGTTGTTAATTTCTTTTCGTTTCGTACTATGTAGCTTGTTCCGACAACCAGTACTGGAGGTCATTCTGGTATGTTGTTGTGAGTTGTTGGCGGGGCGGTTAGCGTTTTATTCTCCACCACTACATATATGGGGAAGCTTAATTCGTCTTTTCATTTTATTGGGTTCTTTGAGAGGAGCGTCATACAACCCCTTTTTAACAGTTGGTTTGTTGGAAGACGTTCCATTGGAAATACAGCGTGTTTATAAATGAATATCGGGATTTTAACCCTTTATAATATTTATTATATTAAACTTACAATTGGAAATGATATGTCAAATGAAAGAGCAACTCAGTTTTACCAAAAACGTTATAAATGTTCAATGAGAGTACCATTTGTCTTCAGTGATTGTAGCAACGGCTGCTTCAATACGGTTTCGTAGTTCAGGGAGGTCATCTGGTAGCGGAGGCACATATACATGATCCTTGATGAAGCCCCAAAGGAAAAAAAAGCACATGGCGTTAGGTCGGGTCAACGTATAGACCATGCAAAGTAAGCTCTGCCATTGGGCTCTTTCCTTTAAAAAGGCAGCTGGTACCTTTAAACTGATGATATCATTTACGAATGTTATTATAACTTGGAGGATCACAACTGAAGGTCAGCCGGAACGCACGTTGCATAGTATCAGAAGATTCGATCTTTGCATATTGCGAAACACAAAATGCTTTCAGTACAATAGTCGCCATCTTTGCTATTACCGTTGTCTTGCGGATTGTGACGAAAATACTAGGCTCTGCGCATGCGGACTGGCGCCAAACAAAACTGTGTGAATATCAATAAAATTTTTCCGGGTATGAGACCGCGTCGTCATTTTATAAACTATACCGACGTTTCGGCCACTGTTGCAGGCGGCCTTCATCAGGGTCTGTGTCTGACTGCTGAATATACGATATCTTGGGGTTTATATAGCAGCGGATGAGGGAGAGGAAGAGGGACGGTGGTTTTACTTTATTGGTGGTTATATTATTGCATGCCATTGGTGGAAAGCGGCAATGATGATTGGTGTTTTAAAGGCTTGTTTTTCATGTGATTGGAGGTTGCATTCTTCCCCCTTATTGGGCAAAATGGACGTTTCCTATTGGCTTTTGCATTACAAGTTGCTATTGGCGGAATGGACCTGGGAGAACGGATCGTGGTCGTGGCGTGCCGGTGTTGACTTGTCGCCTGGCGCAGACGGCGGCGGGCCCGTGCTCTGCGCGTTCGCGGCCGCTGTGGTCTCCGGGGCAGTCTGCGCGAGTCCTTCCGCGCGCGGTACCGTCACGTAGTGTTGCAACTGCTGGCAGCCAAGACGCCGGCAGCCTGTAGCCATCCTCCCTGTTCATATTGGCGGGACGCTTCGCTATTTCTATAGCCTCTCTAATCTACCTCCTCGTTGAGAATGGTTGTTTCGCCAGCACGCGGGTTTCGCTGAAAGACAACTGTTTTCCGCACTGATTGTGATGCTCAGAAAACCGCTGACTTTGTGTGCTGTAAAAGCCGTATGTATCATGTTCGGAAAGCCTTGTGGAAATTGCTCTTCCGGTCTCTTCTATATAAACCAGCCCACACTCGCAGCTTATTTCATAAACGCCGGCATTACTCAGTTTGTCAACTGCGTCCTTAGTTGAACCTAGGACATCCTTGGTCTTATTGGTGCTGCGGAATACCGGCTTGATGCCTGCCCGACGTAGAACCTTGCCCACACGTTCAGTGACGCCCTGCACGTAAGGTAATAGGTCGATGCTTTGTGCTTCCTCCTGCTCCCCTCTATTTCTTTCGCTCCTCCTGGACATTGTTTTATATATCTCGCCAAGTCCATAGCCATTAGCCGCAAAGGTGGATCTGAGATGTTGTAGTTCCGCCTGTAGGTGATCGTCATCGCTGATCCTGTGGGCCCTCCTTGTTAGTGTTTGTAGGGCGGATTTCTTCTGCATGGGGTGGTGGTGGGATGAGTCGTGGAGGTACCTTCCCGTGCTGGTAGCCTTTCTGTACACCCTGTGGCCGAGTTTACCCTCAGACGTTCGGTAGACTTCGACGTCGAGGAAAGGCAGCACCCCATTCTTTTCTACTTATATTGTGAAATGTATTTTGCTGTGCTGCCGATTGAGATGTTCATGAAAGTTCTTTAGTTCCTCTTCCCCATGTGGGCAGATGTCATCAACGTAACGCAGCCAGCATGCTGGGCGTAGTGGTGCTGACTGGAGAGCCGGTTCTCAAAATGCTTGCATGAAGATGTCAGCTGCAATCGGAGAAAGTGGGGAGTCCATACCTACACCGTCTGTTTGTTCGTAAAATTCTTCTTTCCACTTGAAGCAAGTCAGGCATTGGCGAACTAGGGCACAGGTGTCAGGTGCTAAGCGTTCTTCGAATATGTTCATTGTCTCTGACACTGGTACGTTAGTGAATAACGACGTCACATCAAAACTAACCATCATATCCGTAGCTGATACACTCTTCTCTTTTAAAAGCGCCACGAAATGGGTCGAATCCTTCGCATATTTCTCCGTGTGGCTCACTAGATGTCGGAGCTTTGGTATCAGCTCTTCGGCCAGTGGGTGAATTAATGCTGGCCACTATAGGACGCAAAGGAAAATCCTTTTTATGGACCTTCGGCACCCCGTACATCCTCGGTGCCTGCGGAACCTGGCTGAGTCAAAGGTCATCCTGGTTTGCTTCAGCAGCGCCTGCGTCGGATTACCCTTACGTTTCTTGTAGATGGGGTCGCCGAGGTTTTCCATTCGCTTATTATAATCCGGCGTGTCCATGACGACAGTGCCGTTGCCTTTGTCTGCCTGTATTACTACTAAGTCAGGATTCTGCTTCAGCTCCACTATGGCCTTCTAATGTTTTGTTTTGGTGGCTTCGCCTGAGACAGGATTCGTACCGTATCTTGTCGGATCTTCTCTGCCTCGGCCTTTGGCAGGTGACGCACCGAAGTCTCAACTGATTCAATGATGTCTTCCTTCGGTACATATTTCGGTGCGATCACAAAATTCTGTCCCTTAGCCAGGATCTGAGTGGTTGCTTCACTTAAGGTATGGCTGTAGAGTTTTACCACTGTCCTTTGTGTATCCAGGGTTTGTTCTTCTTTCGTCGTGATCGACTGCAGCTTGGCAAACTTTTCGATATGACGACATGCTCTCAGTAGACCTCGTGGCTTGTTGGAAGGTCAGCTTATCGACCGTCTCCCAGTCTTCCGCATCCAGTTTTCTTGCCAGGAACAGGTGCAGTTCATGGAGCTGTTTGTTATTCATGTCAAGGCTGGTCCGTATGTCTCGTATCCTTTCCCTCGGCAAGGCTTTGCTAGCTCGTAGACAGATGTTCTTCGCCTTCTTCGATTGTATATGCGACGTCAGCCGTAGAAATTTTGGCACTATATTGGTGTCCTTACATCTCTTCAAGTAAACGAGATCATTCAGCAGTTTACCTCTCTTTAAAAGCAGCGCTTCTAGCTGCCCGATGTTTTGATGTACTTCCTGCCTATACAGGTTGATTAAATGCAAACGTACGCTTCAGCGATTGTTGTCACTATCAATAAAATTCTTTCGGGTATGAGACCGCGTCGTTTGCATTTGCATTTAAAACTGTTTGAGTTGCCATTTCATTTGACATGACATTTATAACTGTAAGTTTAATATAATAAATATTAAAAACCCGATATTCATTTATAAACACCCAATGCATGTGCTTCAAGCGTGATGAAGCACAGCCTCAGTTTACTCGAGCTTTTATATCAACGATTCCCAAGTAATCGGAAAGTGTGTCAGGGACCGACACTGCTGCCTGATAGTTCTCCCGCCCGCAATCCATTAGATTTCAACTCATTGGCTCAGTGGAAGGTCGTAGTGTATGCCACACGCATTCATAACGTAATTTACTCCTCTTAGGGAGCGATCCTATTGTGTAAATGGAAGGATAGATGCCAGTCCCGCAATATTTTATTTTATTTATTCAAGACGACCGGTTTCGACATTCTATGGTGGCATGGTCATGGAGGTGATCACCCAGACATGTGCACTACGGTGGTTATTATTTTATGGTTTTAATTTTGAACAACAATCCATTTTATTTCTATCCACCACCATATGATTTTATATATAAATATCAGCCTGTAAACCTACCATATTTTATGAGGAGTACTGCTATAAGCAGTTTCATGTCAGTGGGAGTATATGATGATACCATATAGTGTCGAAACCGGTCGTTCTGAATAAATAAAATTAAAAAAAAAAATGCTATCTTGGCATCTGTCCTTCCGCTTATTCATAACATGTAATTGCTGCGTCCGCGCATAGAACAAGGATGTCAGCAGTTACGACAGACGGCTGGAAAATTGAAACGAATGTGTCAGTGATGCGGCGCACAAACGCTTGCACTACAGCTCCTGGTAGCCATTTCCAGAACCTTCTGTAAAGAAAGTGTTGATTTGCAACTTATAAATAATTAACAAGAAACGTGTATTTTCTAATTATATAAATATGACACGTTATATTTCTTTGTCGTGCTCTTACTGGTAAATAATAAATTTTTTATAAAGGTGGTATTTAACTGTTCCTTAGTAATAGGTTACTTCATTTTCGATAACTTAGAGTTTGATTTTAACGCAATCTTAAATTAATAAAAGTACTAGATGTTAGGATAGTTGTCTCGGCATCTAGGAGGTCGCTGATGCATTGGAAAGTAACCTATAAATCACTTAATGATTGTAAAACATAATCAACCGATGCTTTTCTTGTCCTCATGGGCGTAGATTATTTCTTCTTCAACGTTTAAAATGGTAATATCGGTAGACCAAGCGTTGCTCGGGTACTATTTCTGTTACAAACTGGTATTGTTGTATAAATATTTTGCAACAGTACCTACGCAGGAATTCCAACCGTTAAACGAAAATAATCATAAATGTACCTAGTTCAGTGCGACAGTAAATATTTTTGTCAAAAATTTCATAGGTATTTCGAACTGCACAGTTCGTTAGTGTAGCCGAAGGAAATCGTATGTAATATTTATTTTGGAATATCCCGTTGTGTCATGAATGACGTTTATAGACTACGGGTAAACTGAATAAGCGAAACCAGATCTAAATGCAAAATTTGATGCAAATCGTTGGGAACCGTTTCCGAGATACACGAAATATAGCCCATGTAGAGACAAAGATGAATGAGCTTCCCTAAGTAGACTTTTTTTGTCAAGATGGTGTTTTGTTACAAAATATATTAGGAGTTACATTCTAAGTAAACATCCACAGCTTTCGATCTTACTACATATGAAGTTGTTATTTAAAACACAAAATCATCAGCGTATTTAATCATTTTAATACAATATATGCTACATTAGAATATTACTTTACATTGCAATACTACTGCGAGCTATCTCCCTCTCACATGAAGTCACAGTCACGTCGTCGGCGCACGCACAATATAAGCGTCATCACATACTCCTTTAATAATGCAGGAGACGTCATAGCGATGGGAAATGTCTGTCACAGGACGTAGTGCCTTATCTCCCACCCTATTATAGCTGTCGACACGGAACTGCCATGGTGTACAACGGGACACTTTGTACTACAATAGAACAAATCGTTCGTTTGCATTGTGTAGCTACTCACCTCGTTTACGAGGCTAACATATCTTCTGTGTTCCGAAAAATACTAAGTTATATATATATATATATATATATATATATATATATATATATATATATATATATATATATATATATATATATATATATATATATATGTGCTAGCTTAATTCCCGCTGCTTCACACGCGTAGAGTATATGGTGTGCATTGGTTGTTTCCACTTCTAAATATAAATTTTGATAGATTTAAGTTTAAAAAATGTTTCGTAATCTAATATTTTGTTACAACTTGCCAACCCCTACTACGCCAATGATGACAGAATTCAAAACATTCAGAAGCACTTTGATTTTAAATTCTATCCATGGTTCCAAATACAAATTTTCGCATTTATAGCATCAAAATAGCCTTAGCTTAGCTTAGCACTCTCACATGCACTAGCATATTTCACCAACTTAATGGTTAATTTCCAAAAATATCGAAACACGTGTTTGTAAAATTCCAATCAAAAATCTAAATCCGAAGTGTAGTGGCAGTTACTGTTCTTCTGTGCTCGGCGAAGTGTCTGTTAATTGTGTAGTTACGCGGTGTGAAGTTTTTGCTTTAGTTATTACAGCGCCTTCAATTATTTTGCACGCCAGTCGCCAGGGATGACGTGTTTGGTATGTTTTATATGTGTTGTTTATTTCATGGTCTCGTTTTTTTTTTTTTTTTTTTTTTTTTTTTTTTTTTTTTTTTTTTTTATTTGTAGTTTAATATCTTATTGTAGGCATATCAACCTGAATTAGTTACGTGCTAGGCTTGATTTGTTGGAATTTGAAGTCTTAGAGAAGATTTCCCTGTCACGGAAATCTCGTGTAAGATCATTCTTTACGTCGCACTGTTGAGTTCTCTAATAAAGTCGCTCAGATATCGACATGCTTGAAATTAATTCCACCAAATATCTACTGTTATAATAAAGTAATTGGTCAGCCACTATTCAACGGCTATACGAAATAAGTTTTGTATTTCTTGCTTCAAAATTGCCTGAATAGCAACGTATTTAAAAAAAAAAAAAAAGTTCATCCCCTATTTAAACCCCTTAGGGATGAGAATATCGACAAATCGGTGATGCCTACAGTGTAAAACAACGTCTACAAATTTCAGGTTGCTATCGTCTGTAGATTCACTTTTCAGCGCCGTTTTCTGTCTCTTAGAAACGGATCGAGGACGTGAAATTTCTTTCTTAGGCATTGGCATCTTAGTTGTTAGTTTTAATTTTCAAACTGCAATATGAACTTGTTGCAGAGAAACAGCTGAAGAATCTGTTTCACGTTTCGCTGTATATAACCTCTTTGCTATTATAGTGTCCAAAGTCATCGCTAGTCGAAAGTCCGAATTTTATACGACCTTCGATCAATATATCTTCCATCCTCTTATAGCTATCGACATGGAACTGCTATGGTGTACCACGGGAGATTTTGTACTACAACAACACAGAGATATCGGGCGCCTCCATTGTGTAGTTTTTGCTGAAGAGCAAAATATTGACTCATACACGTAGAATTTTATGTAAGTCTTTAAATTCAAATATCTTCCCTTTATCGCTATCAACCCTCGTCCACCATAGTACAGAATGGGAGACTGATACATACTACCACATACAAACACTACTCGTTTACGATGTGGAGTTTTGACTGTAGAGGGTAATGTAGGCAGAAATACCTCTCTCTCTCTCTCTCAGCAGAGTGTCCGTATATTTGTACGTGTTGCATAGAAATCTACAATTTTGTTCCAATCTTTATGAAATTTTGCACACGTACGCTTCAATCCATGAAAACGGTCGCCGTAAGTGAAAGAACCACATACGATATGTAGTTCGCGAGATATAACGTCATAAACAATCAGATGCGCGGAAAACTGCTGCATTTAGCGACAATACTGCTCATTTTCTCCTAAACCATTGGACAGATTTCAACCAAATTGCCGTGAGGTACAATTGCTGCAGGGTTAAGAATCATATACGACACATGGTTCAGAACATTGTTACGTCATAACCAATAGAAATCGCAAATAATTCCATATAATGCGGCGAGACTTTCGAATTACACTGTATGAGAATGACAGTACTTAGCCACTTGCAACAAACTTTAAACATAATTTCAAAATTTCAAACCATTATAAAACCTTTTCTCGCTGGTGGCCATAGTAAAATAATGAAAGAAAAAAAGTTTCTCGCTTACTACTTTTCCGCTGTTTATGGAGTAAAACTACGGCTCTCAGTACGACGTTACAATTTATAATTTGTACCTTACAAATTCTGGCCGCAGGAAATTTTACAGACAGTATACACACATATAGTTGAATGTACCTTATAAATTATATCTCAGTACGACACGTAGTTCTTGAGAAATGAGCACATAAACAGTAACATTAATGGAATACCGACCCATCATGCAGCAACTTTTAATCTATTTCTTCTATACTGCTTATTACATTCCCAAGAGATTTTACAGACATACAGCCCTTACACAAATGAACATATACCTGAAAAAATGCAGGAATATATATATATATATATATATATATATATATATATATATATATATATATATATATATCGTTAACAGATGTAAGAATAAGGTTTGCGTTTGAGTGAATCCCATGTTATCGTCACCCCTGGTTGTGCTGTACACTTGTGCATTACGGCGCCGAATGTATGGTGGCAATGTATCGCCAGTATCTTGCCTGGAAAATTGCGGTAGTGCCCTGAGAGAGCGCGTCACACTTGGCCGGTATCCGGCGGCTGTGGGAGGGCCCGGTGTATATAAGCAGCCCAGAAGACTCGCAGCGGCATCAGTCATTGCCTGCTCCACCGTACCACCTGCAGCAGCAATGAGGATCCTGGTGAGTGAGGCGCGAGTCCTGCCGAATTCTTGTACTGCAGTGGCTTCTAAGCTTTTCTATAACAGATACCGCCCTGAGCCGGCCGCGGTGGCCGAGGGGACTGAGGCGCTTCAGTCACGGTCTGCACGGCCACTACGGTCGGGGGTTCGAATCCCCCCTCGGGCATGGATATTTGCGGCGTCCTAGTTCGTAAGTAGTTCATAAGTAGTTTGTAAGTTTAGGGACTGATGACCCCGTAGTTATGTCCCATAAGCTTTACAAACATTTGAACATTTTGATTTTGACCGCCTTGATTGCTTTATTGTAAGCAGAGATCACAGGGTTTAAGGAAACCAAACAGTGTCAATCTAAAAATAAACTTTGTTCCAACTACACAGTAACATTGTACTAACAGTTAATTTGGATAACATTTTCCCAGGAGAATAACAGCAATCTTGATGATATTTGTATTTTAATAACAGTCTTGATCGCAGAGGTAAAATTATTTTACTTTACCGTTTTCAACCTAATGTAGGCCGATTCTGGACCCTGCAGGACTTCCGTGATTATTGTTGACTGAACCAACTACTTTTGATGACCAGTTACGAACAGACAGCCAGAAAATAGCCACGACAGTCGTACAGGGTCCAGAACCGGCCACACAAGCTGTATATTTATTATTTCTGAGGATGACCTATATTAGGCTGAAACCGGTAAAATAAAATATTTTTACATAAAACGCATTTTTAAAACAATCGACTGTTTATTAAAAACCTTATATATCAATCAGTTTCGGTCAATAGACCATCTTCATGGATAAAAATGTGACTGAATGGTAAAATGCATCAAATAAAATACATCTAGTTGACACAAATAGGAGGCAGTATAACTAAAAATATTAAAAATACAGTGGTCATCTTAGATAAAACCAATGTCAACACAACATACAGGTAAGAACAGACTATCAACTAGTTGTCTCAACTAGATGTATTTTATTTGATGCATTTTACCATTCAGTTTTAATAGCTGTTTATCCAACCGCAGTGGCCGAGCGTTCTGCGGCGCGTCAGTCACAGTCTGCACGGCCACTACGGTTGGGGGCTCAAATCCCTCATCGGGCATGGATATTTATGCCGTCTTTAGTGCTAGCTAGTTCATAAGTGGTTTATAAGTTTACGGACTGATAATCCCGTAGTTATGTCCCATACGCTCTACAAACATTTGAATATTTTTCAACGCCTTTTTATCCATGAAGATGGTCTAATGACCGAAACTGGTTGATATATAAGGTTTTTAATAAACAGTCGATGGTTTTAAAAATGCATTTTATGAAATATATTACACGCGCCTCACGAGAGCATTCAAATATTTTCACCATTGCGATCAAGACTTATTGAACTACAAATATGTGGTAAGAGTACTATTGTAAAAGAGATTTTTAATAGAAAACTTTATCGGTTCACAACAATGACATATTAGATTTTAGTCCTATTTTCAAATTCGTTAATCCTACGGCACTGTTGTTCAGAGCTATAGACATCTTACCACTGACATTCAATTCATTTCTGGATATATTTTCAAGCAGGAAACCTGTATTCACTTAAATAAGTCGTAGATAAAATCCTAGGTTATTTCCGGACTCTTACTGAATGATTTTGCATACATAGTAGTATGCTGAGTAGTATACATTATTGTATGACTTTGCTTTTTTTACAACATAGCAGTCCATGAACCACAGACATTGCCGTGGTGGGGTGGCTTGCGTGTCTCAACGATACAGATAGCCGTACCGTAGGTGCAACTACAGCGGAGGGGCATCTGTGGAGAGGCCAGACAAACGTGTGGTTCCTGAAGAGGGGCAGCAGCCTTTTCAGTAGTTACAAGGGCAACAGTCTGGATGATTGACTGAGCTGGCCTTGTAACATCAGCTAATGTGGCTTTGCCACACGGTTACTGCGAACGGCTAAAAGCAAGGGGAAACTACAGCCGTTACTTTTCCCGAGGACATGCAGCTCTACTGTATGAAAACATGATGATGGCATCCTCTCGGGTAAAATAGTCCCCCATTCGGATCTCCGGGCGGGGACTACTCAGGAGGATGTTATCTTCAGGAAAGACAATACTGGCATTCTACGGATCGGAGCGTGGAATGTTAGATCCCTTAATCGGGTAGGAAAATTAGAAAATTTAAAAAGGGAAATGGATAGGTTGAAGTTAGATATAGTGGGGATTAGTGAAGTTCGGTGGCAGGATGAACAGGATTTCTGGTCAGGTGAGTACAGGATTATAAATACAAAATCAGTTGGGGGTATCACAGGAGTAGGACTGATAATGAATAAGAAAATTGGAATGCGGGTAAACTACTATGAGCAGCACAGTGATCGCGTTATCATTGTCAAGATAGATACGAAGCCAACACCGACAACAGTAGTACAGGTTTATATGCCAACTAGCTCTGCCGATGATGAGGAGATCGAAAAAATATATGAGGAGCTAAAGGAAATTATTCAGACAGTTAAGGGAGAGGAAAACTTAATTGTGATGGGAGACTGGAATTCGGTAGTAGGAAAAGGAAGAGAAGGAAAAATAGTAGGTGAATATGGACTGGGCAGAAGGAATGAAAGAGGAAGTCGCCTGGTAGAATTTTGCACGGAACATGATTTAATCGTAACAAACACGTGGTTTAAGAATCACAAAAGAAGGTTGTATACTTGGAAGAGACCAGGAGACACCGGAAGGTATCAGATAGATTTTATAATGGTAAAACATAGATTCCGGAACCAGGTTATAAACTGCAAGACATACCCGGGGGCAGATATAGACTCTGACCATAACTTGTTGGTTATGAACTGTAGGCTGAAACTGAAGAAACTACAGAAAGGTAGGAAAATAAGGAGATGGGACTTAGATAAATTGAAGGAACGTGAAGTTCTGGTGAATTTCAGAGGGAGCTTTAGGCAACAATTGACAGAAACAGGAGGAAATAAAACAGTAGAAGAGGAATGGGTAGCATCGAGAGATGAAATAGTGAAGGCAGCAGAGGACAAAATAGGTAGAATGGCAAGACCTACAAAAAAATCCTTGGATAACACAGGAAATACTAAATTTAATTGATGAATGAAGAAAATATAAAAATGCAGTAAATGAAACAGTCAAAATGGAGTACAGACGACTAAAAAATGAGATTGACAAGAAATGCAAAATGGCTAAGCAGCAGTGGCTAGAAGCCAAATGGAAATCTGTAGAAGAATGTATAAGAAGGGGGAAAATAGATACCGCCTACAGAAGAATAAAAGACACATTTGGGGACAAGAAAAGTAATTCTACGAATATCAAGAACTCAGATGGGAAACCAGTTCTCAGCAAAGAAGGGAAAGCTGAAAGGTGGAAAGAGTACGTAGAGCAGCTCTACAAAGGAAATAAACTTAGAGACGATCTTGTAGGAAGGGAAGAGGAAGTAGATCAAGATGAAATAGGAGATACTATACTGAGAGATGAATTTGACAGAGCCTTGAAAGACCTAGGTCGGAACAAGGCCCCAGGAGTAGATGACATACCCTCAGAGCTACTAAAGTCTCTGGGAGAGCCAGCCATGACAAAACTATTTGAACTGTGTGTAGGATGTATGAGACAGGCGAAATACCCTCAGACTTTAAGAAAAATGTAATAATCCCCATTCCAAAGAAATCAAGCGCAGACAGGTGTGAAAATTACAGAACCATCAGTTTGATAAGTCATGGTTGCAAAAATTTTAACACGAATTATGTACAGGGGAATGGAAAAGCTGGTAGAAGCTGACTTCGGGGAAGATCAGTTTGGATTCAGGAGGAACGTAGGAACCCGGGAGGCAATACTTACCTTACGTCTTATCTTAGAAGATAGATTAAGGAAAGGCAAACCTACATTTTTAGCTTTTGTAGATTTGGAGAAAGCATTTGACAATGTTGACTGGGATACACTCTTTCAAATTCTGAAGTCAGCAGGGGTAAAATACAGGGAAAGGAGAGTTATTTACAACTTGTACAAAAGCCAGACCGCAGTTATTAGACTCGAAGGGCATGATAGGGAAGAATCAGTTGGGAAGGGAGTAAGACAGTGTTGTAGCCTTTTTCCGATGTTATTCAATTTGTACATTGAGCAGGCGGTGAAGGAAAGCAAGGAAAATTTTGGAATAGGCATTAAAGTTCAGGGGGAAGAAATAAAAACATTGCGTTTTGCTGATGACATTGTCATTCTGTCAGAGACAGCGAACGACCTGGAAGAGCAGTTGAATGGAATGGACAGTGTGTTGAAGAGAGCGTATAAAATGAACATTAACAAGAGCAAAACAAAAATAATGGAATGTAGTCTTAGAAAATCAGGCGATGCCGAAGGAATTAGATTAGGTAATGAGATAGTGAAGGTGGTAGATGACTTTTGTTACTTGGGTAGTAAAATAACATGCGATGGTCGCAGTACAGATGATATAAAATGCAGAATGGCAATGGGAAGAAAAGCATTTTTGAAAAAGAGAAATTTGCTAACATCAAATATTAATTTAAGGGTAAGAAAGTCTTTTCTGAAGGCATTTGTGTGGAGTGTTGCCTTGTACGGGAGTGAAACATGGACGATAAGCAGTGCGGACAGGAAGAGAATAGAGGCTTTTGAAATGTGGTGCTACAGAAGAATGCTGAAGATCACATAACTAATGAAGAGGTACTGAACAAAATTGGCAAAATTGCCGAGAAAAGGAATTTTTGGCATACCCTGACTAAAAAAGGGGATCGCTTGGTAGGACACATTCTTAGACATCGAGGAATCGTAAATTTAGCATTGGAGGGAAGTGTGTGGGGTAAAAATCGCAGAGGGAGACCAAGAGACGCGTATAGTAAGCAGATTCAAGTGGATGTGGGTTGCCGTTCTTATGAGGAGATGAAAAGGCTTTCTCAGGATAGAGTAGGGTGGAGAGCTGCATCAAACCAGTCTCCGGACTGAAGACCATAACAACAACAGCAGTCCAAGTGGATGAATTCAGATACGTTCTTAAACTTCCTGTCATTATGGATTTCACGATACTAGGAGAGACATATTTCAGGCGGTACGAATGTTATCCACTTACGTTATCAACAGTGAAATTATCGTGCGCACACAATACGATGGACGAACCACGTAAGAAGGAATTAATAGTTTAGAACGAATAAAAGTTTCATATTTTAAATCTTACGCGATCCATATTTTATTTCTTGGGGAGCAAAAGGGTCTGAATCACCGTTTTAGTGTAAAAAATGCATATTGTCACCCATCATCTATTTATTGTATTTAGAACTTTACTGATTTCGTATATTATACAACACCAGAATAGTTTATATATTTATGCCGAATAATGTAATGTAATCAGTGTGTATAATTTTACGTATCTGATGATGGGTAATATTTGAAGTCGGTAAAGTTCTAAATACAATAAACAGCTGATGGTTGACAATAAGCATTTTTAAGGTGTGTTACGGCTGTTATCACACATCTCAGTAAAAATTTGAACTGTTTTAATGGCTGTGGAAGGGTAAAATTTATAAGTATCGATGTTACAAAAAAAAACGTAATAGTAATATTTCACACAAGTTTACCTCTCAAATTTTTACGACGTGGTGTGATGTATTTTCAAGAATGGTTGTACTCGAACTTATTTAAGAAAAACTTCAAGTTTTAAAACAGTAGATAGCGATAGGAAGCCTTGAAACATATTACTAATATTTTTGAAAACATTATGGTGTCTCAGTGGCATGAATAATTTATGCAGAAGTCGGATCAGATCACAAATTTATTTTACGGTGACCAATTTCAGCCATATTAATGACCATCTTCAGACCATTACAACTATAGTAATGGCCACCGGTTTTGCTGAGTCGGAGCTGTCTGGCAGTTAGATATCGACTGCTCCAGAGTTTTTCAACGTGCAGGAACTTTTAAACGAAAGAATCGCTGAACTATGAATCGGTTGCCCTGGACCCATTGATTTAGCCTTAGTTTACTGGCTTCCAAGGTCACGAAGCTTGGGTGTATGTGATTATTTCTTGGGGGTTTGTAAAAGATTCTCTTAATGCGCCTCCATTACGAACAGCAAAGAATCGTGTTGCAGCAGCTTTGAAAGCTGTAACTCCAGACATGCTCCTCGCAGTGTGGAAATAATCTGAATACAGCATTCATATATGCAATACACCTTGAGGGGGGTATATCGTACTTCCAACATACACCTTTCAAGTTTCCCATTCATAAAAAAAAAGAAAAATAAGACGTTCATTGCATTTTTTAATTAGTTACAGAAATATAGACATGCCAAATTGATTCTTGAATGAAACTTTCACTTTACAGTGGAGTGTGCGCTGTTGTAAAACTCCTTGGAAGATCAAAATTGTGTGGCCGAACGAGAATTCGTACTTGGAACCTTTGCCTTTCGCGAGCAAGCAGTCTACCTCCTACTTTACAAACTTCTCAGACTTCACAGAAGGTCCCTGAAGCGTGAAGATATATTTCAGAGGGCAGAGCGCTTGCACGTGAAAGGCTAAGGTCCCAGGTTGGAATCCCGTTTCGCGGCACACAATTTAAATCTGCCGGGAAGTTTCAGATGATTCTTTTGATACACCCTGAAAAATCTATCAAACGTTGTCATTGTTATGTAAACCCAGATAGAGCGGAATTACTTTTGGTTTAATTTTTTCAGGAGCTATTGATTATCTTCATACGACTGCAAAAGATCGCTATGAGTGACTTTTTTTTCTCAATCACGACATTAGTTTTGCAATACTACCCTTGTTTCTGGAAGAGTGTGAAAATGAAATATTTGGAATTTTAATCTTTTGAGACATTGTTATTAAAATATTATTTAAAATTAAATATATACATACAAATGTCTCAAAAATTAAAGAATGTTCAAGAAATACAAACCCAACTTCTATATGAAGCTATTTCCAAGCTCTATGCAGTCAACAATACAAGCTAAAGAAATAAATCAAGTCACTGTACACGAATTCTTAAATACAAGAATGAAGAAGCTGGTTGCCGCTCTCGTCTTCTGGAAGGACGTCAGCGCTATCTTGGTTAATGTATGAGATAGTACGTTAATGCAAAATTATTCAACATTTAAGTATTACACTATTCAGCTGCATAGTTCAGTGGTAATAAGAATTTTGTTAGAAGCAATTAATTGTAATAAGCTGAACTGAGGCATCCCTCCCTCACAAAAGTCTCACTTTTTAAACGGCATTTGGGCTACTTGATTGAAACATTTTGCTGTTCTTTCCAGGTGTGCGTGTTCCTGTTCGGACTGGCTCTGGCCGAGGAGAAGCAAGTGGAGAAGCGGGGTCTGATCGGTTCCCTGGGTAGCTATGGCGGTGGTGGGTACGGCATTGGCGCCAGCAGCTACAGCAGTGGGGGCATCAGCGGAGGCTATGGAGTTGGATATGGTGGTGGTTACGGAGGCGGCTTTGGAGGTGGCTACGGAGGCGGCTTCGCCTCTGGCGTTGGAGGAGGCCAGGTGACCAACATCGCCATCACCAAGCAGGTGGCTGTGCCGTACCCGGTGCCTGTGCAGCGCACTGTCCCGGTGCCAGTCAAGGTCCCCGTGACGGTGCCGGTCAACAGGCCGGTCCCGGTGCCCGTGCCGCAGCCGTACCCTGTGCCCGTGCAGAGGCCGGTCCCGGTACCCGTCAGCGTCCCTAGCCCTGTGCCCGTACCGGTACCACAGCCCGTCGTCGTCAACCAGCCGGTGCCTGTCGTCGTGGGAGGCGGATCTGGCGTCGGAGGAGGCATTGGAGGAGGCATTGGAGGAGGCTTTGTTGGAGGCTATGGTGGCTACGGTAGTGCCATCGGTGGCGGCTACAGTGGCAGCTACGGTAGCTCCATCGGCGGAGGCTACAGTGCTGGCATCTCCGGAGGCTATGGAGGCTATGGGAAATACAGCCACTAACATCAGCAGCTGACCCCAACATCTGAGCAACACACGACACCAGAGATTCATTATTTGAGCTGTACGTATGTATGGATGAAAATAAATGACATGCAGGAAACATCTTGTGTTTCAGTTATTTTACTCTTAAGTCAAACAGCCAAACTAAAAGAGGTGGTTTGTTTCCTACTATACCCCATGTTTACCCACAAAGTAAAAATAAAAAATTGTTGTCGTAGCGTATGGTGGAGGTTACAATAGTGTCGTTGGAGGTGGCTACAGTGCTGCCATCGGCAGTGGTAGCTATGGTGCTCGCTATGGAGGTACCTACTCTGATGGCATCAGTGGAGGCTATGGTAAATACAGTCACTAATATCATCAGGTGAAACCAACATCTTGGACAAAACACGCCACCAGAGACTCATTGTGTATGTAACTGCAGAAGAAAATAGAAAAAGAATGAATAAAAATCATCATTACTTATTGCAGTCCTTAAACCGATCCTGTTTGAAATGTTTTCCATGTTTTCTTCATGAATTTCCATAATTTTGAATCAATATCTTTTGTAAAAGTGAAGTCTGTCCTACTAGTTACAAACTACATTTACATAAATGTAGTTAGTCCTCTATCACCACTGTCCCCAATTTATCTGGCTGTCAATAGAAAGAACATTTTGAAAATTCAGTGACATGTTTGTATAACCATGGTCCTAAACTTCGCTTGCTGTTCTTTCATAACAACACACGCCAAACTCACCCCACAACATTATATTTTACTACAATGTCGAAGTGTGGAGCAAATCGACAATTTCCAAATGTCACTAATGGGAACCTCAAGCGTCATCAGTCTCGTAATATAACTTACTGTTTTCTTTTATCTTGATGTTTATCGTAGTAGTTTTACCAGGATTTCACTAGACATGGATAATGAACGTGTGCAATTTTGGGATTCTTTATTAATTTTTTACTGTAAATATATTGGCATATATAACCCATATGTCGGCGGAAACGCGAAATAGCCGGGTGGTCCAAGGCGTCGATGTATGGACTGCACTGGGCGGCGGCTACCAGCAGAGATTTGAGCCTTTGCTCGGTCATGGGTGTCTGTCTTGTCCTTGGTGAAAGTTAGTTTAAGTAATTTGTAAGTCAAGAGACTGTAGTTTCTCCAATAGGTTTACAAGCATATACAGGAAATTATGTCCTCGAAATAGTTTGATCAACAATTGATACTCTGCTCCCAACGTCGTTTTCACTTTCGTACGTATCTTGGTACGCCTCCTACTGCAAAGGGGCATCTGCTAATCCTCGTTTACCTCGCGTTGCACTACAAATCATCACCCTTTCAACGGGGTTCCCAGGGGCCAGATCTGGAGAGACGAGCGACGAGACATCAAAGTGATTCAGTTTTTTATACGATATTCAGTTCTTGACCTGTGAGAAGTCGGTTTTGCCCTCCTGAACCCTCCGATTCCACATTCTGCTACCAATCACTGGATCGCGACCAACGGCCATACGATACGATAAACCGCAATCGCGATAGTCTACAATCCGACCTTTATCAAAGTCGGAAACGTGATGGTACGCATTTCTCCTTCTTATACCAGGCATCACAACAACGTTTCACCAGGCAACGCCGGTCAAATGTTGTTTGTGTATGAGAAATCGGTTGGAAACTTTCCTCGTCTCAGCACGTTGTAGGTGTCGCCACCGGTCTATGGGACTTAACTGCGGGGTCATCAGTCCCTAAACTTACAAACTACTTATGAACTAACAAAGACTAAGGACGGCACAAATATCCATGCCCGAGGGGGGATTCGAACTGACCGTAGTGGCCGTGCAGACCGTGACTGGAGCGCCTCAGTCTCCTCGGCCACCACGGCCGGCTCTACTTCCTGTCCGTTGAATTTCGTGACTGTAGCACGTCATCTTCGTTGTGTAGCAATTTTAATGGCCAGGACTGTAAAATGGACGTCTGGTCATGGAGGTGATCAACCAGACACGTGCACAATGATGGTTATCATTTTATGTTTTTTTTGCGGTTTTAACTGTGACCAGTCATCCATTTTATATCTGCCCAACACCATATGATTTTATATATAAATATCAACCTGTACACCTATTAGATTTTTATGTGGAACACTATTATAAGCAGTTTTATGTCAATGAGAGCAGGTGATGGCTCCCTAGTGTTTCGAAACCGGTCGCTTTGAATAAATAAAATAAAAAATTGCGATCTTGGCATCTATCTTTCCGTTTACTCATAACGCATTCGCGGGTGGAGCAATGCTGTCAGCATATATGGCAGACGGCTGGAAAATGGAAACGAATGAGATAGCCAATGATGCGGCGCAGAAACCCTTGCACTACAGCTCATGGTAGCCATTTTTAACACCTACTGTAAAGAAAGTGTTGATTTGGAATGTATAAGTAATTAACAAGATACGTATATTTTCTTAATCTATAAATATGACGCTTTGTAATTCCTTGTCGTGCTTTTACTGTATGAGTAAATACTAACTTTTTTTATAAGGATAGTATTAAACTATTCCTTAGTCACATGTGAACTCATTTTCCGTTACTTAGAGACTAATTTTATCCCATACCCCAAATAAGTACAGGAGGTCTTTGACGCACTGGAACGTAACTTATAAATGTTTTAGTAGTTATAAAACCATATTAACCGATGCGTTTGTTGTGCTCACGGGCGTAGATTATTTCCTCTTCGACGTTTACAATAGTAATATCGGTTGACCGAGCGTTGCTCAGGTACTTTTTCTGTTACAAAGTGGCATTGTTATATAAAATATTTCGCAACAGTACCTAGGCAGTAATTACAAATGTTAAACTAAAATAACAATAACTGTACCTAGTTCAGTATTTTTCCAAAATTTCCTAAATATTTCGAAGTACGCAGGTTGGCTACAAATGCAGAAACCGTTACACTTCGTTAGTGTATCCGAAGAAAACCGTATCTAACATATATTTATTTTGGAAAATCCTGTTGTTTCAGGAATGACGTCTATATAGGTAAAGTAAATGAGCGAAACCAGATCTAAATACCAAATTAGATGCAAATCGTTGGAACTGTTTCAAAGATAGACGAAATACAGGCTATGTTAGAAACGAGGATGACCGAGATTCCCTTGATAATCTTTTTTTTGTCAAGATGGTGTTTTGTTAGCGAATATATTAGGAGTCACATGCTAATTAACCGTCCACAGCTAGCTTTCGATCTCACTACGTATGAAGTTGTTATTTAAAAGACAAAATTATGAACGTCATGTATCATTTTAATGCAATACGTGCTACATTAGGATATTACATTACAATTCAACTGCGAGTTACCTCCCTCTCTCATATAGTCACAGTCACGTCATCGTCACACGCACAATACAAGCGTGATCACATACTCGTTTAATAATACATGAGACGTCATTGCAATGAGTAATGACATTCTCTCACCGGACGTATTGGCTATATCTTCCATCCCCTTATAGCTATAGACACGGAACTGCTATGGCGTACAACGGGAGACTTTGTACTACAACAACACAAATCGTTAGTTTCCATTGCATAGCTACGCACCGGGTTTTCGAGGCTAATATATATATATATATATATATATATATATATATATATATATATATATATATATATATATATATATATATATATTACGCACGCTGTATGGTAGTAATAAGGCAGCGAACACAAAATGCAGGCTTCACTGACAGCAATGATATTGAATATGGTACTACCAGTCTAGTTAATGTATGTCTGTGATATAAGCTAACGAATCCACTAGATCTTTCACCCTCTTACAGCTATCGACAAGGAAGTGCTACGGTGTACAACGGGAGACTTTGTACTACAACAACACAGAGAGATCGGTCGTCTCCATTGTGTAGCTTTGCTGCAGACCAAAATAGGCTCTAAGGCGCCTTGCTGCGGTGTGTGCTGTTGCTAGCCGATGGAGGTTGGAGTTCTCCCTCGGGAATGGGTGTGTGTGTGTTGTGTTAATGTTAGTTTAAAGTTAGTTTAAATAATTTGTCAGCCTAGAGTTTGATCAACGCAGTGGTCAAGTCCCATAGAATTACAAACGTGTGAACATTTGTAGACGTCTAACCATGGTCGAACGTGTCTGCAACGTAATGTTTTTCGTCACGAGTTTGAAGACCGAAATGAAGCCGTAGAATATAATCCGGTGAGCCCATCATCAGCGAATTCCAAATATTTAAACATTTCGACCGTTTCAGGGCACTGAAATAAATCCAGCGGTAAAGTGAAAATTTGAGCTGGACCGGGATTCTTGCTTCGGACCAGCGGATACCTATACTGAATTACTGCCAGAAGCAGAGCGTATTCATGTGTTCACATTGAAATTGCCTGTTGGAGGCATGTGTTCAATTTTTGATATAGTGTCTGTTCTTTTTGGACATGTTCGAATGTATATACTGCGAGCAAGGGGACTAATGGTAATGGGGCACTATCATCGTAGTGTACTGTAAGTTGAGAATCTAATTTGGAGGGGAAGTAGGCATGGATGGCCTTATAGGTTAAGAATACTGCCTTCATTTATCTATGGGAGGCACTCAAAGATGCAGGCTGTGACGAAGCCCCAACTACTGACGATATGCATCGTCGAATCACTGGGCCATGCTCTAAAATTTCATACACTGTAATTACGTCTGTTCACAGTTCTTTCGAATGGATCAAAAATGTGCCTTTCAGTCTATTATCAACATTTTGAACCCATGTCGAAATAAAGGATAAAGTTGTAAAATAAAGCTAATTGTTACGTGCTTTGGATGGTCACCAAAGCATTGGTAGTAAAGTGTTTATTACAGCAGTTATGGGTAGGCCTATACGAAATTGTAATGTCAAATAAGCGTTCTGCATGTATTGCACTTAGCTGGTAACGCTATGATAACGCACTTAGGTTGAGCATGGAATGACGTTTCGTTAAGGATATTTATTTTGTGTTGTACGGGTGGGCACCAAATTATTTGTAACAAAATGTTTAGTTCAGTTAAGGTGCCCCATATGATTTAAAGCAGTGTGGGTTGAGACAATTGCCTGACAGCATAGAATTACACAGGCACATGCAGGAAACGAAAGGTCAAATTTTCCTCCTATAATTTAGATACTTCATGCAGTAGTTGCTTTTTGCAGCATGTAAGACCTCTTTATTTTCGAAGAATGGACAGGTGATTTCTGTTTCAGCTCATGTACATCTGGGAAGATAAAAAAATGTGAAGTAGTTTTCGTATTTTCTTTGTGATTAGGTAGATTCTAGCATATGTCATATATCCTTATACAACATTCTTAGATGAACCTTGTAAGGAGTCAAATTTCCTTGTCATTTTCTGCATATTCGGACCTCACAATCACATTCTACTCGCCAAGACTAATCTTTTAAATATAAACTCGATGTGGTAAAGATATGTACAATGATAATAACTATAATTTGAAATTCAAATTACGAGATCTTGTCGCTAGAGTGACAAGATAATCAAGGCTGACACGTACTAGTGAACAAACACCCAGAGTTTTTGTAAAGTGGAAGCGAGGTGGCTGCGCAGCGACAGCCAGCCAGAGAGCGCAGATGGGCAGAAGGGTCCACACAATAGGCCACCCCAGGCCATCTTACGCATAAAAGCAACTTAAAAATCCTCGCTCTACCCTGGAAAAACACGACACGGACGCTTTCAAAAAATATTTGAAAGCCGTTTAAAAAGGAACCAACAATAGTTTTTCTCGAAAAGCATGTTTACTTGCAACTTGTTAGGATGCACGAGGAAAGTGAATTCCAGAATGCGCTATTTAATTTGAGAGGAATGCGTAAACGAGATGTTAACTGACATGATCGACCAGTGAGCCATGCGATGTTATAAAATGCACGATCCCATTGGCAGGCGAGTCACTGGCGGCGTAGCGCCAGTATCCCCCGAAAGACACAAGCAGGGCGGAAGAAGTTTATGCACAGAGATGCGCCCTCACGCCCCGGCTGTGTGTTGTCACGCACTAGCCGTCCGATGATCTCTCAGTGATTTTTGTGTGGTGCAGTATTTCACTGTGTGCAGCACATCTGTTGTGGAGCGAATCTTAATGAACCTCCAGTTGAGAGTACCGAAGATGGTGCATTGTTTATTGTGTTGACCGAGATGCTTCATATCCGGTGTGAAGATCAAAACCAACTGCAGAATGATTTGAATAAGATATCTGTATGGTGTAAGAATTGGCAATTGACTCTAAATAATGAGAAGTGTGAAGTCGTCCACGCCGCCGCGTGGGACTAAGGCGCTCCAGTCACGGTCTGCACGGCCACTAAGGTCGGGGGTTCGAATCCCCCCTCGGGCATGGATATTTGTGCCGTCCTAGTTCGTAAGTACTTCATAAGTAGTTTGTAAGTTTAGGGACTGATGACCCCGTAGTTAAGTCCCATAGACTATACAAACATTTGAACATTTTTGAAGAAGTCCACATGAGTAAGAAAAGATATCCGTTAAACTTTGTTTACATGATAAATTAGTCAAATGTAAAGGCCATAAACTCCACAAAATACATAGGAATAACAATTACTTCTGACTTAAATTGGAAAGAACACGTAGATAGTGTCGTGGGAAAGGCGAACCAGAGACTGCGTTTTATTGGCAGAACCCCTAAAAGATGCAATAGAACTACTAAAGAAACTGCGTACAGTACGCTTGTCCGTCCTTTTATGGAATATTGCTGCCCAGAGTGGGATCCTTATCAGGTGGGTTTGGCGGAGGACATCGAAAGTGTCCAAAGAATGGCAGCTCGTTTCGTATTGTCGCGATACACGGGAGACAGCGTTACGGAAATAATACAGGATGTGGGATGGGAATCATTACAACAAGGACGCTTATCGCTGCGGCGTGGACAGCTTACGAAACTACAATCGCCAACATTCTCCTCCGAATGGGAAAATATATTGTTGACTCTCACTTACATTGGTAGAAATGGTCATCAGAATGAAATACGAGAAATCAGAGCCCGAACGGAGAGATTCAGGTTTTCTTTCTTCCTGCGCGCTTTGCGAGAATGGAATGGGAGATAAAATAGTATAACGGTGCCAGGCACTTAAATGTGATTTGCAGAGTATCCCATGTAGATGTAGATGAACACTGACAGAGAACATTAGTTAGCGCTTGCGAGTGCATTTTTGAGTGTCAACGCAGTGGGTTAGTCTCAGTCCGCCAATTTATAGCCAGACTAGCATTTATAGGTCGTTCTTGACTTCATCATGACGCAGGATAAGTGCGATCGGCAGTAGTCGATCAAGACAGATAATATTTAGTTTTGCTTTCAGCAAAGACACAGCTATCAGCCGTCGATGCAGTAAACGGTATTGTGTGCGAACGCTTCAGTGCTATCATTTCGGACTTTGCGACAGCCTTGAACATAAACTGACGAAATTGCATTAATTTTAAAGTCAAGTGTGAAGTAGACACGGTTGTTTAGTCAATCTGCCAACTTTATTTTATTTTGAAATGCTTATACATTTCATCTATTCTGTCAACCTATCTGAAAGCGGAAAATTAAAAATCTCAAATGTTTAAATGTCTGTAAATCTATCGGACCAAACTGCGTGCTCATCAGTCCGTAGCTTACAAACTACTGAAGCCTAGGTAAACTAACGTAAGCACAACACACACACCCATGCATCAGGAAGGACACGAACCTCCACGGCGAGCAACCGCGCGCTCCGCAGCGAGACGCTTTAGACCGCTCGGCAACTCCATCTTGGCAGACAATATCTAATTTATTGTTTTTATAAATTAAGTTTTCTAAAAAGGTTAAATAATAAATCAAATGATTCACAATCAGTTTTTCATTTCAGTGACTATCGACATCACATTAGTTCAAATGTTTGTTAAGGTTAAGGGACTTAAATGTCGTTAAACTTACAAACTACTTACAGGAGATGACATATACATCTATCTTTATTTAAGTGATAAAGTTTCACTGATTGTAGGTAGGCAAGGAGCATCTTTCTGACATCTGCGTGACGTGTTGTTGATGTCTTCCTTGCAGAAGACTCGGGTACAATAGGTCAGATAAAGCCATTGTGCACTATAAATACTTGGAAGGGTAGAATAAAAATCTCAGAAGCATACCTTTCACGTTAGATAATGGTTATATAAAACGAACGGGTACAGATACACAAAAACTATTGATTGTACAAAAATGTACAACTGTTAAACTACTTTTCTACATGGCTTCCGAAATTTCGGTAATTATGTGGAAAAGTAGTTTAAGACTTGAATAATTTTGTGCAATAAAAATTTCTTCTGTAACTGTGTACAATTTCATTTCATTACCAAACGGAACTTACTTTCTGGAAGCATTATAAAATGTTAGGTTAACTGAAGAGATATGGAGTGAAATTTTTGTAATAAGTCAAGTAGTTTACGAGATATAAATGTTGGAAGATGCATTGTCGTGTTGAAAGGCAGTTTGTAAAAATTGTATTTCGAATATTACAAGTGAAAAAATTAATTGCAGGTCGAATAGAAAGTGTATAGAAGTGACTATCAAAATGAAAAAGGTTAGACAGTGTTACGTTAAAAAAAGTAAATTTCCGTGTTGTCTCCCACTATCAGTGCGATGCTGTCGCAGCGATTTTTGTGCAGAGATGCGTTAAAGGTTCTGGCGCAGTATTGCACAATAAGGAGCACCTCCGTCGTAGAGCAAATCTCAGTGAATCCCCGGTGGAGAGTACTAAAGATTGCGCGTTGTTCATAGCGTTGACCGAGATACCTTATATCCGATCACGCCAGTTTATAGCCGGACTTGCGCTTATGGGTCGTTCTTGACTTTGTCAAGACGCAGGAAAAGTGCGATCGGCAGTAGTCGATCAAGACAGATAATATTTAGTTTCAGCGAGGATGCAGCTAGCAGCCGTCGACGCAGCTAACGGCATTGTGTGCAGTCGCTTTAGGCAAACTCCACCCATCCCCAAACAGCAATAACAGATACATTTGTTTTACCATTGCGTACCATTTCGGACTTTGCGACAGTTTGACCATAAACTGAAAAAACTGAGCCGGCCGCGGTGGCCGAGGGGACAGAGGCGCTCCAGTCACGGTCTGCACGGCCACTACGGTCGGGGGTTCGAATCCCCCCTCGGGCATGGATATTTGTGCCGTCCTTAGTCTTAGTTAGTTCATAAGTAGTTTGTAAGTTTAGGTACTGATAACCCCGTAATTAAGTCCCATAAGCTATACAACATTTGAACATTTGAAAAAACTGAATTAAGTATGCGCCGTTGTTCAGCCATTCTACCAACTTTATTTTATTTTGAAATTGCTTATACGTTTCATCTATTCTCTCAACCTATCTGGGTCTTGGAAATTAAAATATCTAATTTATTGTTTTTATAAATTTTAGTTTTCGAAAAAGTTTAAATAATAAAACAAGTGACTCACAATAAGTTTTTCCTATCAGTAACTAGCGACATCACTTTAGCAGCCGAACTGGTCCTCAATTTGTCAATTTTAAGATTTTTTCTTACACGAGATGTCATTTACCTCTATGTTTACATAAGTGATAAAGTTTGGCCTATTGTAAGTAAGCTAGGAGCATCTGTCTGACTTCTCCGTGACATGACGTTGATGTCTTCCTTGTAGGAGCCTCGGGTACAATAGGTCAGATAAACCTGTTGTGCACTATAAATAGTTGGAAGAGTAGAATAAAAATCTCAACAGCATAGATTTCATGTTAGGACTTTCGTCCACAATAGGTCTTAGGTCAACGGAAAGCAAAGCGTTACAATAGTCGATCCGTCTATTTCACGGTTTACAATTACTCAGCCATATCCGGGACGCCTGCTTGGTATTGTTTGCACTGCTAACCCAGATTCCTGCTACCGCTCCCTCAAAGTTTGGGACATTCATCGGATTTTTTACGGCAGGATTCAACGTCGACATTAACAACCGCTATATCACTGTAATTGGTTTCTGAAGAGCTATCTAATGCAGTTATAAAACTTAAGCGATTCCATTAAAAAAGTATTGGCTTCCGTATATCAGTTCAAGTCGGTACTAAAACAGTTCACCAAACAAAAATATATTTGCCTCTCGACACTCGAGCATGTGCCGCAAACCGCGTGTCGGTAAATGTCACAGTTCAAAAAAAAAATGTGTCTTACATCTTACGTGACTCACCATGTATGTTCAAATGTTTGTTAAGCTTAAGGGACTTAACTGCAGGGTCATCAGTGCCTACACTTACAAACTACTTATGTAATAGCTTATACTAAAGACGAGACAAACACCCATGTCCCAGGGGGGGGGATTCGAACCCCCGACCGTAGCGGCCGTGCAGACCGTGACTGGCACGCCGCAGAGCAACGACCACTGAAGCGGCCTCACCATGTATTTCTGAAGTATATATGTTTAACAAAAGTAATATAGGTGCAGCTGATTGGGGCTGTTTAAAATCCTATCTAGGTTGAACCACATGAGAATTAAGTACGGAGGCCTTGTCAGGTGAGTCCCGCATTAAGTTGCTAAAACTTGCTGCTACGTTTTGAGTGTGATGCTTGCAAAGTGTTGTTGTCTCCAAGAGCCGGCCGCAGTGGCCGAGGGGACTGAGGCGCTCCAGTCATGGTCTGCACGGCCACTACAATCGGGGGTAAGAATCCCCCCTCGGGCATGGATATTTGTGCCGTCGTTAGTGTTAGCTAGTTCATAAGTAGTTTGTAAGTTTAGGGACTGATGACCAAGTAGTTAAGTCTCATAAGCTCTACAAACATTTGAACATTTTTATTGAACGTACTGTGACCTCTGGTCCAATCGATCAAATCACTCACTGGAAACGCGAGGGTGTTCAAATGAAAACGCACGAAACGAGTCTGTAGGTATAATGGAAGTTTTTATTCAAAAGTAATCACCAGAAGCCTGAGAACAACTGTCCCACAGTTTAACGAGCCGAAGGATTTCCTGTTCCCAGAATTTCTGTGTTTCTGACAAGAGCCAGTCCTCTGTCCTTCAGTTCGTCGTCCGAGTTGAAGCGCTTCTCTTTGCGATGTTGTTTTAGCGAACCAAACAGTCGGAAGTCCGGGCTCTAGCTGCTCCTATTTGAACATGCCCAGTACACTTTGTGTGACCCTGGAGACGTGTAGATACACATTATCATGGAGCAAAGGCCTAACGATTAGTGTCGGACCTAGGGCGTCGAAAATGTCGGTCAACATCAGCTTGCCTACTGATGGCAAAGCCTTGAATTTTTTAGGGGCAGGTGACGATGCATGCTTCACGTCCCTGGAGGTCGCACTTTATATCAAAGCGACATTTTCAAATTTCAACCGGTTTGGTTGGTAAGACATTTTGTATCTTAAATGTGAATGAATGAGTTCCCAGTGTATACAACAGATGAAAAGTTCTTTGGCTTCTAGACGGGTGTCAGTGTCTCCTAACTGCAGCGCTTAGAAGAAACTGCCACCTGGCAGGAAGCCCGATAACTTTTCATCAGTTTTGTATCTTTTCATTTGAACACTCCTCGTAGTTATGTTTGGTTACTTACTGACCATTTGTAGCCATTCATGATGTTGCCAAACAGCTGCGGAATCCTTATGATTGACACTGCGTCATTGTGTAAAAAAATCACCCAACAACCGTTTATTAAAGATATACAAAAATGTATATATAATAACTTAGAGACAATATTGTAGAAAGGGAGGAGTATATAGATGAACATGAAACAGGACATACTATATTGAGAGAAGAATTTGACAGAGCACTGAAAGACCTAAGACTAAATACAGCCCCTAGAATTGACGACATTCCCTCAGAACTACTGAAGTCCCTGAGAGAGCCAGCCATGACAGAAATATTCTACCTGGTTCGTAAGATGTATCAGACAGGGAAAATACCCTCAGCGTTTAAGAAAAATGTAATAATCCCCGTTCCAAAGAAAGCAGGTGCAGACAGGTGTGACAGTTTAATAAATTGCAAAATTTTAACAAGAATTATTTACAGAAGGATGCAAAAGCTGATAGATGCCAACCTTGGGGAAGACCAGTTTGGATTCAGGAGAAATGTAGGAACACGGGAGGAAATCCTCACTTTACGGATTATCTTAGAAGATAGCCTAAGTAAAGGCATTTGTAGATTTGGAGAAATCTTTTGACAATGTAAATTGGAATACACTCTTTCAAATTCTGAAACCAAAAGGAGTAAAATATAGGGAACCGAAGGTTATTTACAACTTGTACAAAAACCAGTTATTAGAGTTGATTGTTGTTGTTGTTGTGATGGGGGGTTTTAGGGGGACTAGACTGCTATGGCCATCAGTCCCCCGTTTCATATCTAGGCAACACACAGAAAAAACAGAACGATAAAAAATGTGCCTGAAGGAGATTAAAAACTAAGCAGAATGAAAGAATGCACCGTCAATGAATTATTGACTGAGTCAACACGAGACAATACGAAAGACACCAGACACACAGAAACAAATATGAGACAAAAATGACAGAGCCAGTGAATGTGGTTGACCGACCATGTGTATAAAAGGGAAAAGTCAACCACATAGCGTACAAAATAAAAACTGTAGTCTAAAGACACGTCAAGGAGAACATAGAAAATTATCTAAAAGACCATCCAAAAGGACTCACAGCAACTGGTAAAACCCTGCAGCACGAAGAAATCGTAAAACCAAATTAGCCACAGAGGCATCGTCGCCGAGCACCAAAGAGAGAGTGTTCGGGAGGGTAAAAGAATGCCGCAGTGGGGCTAAAATGGGACAGTTGAGGAGGAGATGGACCACAGTCAGTGGGGCACCACATTGGCACACGGGCGGGTCCTCTCGACGGAGGAGGTGACCATGCGTCAGATGGGTGTGACCAATGCGAAGACGGCAGAGAACCACGGATTCCCTACGGGATCCCAGCTGCGACGACTTCCAGACAGATGTTGTGTCCTTTATCGTACGCAGCTTATTGGGCACGTCCAGAGCGGACCATTCGGCGTTCCACAGGTCGCGTATTTTAGTGCGAAGCAACGGGCGGAAGTCTGCTTCTGGGAGGCCAATCGCCAGAGGGCGGCAAGTGGTAGCCTGTTTGGCTAGCCGGTCAACGCTCTCGTTGCCCAGGATGCCTACATGGCCCGGGGTCCAAACGAATGTAACACAGCGACCGGAGTCACTAAGATCCAGTATCGACTCCTGAATGGCCCTGACCAATGTATGACGAGCATAACACTGATCAAGGGCCTGTAAACCGCTCAGCGAGTCGCTACAGATCAGAAAGGAGGTCCCGGGGCACATGCGGATGTGGTTAAGGGCGCGGTATATAGCCACCAGTTCTGCAGTGAAGACGCTGCTGCCGGGTGGCAAAGAGCGTTGTTCAACATGGGCGCCATGCATGTAGGCATATCCAGTGAGGTCGCCATCCGAAGAACCGTCTGTATAAATGACCTCGGAGTTACTGAACTCACGGAGCAGTGCAGAAAACTGATGCCGTAGGACCAGAGGAGAAGTAGAGGTCTTCGGCTCACAGGAAAGATCCAACCGAATCCGCGGCCGAGGAACGGTCCAGGGAGGAGCATGGAAAGTCGAGCGGAAGGGACGGTTAAGAGGAAAGGAGTCCAGGGTCGATAGTAGCGATTGGACACGCGCTGCTATTGGGAGTCCCGACCGAGGTCGCCTCTGCGGCAAACGAGTGACCTCTCCTGGAAAGAGGAGTCTGTTATTCGGATGCCGAAGGGTACAGTGAACTCTGGCAGCATACTGGGCGAGTAGTTGTTGGCGCCTGTATCGCAATGGGGCAACTCCAGCCTCTGCCAGGAGACTTGTGACAGGGCTTGTACGAAAGGCTCCAGTGGCCAGACGGATGCCGGTATGGTGCACTGGGTCGAGTACTCTCAGTGCAGATGGAGAGGCTGAGCCATAGACCTGGCTTCCGTAGTCCAGGCGTGACTGCACCAGAGCATTGTACAGCCGCAGGAGGACAGGGCGTGCTGCCCCCCAGACAGTATGGCTGAGGCAACGAAGGATGTCCAAATATCGTGAACACCGTTGCTTAAGCTGGCGCAGATGAGGGAGCCATGTGAAACGCGAGTCAAAAAGGAGACCCAGGAAACGGTGTGTGTCCACAACCTGAAGGAGCTCACCATCAAGGTAGAGCTCCGGATGTGGATGTACCGTGCGTTGGCGACAAAAGTGCATCACCCTGGTTTTCGCAGGGGAAAATGTAAAACCATGGGCAGAAGCCCAATTCTGTGCCCGATGAATGGCTGCCTGCAGCTGTCGTTCAGCTACACTTGTACTAGCGGTGGAATAGTACAGGCAAAAGTCGTCCGCATAGAGGGAGCAAGAAACCGACGGCCCCACTGCAGCCACTAGGCCATTAATGGCCACTAAGAAGAGGGGTACACTTAGGACGGATCCTTGTGGTACCCCATTCTCTTGTGTATGGGACGAACTGAAGGAGGTGCCAACGCGGACTCTAAAGCGTCGTGAAAGTAAAAAATTCTGAATAAAAATTGGGAGGGAGCCACGGAGACCCCATCCATGTAGCGTGGCAAGGATGTGATGACGCCATGCCGTGTCATATGCTTTCCGGAGGTCGAAAAAGATGGCGACGAGGTGGTGACGTCGGGCGAAAGCAGTACGGATCGCCGACTCCAAAGAGAGGAGGTTATCAATGGCAGAGCGACCCTGCCGGAAAGCACCTTGTTGTGGAGCGAGCAGACCCCGATTCTCGAGAACCCACAGCAGTCGCCGGCTCACCAAACGTTCAAAGAGCTTACAAAGAACGTTTGTGAGACTGATTGGGCGGTAATTGTCAACGTTCAGTGGATCTGCACCTGGCTTCAACAGAGGGATAACGATGCTCTCCCGCCATTGGGATGGGTACGCTCCCTCGATCCAGAGACGGTTGAAGAAGTCCAAAAGATGGCGTTGCGAGTTTTCAGAAAGATGTTTCACCATTTGGCAGTGGATTTGGTCCGGTCCTGGAGATGTATTGGGGCAACTGTCAAGAATAGTTTTAAATTCCCACTCCGTAAATGGCGCATTGTACGGCTCCTGGCGGTTTGTGCAAAATACCAACTGCTTTCGCTCAGCCCGCTCTTTTAAGGTACAAAAACCTTGGCTGTAGGCAGTAGACGCCGAATTAACAGCAAAGTGCGCTGCAAAACACTCAGCAATGATGGTCGGGTCGGTATGAATAGTTCCATGGATAGAGAGACCCGCGATCCCTGCCGGTGGACGGTAGCCTGATATACGGCGAATCTTCGTCCAAATCTGGCTGGAGGAGACACGGGGTCCAATTGTGGAAACGTATTGTTCCCAGCATGCCTGCTTGTGCTGCCGGATAAGCCGACGTGTCTGGGCCCGAAGGCGCTTAAATGCAACCAGGTGGTCAATGGTGGGGTGGCGCCGGTACTGCTGCAGAGCTCTGCGGCGATTGCGGATAGCTGCTGCTATC
This sequence comes from Locusta migratoria, assembly GCA_026315105.1. Classification (NCBI taxonomy): domain Eukaryota; kingdom Metazoa; phylum Arthropoda; class Insecta; order Orthoptera; family Acrididae; genus Locusta; species Locusta migratoria. Next base: position 188,177,589 of record CM048745.1, read on the forward strand.
TCCGGTGACCACCAGGGCACTGGTCTACGCCGAGGTAAGGCAGAAGAAGACGGTATCGCGGTCTCAGCAGCAGAAACGACAACGGAAATAATTTGGTCTACTGCCATTGTTGCATCAGCAGGGAGAGGGGTATCCAGCGTTGCAGCTGACGTGTATGCTGCCCAGTCGGCCCTATGGAAGGACCAGCGGGGCAGACGTGCATGGCGTTGGTGGTGGGGAAGCGAAAGGAAGATGGGAAAGTGGTCGCTTCCACAAAGGTCATCATGGACCCACCAGTTAAGGAGTGGACGTAAGCCCGGACTACATACAGAAAGGTCTATGGCGGAAAAGGTGCCATGGGCCACACTAAAATGGGTAGGAGCTCCTGTATTAAGAATACAAAGGTCAAGTTGGGTAAAAAGTAGTTCAAATTCTCGACCACGTCCTGTAGTCACGTTGCTCCCCCATGTGGGGTGATGTGCATTAAAATCTCCTAAAATAAGAAACGGTGAAGGAAGTTGAGCGATTAAGGCCGCTAGGTCAGCTGGTGCCACTGCTGCATCAGGAGGGAAATAAAGGGAACAGATGGTAATGTCCCGCGATGCTCGAACCCTGACAGCGACAGCCTCCAGGGCTGTGTTAAGTAGCACTGGGGAACTGTAGGCAGAGGTATGTACATATAGACATACCCCGCCCGACACCCTATTGTAAATGGCGCGATTATTGAAGTACCCCCGGTAGCCCCGAAGGGTGGGGGTCCGATCACCAGGAAACCAGGTTTCCTGGAGAGCAACACAGAGAGGTGGAAACGCGCTCAACAGCTGACGCAATTCAGCCAAACGGCAGAAAAATCCTCCACAGTTCCATTGGAGGATCAGACTGTCTCCCGGCTGACGGTGCATGAAGCTGAAGATGGAAGAGGAGTGGTATTAGCACTCGTCGCTGGCTGTGAAGCCTGATCCTCCGTGTCCATGGTATCCCCAAGATCGGCAAAGGCCAAATCTTCTGGCGTAGCTAGAAGGATCACATCATCCTCAGGCGCGTCAGGTGCAGGGGCTGGGGGCACCGAGGCCACCAGTGTCTCCTTGCACTTTACTGTCTTTTCTTTCCTTTCCTTCTTGTCTTCCCGTCGTTCCTTGGGCCTACCGGAGGAGGAGGGTTTCCCCGGAGGGGCTTGAGGAGTGTGGGAAGACTGAGGAGCCAGGCGGCTTTCTGGCCGAGGGTCCTTCAGCCGCTGGCTAGTGTCAGATATCTGGGGGGACATGGTGGGAAGGGCAGAAGAGGTTCCCTTCCCAGAAACAGAAGCCAGAGAAGGGGAACCCTTTTTTGGCTGGAGAGTGGGGGTAACCACTCCCGACGTGGGGGGCAGTACCTGCCCCACAGAAGATTGTGTGCCTCCAGATGTCTGGGAGGCAGAGGTAGAGGGGCGGCCCATAGGGCCCACAGACGGAGGTAGAGCAGGGCGAGATGTGGCCACCGGTGGTGGCGCCATCGATGTAGCAGCAGCGTATGAACTCACTAAGGAAACAGGATGCAGCTTTTCATATTTCTTTCTTGCCTCTGAATATGTTAGTCGGTCCAACGTTTTATATTCGACTATCTTCTTCTCTTTATGTAGAGCGGGACAATCCTGCGAACAGGGAGAGTGGTGACCGCCGCAATTGACACAATAAGGTGGTGGGGCACAGGCAGTGTCAGGATGTAAGGCACGGCCACAGTCCCTGCAGGTTGCAGCAGCGTTGCAGCGAGAGGACATGTGCCCGAAGCACCAACATTTATAGCATCGCATTGGAGGGGGGATGTATGGCTGGACGTCACAGCGATACATCATGACTTTGACCTTTTCGGGCAGATTGTCACCCTCAAAGGCCAAAACAAATGCGCCAGTGGCCACCCTCTTATCTTTTGGTCCACGAAAGACGCGGCGGACAAAGTGTACTCCGCGTCGTTGTAAATGCTCACGTAATTCCTCATCTGTCTGCAACAATAAGTCTCGGTGGTATATGACTCCCTGTACCTTATTTAAAGACTTGTGAGGCGTTATTGACAAGGGAATGTCGCCTAAATGGTCACACGTAAGGAGGTTTCGGGACTGAGCTGGGGTCTCTGCCTGAATCAAGACCGAACCGTCTCGCAGTTTCGACATTCCGGCAACTTCGCCATACCTTTCTTCGAGGTGTTCCACGAAGAAAGAGGGCTTAGTTGCCTGGAAAGATTCCCCATCTCGTCTGGTACATACTAAATATCTGGGTGTATATGGCTCTGTCTGTTTAGTGGGCCCACGTTCCCCCCATGACGGAGTTAGGGAAGGGAACGATTTGGGGTCGTATCTTGCAGCATTGAAATTGAACTTTCCACACTTGGAGACACCTGACTGAGAGCCAGGATTTTGAGAGGGTTGTTTCCTCTTCATTGTGGAGTGTCCGCCCCGATGCCACCCACTCCGAAACAGGGGCTCTCCTCAAGGGCGCCACCCAGCCACAGCAACGTCACCTGGCAGGATGACCGTTGCCGGGAGTCCTGATGCCCCGCAAAGACAAGCATCGACTCCTTGGCATTCATGAGGAGGTCACAGCTCAGGCATCGGCAGTGTGATCCCTGTGCAATTCAGGGGGCTCAACCATGAGGGTACATAACAGCCCCACCACACGGACTGGCTACCGTGCTGGTGACCTAGCGGGGGAGGGGGCTACGGCGAGGAAGGGATGTGGAAGGAAAGGGTAGGAATCCGCGCCGTAGGGGCTAGGTTGGGAGTTCTTCCCCAAATGGCTCACACTTACTCAGAAATTTTGGTGGAGGTCAAACCACAATGGGGACCTAACTGGGCCGAAAACTGTGAACACGGCAAACAAACACACAATTGCAAAACCAACATTACCATGGGAATAGCCGGGCCGTCAACACGAGAACACCTAGAGACGGGGTTGGAGAAGGGTAGGGTGGGAAAAAGGATTAGGAAGGGAGGGAGCCAGGGTGAGGAAAAGCGGCCTGGGAAACAGGAAGGAAGGCCGCAATGGCTCGGGGACCAGTGCACGCCACACACGTACCCACAAAAGAGCTGTGGGCCCCCTGGGGGGTATTAGAGTTGAAGGGCATGAAAGGGAAGTAGAGATTGGGTAACGAGTAAGTGTTGTAGCCTTTCTCCAATGTTATTCAATTTGTACTCTGAGCAAGCTATAAAGGAAAGCAAGGAGAATTTGGATTAAAGTTCAGGGCGAAGAAATAAAACCTTGCGTTTTGCCGATGACATTGTAATTCTGTCAGAGATACCAAAGGACCTGGACGAGCAATTGAAAGGAATGGACAGTGTGTTGAAAGGTGCATATAAAATGAACATTAACAAGAGCAAAACAAGGGTAATGGAATGCAGTCTTAGAAAATCATGCGATGCTGAAAAAATTAAATTATGTAATGAATCAATAGAGGTGGTAAATGAGTTTTGTGACTTGGGCAGTAAAATATCATATTATGGTCGCAGTACAGAGGATATAAAATGCAGAATGGCAATGGGAAGAAAAGCATTTTTTAAAAAGAGGAATTTGTTAACATCGAATATTAATTTAAATGTAAGAAAGGCTTTTCTGAAGGCATTTGTGTGGAATGTTGCCTTGTGTGGAAGTGAATCATGGACAATAAACAGTGCAGACAGGAAGAGGATAGAGGCTTTTGAAATGTGGTGTTACAGAACAATGCTAAAGATTAGGTGGGTGGATCGCGTAACTAATGAGGATGTACTGAACAGAATTGGGGAGAAAAGGTATTTCTGGCAAACCTTTTCTAAAAGAAGGGATCGATTGGCAGGACACATTCTTGGACATCAAGGAATTGTGAATATAGCACTGGAGGGAAGTGTGTGGGGTAAATATAGCAGATGGAGACCAAGAGATTAGTAAGCAAATTCAAATGGATGTAGGTTGTCGTTCTTATGAGGAGATGGAGAGGCTTGCTCAGGATACAGTAGGGTGGAGAGCTGTATCAAACCAGTCTCCGGCCTGAAGACCACAATAACAACAAGATATACTAAAATGAGACCATCTTCATGCTCCATCACCGATTTCTTGGTTGTTTGCACTGCATTCTTTGACCGGTAAGCCTTTTCGTGCAGTTCGGTCTCATCCTGTCGTTGAAGACCCGTAATAATATCATTCAGAAGCTTGCTGATACCTCTTGGGGTTGCAGTGCTCAAATCATAAGATCATACACTGTCGCTGAATACTGCTGTCCAACTTGGATAAACAGTGTTCACCCTAGGGAAGTAGATGTTCAACTCAATCAGGCAATGCGACTTATCACAGGTTGCATACGTAGCACTCAAACTACATGGCTACCAGTTTCAAGTAACAACCAATCTCCAGCTCTACGAAGATTCGAAGCCCTCCTGAAGAACTGGAGAGACATTCAAAAGAATCTCCAGGAACACGTACACAATGATGTACTAATAGCAAAACATCAGTGTCTGGAGTCAAGAAAAACCACCTTGGCGAAGTGATTAACATCTTGAAGTCTCCAACTTTGACATCAACGAAGCATGGAAAAGCCAGTGGGAAGAGTCGTCAGTGTTCAATAGTCATCTGCTTAAAAACCCTGCCCTGCTCGTTTCGGGCATTAAAAACGATGTGTTTTATTGTTTGCAGGACAGATGCACAATTACGTCAGTTATAAATTTAAGTATCTTACAGAATGTCTAGGTCCATGCCATACGATTCTACATGGATATTTAAGTCTTTTTCTGTCATATTTAGATTTTATCATTCAGATTACATCAAATCAAATGTTCAAATGTTTGTAAAGTCTATGGGACTTAACTACGGAGTCATCAGTCCCTAAACTTACAAACTACTTATGAACTACTTACGAACTAGGACGGCACAAATATACCTACCCGATGGGGGATTCGATCCCCCGACCGTAGTGGCCGTGCAGACCGTGACTGGAGCGCCTTAGTCCCCTCGGCCACCGCGGCCGGCTCAGATTACATCCCTTAGCAGTATTTTTACTAGTCTCCCTAAATCTGTAGTCAAACCGTGTTTGTCCAATGTAAACATTACTACACGATCTCGTAGCTATTTTATGAACTACAGAATTGTTGTATTTACACTGCTTGTTGTCGACAAAGGTACGCAATATTGTGATTCTTCAGTTTCTCCCGGCGTATTTGATAATCAAAATATCCACGGGTGTACTGCCCGTTGGACACTATAGACCGGCAGTACACCCGTGGATATTTTGAGTACGCAATATTGTCTTATGTATATTGTGCGTCTGGAAACATTTTTAATTGTATTTTTAAAAGTCTTTATTAAATTGTCCACAAAAATACCCTGTACAGGTCATAGATACAGATTTGATATCTAGGAATAGGCTCAGGCCTCTTTCTTTTCTTCAATGCTGATTTATAAATGCTCCGTATCGAATTTTCGGTACCCATTATTTACACCTGTCTGTGTGATTATATCACCGTAAAGGTTCAGTTTTGCCGTTGAACATTGACCGATAGAAAGCGCTGTCAGACTGCTTTAATAATATCAGTTTTTCTAAAGATGACTAAAAAAAAACCTATGGACTCATGGCGACATTAGTCACCCCCAAGCACACTGAGAGCAGTGAATGAAATAGTCTGTCCAGCCTGCACTACGCCATCATGGGCAGAGTTAGACAGCTGGCTACGTGAAGTCCATTCCTCTCTTTCAATGATTAATATTACCATTAAAACATGAAAGCACAGTTAATGAAAATATTCACTTGCGTTAAGTGAACTTTACATGTCTCGCTAATGTAATTATCCGAAAGGGGACGGTACTGATACGTAGTCAAAGTCTGCAACACAGATTTCATTTGTCAAGAAAATTATACCAATACATACTCCATTCCACGATGAAATATTGATACACTAAGAGTAAAATATGAATGCATAGTTTCGCGGCGAATGTTACTGTTAAGATTTTCTAGAGCTTCTAACCACGTCCAGTGGTTCGAAATTCAGGTGGTTTCGGACGAAATCACCTAGGTCACTGTGCTATTTCCTGTGACGTACTGGCGCACGTGTCGCCACCAAACATATTAATTTGGTGCACTTTGATGCACCGTTCAAAAGTAGTCTGACAACGAAATTCAACAGGACTGAGCTAATTACAGAAAATATTTAGGTAAAACTGATATAGCCATCGCAATATTTTGCAAACAATCTTTCCAAGACGTACAAGCAGAAGACCCCTGGAGGAGGACTTAAAGAAGCAGGCGTTTTTGCCGTTTTGTGGCTCAGTAAGGGAATAATCAGTTGGTTTTATGAGTAACATAAGATCGACACTATCTTTAGTTGTCGATGTGGGCGTTAGATCTCAACGTGTGTACAAAACTCCGTGTGGGTGCGGAAAGCTGTACATTGAACACAGTGAGAAATATTGAACAGCGCTGTACCAAATAAAAAGACGCTTCAGCCTGTTAATCAAAAAATCGGTAAATGTGGAGCATTCTCATGAATACAGACATCGTATTGCGTTTGAGGAGACTTCCGTTATTATAGGAACTATTGACAACTGTGATCAAGTCATATAAAATGCAACTGAGATTCAAGCATTGCACAAAACTCTATACGATGACGGCTTTCTGCAGCTAAGCACTGCTTGGATTCCAGCTGTCGGAAGGTTAAGTCTGGCACGATAGGCACGCGACCAAAAGGTTTCCTTAAATGGTGACCTTGCGGGAAACAGTGACGGCAGCTATGTAAGGACAGCAATATTACGCAGTCGCCACCTGTTCAAAGCCCAAAGGGGAGGGTTCGAACCCCAGACGGGGAACGGCCTCACACATCGTAGCATAGCGCTTCAAAGCGCTCGGCCGCTCCGCCGCGGCTCGCCACCTGTTAATGGCGAAGGGAATATCGTCGGAAAGCTCGCGGTCATATACCGTTGGATGCGACTGAGAAGAAAAAGAGAATTAAGAAATGTTGAGTGGTCGGTAATCCTAAGGAACCAAACTTCAAAAGTACTTCAACTAATTTAGGAATAGAGGGATTAATCTAACGGACAACACGAAATCCCCGCTACTCATTGTGTGGCGCTCCAGACCGCACGTCTCTTCCGAGACAATTTTATCATTAATAGTAATTTTTACTATTGTTGACATAATCGAATTAAGAATGTCAGCAAATGCACGAAGATTTGGAATAATTTTAACTTTGTTAATATTGTGAGAATAATAGGTAAAGCGAAGATCATTGGTACATAATTTTATTTGGACGACCGGTTTCGATGGTCTCTGTCATCATCACCTGGTCAAAGAATGTTTTACGCGGCCGTCGTTTTCTAATGTCAAGTTTTTGCATAAAACAAAGTGCGAGGGTGCAGTATGTCATTGCTTTAAAGTGTTATTTCTTTCTACAAAGTAACTGTATCAGAGCTGGGAGATGATAAAATATTTATTAAAAATGGTAGAACTTAACTCGCGTAATTTTCTAGGAGATATAGAATGTCACTGAGAGGCTTAGAATCCGCAGAAGGGTAATCTACAGAAGCGATTGTGATGGAGATGGCATTCACTCTTCGTGAGGAGACTGGAGTGGACAGAGCTCATAGCTAGAAGCAGGAAGGAATATGGCCCTTCTATTTATTTTATCTTTCAATATTTACGAGTGTAATTCAAGAACTCCAATTCTGAATTGTGCCTACACTTAGTATCTCACGATTCGTGGGAAGCAAACTTTTAATCATGGCGTGCACTAAAATAGTTCTATTTCTTTCATCGAAATAAGGAGTATAGACTTCGTCTGTACAATATATGTTAAATTAAATGTAACCAGTAGGGTAATTCTCTGATCAGTGATTTATTTTGCAACTACTTTTGGCCTCAACCTGAAGCCATATTTACGCCCCTTAAATGTTACCAATGTAAATAAGTTGCCCATGGTAAAATCGTTACACCAATACATGATTGCTTTATGACACAAAATAACAAAATATAAGAATGTATTATAATGACACACACGGACTATATTATAACACCACATGGAATGTTAAACTTCACAGTAATAACTGTGGGAAGGAAGATGTCACATTTGACACACATATTATATCACTATATTCTATCACTACCAATACACATAACCCAAAAAATGTCGTTCCATTCTGAAACGAGCGTTCGGGGTATCAATAAACGACATCCACAATGCATCACCTGAAGGACTCAACTCGATCAACGGACTGGACTTAGAAATCCAAGAACTTTTGTAATGTGCATAATTAGTATAACACTTTGTACGTCTTTTCCTGTTCGTATATTTTGCTTGTCATATCTTACAATGCACACAATTATGTATTTGACCCATGTTCTGTGACATCATACGCCGGCCGCAGTGGCCGAGCGGTCTTCGGTGCGCCAGTCACGGTCTGCACGGCAGCTACGATCGGGGGTTCGAATCCCCCTTCGGGCATAGATGTTTGTGTCGTCTTTAGTGTAACGTAGTTTGTAGGTTTAGAAACTGATGACCGCACAGTTAAGTCCCTTAAGCTTAACAAACATTTGAACATTTTTTGTCATCATACGATAAATAAATAAATGATTTCTTCAGGCACTTCACTCCACATCATTCATAGGTGGGAATTTCTGTCACTGGTTTCCGTGTGAACCTTTTATACGTGTTATCAGTGCCAACATGTACCAGAATATCGTCATTTACTGAGAGGAAGAGGCAGGTGTTTGACCAAGCAGCTCTCTCGCTAGCGCGCTTGACCGCTGAAGACAGAGGTCCTGGTTTCTAATCCCGACCTGTTATATAATTTTAACCTGGCAGGAAATTACATATCAGCACGCCTCCCGCTGCAGAGTGAAAATTTCGTTCTTTGCCTATGTTATTGAAAGGGTTGTTTGCGAGGCATGCCGCTGTTCGGCAGAGTAGACGGAATACAATAAGTCCTCTGTTTACTGTCCTCCGGAAAAAATCCCCTGTTTGCCATCGCTGCCAGCAACGCGATGAAACTACATTACAACACACAATCATCCATCGACTGCCAAAGTTTACATCTGTAAGCAATTTCGGTCGATATCTGTATGAATATGAATTTGTGACCAATTTACATAACTGCTTCGTGGAAGGTCGTTTATTTTGTAGTTCACCTCTATGAATTTGCTACTCCCTAAGTGAAGCTCAACTAATGTAGCGAGAGAGATCTATTGCTGTATTTCCTTAATTGGGTTTTAAGTCGGCAGAACTTCCACTTTGTAAACAGGAGTGGAACGTTGTTAAAATGCCCTAGACAGGAATATGACACAATTTTCATGTGGAAATGGTGAAAAGACCGAATATCGAATGTAATAATAATGGGGGTAAGCTACTCAAGGATAAAAGATTTTTCTCTTTGGAAGCTATATTAGTGAATCGGTTTTTATGAACAGCTTCTAAAAGTGTCAACAGCTACTGTATGATGTTACTTGTATCGCTGCATGTTGTTCAATGTTTTTCTGTCATCTTGTATATGTAGCGATCACTTTCCATATAGCCTACATTTTGTCAATCGTCATTGTTTTCTCAAAATAATGATCTGACTGTTCTTTACACGTATGCCTCACTCAGTTCCAAACTGAAACTTCATGCATGTCGTTCTTGTATTGTCGCTTATACATTTGTTAACGTTAGTACTTGAAGCATTCTGGGATCTTTGCCTTCCGCGGCAAGCACTCTACCGAATAAGCTATCGCGGCACGCTTCACGATCTGTCCTCACAGTTTTACTTCTGCCATTACGTCTGCACTATGCAGTACGCTGCAGAGAGATAGTTTCATTCTGCAGTTGGTACTTGTTACGCGACTGTCTAATCTTAGTGACGTGGAAGTTTTGGAAACGATGCAGCATTCCAAAATATGCGTGTTTGTAGGTTCCTGTAGCTGAAACCCTTAGGTGAACGTGCCATTGTTTCGGATAGTTGTTAATTTCTTTTCGTTTCGTACTATGTAGCTTGTTCCGACAACCAGTACTGGAGGTCATTCTGGTATGTTGTTGGCGGAGCTGTTAGCGTTTTATTCTCCACCACTACATATATGGGGAAGCTTAATTCGTCTTTTCATTTTATTGGGTTCTTTGAGAGGAGCGTCATACAACGCCTTTTTAACAGTTGGTTTGTTGGAATACGTTCCATTGGAAATACAGCGTGTTTATAAATGAATATCGGAATTTTAACCCTTTATAATATTTATTATATTAAACTTACAATTGGAAATGATATGTCAAATGAAAGAGCAACTCAGTTTTACCAAAAACGTTATAAATGTTCAATGAGAGTACCATTTGTCTTCAGTGATTGTAGCAACGGCTGCTTCAATACGGTTTCGTAGTTCAGGGAGGTCATCTGGTAGCGGAGGCACATATACATGATCCTTGATGAAGCTCCAAAGGAAAAAAAAGCACATGGCGTTAGGTCGGGTCAACGTATAGACCAAGCAAAGTAAGCTCTGCCATTGGGCTCTTTCCTTTAAAAAGGCAGCTGGTACCTTTAAACTGATGATATCATTTACGAATGTTATTATAACTTGGAGGATCACAACCGAAGTTCAGCCGGAGCGCACGTTGCATAGTATCAGAAGATTCGATCTTTGCATATTGCGAAACACAAAATGCTTTCAGTACAATAGTCGCCATCTTTGCTATTACCGTTGCCTTGCGGATTGTGACGAAAATACTAGGCTCTGCGCATGCGGACTGGTGCCAAACAAAACTGTGTGAATATCAATAAAATTTTTCCGGGTATGAGACCGCGTCGTCATTTTATAAACTATACTGACGTTTCGGTCACTGTTGCAGGCGGCATTCGTCAGGGTCTGTGTCTGACTGCTGAATATACGATATCTTGGGCTTTATATAGCAGCGGAAAAGGGAGAGGAAGAGGGACGGTGATTTTACTTTATTGGTGGTTATATTATTGCATGCCATTGGTGGAAAGCGGCAATGATGATTGGTGTTTTAAAGGCTTGTTTTTCATATGATTGGAGGTTGCATTCTTCCCCCTTATTGGTCAAAATGGACGTTTCCTACTGGCTTTTGCATTACAAGTTGCTATTGGCGGAATGGACCTGGGAGAACGGATCGTGGTCGTGGCGTGCCGGTGTTGACGTGTCGCCTGGCGCAGACGGCGGCGGGCCGGTGCTCTGCGTGTTCGCAGCCGCTGTGGTCTCCGGGGCGCCTGCGCGAGTCATTCCGCGCGCAGTGCCGTGACGTAGTGTTGCAACTGCTGGCAGCCAAGATGCCGGCAGCCTGTAGCCATCCTCCCTGTTCATATTGGCGGGACGCTTCGCTATTTCTATAGCCTCTCTAATCTACCTCCTCTTTGAGAATGGTTGTTTCGCCAGCACGCGGGTTTCGCTGAAAGACAACTGTTTTCCGCACTGATTGTGATGCTCAGAAAACCCCTGACTTTGTGTGCTGTCCAAGCCGTATGTATCATGTTCGGAAAGCCTTGTGGAAATTGCTCTTCCGGTCTCTTCTATATAAACCAGCCCACACTCGCAGCTTATTTCATAAACGCCGGCATTACTCAGTTTGTCAACTGCGTCCTTAGTTGAACCTAGGACATCCTTGGTCTTATTGGTGCTGCGGAATACCGGCTTGATGCCTGCCCAATGTAGAACCTTGCCCACACGTTCAGTGACGCCCTGCACGTAAGGTAATAGGACGATGCTTTGTGCTTCCTCCTGCTCCCCTCTATTTCATTCGCTCCTCCTGGACATTGTTTTATATATCTCGCCCAGACCATAGCCATTAGCCGCAAAGGTGGATCTGAGATGTTGTAGTTCCGCCTGTAGGTGATCGTCATCGCTGATCCTGTGGGCCCCCCTTGTTAGTGTTTGTAGGGCGGATTTCTTCTGCATGGGGTGGTGGTGGGATGAGTCGTGGAGGTACCTTCCCGTGCTGGTAGCATTTCCGTACACCCTGTGGCCGAGTTTACCCTCAGACGTTCGGTAGACTTCGACGTCGAGGAAAGGCAGCACCCCATTCTTTTCTACTTATATTGTGAAATATAATTAGCTGTGCTGCCGATTGAGATGTTCATGAAAGTTCTTTAGTTCCTCTTCCCCATGTGGGCAGATGTCATCAACGTAACGCAGTCAGCATGCTGGGCGTAGTGGTGCTGACTGGAGAGCCGGTTCTTCAAATGCTTGCATGAAGATGTCAGCTGCAATCGGAGAAAGTGGGGAGTCCATAGCTACACCGTCTGTTTGTTCGTAAAATTCTTCTTTCCACTTGAAGCAAGTCAGGCATTGGCGAACTAGGGCACAGGTGTCAGGTGCTAAGCGTTCTTCGAATATGTTCATTGTCTCTGACACTGGTACGTTAGTGAATAACAACGTTACATCAAAACTAACCATCATATCCGTAGCTGATACACTCTTCTCTTTTAAAAGTGCCACGAAATGGGTCGAATCCTTCGCATATTTCTCCGTGTGGTTCACTAGATGTCGGAGCTTTGGTATCAGCTCTTCGGCCAGTGGGTGAATTAATGCTGGCCACTATAGGAAGCAAAGGAAAATCCTTTTTATGGACCTACGGCACCCCGTACATCCTCGGTGCCGGCGGAACTTGTGGGATGAATCTTCTGGCTGAGTCAAAGGTCATCCTGGTTTGCTTCAGCAGCGCTTGCGTCGGATTACCCTTACGTTTCTTGTGGATGGGGTCGCCTAGGTTTTCCATTCGTTTATTATAATCCGGCGTGTCCATGACGACAGTGCCGTTGCCTTTGTCTGCCTGTATTACTACTAAGTCAGGATTCTGCTTCAGCTCCACTATGGCCTTCTAATGTTTTGTTTTGGTGGCTTCGCCTGAGACAGTATTCGTACCGTATCTTGTCGGATCTTCTCTGCCTCGGCCTGTGGCAGGTGACGCACCGAAGTATCAACTGATTCAATGATGTCTTCCTTCGGTACATATTTCGGTTCGATCAAAAAATTCTGTCCCTTAGCCAGGATCTGAGTGGTTGCTTCACTTAAGGTATGGCTGTAGAGTTTTACCACTGTCCTTTGTGTATCCAGGGTTTGTTCTTCTTTCATCGTGATCGACTGCAGCTTGGCAAACTTTTCCATATGACGACTTGCTCTCAGTAGACCTCGTGGCTTGTTGGAAGGTCAGCTTATCGACCGTCTCCCAGTCTTCCGCATCCAGTTTTCTTGCCAGGAACAGGTGCAGTTCATAGAGCTGTTTATTATTCATGTCAAGACTGGTCCGTATGTCTCGTATCCTTTCCCTCGGAAAGGCTTTGCTAGCTCGTAGAGAGATGTTCTTCGCCTTCTTCGATTGTATATGCGACGTCAGCCGTAGAAATTTTGGCACTATATTGGTGTCCTTACATCTCTTCAAGTAAACGAGATCATTCAGCAGTTTACCTCTCTCTAAAAGCAGCGCTTCTAGCTGCCCGATGTTTTGATGTACTTCCTGCCCATACAGGTTGATTAAATGCAAACGTACGCTTCAGCGATTGTTGTCACTATCAATAAAATTCTTTCGGGTATGAGACCGCGTCGTTTGCATTTGCATTAAAACTGTTTGAGTTGCCATTTCATTTGACATGTCATTTATAACTGTAAGTTTAAAAGCTGTACGTGTGTTGTGGATGTTGAACCTATCGTTAAATCAGACAATAAATTGTTCATTAACACAGCTATTTGGTTTAATTATGGCCCTGATATTGATGTATAAGAAACAGTGCATTAAACTGATTATGTGCGCAACGGATATTTTAACAAAACAACTTTGACATGTAACCTTTTGAAACAGACACTGACTATACTCAAAAATTTTGACTGCGAGAAAGATATAAGAAAAACCACGAATCACTTTCTTAATGCTTGACTGTGAGAATTTATGTAGATCAGTTTCTAATTATTGAAATTTAAATTAACTATCATTTTACTATGGCACCAATAATGAAATATGTTCAATAATATTATTCAAATCAACACTCCACTAAATCAACTAATTATCAAATGAAGGAAGTAGGTTAATTTTCTAACTACGTAAATGAAATATGAAACAGGGTTAAGTTACTTATTATTGATAATCAGCATTACATTACCTACATAATACAACTTCTGACTTGCTGGCAAAGCAGCCTCTGCTCTACATCGGAGCCATACACACAACCCAACCGCTCTCTAAGCGAGCTGAACCACTAGTGCTACTCTCTCTCAGTGCGAGCTACAATGCTATGCAATACATGATCTTTGCCAAAGATGAAACTTCACACATATCGATACATACAGTAGAAGCGATATTATACATTTTCTTGCAAGCAAGTTACTCGATACAAAACAGGAGGCACAATATTAGACATTTTCTCACAAAAATAATTTTTTATGGACACGTTTCATCACCCCCCTCCTACCTATTAAAATTTTGTAGGGTGGGTGATGCCAATGGCATTGCCTAGCCAGCAAAATTACTGAATTTCAAGTCCAAAAATCCATTAATGACATCCAAAATATTACATGGAAAATATAAAAACCTGATAATCATTTTTATACAAGATATTCAAGATCAAAACAACAGATGGAGTTCATAGAAAATTTAAAAAATGTGACAGTCATAAATACATGCAATTTTACAGAACAGTACCATCAAAAGTCATGCATGGAGTGGTACAGGATGTGACAGCCATAAGCAAATGTCAGAATTTACAGAACTTGAGCAATAAATGGAATATATGACAAATATACATAATGGTAAACATAAGTATATATAGAATTTCAGAGAACATAGTTTGACAAATGATATAGTGGAGAAAATGAGATAGCTAGAAGTAATACACAAATGGAAAAAAAAATACAATAATAAACATGAACATATACAAAGTTTTACAAAAGATAGTTTAACTAATGTCATCTTTTTTTTAACATAAAATAAACATTAGTATCTTGTGCACAATGTAGTCTATGTAAATTTTTAGTGCACTTAGTATAAGATAAAGTGTCAGTTTTGTATTCTGTGATGCATTTAAAATGCCATACTTTCATGGATGCTAGAACATACATGTAAAATTTTTGACTACCTAGGCTTCTGATCATGTACAAAATAATTTTACTGCTTCAGCACAATAGGATTTCAATATAACGTTTGTCAATCGAATAGGCACAATGACATTTCAGACTAAGTATATGTATCTATCAAGAGCACAATTTTATTTTGGTCACTGAATGTAAAAGAACCATGAAATATACCTAAACACTGGTAATGAACCTGTGGACAACGTTTGCAATGGGAGGCACTGAATAGCATATGCACACGAATATCACATTAGCTCCTAACATTCATTTTAGGTCTGCACACGAACACAAAACACTGTAAGATTACACCACACTGTAGGCGGGCTGGCTGGTTGCATTGAAGTGGAAGTCATGGGGAAAAGGTTCTGATGTATTCCTCCATGCAATTCGACAACCAAGTGTGCTCCAACCAACGGAGCTATTAGCAGACTGCATCAGCATAGCCAAAATTAGAGCAAAATGGTGGTGGTTGGCCAAGGCTGCAATGGACAGTACTGTGTGGCCAAACATCATCCAACAAACATCTTCATTAAAAGGCCCAAAATCAGTGGTGTATAGTAACTCGTCCATTGTTCTGTGTGCATTCTGGAATCTCGTGTGCGAAATCGCCACTTCCCATGCGTGTCCAAAGTACATGAAATAAAGCATTTTACACACAAATTAGTAACATAGTCGTGATATTTCAGTTTAGACTGAAAGAAAAGTCATTGATTAGAACATATCTACAGAAATATTTTCCCACAAATTCAAGTGGTACAGATGGGGTCATGGTATTAAACCATATTTTTACATTACAGGTAGGGTCTTGAAGACGGATACATTTGAATACTAATGAGTAATTTAATTCTTATATTAGAGTATCTACAACATTAGTGTCATTTCATATAAGCACAAGGCTTTACATACTATGTACATATTGCTTTACAAACACATAATCGTATGAAATACATTGAGGGTGCTTGTCATCAATTTGGCATTAGGTCATGTAAAGTAAATTTGTTGTCATAATGAAATAACTTAAATTGACATTCCAATTACCATTAGTTCATATCTCTTTAAATTAATATATATCACTATGGTGGTGATTACATTACCACCAAATTATAACACTTAAATTACATAAGTTGCCATGGCCAGGCTTTTGTCTCAACTGAGCTACATATTTCATTGCCTTAAGGTATAACACATCAGGGTAGTTTCGTGAGAATATCAAAAGAGGTTCAAGTCATCAGGTCATGTCTGTGTCTGTCTGAGTCAACAGTAGGGTCAAACAAAACAATTAGTGCAAATTTTGGCACAGTAATAGATGTACATCACAGTAAATCATCCAATAACATAAACACAGACGTAATATTCGTTAGGCATAGCTGCAGATTTTCGTCAACAAGATCATCAATAAAATTTGGAAGATAGCAGTAAGCAAAAGCAAAATATCTCTGTGCATTATCTTTCTAGACTTAACTAGGCGCAATTTATGGCATAGCTGCAAGTTTGCAAGAGAGATGGCTGTGTGCAACGTATAAGCATAACCATACATTGTCATTGAGCTTCATTATAAAATTAATTAGCATAGTGGTAGGGCTTAGGTATATAATTAGTGAGCATAGCGGTAAGCTTTGATTACAAGAGCAATACGCATAGCTGCAAGCATAATTAGAAACATTCATTACACATAATTACAAATAATTACAGACCATCAGAAGGATATGAATCTCACCAATCACACATGCCATTGAAGGCACAATGCATCAACATACAAAATGGTGCACATAAGCACAAAGAGAAAACACAAAAGGGCAGTGCGAGTAAGCACATAAGAAAAGAACAGAACATAGCATCATTAGCAACATAGCGATTCTCCTCATAATTGCTTCATAATCATTGTATAATCTCGTCCACATATTTACATTTATCAAACATCTTTGACTGTTACCAATACCTTCCTTACCATCATTTATCCATAAACAATAATGCATTTTAAAGACCACCATGACATATTGTGTATTGCCTTA
Source organism: Locusta migratoria (assembly GCA_026315105.1). NCBI lineage: Eukaryota > Metazoa > Arthropoda > Insecta > Orthoptera > Acrididae > Locusta > Locusta migratoria. Next base: position 188,194,601 of record CM048745.1, read on the forward strand.
CTCATCATCCTCCATAATGTCCTTGGCTTACAAAATGCTTATGTCAACTCAAAATCTTCTTCACTCGCTCAGAACTTCGTAAGTTATGCAATTAGTAACACAGAAGAGAAATCTGATATTTTCTGAAACATAGGAACTTGATTAGATTACACAATCAAAAATTTCCATTAATTTTATTTGTCTTGCACAGCCAAAGAGTTCGTTATATGCAAATTGCAAGATAATCAAAGTTTCGTATGACAATATCCCAGCGTAGCACAGAGCATAAGTATTCAGAGTTAGAGAAAAGTAACAGTGAGAAAAAGAGGTAGATAGAGCGCACTAAGGAAAAGCGGAAGAATAGTGACACTCAGCTCGAGAACGGGGCACCAATCGCCACTTGGTGTGTCCAAAACAGATTAATGGACTCTCTACCCCATCTTTATTCCTTGAAAATTTTAATATTGGAAATGTGGTGTATGCCTTTCGACTTGTGCGTCTTTAAAGTTTCTACCTCAACGACGTTGTCGTGGATGATACGTTTGATTCGATACGGACCATTGTACAGTAAGAAGAATTTGTGAATCATAGATCTTCCCTTGTGGGATAAGTGGTGGGATCTAATTAATACCTTTTGTCCTACATAGAGTTGTTTAGCATGACAATTACGTTGAGAGCGTTTCCTTTTTTCAGCGGCTTTCTTAATGTTTTTAAGCGCCAATTCAATGATCTCATGATGACGTAGTCTTCTGTGTTTAGGAAAAGGTATCAATTCCTTGATACGGTCGGGAGGTTGCTTGTTTTTCAGAACCAGAATTGGTGAAAGACCTGTAGAATCATTAGGAAGTTCATTTATAATATTTTGAAATGAAAGAAGATATCTATCCCATGTGTTATGTCGTCGGTAGCAATATAGCCTACAAAGTTTTCCAAGTTCTTTCATCACTCGTTCACAAGGGTTAGAGGCAGCATGATAAAGTGATATGAACACAGGTTTGATGTTTCTGCGCCGCAACATCCGTGCCCAATCATGAGAACGGAATTGAGGTCCATTATCGGAGATGACTTTATCTATATGGCCAACATCTTTTAGGAAGTTTTTGACAAAGGCGTTAGTTACTGTCTTCGCCGTGGCACGGCGGAGCGGAGTAAAAGATACAAATTTTGATGTGAGCTCAATAGCAACGAAAACAAAAGAGAAACCATTGTTAGTTCTCGGAAGAGGTCCAAACAGGTCAACGGCTGCTAACTGCTTTAATTTTGAAGGTATAATCGGAAAAAGTGGAGCAGAATGCGATATGGTCGGCGGCTTTGCTTTCTGACACAATTTGCATCGAGATAACACATTGCGTATACGTTTCTCCATGTTGATGAAGTAACAAGAGTCGCGTAACTTCGCGAAGCACTTCTTGGCACCATAGTGTCCGTAACTGAGATGAATATACCAAATCAATTTGTTCACGGATTCCTCCGGAACACACACTAACCAAAATTGACTGTCAGGGGCTTTACGTTTGAAGAGAATGTTATTATGGATAATGTAAAATTGTCTGATGGAAACATTATAATTTATCATGCCATTTTATTTTAATATCTCGCCAGATTGGATCTTTATCTTGTTCTTTAGCAATGTCAGAAAATGTGGCAGATATGTAATTTTCGAAAGCAACTTGCTGCATATAGAGGATAGTAAAGTTATTTTCTAAGTATGCCTCTTCCGTCGCCTTGATGAGCCCAACAGGCGAACGAGATAGCGAGTCTGCAACGATGTTTTGTTTACCAGGAATGTAAATTACAGAGAAATCGAATTCTTGAAGGAACAAAGCCCATCGTCTAAGTCTATCATGGTTAAGTTTTGCCGACATGAGGAATTGAAGTGCACGGTGATCCGTGTAAACTTTAGTGTGTCTGCCAAACAAGAAATAACGGAATTTTTCGAATGCCCAAACTACTGCCAAAGCTTCAAGCTCAGTGACGGAATAGTTCCGCTCTGACTTGGATAATATGCGACTAGCAAATGCAATGGTTCTCTGTGTGGCAAAGCCATTTTCTTCATCCTCTTGAAACACGTGAACGCCAAGACCGAATTTTGAACTATCGGTAGAAATGCAAAAGTTCTTAGACAAATCTGGATGGTGCAGAATAGGTGCGTGAAGGAGTGAATCTTTTAAGCAAAGAAATTCTCTTTGGGCAGCTTCATCCCAGAACCAAACAGTATTCTTTCCAGTTAATTCATATCATCTGGGCGTAGTTAGGTCTTTCAAATTTATAAAACGGCGATAGAAATTAATTAAACCCAAGAAAGCTCTTAATTGGCGTTTAGTGGTGGGAACAGGCATTTTCATTATCGCCTCTAACTTTTCGGGGTCGGGCTGGATTCCATCTTTAGAAATAATGTGCCCTAAAAATTTAATCTGAGAACGACCAAACTGTGACTTCTCTAAGTTGACAGTAATCCCGGATTGAGCAAACACTTCAAGTAAAGATGCCAACGTACTGTTATGTTTTTCCCAGGAAGATTCTGCAATTAAAATATCATCAACGTAAATTGTGATTTTTTGTTTTAAGTGCTCAGGGAGTGTGGCATTCATCGCACGGATGAAAGCAGATGAGGAGATGTTCAGTCCGAAAGGCAATTTACGGAACTGATAACAGTTTCCGAAGCAGAGAAACGCGGTATACTTCCTACAGTTGGGGTGCAGTTTCACTTGCCAAAAACTAGACCTAAGATCTAAAGAGGATAAAACTTTGACACCATAGAATTTTTGTAACAATTCTTCAAGGGTTTGGGGTCGGTCGGTTTCAGGTAAAATGATAGTGTTAATTTGTCTGGAATCGAGCACTAATCGAATTGACTTATCTCTTTTTTCAACAATATGTAGGGGACTGTTATATGAGCTAACTGCAGGTTCAATTATACCTTGACTGAGCATGGACTGAATTTCAGCCTTAACTCTTTCCCTGTATACTATCGGAATGGGATATGGAGGTACAAAAAATTTATTATGTTCTTTGATCTTGAATTCATAGAGAAAATTTTTTATGGTACCAGGACTGTTCGCGAATACACGGGAATAACGCCGCAAGATAAGGAACAATTCTTCCTTATCTCGTTCTGAGGCACCTTCAACTTCTACTAATTTGTTCTTAATGATGTCAGAAATCAAGTCAATTCGTTCGGTCTCGAAATGTTTATCTGTTATATCATCATCAGGTTTGACATCCTGCGTCGCATTAGAAGTAGATAAAAATTTTAAACAACTGGCACCTTCTTCATACCTGGTAATCCAGTCTTCGAATTTAATTTGAATGGCATTTTCCTGAACAAAAGCAGTGGCACAAGCCGTATTGAAATCTAAAATAACCTTGTACTTGGATAGGAAGTCCACACCTAATATTATCTGTGTAGTTAAACGGGGGACAATCAATAGGTTGGCAGAAAAGATATGACCTTGACATAAAAATTCTACGTATGTTTGCTGTCGAATTTCGACAGGTTTGCTAGAAATAACGCCACGAATTTTAGTGCAATGCAAAGGCAGAGTAGGACCGTTAAGCAAATTCTGATATTTCTTGAAAGTCACTTCACTGATTACTGATACTGGGCTACCAGAATCTAAGACAGCAGAAAGATTGATTTTGCCAATTTTCACAGATACAATAGGGTGAATTGGAATATCGAGACATTCTACCTTCTCTTCTAATAGTGCCTCTTTTATGTCATCTAACTGTACAAATTTTACGTCTTGTTCGGTAGAAGGTTCATAAGAAATTTCTTTGTTGAGACAAGTGTTACCAAGATTAATGAGGCTTTCACAAGATAAATGCTTTTCAAATCTTGGTTGTTCATCAACTTCGCATTCGCTATCATCGTCATTAGAAGACATGTAATTGTCTATCCAATCAGCAACAGAGGTGTGCTGCAAATCTAATTGTTCGAAATCATTTTATGCTGTTCCAAGGTTACTGTTAGTTGCATTATTGTGTGGCAGTACTGTGTCCTGCCTTTCAAAGTACATGACCGGTCTGTCATATGCAATTGTTGGTTGATACTGTAAGAATTTTATTTCGTATATAGTGTCTTCCTCAGAGTCTGAAGACGAAGCTTCTGTCTCCCAATCTGAATTGTCGTCATTATATTGCTGATCGACAATTATCTCGTTTAACCGTTGGGCAGTATAATGTTTATTCGATGCTTCTTTATTTGTTTCTTTAAATTTGATAGTACAATTTTTGTTACTGTCATTACTTTCAGGAGTAACGGCTTTAGGTATTGACACAATTTGTGTCGGTTTTGCCTTATCACTTACTGAGGTGCTACCAGCATCAGTATTGTGCACTTCCGCACAAACTACTATTCTGTTTTGTTCGGGAGGTTGTTCATCGTAACCTTCCTCTCTGTGAGGACGTTCACAATGAACAAGTTTCAGCGTATAGTTAGGATCACACAAATTCTGTACGGCCGAATTATTTGCCGTCGAGTCCGCTAGTTATACCTGACGCGGCCCCTTTTTTGACGAATTATAGTGTGGATTGGCAGATCTGATTTCAATGTTTTGCTCTTGTCTTTCTGGGGTACGCGATCTGCTTTGGCCCTGATTTGTGTTTTCGTATCGTGGAAGGCGATCACGAGAATTATCGCGTGTGCCCTCCCGACTACGCTTCTCAGCGTTATTGTTGTGATTTTCAGTCTCGCGATCACTATCAGTATTGCGTCTATCACGCCAATTAGTATCATTCGAAGTATTGCTGTTATGATAGTAATTATTGTAGCGTCCTCCGCGACCAGAACCACCACCTCGGTTGCGGCCACGAAAACTTCCACGGTTAATTTCACGATCATGAAAATCACCGTTCTCATTGTCGCGACTTTGTTTGTAAGATTCATTAGTGAAAGAATTATTTTTTGGTTTATCGTCGTGCTCTGAATAACGTTTAGAACGCGGCGGGCTTTGTTGCGACCGGCGATCATATTTGTTTGTTTCAAAATATCGACTGCGCGAGGAATTTTCCTCGTCTTCTTCCTCTAAGTCTTGTAAGAGATTTCTAAAGGCTTCAATATCATTCTTGCATCGTGCCGCAATGGCAATTTGACGCAAGTGTAGAGGCAATTTGTTCAAACAAATTCTGATTAATTCCGCAGGGCAGTAAGGTGCCGATAAAAATTGATTTTTGTATACTAAGTTTTGGAAATATTCCACTGGGCTCGAGAAATTTGATCGCTCAAAAGTTTTGAATGTCGCAATACTGTTTTTAACGCGGTCTTGTGTCGCTTCCGACCAGTATGCGGATAGAAATGAGCGTCGGAACTGATTCTCGCTATAGCACTCTTGTGCAATAGCTCTCATTCTGGTGGCTGGCTCGCCTTCCAGATAACCACATATAAATTCTAATCTGTGCTCAAGTGGCCAATTCGGGGGAAGACAATAATCGAATTGCTGCAGCCACTCTTTAGGGTGCAAGTCGTTCGGAGAGTTTTTGAATATTTTGAATTTACGTACAGTCAGGAAATGCTTGTAGTCAAACGCTTCCTTTCGCCCGTGCGGCGTAAGTGGACGTAAACTACGCACTGCGTCTTCATTGTTGTTACTACAAGGTACACTTCGTTCACGTACCAAGCGACCTACTTGAGTCGAATCATCATTGTCATTTTCGTTCAAATTTTCTTCTACATCTTCGTATGCATTTCCATAAGTGTGGTCAAATTTCCTCTCTATTCGCGCCACGCGATCATCTAATTTCCTGACCTCAGCCTTGTATTGCTGATTAATGGTCATTTGACCTTGTTTGAAACGGTCAAGGGCGAGATATTCATTAGTTTCATTAAACGGGGTAGGATGCGTTACATCAGAACTTTTGTCACTGTTATCACTGATTTGGGTAATTTTAACAGTAATATCCTCAAACTGTTTATTAATTTTATTGATCTGTTCCGTCGTGACTGACTGGAAGTTCTGCAACTTTTCATCAAATAGATTACTCTGTTGCTTCAATTGAGCGAGTTCGGTGGTTTCTATATTTTCGACTCGTGACGCAAGGCTTTCCACTACCGGGTTAATCTCGTCGCGAATATCTTGTCTTATTTGCTGAGATTCACGTTTGAAAGTATTGAGCAATTGTTCCCTGAACCGATTGTTGTCCTCATTTATTTTATTAAAACTACTTTGAATACTCACAAACCTCGAATCGCACGTCTGTTCTATTTTCTCAAGTTTTTCACCTTGTTTCTCAAGTTTTTCATTTCATTTCTGAGATTGTAATTGATTATTGTCAAGTTTTTCATTTAATTTCTGAGATTGTTCCTCAAGTTTTTCACTTAGTTTCTGAGACTGTGCCTCATTTAACTTAGAGAGCTTTGACAATAAAATTTGCATGAAGTCATTTGGTAATACGTTTTCCATAGCTGTCGCACATGTATTTTTTGTAGCAGAGCTAGGCGGAACCGATGGATTATTTTCCGCAACCACGTTACAAGAATCGGAATTCTGTATTGTCGAATCCTGTACTTTGTCATTATCCATATTGTCTGTTCCTGAACTAATCTGTTCCGCGTTTTGGGACACGGTATTTACTGTCGTATTTGTATCAGTGCAGTGAGAAGACTCTTGTAAAAATTCAGCTTCTCTCCTTGCATCATTCAAGGTCTCATTTTCGAAAGCAGATTTAGCATCAGCGCGGACTCTCCTATTCTTCGACATTGTTAACAGAATTTTGCAGTAAAGTGACCAATAATATTTATTTTCACCTACTGCATATTTTTTGAAAATTACACACAGTAATTATGAGAGAACAATAGGCTGAATCGGGCAAGTGCAACATACAGTCACAATCGAGATTACGCGAACCGTTAATTACCACACGAGTTCCGCGGTACTAGAACTTTCATCACAACAAACATCAGACAATATAAAAGAGAGGCTTGTTCAGTAGTAATGCAATTATTTGTATATTCAATTCATCTACTATAAACAATACTACACAATCTCAAGAATGGTAAGTAACAGACTACAGAAACAATTACTATGCTACTGTTGCTACAACAGAGGATGGTGCTACAAAAATTAAATTAAGAGCCAAAAGGTAAGTTGGTTAGTGGAAAAGACAAACTAACTGAAATAAGACTACGTATCTAACTACGTCACGATCCTGTTTGTGAACTATCCTGGCAGGGTCGCCAGATAAAAGCTGTACGTGTGTTGTGGATGTTGAACCTATCGTTAAATCAGACAATAAATTGTTCATTAACACAGCTATTTGGTTTAATTATGGCCCTGATATTGATGTATAAGAAACAGTGCATTAAACTGATTATGTGCGCAACGGATATTTTAACAAAACAACTGTGACATGTAACCTTTTGAAACAGACACTGACTATACTCAAAAATTTTGACTGCGAGAAAGATATAAGAAAAACCACGAATCACTTTCTTAATGCTTGACTGTGAGAATTTATGTAGATCAGTTTCTAATTATTGAAATTTAAATTAACTATCATTTTACTATGGCACCAATAATGAAATATGTTCAATAATATTATTCAAATCAACACTCCACTAAATCAACTAATTATCAAATGAAGGAAGTAGGTTAATTTTCTAACTACGTAAATGAAATATGAAACAGGGTTAAGTTACTTATTATTGATAATCAGCATTACATTACCTACATAATACAACTTCTGACTTGCTGGCAAAGCAGCCTCTGCTCTACATCGGAGCCATACACACAACCCAACCGCTCTCTAAGCGAGCTGAACCACTAGTGCTACTCTCTCTCAGTGCGAGCTACAATGCTATGCAATACATGATCTTTGCCAAAGATGAAACTTCACACATATCGATACATACAGTAGAAGCGATATTATACATTTTCTTGCAAGCAAGTTACTCGATACAAAACAGGAGGCACAATATTAGACATTTTCTCACAAAAATAATTTTTTATGGACACGTTTCAAGTTTAATATAATAAATATTAAAAACCCGATATTCATTTATAAACACCCAACGCATGTGCTTCAAGCGTGATGAAGCACAGCCTCAGTTTACTCGAGCTTTTATATCAACGATTCCCAAGTAATCGGAAAGTGTGTCTGGGACCGACACTGCTGCCTGATAGTTCTCCCGCCCTCAATCCATTAGATTTCAACTCATTGGCTCAGTGGAAGGTCGTAGTGTATGCCACACGCATTCATAACGTAATTTACTCCTCTTAGGGAGCGATCCTATTGTGTAAATGGAAGGATAGATGCCAGTCCCGCAATATTTTATTTTATTTATTCAAGACGACCGGTTTCGACATTCTATGGTGGCATGGTCATGGAGGTGATCACCCAGACATGTGCACTACGGTGGTTATTATTTTATGGTTTTAATTTTGAACAACAATCCATTTTATTTCTATCCACCACCATATGATTTTATATATAAATATCAGCCTGTAAACCTACCATATTTTATGAGGAGTACTGCTATAAGCAGTTTCATGTCAGTGGGAGTATATGATGATACCATATAGTGTCGAAACCGGTCGTTCTGAATAAATAAAATTAAAAAAAAAAATGCTATCTTGGCATCTGTCCTTCCGCTTATTCATAACATGTAATTGCTGCGTCCGCGCATAGAACAAGGATGTCAGCAGTTACGACAGACGGCTGGAAAATTGAAACGAATGTGTCAGTGATGCGGCCCACAAACGCTTGCACTACAGCTCCTGGTAGCCATTTCCAGCACCTTCTGTAAAGAAAGTGTTGATTTGCAACTTATAAATAATTAACAAGAAACGTGTATTTTCTAATTATATAAATATGACACGTTATATTTCTTTGTCGTGCTCTTACTGGTAAATAATAAATTTTTTATAAAGGTGGTATTTAACTGTTCCTTAGTAATAGGTTAGTTCATTTTCGATAACTTAGAGATTGATTTTAACGCAATCTTAAATTAATAAAAGTACTGGATGTTAGGATAGTTGTCTCGGCATCTAGGAGGTCGTTGATGCATTGGAAAGTAACCTATAAATCACTCAGTGATTGTAAAACATAATCAACCGATGCTTTTCTTGTCCTCATGGGCGTAGATTATTTCTTCTTCAACGTTTAAAATGTTAATATCGGTAGAACAAGCGTTCCTCGGGTACTATTTCTGTTACAAACTGGTATTGTTGTATAAATATTTTGCAACAGTACCTACGCAGGAATTCCAACCGTTAAACGAAAATAATCATAAATGTACCTAGTTCAGTGTGACAGTAAATATTTTTGTCAAAAATTTCATAGGTATTTCGAACTGCACAGTTCGTTAGTGTAGCCGAAGGAAATCGTATGTAATATTTATTTTGGAATATCCCGTTGTGTCATGAATGACGTTTATAGACTACGGATAAACTGAATAAGCGAAACCAGATCTACATGCAAAATTTGATGCAAATCGTTGGGAACCGTTTCCGAGATACACGAAATATAGTCCATGTAGAGACAAAGATGAATGAGCTTCCCTAAGTAGACTTTTTTTGTCAAGATGGTGTTTTGTTACAAAATATATTAGGAGTTACATTCTAAGTAAACATCCACAGCTTTCGATCTTACTACATATGAAGTTGTTATTTAAAACACAAAATCATGAGTGTATTTAATCATTTTAATACAATATATGCTACATTAGAATATTACTTTACATTGCAATACTACTGCGAGCTATCTCCCTCTCACATGTAGTCACAGTCACGTCGTCGGCGCACGCACAATATAAGCGTCATCACATACTCCTTTAATAATGCAGGAGACGTCATTGCGATGGGCAATGACTGTCACAGGACGTAGTGCCTTATCTCCCACCCTATTATAGCTGTCGACACGGAACTGCCATGGTGTACAACTGGACACTTTGTACTACAATAGAACAAATCGTTCGTTTGCATTGTGTAGCTACTCACCTCGTTTACGAGACTAACATATCTTCGGTGTTCCGAAAAACACTAAGTTATATATATATATATATATATATATATATATATATATATATATATATGCTAGCTTAATTCCCGCTGCTTCACACGCGTAGAGTATATGGTCTGCATTGTTTGTTTCCACTTCTAAATATAAATTTTGATAGATTTAACTTTAAAAAGGTTTCGTAATCAAATATTTTGTTACAACTTGCCAACCCCTACTGCGCCAATGATGACAGAATTCAAAACATTCAGAAGCACTTTGATTTTAAATTCTAACCATGGTTCCAAATACAAATTTTCGCATTTACAGCATCAAAATAGTCTTAGCTTAGCTTAGCACTCTCATATGCACTAGCATATTTCACCAACTTAATGGTTAATTTCCAAAAATATCGAAACACGTGTTTGTAAAATTCCAATCAAAAATCTAAATCCGAAGTGTAGTGGCAGTTACTGTTCTTCTGTGCTCGGCGAAGTGTCTGTCACTTGTGTAGTTACGCGGTGTGAAGATTTTGCCTGAGTTATTACAGCGCCTTCAATTATTTTGCACGCCAGTCGCCAGGGATGACGTGTTTGGTATGTTTTATATGTGTTGTTTATTTCATGGTCACGTTTTTTGTTTTTTGTTTTGTTTTTTTGTTTAATATCTTGTTGTAGGCATATCAACCTGAACTAGTTACGTACTAGGCTTGCTTTTGTTGGAATTTGAAGTCTTAGAGAAGATTTCCCTGTCACGGAAATCTCGTGTAAGATCATTCTTTTCGTCGCACTGTTGAGTTCTCTAATAAAGTCGCTCAGATATCGACATGCTTGAAATTAATTCCACCAAATATCTACTGTTATAATAAAGTAATTGGTCAGCCACTATTCAACGGCTATATGAAATAAGTTTTGTATTTCTTGCTTCAAAATTGCCTGAATAGCAACGTATTTAAAAAAAAAGTTCATCCGCTATTTCAACCCCTTAGGGATGAGAATATCGACAAATCGGTGATGCTACAGTGTAAAACAACGTCTACAAATTTCAAGTTGCTATCGTCTGTAGTTTCAATTTTCAGCGCCGTTTTCTGTCTCTTAGAAACTGATCGAGGACGTGAAATTTCTTTCTTAGGCATTGGCATCTTAGTTGTTAGTTTTAATTTTCAAACTGCAATATGAATTTGTTGCAGAGAAACAGCTGAAGAATGTGTTTCACGTTTAGCTGTATATAACCTCTTTGCTATTATAGTGTCCAAAGTCATCGCTAGTCGAAAGTCCGAATTTTATTCGACCTTCGATCAATATATCTTCCATCCTCTTATAGCTATCGACATGGAACTACTATGGTTTACCACGGGAGACTTTGTACTACAACGACACAGAGATATCAGGGGTCTCCATTGTGTAGTTTTTGCTGAAGAGCAAAATATTGACTCATACACGTAGAATTTTATATAAGTCTTTGACTTTAAGTCTTTAACTTTAAATTCTTCCTTACCTTTATCGCTATCAATCCTCGTCCACCATAGTGCACAATGGGAGACTGATACTTACTACCACATACAAACAGTACTCGTTTACGATGTGGAGTTTTGACTGTAGAGGGAAATGTAGGCACAAATACCTCTCTCTCTCTCTCTCTCTCTCTCTCTCAGCAGAGTGTCCGTATATTTGTACGTGTTGCATAGAAATCTACAATTTTGTTCCAATCTTTATGAAAGTTTGCACACGTACGCTTCAATCCATGAAAACGGTCGCCGTAAGTGAATGAACCACATACGATATGTAGTTCACGAGATATGACGTCATAAACAATGAGATGCGCGGAAAACTGCTGCATTTAGCGACAATACAGCTCATTTTCTCCTAAACCATTGGACCGATTTCAACCAAATTGCCGTGAGGTACAATTGCTGCAGGGTTAAGAATCATATACGACACATGGTTCAGAACATGTTACGTCATAACCAATAAAATCGCAAATAATGCCATATAATGCGGCGAGACTTTCGAAATACACTGTATGAGAATGACAGTACTTAGCGACTTGCAACAAACTTTAAACTTAATTTCAAACCTTTATTAAACTTTATCTTGCTGGCAGCCATAATAAAATGATGAAAAGAAAAAAGTTTCTCGCTTATTATTTTTCCGCTGTTTATGGAGTAAGACTACGGCTCTCGGTATGACGTTACAATTTATAATTTGAACATTACAAATTGTAGCCGCAGGCAACTTAAAAGACAGTATACACGCATATAGTTGAGTGTACCTTCTAAATTTTATCACAGTACGATAGTTCATGAGATACGAGCACATAAACAGTAACGTTCATGGAAAATCGCCCTTTCCCGCACCAACTTTCAATCTATTATTTATTTACTACTAACTGTATTCCCAAGAGATTTTAGAGACATATAGCCCTTACATAAATGAATATATACCTGAAAAAAGGGCGGAATAAATAAATAAATACCGGGGCAACGTCGGGTTTTCAGATAGTATATATATATATATATATATAGTTGTAAGAATAAGGTTTGCGTCTGTGCGAATCCTACGTTATCGTCACCCCTGGTTGTGCTGTACATATAAACTTGTGCTTTACGGCGCCGAATGTACGGTGCCAATGTATCGCCAGTATCTTGCTTGGAAAATTGCGGTAGTGCTCTGAGAGAGCGTGTCACACTTGGCCGGTATCCGGCGGCTGTGGGAGGGGTCGGTGTATATAAGCAGCCCAGAAGACTCGCAGCGGCATCAGTCATTGCCTGCTCCACCGGTACCACCTGCAGCAGCAATGAGGATCCTGGTGAGTGAGGCGCGAGTCCTGCAGTGGCTTCCAACCTTTTCTATACTAGAGACCGCCTTGATTTCCTTATTGTTAGCAGAGATCACAAGGTTTAAGGAAATCAAACAGTGTCAATATAAAATAAACTTTATGTTCCAACTACACAGTAGCATGGACTAACAGTTAATTTGGATAACATTGTCCCAGGAGAACAACATCGATCTTGATGATATTTGTGTTTTCATAAGAGTCTTGATCGCAGAGGTATTTTACTTTACCGTTTTCTACCTAATGTAGGCCGGTTCTGGACTCTGTAGGACTGCCGAGGTTATTGGTGACTGCTCCAACTGCTTTTGATGACCAGTTACCAACAGACGGCCAGAAAACAGCCACGTCAGTCCTACAGTGTCCAAATCCGGCCACACAAGCTGTATATTTATTATTTCTGAGGATGACCTATATTAGGCTGAAACCGGTAAAATAAAATATTTTTACATGAAACGCATTTTTAAAACAATCGGCTTTTTATTAAAAACCTTATATATCAACCAGTTTCGGTCAATAGACCATCTTCATGGATAAAAATGTGTCTGAATGGTAAAATGTATCAAATAAAATACATCTAGTTGACACAAATAGGAGTCAGTATAACTAAAAATATTAAAAATACAGTGGTCATCTTAGATAAAACCAATCAGTCAACACAACATACAGGTAAGAACAGACTATCAATTAGTTGCCTCAACTAGATGTATTTTATTTGATACTTTTTACCATTCAGTTTTAATACCTTTTTAGCCGACCGCGGTGACCGGGCGTTCTGCGGCGCGTCAGACACAGTCTGCACGGCCACTGCAGTTGGGGGTTCAAATCCCTCCTCCGGCATGGATATTTATACCGTCCATGGTGCTAGTTAGTTCATAAGTGGTTTGTAAGTTTACGGACTGATAATCCCGTAGTTAAGTCCCATACGCTCTATAAACATTTGAATATTTTTTGAACGCCTTTTTATCCATGAAGATAGTTTAATTACCGAAACTGGTTGATTAATAAGGTTTTTAATAAACAGTCGATGGTTTTAAAAATGCACACTCGCCTCACGAGAGCATTCAAATATTTTCACCATTGCGATCAAGACTTATTGAACTACAAATATGTGGTAAGAGTACTATTGTAAAAGAGATTTTTAATAGAAAACTTTATCGGTTCACAACAATGACATATTAGATTTTAGTCCTATTTTCAAATTCGTTAATCCTACGGCACTGTTGTTCAGAGCTATAGACATCTTACCACTGACATTCAATTCATTTCTGGATATATTTTCAAGCAGGAAACCTGTATTCACTTAAATAAATCGTAGATAATATCCTAGGTTATTTCCGGACTCTTACTGAATGATTTTGCATACATAGTAGTATGCTGAGTAGTATACATTATTGTATGACTTTGCTTTTTTTATAACATAGCAGTCCAAGTGGATGAATTCAGATAAGTTCTTAAACTTCCTGTCATTAAGGAGTTCACGATACTAGGAGAGACATATTTCAGGCGGTACGAATGTTATCCACTTACGTTATCAACAGTGAAATTATCGTGCGCACACAATACGATGGACGAACCACGTAAGAAGGAATTAATAGTTTAGAACGAATAAAAGTTTGATATTTTAAATCTTACGCGATCCATATTTTATTTCTTGGGGAGCAAAAGGGTCTGAATCACTGTTTTAGTTTAAAAAATGCATATTGTCACCCATCATCAATTTATTGTATTTAGAACTTTACTGGTTTCGTATATTATACAACACCAGAATAGTTTATATATTTATGCCAAATAATGTAATGTAATCAGTGTGTATAATTTTACCTATCTGATGATGGGTAATATTCGAAGTCGGTAAAGTTCTAAATACAATTAACAGCTGTTGGTTGACAATAAGCGTTTTTAAGGTGTGTTACGGCTATTATCACACATCTCAGTAAAAATTTGAACTGTTTTAATGGCTGTGGAAGGGTAAAACTTATCGATGTAACAAATCGTGCCATTTCTTATTTTAGTCATTCCTTAAAACGTATTAGTAATATTTCATACAAGTTTGCCTCTCAAATTTTAAAGACGTGGTGTGATGTATTTTCAAGAAAGGTTGTACTCGAACTTATTTAAGATAATCTTAAAGTTTTAAAACAGTAGATAGCGATAGGAAGGATATTACTAATATTTTTGAAAACATTATGGTGTCTCAGTGGCATGAATAATTTATGCAGAAGTCGGATCAGATCACAAATTTATTTTACGGTGACCAATTTCAGCCATATTAATGACCATCTTCAGACCATTACAACTATAGTAATGGCCACCGGTTTTGCTGAGTCGGAGCTGTCTGGCAGTTAGATATCGACTGCTCCAGAGTTTTTCAACGTGCAGGAATTTTTAAACGAAAGAATCGCTGAACTATTGATCGGTTGGCCTGGACCCAATGATTTAGCCTTAGTTTACTGGCTTCCAAGGTCACGAGGCTTGGGTGTATGTGATTATTTCTTGGGGGTTTGTAGAAGATTCTCTAAATGTGCCTCCGTTACAGACAGCAAAGAATCCTGTTGCAGCAGCTTTGAAAGCTGTAACTCCAGACATGATCGTCGCAGTGTGGAAATAGTCTGAATACTGCATTCAAATATGCTATACACCTTGCGGGGGGGTATATTGAACATCCAACATACACCTTTCAAGTTTCCCATTCATAAAAAAATTAATAAAAATAAGACGTTCATTGCAATTGTTAATTAGTTACAGAAATAGAGACATGTCAAATCGATTCTTGAATGAAACTTTCACTCTACAGCGGAGTGTGCACTGTTATAAAACTTCTTAGATTAAAATTGTGGGGCCGAACGAGAATTCGTACCTGGGATCTTTGCCTTTCGCAAGCAAACGCCTTACCTCCTACTTTACAAACTTCTCAGACTTCACAGAAGGGCCCTGAAGCGTGAAGATATATTTCAGAGGGCAGAGCGCTTGCACCTGAAAGGCTAAGGTCCCAGGTTGGAATCCCGTTTCCGGCACACAATTTAAATCTGCCAGGAAGTTTCAGATGATTCTTTTGATACACCCTGAAAAATCTATCAAACGTTGTCATTGTTATGTAAACCCAGATAGAGCGGTATTACTTTTGGTTCAATCTTTTGAGAAGCTATTGATTATCTTCATACGACTGCAAAAGATCGCTATGAGTGATTTTTTTTCACAATCACTCCATTAGTTTTGCAATACTACCCTTGTTTCTTGAAGAGTGTGATAATGAAATTTTTATAATTTTAATCTGTTGAGTCATTGTTATTAAAATATTATTTAAAATTAAATATATACTTACAAATGTCTCAAAAATTAAAGAATGTTCAAGAAATACAAACCCAGCTATATGGAAGTCTTCAATATCTTCTATATGACCATCAGATTTGAAGCCATTTCCAAGCTCTGTGCAGTCAACAATACAAGCTATAGAAATAAATCAAGTCACTGTACACGAATTCTTAAATACAAGAATGAAGAAGCTAGTTGCCGCTCTCGTCTTCTGGAAGGACGTCAGCGCTATCTTGGTTAATGTATGAGATACTATGTTAATGCAAAATTATTCAACATTTAAGAATTACCCTATTCAGCTGCATAGTTCAGTAGTAAGAAGCATTTTGTTAGAAGCAATTAATTGTATTAAGCTGAACTGAGGAATCCCTCTCTCACAAAAGTCTCACTTTTTAAACGGCATTTGGGCTACTTGATTGAAACATTTTGCTGCTCTTTTCAGGTGTGCGTGTTCCTGTTCGGACTGGCTCTGGCCGAGGAGAAGCAAGTGGAGAAGCGGGGTCTGATCGGTTCCCTGGGTAGCTATGGCGGTGGTGGGTACGGCATTGGCGCCAGCAGCTACAGCAGTGGTGGCATCAGCGGAGGCTATGGAGTTGGATATGGTAGTGGTTACGGAGGCGGCTTTGGAGGTGGCTACGGAGGCGGCATCGCCTCTGGTGTTGGAGGCGGCCAGGTGACCAACATCGCCATCACCAAGCAGGTGCCGGTGCCATATCCGGTGCCAGTTCAGCGCACTGTCCCGGTGCCAGTCAAGGTCCCCGTGACGGTGCCGGTCAACAGGCCGGTCCCGGTGCCCGTGCCGCAGCCGTACCCTGTGCCCGTGCAGAGGCCGGTCCCGGTACCCGTCAGCGTCCCTAGCCCGGTGCCCGTGCCGGTACCACAGCCCGTCGTCGTCAACCAGCCGGTGCCTGTCGTCGTGGGTGGCGGAGCTGGCGTCGGAGGAGGATTCGGAGGCGGCATTGGAGGAGGCATTGGAGGAGGCTATGGTGGCTACGGTAGTGCCATCGGTGGCGGCTACAGTGGAGGCTACGGTAGCTCCATCGGCGGAGGCTACAGTGCTGGCATCTCCGGCGGCTATGGAGGCTATGGGAAATACAGCCACTAACATCAGCAGCTGACCCCAACATCTGAGCAACACACGACACCAGAGATTCATTATTTGTGCTGTACGTATGTATGGGTGAAAATAAATGACATGCAGGAAACATCTTGTGTTTCAGTTATTTTACTCTTTAAGTCAAACACGCCAAACTAAAAGAGGTGGTTTGTTTCCCACTATACCCCATGTGTACTTACAAAGTAAAAATAAAAAAAATTGTTGTCGTAGCGTATGGTGGAGGTTACAATGGTGTCGTTGGAGGTGGCTACAGTGCTGCCATCGGCAGTGGTAGCTATGGTGCTCGCTATGGAGGTACCTACTCTGATGGCATCAGTGGAGGCTATGGTAAATACAGTTTACAAGCATATACAGGAAATTATGCCCTCGAAATAGTTTGATCCACAATTGATACTCTGCACCCAACGTCGTTTTCACTTTCGTACGTATCTTGGTACGCCTCTTACTGCAAAGGGGCATCTGCTAATCCTCGTTTACCTCACGTTGCACTACAAATCATCACCCTTTCAACGGGGTTCCCAGGGGCCAGATCTGGAGAGACGAGCGACGAGACATCAAAGTGATTCAGTTTTTTATACGATATTCAGTTCTTGACCTGTGAGAAGTCGGTTTTGCCCTCCTGTACCCTCCGATTCCACATTCTGCTGCCAATCACTGGACCGCGACCAACGGCCATACGATACGATAAACCGCAATCGCGATAGTCTACAATCCGACCTTTATCAAAGTCGGAAACGTGATGGTACGCATTTCTCCTTCTTATACGAGGCATCACAACAACGTTTCACCAGGCAACGCCGGTCAAATGCTGTTTGTGTATGAGAAATCGGTTGGAAACTTTCCTCGTCTCAGCACGTTGTAGGTGTCGCCACCGGTGCAATCATGTGTGAATGCTCTGAAAAGCTAATCATTTGCGTATGACAGCATCTACTTCCTGTAAAAAATGTTGATATGTTTGTATAGTCTATGGGACTTAACTACGGGGACATCAGTCCCTAAACTTACAAACTACTTATGAACTAACTAAGACTAAGGACGGCACAAATATCCATGCCCGAGGGGGGATTCGAACCCCCGACCGTAGTGGCCGTGCAGACCGTGACTGGAGCGCCTCAGTCTCCTCGGCCACCGCGGCCGGCTCTACTTCCTGTCCGTTGAATTTCGTGACTGTAGCACGTCATCTTCGTTGTGTAGCAGGACTGTAAAATGGACATTTGGTCATGGAGGTGATCAACCAGACACGTGCACAATGATGGTTATCATTTTATGTTTTTTTTGCGGTTTTAACTGTGACCAGTCATCATTTTATATCTGTCCACCACCATATGATTTTATATATAAATATCAACCTGTACACCTATTAGATTTTTATGTGGAACACTATTATAAGCAGTTTTATGTCAATGAGAGCAGGTGATGGCTCCCTAGTGTTTCGAAACCGGTCGCTTTGAATAAATAAAATAAAAAATTGCGATCTTGGCATCTATCCTTCCGTTTACTCATAACGCATCCGCGGTTGGAGCAATGTTGTCAGCATATATGGCAGACGGCTGGAAAATGGAAACGAATGAGATAGCCAATGATGCGGTGCAGAAACCCTTGCACTACAGCTCGTGGTAGCCATTTTTAACACCTTCTGTAAAGAAAGTGTTGATTTGCAATGTATAAGTAATTAACAAGAAACGTATATTTTCTAAATCTATAAATATGACGCTTTGTAATTCCTTGTTGTGCTCTTACTGTATGAGTAAATACTAACTTTTTTATAAGGATAGTATTAAACTATTCCTTAGTAACATGTTAACTCATTTTCCGTTACTTAGAGAGACTAATTTTAGCCCAATCTTAAATTTATAAAAATACCTGATAAAAGCACAGTTTCTCCGGCATCTAGGATTTCTTTGACGCACTGGAACGTAACTTATAAAACATTATTAACCGATGCGTTTGCTGTGCTCATGGACGTAGATTATTTCTTCTTCGACGTTTAAAATAGTGATATCGGTTGACCGAGCGTTGTTACAAAGTGGCATTGTTATATAAATACTTTGCAGCAGTACCTAGGCAGTAATTACAAACGTTAAACGAAAATAACTATAACTGTATCTAGTTCAGTATTTTAGTAAATATTTTTGTCCAAAATTTCCTAAATATTCCGAAGTACACAGGTTGGCTACAAATGCAGAAACTGTTCCACTTCGTTAGTGTAGCCGAAGAAAACCGTATCTAACATATACTTATTTTGGAAAATCCTGTTCTCCACTGCTAGCTTTCGATCTTATTACGTATGAAGTTGATATTTAAATGACAAAATTATGAACGCCATTAATCATTTTAATGCAATACGTGCTACATTAGTATATTACATTACAATTCCACTGCGAGTTACCTCCTTCTCACATGTAGTCACAGTCATGTCGTCGTCGTTGCACGCACAATACAAGTGTCATCACATACTCGTTCAATAATGCAGTAGAGGTCATTGTGATGGGTAATGACATTCTGTCACAGAACGCAGTGCCTATATCTTCCACCCTCTTATAGCTATCGACACGGAACTGCTATGGCGTACAACGGGAGACTTTGTACTACAACAACACAAATCGTTAGTTTCCATTACGTAGCTACTCACAGGGTTTTCGAGGCTAATATATATATATATATATGTGTGTGTGTGTGTGTGTGTGTGTGTGTGTGTGTGTGTTACGCACGCTGTATGTTAGTAATATGGCAGCGAACACAAAATGCAGGCTTCACTGACAGCAATGATATTCCATACAGTACTGTCAGTCTAGTTAATGTATGTCTGTGATATAAGCTAACGAATCCACTAGATCTTTCACACTCTTATAGCTATCGACAAGGAAGTGCTACGGTTTACAACGGGAGACTTTGTACTACAACAACATAGAGAGATCGGTCGTCTCCATTGTGTAGCTTTGCTGCAGAGCAAAATAGGCTCTAAGGCGCCTTGCTGCGGTGTGTGCTGTTGCTAGCCGATGGAGGTTGGAGTTCTCCCTCGGGAATGGGTGTGTGTGTGTTGTGTTAATGTTAGTTTAAAGTTAGTTTAAATAATTTGTCAGCCTAGAGTTTGATCAACGCAGTGGTCAAGTCCCATAGAATTACAAACGTGTGAACATTTGTAGACGTCTAACCATGGTCGAACGTGTCTGCAACGTAATGTTTTTCGTCACGAGTTTGAAGACCGAAATGAAGCCGTAGAATATAATCCGGTGAGCCCATCATCAGCGAATTCCAAATATTTAAACATTTCGACCGTTTCAGGGCACTGAAATAAATCCAGCGGTAAAGTGAAAATTTGAGCTGGACCGGGATTCTTGCTTCGGACCAGCGGATACCTATACTGAATTACCGCAAGAAGCAGAGCGTATTCATGTGTTCACATTGAAATTGCCTGTTGGAGGCATGTGTTCAATTTTTGATATAGTGTCTGTTCTTTTTGTACATGTTCGAATGTATATACTGCGAGCAAGGGGACTAATGGTAATGGGGCACTATCATCGTAGTGTACTGTAAGTTGAGAATCTAATTTGGAGGGGAAGTAGGCATGGATGGCCTTATAGGTTAAGAATACTGCCTTGATTTATTTCTATGGGAGGCACTCAAAGATGCAGGCTGTGACGAAGCCCCAACTACTGACGATAGGCATCGTCGAATCACTGGGCCATGCTCTAAAATTTCATACACTGTAATTACGTCTATTCACAGTTCTTTCGAATGGATCGAAAATGTGCGTTTCATTCTATTATCAACATTTTGAACCCATGTAGAAATAAAGGATAAAGTTGTAAAATATAGCTAATTGTTATGTGCTTTGGATGGTCACCAAAGCATTGGTAGTAAAGTGTTTATTACAGCAGTTATGGGTAGGCCTATACGAAATTGTAATGTCAAATAAGCGTTGTGCATGTATTGCACTTAGCTGGTAACGCTGTGATTACGCACTTAGGTTGAGCATGGAATGATGTTTCGTTAAGGATATTTATTTTGTGTTGTACGGGTGGGCACCAAATTATTTGTAACAAAATGTTTAGTTCAGTTAAGGTGCCCCATATGATTTAAAGCAGTGTGGGTTGAGACAATTGCCTGACAGCATAGAATTACACAGGCACATGCAGGAAACGAAAGGTCAAATTTTCCTCCTATAATTTAGATACTTCATGCAGTAGTTGCTTTTTGCAGCATGTAAGACCTCTTTATTTTCGAAGAATGGACAGGTGATTTCTGTTTCAGCTCATGTACATCTGGGAAGATAAAAAAATGTGAAGTAGTTTTCGTATTTTCTTTGTGATTAGGTAGATTCTAGCATATGTCATATATCCTTATACAACATTCTTAGATGAACCTTGTAAGGAGTCAAATTTCCTTGTCATTTTCTTCATATTCGGACCTCAAAATCACATTCTACTCGCCAAGACTAATCTTTTAAATATAAACTCGATGTGGTAAAGATATGTTCAATGATAATAACTATAATTTGAAATTCAAATTACGAGATCTTGTCGCTAGAGTGACAAGATAATCAAGGCTGACACGTACTAGTGAACAAACACCCAGAGTTTTTGTAAAGTGGAAGCGAGGTGGCTGCGCAGCGACAGCCAGCCAGAGAGCACAGATGGGTCCACACAATAGGCCACCCCAGGCCATCTTACGCATAAAAGCAACTTAAAAATCCTCGCTCTACCCTGGGGAAACACGACACGGACGCTTTCAAAAAAATCTTTGAAAGCCGTTTAAAAGGAACCAACATAGTTTTTCTCTCAAAGCATGTTTACTTGTAACTTGTTAGGATGCACGTGGAAAGTGGATTCCAGAATGCGCTATTTAATTTGAGAGGAATGCGTAAACGAGATGTTAACTGACATGATCGACCAGTGAGCCATGCGATGTTATAAAATGCACGATCCCATTGGCAGGCGAGTCACTGGCGGCGTAGCGCCAGTATCCCCCGAAAGACACAAGCAGGGCGGAAGAAGTTTATGCACAGAGATGCGCCCTCACGCCCCGGCTGTGTGTTGTCACGCACTAGCCGTCCGATGATCTCTCAGTGATTTTTGTGTGGTGCAGTATTTCACTGTGTGCAGCACATCTGTTGTGGAGCGAATCTTAATGAACCTCCAGTTGAGAGTACCGAAGATGGTGCATTGTTTATTGTGTTGACCGAGATGCTTCATATCCGGTGTGAAGATCAAAACCAACTGCAGAATGATTTGAATAAGATATCTGTATGGTGTAAGAATTGGCAATTGACTCTAAATAATGAGAAGTGTGAAGTCGTCCACGCCGCCGCGTGGGACTAAGGCGCTCCAGTCACGGTCTGCACGGCCACTAAGGTCGGGGGTTCGAATCCCCCCTCGGGCATGGATATTTGTGCCGTCCTAGTTCGTAAGTACTTCATAAGTAGTTTGTAAGTTTAGGGACTGATGACCCCGTAGTTAAGTCCCATAGACTATACAAACATTTGAACATTTTTGAAGAAGTCCACATGAGTAAGAAAAGATATCCGTTAAACTTTGTTTACATGATAAATTAGTCAAATGTAAAGGCCATAAACTCCACAAAATACATAGGAATAACAATTACTTCTGACTTAAATTGGAAAGAACACGTAGATAGTGTCGTGGGAAAGGCGAACCAGAGACTGCGTTTTATTGGCAGAACCCCTAAAAGATGCAACAGAACTACTAAAGAAACTGCGTACAGTACGCTTGTCCGTCCTTTTATGGAATATTGCTGCCCAGAGTGGGATCCTTATCAGGTGGGTTTGGCGGAGGACATCGAAAGAGTCCAAAGAATGGCAGCTCGTTTCGTATTGTCGCGATACACGGGAGACAGCGTTACGGAAATAATACAGGATGTGGGATGGGAATCATTACAACAAGGACGCTTATCGCTGCGGCGTGGACAGCTTACGAAACTACAATCGCCAACATTCTCCTCCGAATGCGAAAATATATTGTTGACTCTCACTTACATTGGTAGAAATGGTCATCAGAATGAAATACGAGAAATCAGATCCCGAACGGAGAGATTCAGGTTTTCTTTCTTCCCGCGCGCTTTGCGAGAATGGAATGGGAGATAAAATAGTATAACGGTGGTTCGATGAACCCTCTGCCAGGCACTTAAATGTGATTTGCAGAGTATCCCATGTAGATGTAGATGTAGATGAACACTGACAGAGAACATTAGTTAGCGCTTGCGAGTGCATTTTTGAGTGTCAACGCAGTGGGTTAGTCTCAGTCCGAAGTACCACGCCAATTTATAGCCAGACTAGCATTTATAGGTCGTTCTTGACTTCATCATGACGCAGGATAAGTGCGATCGGCAGTAGTCGATCAAGACAGATAATATTTAGTTTTGCTTTCAGCAAAGACACAGCTATCAGCCGTCGATGCAGTAAACGGTATTGTGTGCGAACGCTTCAGTCCTATCATTTCTGACTTTGCGACAGCCTTGAACATAAACTGACGAAATTGCATTAATTTTAAAGTCAAGTGTGAAGTAGACACGGTTGTTCAGTCAATCTGCCAACTTTATTTTATTTTGAAATGCTTATACATTTCATCTATTCTGTCAACCTACCTGAAAGCGGAAAATTAAAAATCTCAAATGTTTAAATGTCTGTAAATCTATCGGACCAAACTGCGTGCTCATCAGTCCGTAGCTTACAAACTACTGAAACCTAGGTAAACTAACGTAAGCACAACACACACACCCATGCCTCAGGAAGGACTCGAACCTCCACGGCGAGCAACCGCGCGCTCCGCAGCGAGACGCTTTAGACCGCTCGGCAACTCCATCTTGGCAGACAATATCTAATTTATTGTTTTTATAAATTAAGTTTTCTAAAAAGGTTAAATAATAAATCAAATGATTCACAATCAGTTTTTCATTTCAGTGACTATCGACATCACATTAGTTCAAATGTTTGTTAAGGTTAAGGGACTTAAATGTCGTTAAACTTACAAACTACTTACAGGAGATGACATATACATCTATCTTTATTTAAGTGATAAAGTTTCACTGATTGTAGGTAGGCAAGGAGCATCTTTCTGACATCTGCGTGACGTGTTGTTGATGTCTTCCTTGCAGAAGACTCGGGTACAATAGGTCAGATAAAGCCATTGTGCACTATAAATACTTGGAAGGGTAGAATAAAAATCTCAGAAGCATACCTTTCACGTTAGATAATGGTTATATAAAACGAACGGGTACAGATACACAAAAACTATTGATTGTACAAAAATGTACAACTGTTAAACTACTTTTCTACATGGCTTCCGAAATTTCGGTAATTATGTGGAAAAGTAGTTTAAGACTTGAATAATTTTGTGCAATAAAAATTTCTTCTGTAACTGTGTACAATTTCATTTCATTACCAAACGGAACTTACTTTCTGGAAGCATTATAAAATGTTAGGTTAACTGAAGAGATATGGAGTGAAATTTTTGTAATAAGTCAAGTAGTTTACGAGATATAAATGTTGGAAGATGCATTGTCGTGTTGAAAGGCAGTTTGTAAAAATTGTATTTCGAATATTACAAGTAAAAAAATTAATTGCAGGTCGAATAGAAAGTGTATAGAAGTGACTATCAAAATGAAAAAGGTTAGACAGTGTTACGTTAAAAAAAGTAAATTTCCGTGTTGTCTCCCACTATCAGTGCGATGCTGTCGCAGCGATTTTTGTGCAGAGATGCGTTAAAGGCTCTGGCGCAGTATTGCACAATAAGGAGCACCTCCGTCGTAGAGCAAATCTCAGTGAATCCCCGGTGGAGAGTACTAAAGATTGCGCGTTGTTCATAGCGTTGACCGAGATACCTTATATCCGATCATGCCAGTTTATAGCCGGACTTGCGCTTATGGGTCGTTCTTGACTTTGTCAAGACGCAGGAAAAGTGCGATCGGCAGTAGTCGATCAAGACAGATAATATTTAGTTTCAGCGAGGATGCAGCTAGCAGCCGTCGACGCAGCTAACGGCATTGTGTGCAGTCGCTTTAGGCAAACTCCACCCATCCCCAAACAGCAATAACAGATACATTTGTTTTACCATTGCGTACCATTTCGGACTTTGCGACAGTTTGACCATAAACTGAAAAAACTGAGCCGGCCGCGGTGGCCGAGGGGACAGAGGCGCTCCAGTCACGGTCTGCACGGCCACTACGGTCGGGGGTTCGAATCCCCCCTCGGGCATGGATATTTGTGCCGTCCTTAGTCTTAGTTAGTTCATAAGTAGTTTGTAAGTTTAGGTACTGATAACCCCGTAATTAAGTCCCATAAGCTATATAACATTTGAACATTTGAAAAAACTGAATTAAGTATGCGCCGTTGTTCAGCCATTCTACCAACTTTATTTTATTTTGAAATTGCTTATACTTTTCATCTATTCTCTCAACCTATCTGGGTCTTGGAAATTAAAATATCTAATTTATTGTTTTTATAAATTTTAGTTTTCGAAAAAGTTTAAATAATAAAACAAGTGACTCACAATAAGTTTTTCATATCAGTAACTAGCGACATCACTTTAGCAGCCGAACTGGTCCTCAATTTGTCAATTTTAAGATTTTTTCTTACAGGAGATGTCATCTACGTCTATGTTTACATAAGTGATAAAGTTTGGCCGATTGTAAGTAAGCTAGGAGCATCTGTCTGACTTCTCCGTGACATGACGTTGATGTCTTCCTTGTAGGAGCCTCGGGTACAATAGGTCAGATAAACCTGTTGTGCACTATAAATAGTTGGAAGAGTAGAATAAAAATCTCAACAGCATAGATTTTATGTTAGGACTTTCGTCCACAATAGGTCTTAGGTCAACGGAAAGCAAAGCGTTACAATAGTCGACCCGGCTATTTCACGGTTTACAATTACTCAGCCATATCCGGGACGCCTGCTTGGTATTGTTTGCACTGCTAACCCAGATTCCTGCTACCGCTCCCTCAAAGTTTGGGACATTCATCGGATTTTTTACGGCAGGATTCAACGTCGACATTAACAACCGCTATATCACTGTAATTGGTTTCTGAAGAGCTATCTAATGCAGTTATAAAACTTAAGCGATTCCATTAAAAAAGTATTGGCTTCCGTATATCAGTTCAAGTCGGTACTAAAAACAGTTCACCAAACAAAAATATATTTGCCTCTCGACACTCGAGCATGTGCCGCAAACCGCGTGTCGGTAAATGTCACAGTTCACTAAAAAAATGTGTCTTACATCTTACGTGACTCACCATGTATGTTCAAATGTTTGTTAAGCTTAAGGGACTTAACTGCAGGGTCATCAGTGCCTACACTTACAAACTACTTATGTAATAGCTTATACTAAAGACGAGACAAACACCCATGTCCCAGGGGGGGGGATTCGAACCCCCGACCGTAGCGGCCGTGCAGACCGTGACTGGCACGCCGCAGAGCAACGACCACTGAAGCGGCCTCACCATGTATTTCTGAAGTATATATGTTTAACAAAAGTAATATAGGTGCAGCTGATTGGGGCTGTTTAAAATCCTATCTAGGTTGAACCACATGAGAATTAAGTACGGTGGCCTTGTCAGGTGAGTCCCGCATTAAGTTGCTAAAACTTGCTGCTACGTTTTGAGTGTGATGCTTGCAAAGTGTTGTTGTCTCCAAGAGCCGGCCGCAGTGGCCGAGGGGACTGAGGCGCTCCAGTCATGGTCTGCACGGCCACTACGATCGGGGGTAAGAATCCCCCCTCGGGCATGGATATTTGTGCCGTCGTTAGTGTTAGCTAGTTCATAAGTAGTTTGTAAGTTTAGGGACTGATGACCAAGTAGTTAAGTCTCATAAGCTCTACAAACATTTGAACATTTTTATTGAACGTACCAAACAGTCGGAAGTCCGGGCTCTAGCTGCTCCTATTTGAACATGCCCAGTACACTTTGTGTGACCCTGGAGACGTGTAGATACACATTATCATGGAGCAAAGGCCTAACGATTAGTGTCGGACCTAGGGCGTCGAAAATGTCGGTCAACATCAGCTTGCCTACTGATGGCAAAGCCTTGAATTTTTTAGGGGCAGGTGACGATGCATGCTTCACGTCCCTGGAGGTCGCACTTTATATCAAAGCGACATTTTCAAATTTCAACCGGTTTGGTTGGTAAGACATTTTGTATCTTAAATGTGAATGAATGAGTTCCCAGTGTATACAACAGATGAAAAGTTCTTTGGCTTCTAGACGGGTGTCAGTGTCTCCTAACTGCAGCGCTTAGAAGAAACTGCCACCTGGCAGGAAGCCCGATAACTTTTCATCAGTTTTGTATCTTTTCATTTGAACACTCCTCGTAGTTATGTTTGGTTACTTACTGACCATTTGTAGCCATTCATGATGTTGCCAAACAGCTGCGGAATCCTTATGATTGACACTGCGTCATTGTGTAAAAAAATCACCCAACAACCGTTTATTAAAGATATACAAAAATGTATATATAATAACTTAGAGACAATATTGTAGAAAGGGAGGAGTATATAGATGAACATGAAACAGGACATACTATATTGAGAGAAGAATTTGACAGAGCACTGAAAGACCTAAGACTAAATACAGCCCCTAGAGTTGACGACATTCCCTCAGAACTACTGAAGTCCCTGAGAGAGCCAGCCATGACAGAAATATTCTACCTGGTTCGTAAGATGTATCAGACAGGGAAAATACCCTCAGCGTTTAAGAAAAATGTAATAATCCCCGTTCCAAAGAAAGCAGGTGCAGACAGGTGTGACAGTTTAATAAATTGCAAAATTTTAACAAGAATTATTTACAGAAGGATGCAAAAGCTGATAGATGCCAACCTTGGGGAAGACCAGTTTGGATTCAGGAGAAATGTAGGAACACGGGAGGCAATCCTCACTTTACGGATTATCTTAGAAGATAGCCTAAGTAAAGGCATTTGTAGATTTGGAGAAATCTTTTGACAATGTAAATTGGAATACACTCTTTCAAATTCTGAAACCAAAAGGAGTAAAATATAGGGAACCGAAGGTTATTTACAACTTGTACAAAAACCAGTTATTAGAGTTGAAGGGCATGAAAGGGAAGTAGAGATTGGGTAACGAGTAAGTGTTGTAGCCTTTCTCCAATGTTATTCAATTTGTACTCTGAGCAAGCTATAAAGGAAAGCAAGGAGAATTTGGATTAAAGTTCAGGGCGAAGAAATAAAACCTTGCGTTTTGCCGATGACATTGTAATTCTGTCAGAGATACCAAAGGACCTGGACGAGCAATTGAAAGGAATGGACAGTGTGTTGAAAGGTGCATATAAAATGAACATTAACAAGAGCAAAACAAGGGTAATGGAATGCAGTCTTAGAAAATCATGCGATGCTGAAAAAATTAAATTATGTAATGAATCAATAAAGGTGGTAAATGAGTTTTGTGACTTGGGCAGTAAAATATCATATTATGGTCGCAGTACAGAGGATATAAAATGCAGAATGGCAATGGGAAGAAAAGCATTTTTTAAAAAGAGGAATTTGTTAACATCGAATATTAATTTAAATGTAAGGAAGGCTTTTCTGAAGGCATTTGTGTGGAATGTTGCCTTGTGTGGGAGTGAATCATGGACAATAAACAGTGCAGACAGGAAGAGGATAGAGGCTTTTGAAATGTGGTGTTACAGAACAATGCTAAAGATTAGGTGGGTGGATCGCGTAACTAATGAGGATGTACTGAACAGAATTGGGGAGAAAAGGTATTTCTGGCAAACCTTTTCTAAAAGAAGGGATCGATTGGCAGGACACATTCTTAGACATCAAGGAAATGTGAATTTAGCACTGGAGGGAAGTGTGTGGGGTAAATATAGCAGATGGAGACCAAGAGATTAGTAAGCAAATTCAAATGGATGTAGGTTGTCGTTCTTATGAGGAGATGGAGAGGCTTGCTCAGGATAGAGTAGGGTGGAGAGCTGTATCAAACCAGTCTCCGGCCTGAAGACCACAATAACAACAAGATATACTAAAATGAGACCATCTTCATGCTCCATCACCGATTTCTTGGTTGTTTGCACTGCATTCTTTGACCGGTAAGCCTTTTCGTGCAGTTCGGTCTCATCCTGTCGTTGAAGACCCGTAATAATATCATTCAGAAGCTTGCTGATACCTCTTGGGGTTGCAGTGCTCAAATCATAAGATCATACACTGTCGCTGAATACTGCTGTCCAACTTGGATAAACAGTGTTCACTCTAGGGAAGTAGATGTTCAACTCAATCAGGCAATGCGACTTATCACAGGTTGCATACGTAGCACTCAAACTACATGGCTACCAGTTTCAAGTACCATCCAATCTCCAGCTCTACGAAGATTCGAAGCCCTCCTGAAGAACTGGAGAGACATTCAAAAGAATCTCCAGGAACACGTACACAATGATGTACTAATAGCAAAACATCAGTGTCTGGAGTCAAGAAAAACCACCTTGGCGAAGTGATTAACATCTTGAAGTCTCCAACTTTGACATCAACGAAGCATGGAAAAGCCAGTGGGAAGAGTCGTCAGTGTTCAATAGTCATCTGCTTAAAAACCCTGCCCTGCTCGTTTCGGGCATTAAAAACGATGTGTTTTATTGTTTGCAGGACAGATGCACAATTACGTCAGTTATAAATTTAAGTATCTTACAGAATGTCTAGGTCCATGCCATACGATTCTACATGGATATTTAAGTCTTTTTCTGTCATATTTAGATTTTATCATTCAGATTACATCAAATCAAATGTTCAAATGTTTGTAAAGTCTATGGGACTTAACTACGGAGTCATCAGTCCCTAAACTTACAAACTACTTATGAACTACTTACGAACTAGGACGGCACAAATATACCTACCCGATGGGGGATTCGATCCCCCGACCGTAGTGGCCGTGCAGACCGTGACTGGAGCGCCTTAGTCCCCTCGGCCACCGCGGCCGGCTCAGATTACATCCCTTAGCAGTATTTTTACTAGTCTCCCTAAATCTGTAGTCAAACCGTGTTTGTCCAATGTAAACATTACTACACGATCTCGTAGCTATTTTATGAACTACAGAATTGTTGTTTTTACACTGCTTGTTGTCGACAAAGGTACGCAATATTGTGATTCTTCAGTTTCTCCCGGCGTATTTGATAATCAAAATATCCACGGGTGTACTGCCCGTTGGACACTATAGACCGGCAGTACACCCGTGGATAT
The DNA here is from genome assembly GCA_026315105.1 of Locusta migratoria. Taxonomy (NCBI): domain Eukaryota; kingdom Metazoa; phylum Arthropoda; class Insecta; order Orthoptera; family Acrididae; genus Locusta; species Locusta migratoria. The sequence goes on from CM048745.1 coordinate 188,224,966, forward strand.
TTTGAGTACGCAATATTGTCTTATGTTTATTGTGCGTCTGGAAACATTTTTAATTGTATTTTTAAAAGTCTTTATTAAATTGTCCACAAAAATACCCTGTACAGGTCATAGATACAGATTTGATATCTAGGAATAGGCTCAGGCCTCTTTCTTTTCTTCAATGCTGATTTATAAATGCTCCGTATCGAATTTTCGGTACCCATTATTTACACCTGTCTGTGTGATTATATCACCGTAAAGGTTCAGTTTTGCCAACCCGTTGAACATTGACCGATAGAAAGCGCTGTCAGACTGCTTTAATAATATCAGTTTTTCTAAAGATGACTAAAAAAAACCTATGGACTCATGGCGACATTAGTCACCCCCAAGCACACTGAGAGCAGTGAATGAAATAGTCTGTCCAGCCTGCACTACGCCATCATGGGCAGAGTTAGACAGCTGGCTACGGGAAGTCAATTCCTCTCTTTCAATGATTAATATTACCATTAAAACATGAAAGCACAGTTAATGAAAATATTCACTTGCGTTAAGTGAACTTTACATGTCTCGCTAATGTAATTATCCGAAAGGGGACGGTACTGATACGTAGTCAAAGTCTGCAACACAGATTTCATTTGTCAAGAAAATTATACCAATACATACTCTATTCCACGATGAAATATTGATACACTAAGAGTAAAATATGAATGCATAGTTTCGCGGCGAATGTTACTGTTAAGATTTTCTAGAGCTTCTAACCACGTCCAGTGGTTCGAAATTCAGGTGGTTTCGGACGAAATCACCTAGGTCACTGTGCTATTTCCTGTGACGTACTGGCGCACGTGTCGCCACCGTACATATTAATTTGGTGCATTTTGATGCACCGTGCAAAAGTAGTCTGACAACGAAATTCAACAGGACTGAGCTAATTACAGAAAATATTTAGGTAAAACTGATATAGCAATCGCAAAATTTTGCAAACAATCTTTTCAAGACGTACAAGCAGAAGACCCCTGGAGGAGGACTTAAAGAAGCAGGCGTTTTTGCCGTTTTGTGGCTCAGTAAGGGAATAATCAGTTGGTTTTATGAGTAACATAAGATCGACTCTATCTTTAGTTGTCGATGTGGGCGTTAGAACTCAACGTGTGTCAAAACTCCGTGTGGGTGCGGAAAGATGTACATTGAACACAGTGAGCAATATTGAACAGCGCTGTACCAAATAAAAAGACGCTTCAACCTGTTAATAAAAAAATCGGTAAATGTGGAGCATTCTCATGAATACAGACATCGTATTGCGTTTGAGGAGACTTCCGTTATTATAGGAACTATTGACAACTGTGATCAAGTGATATAAAATGCAACTGAGATTCAAGCATTGCGCAAAACTCTATACGATGACGGCTTTCTGCAGCTAAGCACTGCTTGGATTCCAGCTGTCGGAAGGTTAAGTCTGGCACGATAGGCACGCGACCAAAAGGTTTCCTTAAATGGTGACCTTGCGGGAAACAGTGACGGCAGCTATGTAAGGACAGCAATATTACGCAGTCGCCACCTGTTCAAAGCCCAAAGGGGAGGGTTCGAACCCCAGACGGGGAACGGCCTCACACATCGTAGCATAGCGCTTCAAAGCGCTCGGCCGCTCCGCCGCGGCTCGCCACCTGTTAATGGCGAAGGGAATATCGTCGGAAAGCGTGCGACTGAGAAGAAAGAGAGAATTAAGAAATGTTGAGTCGTCGGTAATCCTAAGGAACCAAACTTCAAAAGTACTTCAACTAATTTAGGAATAGAGGGATTAATCTAACGGACAACACGAAATCCCCGCTACTCATTGTGTGGCGCTCCAGACCGCACGTCTCTTCCCGAGACAATTTTATCATTAATAGTAATTTTTACTATTGTTGACATAATGGAATTAAGAATGTCAGCAAATGCACGAATATTTGGAAGAATTTTAACTTTGTTTATATTGTGAGAATAACAGGTAAAGCGAAGATCATTGGTACATAATTTTATTTGGACGACCGGTTTCGATGGTCTCTGTCATCATCATCTGGTCAAAGAATGTTTTCCGCGGCCATCGTTTTCTAATGTCAAGTTTTTGCATAAAACAAAGTGTGAGGGTGCACTATGTCATTGCTTTAAAGTGTTATTTCTTTCTACAAAGTAACTGTATCAGAGCTGGGAGATGATCAAATATTTATAAAAAATGGTAGAACTTAAATCGCGTAATTTTCTAGGAGATATAGAATGTCACTGAGAGGCTTAGAACCAGCAGAAGGGTAATCTACAGAAGCGATTGGATGGAGATGGCATTCACTCTTCGTGAGGAGACTGGACTGGACAGAGCTCATAGCTAGAAGCAGGAAGGAATATGGCCCCGCTTTTTATCTTTCAATATTTACGAGTGCAATTCAAGAACTCCCATTCTGAATTGTGCCTACACTTAGTATCTCACGATTCGTGGCATGATCCGGATACTTTGTGCAGACAGGTACGGGCGCATTGACATACTTTAATTTGTACCTCGCATTGAAAGTGAGTACTCAGCATTCTAAATTCATTTGCACGAATTAACATGACTGCATAATAACTACGTTTTATATTTCAGCACATATTTATTAGCAGGCCCTCCTCAGCATATGTTTGCCCATTTGTGGCTTCTGCTATAGGAAGCAAACTTTTAATCATGGCGTGCACTAAAATAGTTCTATTTCTTTCATCGAAATAAGGAGTATAGACTTCGTCTGTACAATATATGTTAAATTAAATGTAACCAGTAGGGTAATTCTCTGATCAGTGATTTATTTTGCAACTACTTTTGGCCTCAACCTGAAGCCATATTTACGCCCCTTAAATGTTACCAATGTAAATAAGTTGCCCATGGTAAAATCGTTATACCAATACATGATAGCTTTATGACACAAAATAACAAAATATAAGAATGTATCTATTACAATGACACATACAGCTACTGCACACACGGACTATATTATAACACCACATGGAATGTTAAACTTCACAGTAATAACTATGGGAAGGAAGATGTCACATTTGACACACAGATAAAATATAATGGACTTACATATTATATCACTATATTCTATCACTACCAATACACATAACCCAAAAAATGTCGTTCCATTCTGAAACGAGCGTTCGGGGTATCAATAAACGACATCCACAATGCATCACCTGAAGGACTCAACTTGATCAACGGACTGGAAATCTAAGAACTTTTGTAATGTGCATAATTAGTATAACACTTTGTACGTCTTTTCCTGTTCGTATATTTTGCTTGTCATATCTTACAATGTATACAATTAAATATAAAAAATAGACGAAGATTACTCACCAGGCGAAGGAGCACAGATGTGACAGCATCACAAATAAATAAATGAATACACACACACGCACAATCGCAAGCTTTCGCAACCCAGTTGCGTTTTCAGGCAGTAGGGAAGGAGAGGGAAAAGGAAATGATGAGGGTTTTAAGGAAGGGGGTAAGGAGCCATTCCAATCCCGGGAGAGGAAAGACTTAGATTGGGGGAAAAATGGAGGGTAAACAAATGCACACATGCCCACACATTCACACAGACACAAGTACTTGTGTACTTTCTTTCCCTCCTCCTGGACATTGTTTTATATATCTCGCCCAGTCCATAGCCATTAGCCGCAAAGGTGGATCTGAGATGTTGTAGTTCCGCCTGTAGGTGAACGTCATCGCTGATTCTGTGGGCCCTCCTTGTTAGTGTTTGTAGGGCGGATTTCTTCTGCATGGGGTGGTGGTGAGATGAGTCGTGGAGGTACCTTCCCGTGCTGGTAGCCTTTCTGTACACCCTGTGGCCGAGTTTACCCTCAGACGTTCGGTAGACTTCGACGTCGAGGAAAGGCAGCACCCCATTCTTTTCTACTTATATTGTGAAATGTATTTTGCTGTGCTGCCGATTGAGATGTTCACGAAAGTTCTTAATTCCTCTTCCCCATGTGGGCAGATGTCATCAACGTAACGCAGCCAGCATGCTGGGCGTAGTGGTGCTGACTGGAGAGCCGGTTCTTCAAATGCTTGCATGAAGATGTCAGCTGCAATCGGAGAAAGTGGGGAGTCCATAGCTACCCCGTCTGTTTGTTCGTAAAATTCTTCTTTCCACTTGAAGCAAGTCAGGCATTGGCGAACTAGGGCACAGGTGTCAGGTGCTAAGCGTTCTTCGAATATGTTCATTGTCTCTGACACTGGTACGTTAGTGAATAACGACGTCACATCAAAACTAACCATCATATCCGTAGCTGATACACTCTTCTCTTTTAAAAGTGCCACGAAATGGGTCGAATCCTTCACATATTTCTCCGTGTGGCTCACTAGATGTCGGAGCTTTGGTATCAGCTCTTCGGCCAGTGGGTGAATTAATGCTGGCCACTATAGGACGCAAAGGAAAATCCTTTTTACGGACCTTCGGCACCCCGTACATCCTCGGTGCCTGCGGAACTTGTGGGATGAGTCTTCTGGCTGAGTCAAAGGTCATCCTGGTTTGCTTCAGCGGCGCCTGCGTCGGATTACCCGTACGTTTCTTGTAGATGGGGTCGCCGAGGTTTTCCATTCGTTTATTATAATCCGGCGTGTCCATGACGACAGTGCCGTTGCCTTTGTCTGCCTGTATTACTACTAAGTCAGGATTCTTCTTCAGCTCCACTATGGCCTTCTAATGTTTTGTTTTGGTGGCTTCGCCTGAGACAGGATTCGTACCGTATCTTGTCGGCTCTTCTCTGCCTCGGCCTGTGGCAGGTGACGCACCGAAGTCTCAACTGATTCAATGATGTCTTCCTTCGGTACATATTTCGGTGCGATCACAAAATTCTGTCCCTTAGCCAGGATCTGAGTGGTTGCTTCACTTAAGGTATGGCTGTTGAGTTTTACCACTGTCCTTTGTGTATCCAGGGTTTGTTCTTCTTTCGTCGTGATCGACTGCAGCTTGGCAAACTTTTCCATATGACGACATGCTCTCAGTAGACCTCGTGGCTTGTTGGAAGGTTAGCTTATCGACCGTCTCCCAGTCTTCCGCATCCAGTTTTCTTGCCAGGAACAGGTGCAGTTCATAGAGCTGTTTGTTATTCATGTCAAGGCTGGTCCGTATGTCTCGTATCCTTTCCCTCGGCAAGGCTTTGCTAGCTCGTAGACAGATGTTCTTCGCCTTCTTCGATTGTATATGCGACGTCAGCCGTAGAAATTTTGGCACTATATTGGTGTCCTTACATCTCTTCAAGTAAACGAGATCATTCAGCAGTTGACCTCTCTTTAAAAGCAGCGCTTCTAGCTTCCTGATGTTTTGATGTACTTCCTGCCCATACAGGTTGATTAAATGCAAACGTACGCTTCAGCGATTGTTGTCACTATCAATAAAATTCTTTCGGGTATGAGACCGCGTCGTTTGCATTTGCATTTAAAACTGTTTGAGTTGCCATTTCATTTGACATGTCATTTATAACTGTAAGTTTAACATAATAAATATTAAAAACCCGATATTCATTTATAAACACCCAACGCATGTGCTTCAAGCGTGATGAAGCACAGCCTCAGTTTACTCGAGCTTTTATATCAACGATTCCCAAGTAATCGGAAAGTGTGTCAGGGACCGACACTGCTGCGTGATAGTTCTCCCGCCCTCAATCCATTAGATTTCAACTCATTGGCTCAGTGGAAGGTCGTAGTGTATGCCACACGCATTCATAACGGAATTTACTCCTCTTAGGGAGCGATCCTATTGTGTAAATGGAAGGATAGATGCCAGTCCCGCAATATTTTATTTTGTTTATTCAAGACGGCCGGTTTCGACATTCTGTGGTGGCATGGTCATGGAGGTGATCACCCAGACATGTGCACTACGGTGGTTATTATTTTATGGTTTTAATTTTGAACAACAATCCATTTTATTTCTATCCACCACCATATGATTTTATATATAAATATCAGCCTGTAAACCTACCATATTTTTTGAGGAGTTCTGCTATAAGCAGTTTCATGTCAGTGGGATGGATGATACCATATAGTGTCGAAACCGGTCGTTTTGAATAAATAAAATTTAAAAAAAATGTTATCTTGGCACCTGTCCTTCCGCTTATTCATAACATGTAATTGCTGCGTCCGCGCATAGAACAAGGATGTCAGCAGTTACGACAGACGGCTGGAAAATTGAAACGAATGTGTCAGTGATGCGGCGCACAAACGCTTGCACTACAGCTCCTGGTAGCCATTTCCAGCACCTTCTGTAAAGAAAGTGTTGATTTGCAACTTACAAATAATTAACAAGAAACATGTATTTTCTAATTATATAAATATGACACGTTATATTTCTTTGTCGTGCTCTTACTGGTAAATAATAAATTTTTTATAAAGGTGGTATTTAACTGTTCCTTAGTAATAGGTTAGTTCATTTTCGATAACTTAGAGATTGATTTTAACGCAATCTTAAATTAATAAAAGTACTGGATGTTAGGATAGTTGTCTCGGCATCTAGGAGGTCGTTGATGCATTGGAAAGTAACCTATAAATCACTTAATGATTGTAAAACATAATCAACCGATGCGTTTCTTGTCCTCATGGGCGTAGATTATTTCTTCTTCAACGTTTAAAATGGTAATATCGGTAGACCAAGCGTTTCTCGGGTACTATTTCTGTTACAAACTGGTATTGTTGAATAAATATTTTGCAACAGTACCTACGCAGGAATTCCAACCGTTTTTGTCAAAAATTTCATAGGTATTTCGAACTGCACAGTTCGTTAGTGTAGCCGAAGGAAATCGTATGTAATATTTATTTTGGAATATCCCGTTGTGTCATGAATGACGTTTATAGACTACGGGTAAACTGAATAAGCGAAACCAGATCTACATGCAAAATTTGATGCAAATCGTTGGGAACCGTTTCCGAGATACACGAAATATAGCCCATGTAGAGACAAAGATGAATGAGCTTCCCTAAGTAGACTTTTTTTTGTCAAGATGGTGTTTTGTTACAAAATATATTAGGAGTTACATTCTAAGTAAACATCCACAGCTTTCGATCTTACTACATATGAAGTTGTTATTTAAAACACAAAATCATGAGCGTATTTAATCATTTTAATACAATATATGCTACATTAGAATATTACTTTACATTGCAATACTACTGCGAGCTATCTCCCTCTCACATGTAGTCACAGTCACGTCGTCGGCGCACGCACAATATAAGCGTCATCACATACTCCTTTAATAATGCAGGAGACGTCATAGCGATGGGAAATGACTGTCACAGGACGTAGTGCCTTATCTCCCACCCTATTATAGCTATCGACACGGAACTGCCATGGTGTACAACGGGACACTTTGTACTACAATAGAACAAATCGTTCGTTTGCATTGTGTAGCTACTCACCTCGTTTACGAGGCTAACATATCTTCTGTGTTCCGAAAAATACTAAGTTATATATATATATATATATATATATATATATATATATATATATATATATATATATATGTATATATATATATATATGCTAGCTTAATTCCCCCTGCTTCACACGCGTTGAGTATATGGTTTTCCACTTCTAAATATAAATTTTGATAGATTTAAGTTTAAAAAGGTTTCGTCATCTAATATTTTGTTACAACTTGCCAACCCCTACTGCGCCAATGATGACAGAATTCAAAACATTCAGAAGCACTTTGATTTTAAATTCTAACCATGGTTCCAAATACAAATTTTCGCATTTATAGCATCAGAATAGTCTTAGCTTAGCTTAGCACTCTCATATGCACTAGCATATTTCACCAACTTAATGGTTAATTTCCAAAAATATCGAAACATATGTTTGTAAAATTCCAATCAAAAATCTAAATCCGAAGTGTAGTGGCAGTTACTGTTCTTCTGTGCTCGGCGAAGTGTCTGTTAATTGTGTAGTTACGCGGTGTGAAGTTTTTGCCTTAGTTATTACAGCGCCTTCAATTATTTTGCACGCCAGTCGCCAGGGATTGACGTGTTTGGTATGTTTTATATGTGTTGTTTATTTCATGGTCTCGGTTTTTTTTTTATTTTTTTTTATTTTTTATTTGTAGTTTAATATCTTATTGTAGGCATATCAACCTGAATTAGTTACGTGCTAGGCTTGATTTGTTGGAATTTGAAGTCTTAGAGAAGATTTCCCTGTCACGGAAATCTCGTGTAAGATCATTCTTTTCGTCGCACTGTTGAGTTCTCTAAAAAAGTCTCTCAGATATCGACATGCTTGAAATTAATTCCACCAAATATCTACTGTTATAATAAAGTAATTGGTCAGCCACTATTCAACGGCTATACGAAATAAGTTTTGTATATCTTGCTTCAAAATTGCCTGAATAGCAACGTATTTAAAAAAAAAGTTCATCCCCTATTTAAACCCCTTAGGGATGAGAATATCGACAAATCGGTGATGCCTACAGTGTAAAACAACGTCTACAAATTTCAAGTTGCTATCGTCTGTAGATTCACTTTTCAGCGCCGTTTTCTGTCTCTTAGTAACGGATCGAGGACGTGAAATTTCTTTCTTAGGCATTGGCATCTTAGTTGTTAGTTTTAATTTTCAAACTGCAATATGAACTTGTTGCAGAGAAACAGCTGAAGAATCTGTTTCACGTTTCGCTGTATATAACCTCTTTGCTATTATAGTGTCCAAAGTCATCGCTAGTCGAAAGTCCGAATTTTATACGACCTTCGATCAATATATCTTCCATCCTCTTATAGCTATCGACATGGAACTGCTATGGTGTACCACGGGAGACTTTGTACTACAACAACACAGAGATATCGGGCGCCTCCATTGTGTAGTTTTTGCTGAAGAGCAAAATATTGACTCATACACGTAGAATTTTATATAAGTCTTTAAATTCAGATATCTTCCCTTTATCGCTATCAACCCTCGTCCACCATAGTGCAGAATGGGAGACTGATACATACTACCACATACAAACACTACTCGTTTACGATGTGGAGTTTTGACTGTAGAGGGTAATGTAGGTAGAAATACCTCTCTCTCTCTCTCAGCAGAGTGTCCGTATATTTGTACGTGTTGCATAGAAATCTACAATTTTGTTCCAATCTTTATGAAATTTTGCACACGTACGCTTCAATCCATGAAAACGGTCGCCGTAAGTGAAAGAACCACATACGATATGTAGTTCACAAGATATGACGTCATAAACAATTAGATGCGCGGAAAACTGCTGCATTTAGCGACAATACTGCTCATTTTCTCCTAAATCATTGAACCGATTTCAACCAAATTGCCGTGAGGTAAAATTGCTGCAGGGTTAAGAATCATATACGACACATGGTTCAGAACATTGTTACGTCATAACCAATAAAATCGCAAATAATGCCATATAATGCGGCGAGACTTTCGAAATACACTGTATGAGAATGACAGTACTTAGCGACTTGCAACAAACTTTAAACTTAATTTCAAACCTTTATTAAACTTTTTCTCGCTGGCAGCCATAATAAAATGATGAAAAGAAAAAAGTTTCTCGCTTATTACTTTTCCGCTGTTTATGGAGTAAGACTACGGCTCTCGGTATGACGTTACAATTTATATTTTGAACATTACAAATTGTAGCCGCAGGAAACTTAAAAGACAGTATACACGCATATAGTTGAGTGTACCTTCTAAATTATATCACAGTTCGATAGTTCATGAGATACGAGCACATAAACAGTAACGTTCATGGAAAATCGCCCTTTCCCGCACCAACTTTCAATCTATTATTTATTTACTACTAACTGTATTCCCAAGAGATTTTAGAGACATATAGCCCTTACATAAATGAATATATACCTGAAAAAAGGGCGGAATAAATAAATAAATACCGGGGCAACGTCGGGTTTTCAGCTAGTATATATATATATATATATATATATATATATATATATATATATATATATATAGTTGTAAGAATAAGGTTTGCGTCTGAGCGAATCCTACGTTATCGTCACCCCTGGTTGTGCTGTACACATAAACTTGTGCTTTACGGCGCCGAATGTACGGTGCCAATGTATCGCCAGTATCTTGCTTGGAAAATTGCGGTAGTGCTCTGAGAGAGCGCGTCACACTTGGCCTGTATCCGGCGGCTGTGGGAGGGGCCGGTGTATATAAGCAGCCCAGAAGACTCGCAGCGGCATCAGTCATTGACTGCTCCACCGGTACCACCTGCAGCAGCAATGAGGATCCTGGTGAGTGAGGCGCGAGTCCTGTCGACTTCTTGTACTGCAGTGGCTTCCAACCTTCTCTATAATTGATTGCTTCATTGTAAGCAGAGATCACAAGTTTTAAGGAAAGCAAACAGTGTCAATCTAAAAGTAAACTTTATATTCCAACTACACAGTAACATTGTACTAACTGTTAATTTCGTTAACATTGTCCCAGGAGAATAACAGCGATCTTGATGATATTTCTATTTTAATAACAGTCTTGATCGCAGAGGTAAAATTATTTTCCTTTATCCGTTTCTACCTAATGTAGGCCGGTTCTGGACCCTGCAGGACTTCCGTGATTATTGTTGACTGAACCAACTACTTCTTATGACCAGTTACGAACAGCCAGCCAGAAAACAGCCACGTCAGTCGTACAGTGTCCAAGAACCGGCCACACAGGCTGTATATTTATTATTTCTGAGGATGACCTTTATTAGGTTGAAACCGGTAAAATAAAATATTTTTACATAAAACGCATCTTTAAAACAATCAGCTGTTTATTAAAAACCGTATATATCAATCAGTTTCGGTCAATAGACCATCTTCATGGATAAAAATGTGACTGAATGGTAAAATGCATCAAATAAAATACATCTAGTTGACACAAATAGGAGTCAGTATAACTAAAAATATTAAAAATACAGTGGTCATCTTAGATAAAACCAATGTCAACACAACATACAGGTAAGAACAGACTATCAACTAGTTGTCTCAACTAGATGTATTTTATTTGATGCATTTTACCATTCAGTTTTAATAGCTGTTTATCCAACCGCAGTGTCCGAGCGTTCTGCGGCGCGTCAGTCACAGTCTGCACGGCCACTACGGTTGGGGGCTCAAATCCCTCATCGGGCATGGATATTTATGCCGTCGTTAGTGCTAGCTAGTTCATAAGTGGTTTATAAGTTTACGGACTGATAATCCCGTAGTTAAGTCCCATACGCTCTACAAACATTTGAATATTTTTTAACGCCTTTTTATCCATGAAGATGGTCTAATGACCGAAACTGGTTGATATATAAGGTTTTTAATAAACAGTCGATGGTTTTAAAAATTCATTTTATGAAATATATTACACTCGCCTCACGAGAGCATTCAAATATATTCACCATTGCGATCAAGACTTATTAAACTACAATTATGTGGTAAGAGTACTATTGTAAAAGAGATTTTTAATAGAAAACTTTATCGGTTCACAACAATGACATATTAGATTTTAGTCCTATTTTCAAATTCGTTAATCCTACGGCACTGTTGCTCAGAGCTATAGACATCTTACCACTGACATTCAATTCATTTCTGGATATATTTTCAAGCAGGAAACCTGTATTCACTTAAATAAATCGTAGATAAAATCCTAGGTTATTTCCGGACTCTTACTGAATGATTTTGCATACATAGTAGTATGCTGAGTAGCATACATTATTGTATGACTTTGCTTTTTTTACAACATAGCAGTCCAAGTGGATGAATTCAGATACGTTCTTAAACTTCCTGTCATTATGGAGTTCACGGTACTAGGAGAGACATATTTCAGGCGGATCGATGGTATCCACTTACGTTATCAACAGTGAAATTATCGTGGGCACACAATACGATGGACGAACCACGTAGAAGGAATTAATAATTTAGAACGAATAAAAGTTTGATATTTTAAATCTTACGCGATCCATATTTTATTTCTTGGGGAGCAAAAGGGTCTGAATCACTTTTTAGTGTAAGAAATGCATATTGTCACCCATCATCTGTTTATTGTATTTAGAACTTTACTGGTTTCGTATATTATACAACACCAGAATAGTTTATATATTAATGTCAAATAATGTAATGTAATCAGTGTGTATAATTTTACCTATCTGATGATGGGTAATATTCGAAGTCGGTAATGTTCTAAATACAATAAACAGCTGATGGTTGACAATCAGCATTTTTAAGGTGTGTTACGGCTATTATCACACATCTCAGTAAAAATTTGAACTGTTTTAATGGCTGTGGAATGGTAAAATTTATAAGTATCGATGTCACAGATCGTGCCATTTCTTGTTTTAGTCATTCATTAAAACGTATTAGTAATATTCATACAAGATTTCCTATCAAATTTTAAAGACGTGGTGTGATGTATTTTCAAGAAAGGTTGTACTCGAACTTATTTAAGAAAAACTTCAAGTTTTCAAACAGTAGATAGCGATAGGAAGCCTTGAAACATATTACTAATATTTTTTAAAACATTATGGTGGCATGAATAATTAATGCAGAAGTCGTACCAGATCACAAATTTATTTTACGGTGACCAATTTCAGCCATATTAATGACCATCTTCAGACCATTACAACTATAGTAATGACCACCGGTTTTGCTGAGTCGGAGCTGTCTGGCAGTTAGATATCGAATGCTCCAGAGTTTTTCAACGTGCAGGAATTTTTAAACGAAAGAATCGCTGAACTATTGATCGGTTGCCCTGGACCCATTGATTTAGCCTTAGTTTACTGGCTTCCAAGGTCACGAGGCTTGGGTGTATGTGATTATTTCTTGGGGGTTTGTAAAAGATTCTCTAAATGTGCCTCCGTAACGGACAGCAAAGAATCGTGTTGCAGCAGCTTTGAAAGCTGTAACTCCAGACTTGATCGTCGCAGTGTGGAAATAATCTGAATACAGCATTCATATATGAACATCCAACATACACCTTTCAAGTTTCCCATTCATAAAAAAATAAATAAAAATAAGACGTTCATTGCATTTGTTAATTAGTTACAGAAATATAGACATGCCAAATCGATTCTTGAATGAAACTTTCGCTATACAGCGGAGTGTGCACTGTTATAAAACTTCTTGGAAGATTAAAATTGTGTGGCCGAACGAGAATTCGTACTTGGGACCTTTGCCTTTCCCGAGCAAGCGCTCTACCTCCTACATTACAAACTTCTCAGACTTCACAGAAGGGCCCTGAAGCGTGAAGATATATTTCAGAGGGCAGAGCGCTTGCACGTGAAAGGCTAAGGTCCCAGGTTGGAATCCCGTTTCCGGCACACAATTTAAATCTGCCAGGAAGTTTCAGATGATTCTTTTGATACACCCTGAAAAATTTATCAAACATTGTCATTGTTATGTAAACCCAGATAGAGCGGAATTACTTTTGGTTCATTTTTTTCAGAAGCTGTTGATTATCTTCATACGACTGCAAAAGATCGCTATGAGTGATTTTTTTTTCACAATCACGCCATTAGTTTTCCAATACTACCCTTCTTTCTGGAAAGGTGTGAAAATGAAATTTTTAGAAATTTAATCTGTTGAGACATTGTTATTAAAATATTATTTAAAATTAAATGTATACATACAAATGTCGCAAAAATTAAAGAATGTTCAAGAAATACAAACCCAACTATGTGGAAGTCTTCAATATCTTCTATACGACCCTCAGATTTGAAGCCATTTCCAAGCTCTAAGCAGTCAACAATACAAGCTAAAGAAATAAATCAAGTCACTGTACACGAATTTTTAAATACAAGATTGAAGAAGCTAGTTGCCGCTCTCGTCTTCTGGAAGGACGTCAGCGCTATCTTGGTTAATGTATGTGATAGTATGTTAATGCAAAATTCTTCAACATTTAAGAATTACCATATTCAGCTGATTAGTTCAGTAGTAAGAAGAATTTTGTTAGAAGTAATTAACTGTAACTGAGGAATCCCTCCCTCACAAAAGTCTCACTTTTTAAACGGCATTTGGGCTACTTGATTGAAACATTTTGCTGCTCTTTTCAGGTGTGCGTGTTCCTGTTTGGACTGGCTCTGGCCGAGGAGAAGCAAGTGGAGAAGCGGGGTCTGATCGGTTCCCTGGGTAGCTATGGCGGTGTTGGGTACGGCATTGGCGCCAGCAGCTACAGCAGTGGGGGCATCAGCGGAGGCTATGGAAGTGGATATGGGGGTGGTCTTAGTGGCGGCTTTGGAGGTGGCTACGGAGGCGGCTTCGCCTCTGGCGTTGGAGGCGGCCAGGTGACCAACATCGCCATCACCAAGCAGGTGCCGGTGCCGTACCCGGTGCCAGTGCAGCGCACTGTCCCGGTGCCAGTCAAGGTCCCCGTGACGGTGCCGGTCAGTAGGCCGGTCCCGGTGCCCGTGCCGCAGCCGTACCCTGTGCCCGTGCAGAGGCCAGTCCCGGTACCCGTCAGCGTCCCTAGCCCGGTGCCCGTGCCGGTACCACAGCCCGTCGTCGTCAACCAGCCGGTGCCTTTCGTAGTGGGAGGCGGAGCTGGCGTTGGAGGAGGATTCGGAGGCGGCATCGGTGGCGGCATCGGTGGCGGAATCGGTGGCGGCATTGGAGGAGGCTATGGTGGCTACGGTAGTGCCATTGGTGGCGGCTACAGTGGCAGCTACGGTAGCTCCATCGGCGGAGGCTACAGTGCTGGCATCTCCGGAGGCTATGGAGGCTATGGAAAATACAGCCACTGACATCAGCAGCTGACCCCAACATCTGAAACAACACACGACACCAGAGATTCATTATTTGTGCTGTACATATGTATGGCTGAAAATAAATGACATGCAGGAAACATCTTGTGTTTCAGTTATTTTACACTTTAAGTCAAACACGCCAAACTAAAATAGGTGGTTTGTTTCCCACTATACCCCATGTGTACCCACAAAGTAAAAATAAAAAATTGCTGTCGTAGCATATGGTGGAGGTTACAATGGAGAATATGGTGGTGGTGTCGTTGGAGGTGCCTACAGTGCTGCCATCGGTAGTGGTAGCTATGGTGCTGGCTATGGAGGTACCTACTCTGCTGGCATCAGTGGAGGCAATGGAGGCTATGGGAAATACAGCCACTAGCAGCATCAGCTAAAACCAACAACTTGGACAAAATACGGCAACAGAGATTCATTGTGTATGTAACTGCACCAGATATAAAAAGCATAAATTACAATCGTCATTACTTAATCCAACCCTCAAACCGATCCTTTTTGAAATGTTTTTCATGGTTCCTTCACGAACTTCCATAATTTTGAATCCACAGATTTTGTAAAAGTGAAGTCTTTCTTGCTAGTTTTAAACTAGTTTTACATAAATGTTGTTAGTCCTCCATCACCACTGTCCCTAATTTCTCTGGCTGACAATAGAAAGAACATTTTGAAACTGGATTTTGAAAATTCAGTGACATGTTTGTATAATCATGGTCCTGAACTTCGCTTGCTGTTCTTTCATTTGAAGACAAGCCAAAGACATCCCAAATCATCGTATTTTACTACAATGTGGAAGTGTGGAGCAAATCGACAATTTAATAATGTCACTAAAGGGAACCTCAATCATCATCGATTTCATAATACAACTTACTGTATTCTTTTATCTCGATGTTTTACCACAGTAGTTTAACCAGGATTTCACTTGGCGGAGATAAGGAACATATGCAATTTTGAGTTTCATTATTAATTTTTCCTTGAAAATATATTGTCATAAATAACCCATGAGTCATCGGAAACGCGAAATAGCCGGGTGGAGCAAGGCTTCGTTCTATGGAATACACTGGGCGGTTGCTACCACCTGAGATTGGAGTCTTTTCTCAGGCATGGGTATATGCCTTGTCCTTACTGAAACTTTAAGTAGTTTGTAAGTCCCGGGACTGTAGTTTTTCCAATAGGTTTACAAGCATATGCACGAAATTATGTCCAAAAACAACTTTGGTCTCCTTCGAAATAGTTTTCTCCACAATTCATACTTCGCTCCCAACGCCGTTTTCACTCTTGCAAGCGGTCTTGGTACGTCTTCCACAGGAAAGAGCCATCTGATAATGTTCTTTTATCTCGTCTAGCATTTCAAATCTTCACCCTTTCAACGAGGTTCCCATGAGTCAGATATGGAGAGTACCAATGACGAGGCAGCACAGTAATTCATTTTTTTTTAAGAATATTCTGTTCTTGACCCATGAGACGTCGGACGGCGTTGGTGGGAACACGATGCATTCCCAGAAGCCGGCAGGATTTCATGACATTATTCAACTTACGTAATCTCTCTACCAGTTTTTGATTGATACGCTCTGTTTCGTTACGTTGCTGACATTAGTAATGCCGGTAAATGTCGAGTCGTGGAGTAGTGGCTGAGTGCTCTAAGGCGCCTTGCCGCGGCGCGCGTTGTTGCTCGCCTTTGGAGGTTCGAGTTCTCCCTCGGGCATGGCTGTGTGTGTTGTGTTAATGTCAGTTTAAATAGTTTGTCAGCCTAGGGATTGTTAACCGCAGTAGTCAAGTCCCATAGAATTACAAACATTTGTAGACGTAGAACGTCGTCCCGAAAGAGGACCATCTTTAACTTTCGTCCACCACTTTGTAAACTGCTTGAATCACTTTTAAGATCTGTGTAAAACGTTTCACAGTTTCATGCAAAATTTAATGGATACCACTTACTTCTCAAACTCTTGAGTTCGAAATTGGCAAAATGAGAGACACAAAGTTCTACTCAATGCAGCACTGCACAGTAATGAAACAGATAGCCGATATCCATGCAGTCCAAGTGTATGCAGGTATCCCAACCGTATTTAGTTGCAACACTTCACTGGAACAAATTACGAATGCTCCGGAATTTTTAACATATATTGTACACCAAATGACATAAATAATTCACCAATACATTTAATTTGTTAGACAATTTCCATATGTCTTTTTGTTTGGTTTTTGTTCAAATGAAAAAGTACTCCTGGCCATTAAAATTGCTACACCACGAAGATGACGTGCTACAGACGTGAAATTTAACCGACAGAAAGAAGATGCTGTGATATGCAAATGATTAGATTTTCAGAGCATTCAAACAAGGCTGGCATCGGTGGCGACACCTACAACGAGCTGACATGAGGAAACTTTACAACCGATTTCTCATACACAAACAGCAGTTGCCTGGTGAAACGTTGTGATGCCTCGTATAGGGAGAAGAAATGCGTACCATCACGTTTCCGACTTTGATAAAGGTTGGATTGTAGCCTATCGCGATTGGGTGTGTCGTATCGCGACATTGCTGCTCGCGTTGGTCACGATCCAGTGACTGTTAGCAGAATCAGTGGGTTCTCGAGGCCAATACAGAATGCCGTGCTGGATCCCAACGGCCTCGTATCACTAGCAGTCGAGTGACATGCATGTTATCCGCATAGATGTAACGGATCGTGCAGCCATATCTCGAAACTTGGGTCAACAGATGGGGACGTTTGTAAGACAACAACCATCTGCAAGAACAGTTCTACGACGTTTGCATCATGGACTATCAGCTCGGAGACCATGGCTGCGGTTAACCTTGACGATGCACCACAGACAGGAGCGCCTGCGATGGTGTACGCAGTGACGAACCTGGGCGCACGAATTGCAAAACGTCATGTTTCGGATGAATCCAGGTTCTGTTTACATCATCGTATTGGTCGCATCCCTTTTTGGCGACTTCGCGGTGAACGCACATTGGAAGCGTGGATTCGTCATCTCCATACTCGCGATAACATATGGGGTTACACGTCTCGGTCACCTCTTGTTCGCATCGACGGTACTTTGAACAGTGGCCGTTACATTTCAGATGTGTTACGACCCTTGGCTCTACCCTTTACTCGATCCCTTCGAAAAGTTACATTTCAGCAGGGTAATGCATAACCGTATGTTGTAGGTCCTGTATGGGCCTTTCTGGATACGGAAAATGTTGGACTGCTGCCCTGGGCAGCACATTCTCCAGATCTCTCACCAATTGAAAACGTCTCGTCAAATCCGAGCAACTGGCTCGTCACAATATGCCAGAACAACTACTCTTGATAAATTGTTGCATCGTGTTGACGCTGCACGGGCATCTGTACCTGTACACACCATCCAAGCTCTGTTTGATTCAGTGTCTAGGTGTATGTTAATGGCCATTAATGTACGTAACGTCTTAACAACCGAACGGTTTGAAGTTTTAATATGCCGCATTGGGATAACTAAGTGCAACAACTAGGAACGTCAAGCATGGACTTGCGTGGATCTGAATCCCTCCCTCTGTGAGCAGCCCAGGCCATATGCTCTTGATGGATTTGTGTATGAAATATTTTATATTTATTTATCACCTGTGCCTGAGGTATAGGGCAGGATTTCCCGTTAACATTGATTGCTGGGATACTATTTCGCTGTTGGAGCCTTTGCAATTTGATACGTATTTATAAGGGAACACGAGGCAGAGTTGTAGTGGAGGGGGACTTGCCTCAAGATCGTCCGTGTAATTTACAAGTGCACGGATCGAACTGTGGCTTTTTCATATCGTTAATCGACACTGAGATTCACTTTCAATAGCGACTTTACACTGCGATTCACTTTCAATTGCTTCAAAGGCGTATGAAATTGAACGATTTCTGCGAGATGAGGTAAAACTTGAATCGGACGTTCTAGTAAGAACACTCTTGTTCATAGTAGCGTCGTTTACTGCAAGCTTATTGAAGAAGCGGCGTCTAACAGAATATTACTACGACACCAACAGTTCCCCCGTTTTTGTCATTCAGGCGGAAACGTCGGAGTGGTTACAGTGGTTCACGCGGAATGGGACTAAAAACAATCCGCTTTTTCGAGCTAGCGTTGTCTGAAAAACTGGTGTCAGAGGCACTGAGTCCGTACGGCACGGTTATCGCACATGAAGCCGAGAAATGGGCGACTTTTGAAACATATCATGTCCTGAATGGCGCAAGACAGGTAAATTTTGAATGACTCAAACTCGTTCCATTGTACCTGTACATCGGTGGATAACGGAAATTGTTCTCTGTGATGGACAACCAAGAACGAGCTCAGGGTGTGGAAAGGAGGGACAAATAGAGTATGAGTGCACACAAAGGACGCTATTACAATTGATGATCCACAATATCAGCAGCAGACGACGGTGCTCCCATTGACGTATGCTGCGCCCTTCCGCGAGAAAACGATAACCTCCCCAGAACTGAACCAGCGGGCAACGTCGGAAGACCAACCCAATGAGTCAAGGCCAGAAGAGGCGGAGGTGTTCTTGATCAGCTGTCGCAGAACGCTCTGACTTCGACACAGCTGGCGCCTTTGCAGGACGTTCCGGCAATGGAAGTTTACTGCGGAGGAGCAGGAAATGGATATGAAAAACGAGATCAGGAGGCCATAATGAGCTCAGATTCGGAGATCATACAACGGAAGCAGCGCTCACCAAATCGGTGGAAGAAACGCCACCTTTCGTCGGACAAAGACAGCAAGGAATCAGAGACGAATGATTATGTGACCCACAGCTTGGAGCAGTGGCGAATATATAGCGTTGCTGCAGGAAGTGCGAGTCCTTCAAACCTAAGACTTCTGTGGATACGACATCTACTGCCCACCTTATGACGAGAGAGCCATTGGCACTATTACTGAGAGAAGGGATACACGCTGTCGAGATAGAATATTTGCCTACAGCTCGCGAAACAGCCTTCACCGTAGGAGGCGTATGCTTGAACAATATTTATGCTCCATCAGGCAGCGATAAGAGGAGTGGGCGCCAGGAATTTTACGCCCAAGTGGTCACTCTATTGTTCAGGGGCCAATACGAGGCTTGTGTCTTAGGGGAAGACTTTATCTGTGTACTATACAGGAATGACCAACATCCTAACGTCACTATATGTCAAGAACTCAGAGCGTTGGTCGACGTGATGCAATTAATTGATACACGGGACCTCAAACATCCTGGACAACATGGATAACCGTACATCACCAGCTACTTGGCGAGCAGATGGAATAGGATTTATCTTTCAAGAAGTCGATAGTTGATGCGGAAATTTGAGCTACAGCGTTCACCGACCACGAGGCAGTTACCCTCGCAAGACAAAAGATTTGGAGGCGAAAGGGTAATTGGAAGCTGAATATTTCCCATCTTCATGAAGCAGAATGTCGACGAATCGCGGATGAAACAAGGAAAAATTGGCTAAGACGCAGAAATGCATATGGATCAGATTGGTGGATCACATGAGCGAAGCCAGCCTGAAGAAAAACATTTTTACGGGAAGGAGGCTTCTCGTTGGCTGCGCATGATCTCTGAATTTTATTACACGATCCTCCGGGAACTCTATTCCCAGCCTCCGTCACTAGAACGCCAAACAGCCGTACACTAGGTCTAGGCAAAATTGATACAACTCACAACTTGGCAGTTACAGGGTGCAAGATGGACTCGACAATGAACGGCTCTCCATGCACTATGACATACGGGAGAGACGACGGGGCTTAATTCACGAGGTTGAACTCTACGACGGCCGGAAATATACAAAACAAAAAGACATTGCCCAGGCTTTCCTGGACCATTTCAGCAGATTCTACGAGACCGACGAGGTGGACTAGCAAGCAATGGCAAACGTCCTAAATGAGATCCGAGACATGAAACACGCAAATCCTACAACCAATAATAGAAAAGGAGATGGTGGAATCCATCTAATAGGGGCCCGAACGAATCCCCGGGTACAGATGGGTTCCCAGTGGAATTCTATTGCACGGTTTGACAGTCTTGTGGCACCGATGTGGTTACGTGTGTTTAACGAGATACTCGCGGAGGAGTTGCCGGAGTTCGCGGAAGTGATTCCAATTCAGAAACCACATGGAGGAAAGCGATCATGCGATTGCCGTCCGTTGATCCTCCTAAATAGCGACTAAAAGATCCTTTGCTAAAGGATCGAATCAACAGGGATCAGACATGTCTCGGAGGCACAAGCAATATTCATACGGCCTGGGAAGACTATCGTGATGTTATCTGCCTTACCAAGGCGTTTAGTAAGCATCGATTTTGACCATACTTTCGACAAAGTGGATCATACCTACCTCAAGGCAGTGATGCTCAGGCTGGATGTTTCACTTACTTTTATCACTCTGGTGCTGAAGCTGTTGCATGGTGCCACGTCAGCGGTTGATTAATGGAGGGAGAGCGGAACATTTCCAGATCTTACGATAGGTCAGACAGGAGTGCCCCTTGTCAGTCATCTCGTATGCGATCGCACTAGAGCCATATCTTGCAGTACTTCGCCAACGACTCACTGGTATATTCTATAGAATCAGTCCTTCAAATGTAGAGAATATGCCGGTGATGTAGTGCTTCTAGTGAAGACTGGAGACACACACAACAATGGATTGACTACAGACGTACGGGGAGGCAGCAGGCCGGCCGCGGTGGCCGCGGGGACTCAGGCGCTTCAGTCACGGTCTGCACGGCCACTACGGTCGGGGGTTCAAATCTCCCGCCCCCCTCCGACATGGATATTTGTGCCGTCCTAGTTCGTAAGTAGTTCATAAGTAGTTTGTAAGTTTAGGGACTGATGACCCCGTGCCGGCCGCTGTAGCCAAGGGGACTGAGGCGCTCCAGTCACGGTCTGCACGGCCACTACGGTCGGGGTTTCGAGTCCCCCCTCGGGCATGGATATTTGTGCCGTCCTTAGAATTAGCTAGTTCATAAGTAGTTTGTAAGTTTAGGGACTAATGACCCTGTAGTTAAGTCCCATAAGCTGTACAAACATTTGAATATTTTTTGATATGATGATCCCGTAGTTAAGTCCCATAAGCTTAACAAACATTTGAACATTTGGAGGCAGCAGGTAGCGTGGTTAACTTCAGAAAATCACAATTCATGAATATAGGCCGAGGAGTCGAACCAGGAACTGAAGGGCCTTTACCTGTTGTGCAAACCATGCGATGTTTGGGTATCACTTTCCATAGTGAGACGGCACGAACAGCAGCAGACAACTACTGTAAACTGTTGTGTCAACTACGCACATCAGCACGACTCGGCGTCCAGCAGTCGATGGATATGCTGCAAATAGTAACTCTGGTCAGCCTTCACGCGGCACACCTTACCCTTTGCCAGTACGAAGGGAACGAGGATACACACAACCTTTGATACTATGTGAACATGAGGCTGCTCTTTAAGGTGCAATACGAGACGCTCACGCTCCCGACGCAGGAAAGTGGTGTTGGCCTTGTTAGTGTCTACGAAAAAGCACGGGCAATTTCCATTAATAAAATTCTTGAATATCCGGTAACAGATCGCTTATATTTTCTAAAACATGACCGGTTTCGGGACAGCTGCCCATCTTCAGATCAAATTATGAAGTAACAGAATAGCATCTCCTGTGATGAACGAAAGTTCATAGTCGTTACTGTCGTTCATCACAGGACAGGTTACTCTGTAACTTCAAAATTTTATCTGAAGATGGGCAGCTGTCCCGAAACCGGTCATGTTTTAGAAAATATAAGCGATCTGGAGATGGATATTCAAGAATTTTATTCATATAACGATCGCAGTAACTCCCCGGAGACTAATAAATCTTGCTTTGATAAATTTCCATTAACACCATTTGTAAACTGTGACGTAACAGCAACTACTCATTCGTGAATTTACACTGCCTTCGCTTTTTCCACCGGACATTGTTGGGCATATTATGCCTCCGTATTTTCACACGTCCGGAAGTTGTTCGTGGAACACAGTTATGTTCGAGCAGACTTACCAACAACCCGATAACCGACTACCAAAGACGTGTATAGACTGCTTGTGAGTCGTATGGCGCGTAATAAAACAGAAGTACCCTGCCATTAACGGAAACTTTGTGTGGTGCCAGGTGCACCATCTCCACTTCCTTACATCGGCCAGGTCAACATAGTATTTGGTGGTTAACCGGAAGTACCCAGCGAAGGAGAGACAGTACGATATCCACATGACTGACACGTCCATGTGCCTACGATCCAACGCGCTCGATACGGACGAACATCGTTTGGTCTGCGGCACAGCTCTGGAAATTTGGAACATGGCAAGGAAGATCGTAGCGTTCATGAGACGCACCGTACAGTCAGAAATCTCAACGGACATAGTATTTTTACCAGAGAAAACGTATTTCCCATGTCAGAAGGCGTGGGTAAATAACATGACGATACATTACATATATCATGATGCTAACTTGAACATACTGGACTATTAGCTTCATTTACAGGATGGATACACGAAACTACTACGACTTGGAAAATACTAGGACAGTTATGCAAAGTTTTTAGAAGTAGTGTTTGCTGACCCGCCACCATTCAAATGTTCAAATGTTTGTTAAGTTTATGGGACTTAACTACGGGGTTATCAGTCCCTAAACTTACAAACTACCTACCAACTAGCTTATCCTAAGGACGGCACAAATATCCATGCCCGATGGGGGATTCGAACCCCCGACCGCAGTGGCCGTGCAGACCCTGACTGAAGCGCCTCAGTCCCCTCGGCCACCGCCCCCCCCCCCCGCCCGACCATTACCGGGTACGAGAAGATGATGTAGTAATTGCTTAAAGAAGATAACGAACAACTGAACGGATCAGCCTTAACAAGTTCGCGAAGATCATCCAGGTATACCGACCGGACGGCGAGCGCTAACAAGGAAGGGCGCAGTTTAGTTTACGTTGTATGGCTTTAATATGCGACATGGCTCGAATGATGACGGAAGTGGCGTCACTTATACAGTTATTTTGCCGCTATTGCGAGGAACATTCTGTTTTATTTGACAATTTTCTTCCAGATATTTTACTGGCTTTAATATGATTTCATAATTATAATAAAGTCTTTGGTTTAAAAATAAATGGATCCATTACATAACCCTACTGTCCTTACCACAATTAAAGGTGGAAGAACGATATGACGTCTGCCAATTAAGCAGGAGGTCCCGGGTTCGAATCCCGGGCGCGGCATAAATTTTAATTCAATGCCTCTAATTCACATTAATTAATATTAATATATATCGAAACAAAACATGTCTGTGGTCATCGTGTAATTGACAGTGAGACAATTGCGCTCAGACCTGCCTTTGACTAAAGACTTCAATTTTACCCACAGTGTCGTTTCGTACCTTTTCATTTGAACCCCCCCCCCCCCCCCCCGTAATATAGCAAATTTAAATTCTGTTATTTATAAACAGGTAGCATTCAAAGTAATGTATCAATAGGGGACAGAATATCTAAACGAAACTTATTACACTTGATCATACAGGTGGGAAATCAAGTGATCCTCAAATCGAAACAAGTACAATGTGTACAAATACAGTACATCAATAAAGCGTTAGACTACCATTTGCTGTTACACATGCAACCAATTAGACGTCCGATGTTGCGCTCAGACAGGCTGGCGCTTAAATTTTTAATAGCCTCCCGAGCATTGCACAGTGTCATATTGGCACCAGGCAAAATATATATACATTTCTTCCACTCGAGGACATGTCGAGTTCATGAAATGATTACCTTTAGAGATCAATAGCTCAAGCGCTACTGATGTAGCACGTATCGATACATGCTGAAATATCCATATTACGAGGGGAGTTGGAAAATACGTTATGGTGTCGCACAAGTCCAAAGTGCGCGCCACCTACTTTCGCCGCGCGCCGCCACGCACGCACGGCGCGGCGTTCTTACGACGTCAGCCACGAGCGCCCTCTGTTACAACTTCGCTCGTGGCCACCACTGAACGACATCGGTCACTTGGGACTGAGAGAGGAACCAGTTAGCACTTCGGAATTAGATAGGCACCAGTGAAGATTTGGCTATCGCATAGGCATTAGGCAGGCCTCTACCTCAACTGTGTATCAGCATTCCGCAGTACTGATCTATGTAAAAGTTAAGTATTGTATAAATTCTGTGCAATATATATCTCGTTCTAATTTACTCTAGTGTTTTTAGTTTCTGGCTGCTCCCCTCCGTACCTGCACCAGCGTGCTACCTTTATTCCTGTGTCGGTCTTCCTACTCGGCCACCGACACCTACGACGGAAACAAGACACAAAAGCGGCGACGAGGCTGGGACACAAAATACGTTTCCCCTATCGACTGTGGGCAGAGTTGTGTATGAAAGGAGAAAATAGAATGAGACATTGAAACGTGTCCATAAAAAATATTTTTGTAAGAAAAGTCTAATATTGTGCCTCCTGTTTTGTGTCGACTAATTTGCTTGCAAGAAAATGTATAATATCGATATGTGTACTTAACTCTGTGAAGTTTCATGTTTGGCAAAGATCATGTATAGCATAGCTTTGTATCTCGCGCAGAGAGAGAGAGAATGGACTTGTGGTTTAGCTCGCTTAGAGAGCGGTTGAGTTGTGTGTATGGCTCCGATGTAGAGCAGAGGCTGCTATGCCAGCAAGTTGATATGATCGTATTTGGAATATATATTGTAGTTTTTTATTACTATCACCGCTGGAATGAAGGTAATTGCATTTGATGTCATTAGGAAAAAGTTGTATTATGTAGGTAATGTAATAGTGATTATTAATAATAAGTAACAAAGTTGACCTTCCTTTCCTGTTTCATTTACGTAGTTAGAAGATTAGCCTACTTCCTTCATTTGATAATTATTTATTAGTGGATTTATAGTGCAGCATTGATTTTGGTTATCTTGTTAAACGGATTTATTTATTGTGGTTGCGTAGACTTTCCCGGCGTAGTAACTGATAATATTGATGTCGGGTATGCAGCCGGATACCGTCGTCAACCAGACACGATATTTCAACAGACCAACTGGCTGCCATCTTCAGGTGAGAGCGCAGAACACTAACTCGCCGGAAACTGATAAAGAACAAGAAACAGCAGCCCCTTTATACACTGCTGACGACCCATCGCGCGTGCGCGAAACCAAAGTAGAAGCCACCTAGGCGCAATGGAAACAGTAGCGCGCCGGTGGAGAAAAACGGCAAAAACGATGGGTCGAAAACAAGGCTAGTTTAAAGAAACAGCAGGTCGAAATGAAGACCGTTGTTGCTTGATGTCAGATAAATTCGGGTTCCAAGTTTTACTTAGTGGAAAACCCTTGTCCCTATTAATAATATTATCGGCCATACGAATTTCCATTGATTCTTTGAGTACACATTCCCAGTAGCGGGAAGCAGGAGCAATCAGTTTAGTTTCATCGTACAACATCTTGTGTCCCTCATTCAAACAATGTTCAGCAACAGCCGATTTTTCAGGTTGGAGCAACCGAGTGTGACGGTGGTGTTCCACACACCGATCCTGAACTGTGCGGATCGTTTGGCCAATGTAAGTTTTACCACAATAACAAGGAATACTATAAACACCGGGTTTCCTCAGTCCTAAATCATCTTTGACTGACCCAAGGAGGGCCCTAGTCTTAGGTGGGGGCATAAAAACACTTTTAATGTCGAATCTTCTTAAAATTCTTGAAATTTTCGAGGAAATATTCCCGGCGAAAGGCAAAAAGGCAATAGACTTGTAATTGTCTTCTAATGGTTCACCTTTTGGACCAAATTGAAATGCACGACAAATTTGTTGAGCAGTGTACCCATTCTGTTGAAAGACCACTTTGAGATGCTCCAGTTCTTCACCCAGATGTTCAGCATCAGAAATGGCGTACGCTCTTTGACGGTGTGGCTATGGGGAGTCCTCTTTCCCCAATAGTCGCAAACCTTTTTATGGAGGACTTTGAAGACATGGCTTTAAGGACGTCGTTTCTTAAGCCTACCTGTTTTTGGAGATACGTCGATGACATTTTTATGGTTTGGCCCCATGGTATGGATGCTTTAAATCATTTTTAGACCATTTTAATTGTCTCCATCCCAATATTAAATTTACGATGGAGGTAGAGAACGATGGGAAACTTCCTTTTCTGGATGTTTTGGTTCAAAAGAACAGTGATGAGACCTTAGGACATGGAGTGTATCGCAAGCCAACGCATACCGATCTTTATCTCCATGCGACGAGCTGTCATCCGCCACACCAACGTATGGGGGTATTGCGTACTTTAGTAAAAAGAGCGTACGCCATTTCTGATGCTGAACATCTGGGTGAAGAACTGGAGCATCTCAAAGTGGTCTTTCAACAGAATGGGTACACTGCCGCTTTTCTCCACCGGCGCGCTACTGTTTCCATTGCGCCTAGGTGGCTTCTACTTTGGTTTCGCGCACGCGCGGTGGGTCGTCAGCAGTGTATAAAGGGGCTGCTGTTTCTTGTTCTTTATCAGTTTCCGGCGAGTTAGTGTTCTGCGCTCTCACCTGAAGATGGCAGCCAGTTGGTCTGTTGAAATATCGTGTCTGGTTGACGACGGTATCCGGCTGCATACCCGAGATCAATATTATCGGATTTATTTATTTGTGCTATAGTAAATGATTGTTATGCAACACTGCAGTCAATTGCTTAGGATACTGAATTTTGATAATCAGGTACTAATCCGCATAAAATTACTGCAGTCAAACATTAAGAAAGTGGTATGTGGTTTTTTAATATCTTTCTCGCAGTCAAATCTTTTGAGTATAGTCAGTCTCTGTTTCATATCGTGACTTGCCACAGTTGTTTTGTTAAAAGATCCGTTGCGCACATAATCAGTTTAATGCACTGTTTCTTATTTAACAATATATTCATCAATATCAGGGCCATAATTAAACCAAATTGCTATGTTAATGAACAATGTGCTGTCTGATTAAACGATAGGTTCGCCGGCCACGGTGGCCGAGGAGACTAAGGCGCTCCAGTCACGGTCTGCACGGCCACTACGGTCGGGGGTTCGAATCCCCCCTCGGGCATCGATATTTGTGCCGTCCTAGTTCGTAAGTAGTTCATAAGTAGTTTGTAAGTTTGGGGACTGATGACCCCGTAGTTAAGTCCTATAGACTTTACAAACATTTGAACATTTTTTTTTTAAACGATAGGTTCAACATCATACAACACACACACTGCTTTTAACATGAAAAGATAAGACTTATCTTTAGTTTTATACACAATTTCGAAATACATTGAGACATTTGTCAAACCCCTTTATAAGATCCAAAAAGCCGCCCAGGGAAAAAAATCAGAGCGTTGCATACGGAAGAAGCGTTGTACGGCTATGGGCGAAAGACGACACAGCAGGTGAACGCGCAACGTGCAAGGCACCGATACACCATTAGGTAGAGGTCGACGATGAATACGGCAGTGACATTCTGATTGTACCGGGGGATGAATAGCCCGAATCGAAGGCTGCATCCAAGGATGTGGAAAAATCCGTCGTCCGAAAGAAGTTCAAAAGCAGTCCGTCTCTAGGTAAAGTGCTACTCACCGTTTTCTGGGATTCCCAAGAAGTTTTGCAGCTGGACCTTTTGGAGGATGGACCTATCAATACTGTGTGGTACTGTGCCACTCTGTCGAAATTGAAAGAGGTGATTCGGAAAAAGCGACCTGGCCTTCTCAGAGCTGGCGTTCTGCTGTTTGATGATAATGTCAGACCACACTCGGCGACGGCAACGCAGTACCAATTGCAACTCTTGGTTGGGAGCAATGCTGAAGTCTAACAAGCCATTCAACGCTTCATTCGTATGGAACGCCCAGATTTTTTTCTGGATGGCTTTTTGAAGCTTATGAAGCGGTATGGCAAATGTCTCAGCCGGCCGCGGTGGCCGAGAGGACTGAGGCGCTCCAGTCACTGTCTGCACGGCCACTACGGTCGGGGGTTCGAATCCCCCCTCGGGCATGGATATTTGTGCCGTCCTTAGTTGTAAGTAGTTCATAAATAGTTTGTAAGCTTAGGGACTGATGACCCTGTAGTTAAGTCCCATAGACTCTACAAACATTTGTACAAATGTCTCAATTTACTT
Source organism: Locusta migratoria (assembly GCA_026315105.1). Classification (NCBI taxonomy): domain Eukaryota; kingdom Metazoa; phylum Arthropoda; class Insecta; order Orthoptera; family Acrididae; genus Locusta; species Locusta migratoria. The sequence continues at coordinate 188,253,749 of CM048745.1, forward strand.
TGAAATAAAGAAGAAAAATAAAGATAGGTCTTATCTTTAATGTCTCATTCTATATTTTTTTCCTTTCATACGCAACTCTGACCACAGTCGACAGGGTAATTTTATTTTCTAACTCCCCCTCGTAGTACTTGTGAAGCGTAGAAGAATGGCATTGCGGGCGCTCATTATCTATTAAATTATTTATAAAGATAAGTAACAGTAGAGGCCCTATAGAACTGCCCTGGAGAACGCCGAGTATCACTTCAAATAGAACAATTGTGAAAATATATCATGAGTATGTAATTCGATTAGAAGCGGCTTATGAGGTGCAGCATCTAGAACTTTCCGAAAATCTAGAAACATGGAATCGATTTGAGATCCTTTGTCAACTCCACTCATCACTTCATCCAAGTATAGAGTTAGTTGTGTTTCACAAAAAACGATAATTTCCGGATCCGTGTTCACTGTGAGTCAACAGGTCGTGTTGTCGAGATAGTACACAATTTTGAGGAAAGTATACGTTCTAAAATCCTGCTGCAAACTGATGTCAATAATATAGGTCTATAATTTTGCGGATTTCTCATAATACCTTTCTTAAAAAATGAAAATATCTGTGTAACTTTCCAGTCTTTGGGTACGGACCTTTCGCTGAGCGAGCGGTTGCATATGTAGCATGAGCATACTGTGAACCGAAAATAGTCGGTATACAATCAGGACCGGTAGATTTCCTTTTGTTTATTGATTTAAGTTGCTTTAAGCCTCCAGGGATTTTGTGTCCCAGCCTCGTCGCCGCTTTTGTGTCTCGTTTCCGTCGTCGGTGTCGGTGGCCGAGTGGAATGAGACCGACGCAGGAATAAAGATAGCACGCTGGTGCAGGTACGGAGGGGAGCAGCCAGAAACTAGAAACACTAGAGTAGATTAGAACGAGATATATATTGCACAGAATTTATACAATACTTAACTTTTACATAGCTCAGTACTGCAGAATGCTGATACATAGTTGAGCTAGAGGTCTGCCTAGTGCCTGTCCTATAACCAAGTCTTTACTGGTGCCTATCTGAATCCGAAGGTCTTAACTGGTTCCTATCTCAGTCCCAAGTGAACGATGTCGTTCAGTGGTGGCCACGAGCGGAGTTGTAGCAGAGGGCGCTCGTGGCTGTCGTCGTAAGAACGCCGCGCCGTGCGTGCATGGCGGCGCGCGGCGAAAGTAGGTGGCGCGCACTTTGGACTTGTGCGACACCACTCCCCTCCCCCCCGGGCGTCGTAGCTAAAGCTGGGATCGAGACGCCGTCCGCGCCCCGGCATCCGCCTTGCGATCCTCCTGGAAACCCACCGAAACCTGGGGAAGGGCACACACCCCCGCCCAGACGGAGCAGGTCATCTTCTCCTAAGGTGCGTGGCCCAAGCTGGGGGGGCCCGCACGGTCCCGGAGTCCCTCTCGGTGACGCTGTCATCTGCGGCGGCGACAGCGGCGGCGACGACTGCGTCGGAGGTGCGTCGACGTCCATAGGGATCTCGTAGTCCGGGGATGAACGATGTGGCTGTGCTCCCTGGCGGTGATCTGGGTCTGGAATCAAGAAACCGGAGACAGGATCGCGCGGCCTGTGCAGGCGCAATTGGTTTGCGTGGCGCCGCAACTCCGTCCCTGTGGAAGAACGTACAACATACATATTGCGCCCGAGCACGCGCTGAATGATGCCTGGCAACCATGTCTTCTTGTTGCCAGCAAACACTCTGTACAGCACCGGCATAGAAACCTGAAAACGCGTAGCGCCATACGAACCGACTCGGTGCGTGGGAGGCTGCAGCAGGTGAAGGAGAGTGCGGTGACGGCGGCCGTGTAGCAGCTCGGCAGGTCGATGGGCCGTCACGTGGCATGCACCGATACGTAGACAGGAAAATTTGAAGAGCTTGCTGCCTGGAGTGCTGACCTTTCATCTTCTCCATGTGAGACTTGAATGTTCGAACGAAACGTTCTGCTTCACCATTGGACTGAGGGTGAAAAGGTGCGGTGGTGATATGCTGAATGCCATTCACACGACAAAACTGTTGAAATTCCGCACTAACAAACTGAGGTCCATTGTCACTGACGATAGTTTCAGGCAAACCTTCGATGCAAAACACTGACGTTAAGGCACTGATTGTACTAGATGCTATCGTTGAGTTCATGCCACTCACAAAAGGAAATTTGCTGAAAGCATCTACAACAATCAACCATAGCGTATTCCAGAAAGGTCCGGCAAAGTCAATGTGTAAACTTTTCCATGGTCCCTTGGGGCGTGGCCAGTCTCAGAAACGTAGCGGAGGAGCCGCCTGATGCTCTGCACAAACAGTACACTGTGAAGTCATATTCTCTATCTGAGCGTCCATACCAACCCAGGTACAATGACGTCTGGCCAGTTGCTTTGTCCTAACAATACCCCAATGTCTTTGATGCAGGAGGCGTAACACTTCGCGTTGCAGGGAACGAGGAACAATCACTCTTGTTTGGTCGTTGTCAGTATGCAACAACAGAACACCCTGTCTTAAAGATAATGCATGACGTTGTGCAAAATAACGTCGAACCAGAGGTCGTTCAATGTCTTTGGCTCTGGCAGGCCACCCAGAGCGAACAAACGTGCTACCATACTTAGATCCGCATCCGCAGCTGTTTCCTGTGCAACCCGACGAGAGTTCAAAGGGAAGTCTGCGACAGCAGAAGCATCTCTGGAGTCTGTCTGGCAACACGCCATTTCTGAAGAATCAAACGACACATCCTGGCCAACCGGAAGTCGGGAAAGTGTGTCCGCGTTGGCATATTTAGTGGTAGACCGGTACAAAATCTCATACTGAGAATTTGACAGTATCAAGGACCATCTCTGAAGCTTTTGTGCCGTTCGTGGCGGAATTGGCTTTGTGGGTGAGAACAACGACGTGAGAGGCTTGTGGTCTGTCAACAAATAGAATTTTCTGACATAGAGATAATGATGAAACTTTGTGACGCCGTAAATGATTGCTAAGGCCTCCTTTTCTATCTGTAATTCTGTTGCGTTGGCGTCAGTAGCATGGATGCAAAGGCAATAGGACGATCGTGACATGCAATACGATGCGACAAAACTGCACCCAGACTGTACGATGAGGCATCAACTGCTAGCAGGCTTCTGTGGGTCAAAGGGAATCAAACATGCATCACTGAGTAGTGCAGACTTTAATTTGTCAAAGGCAACTTGGCAATCCATAGACCATACAAAAGGAACATTCTTCCTACGTAAGTGATTCAGTGGTGCTGCAATCTGAGAGGCATTGGGAGTAAATCTGAAATAATAGTTAAGCTTTCCCATTACTGCTTGCAATTCATGCACATTTTTAGGAGGAGGCAACTAGGTTGATTGCTCGAAGATGTGACTGTAAGGGATGGATTACTTGGGCATTAATCACATGGCCTAGGTATATTTCAGTTTGGAAAAACGAACACTTTGCTTTATTGCAACGTAGACCTGCTGCAGTCAACACTTTGAAAAGGCACTCCAGGTTTGCTAAATGTTCTTCAACTGTACGTCCGGATACCACAATATCATCGAAATAGTTCGAGCAACACGGTACAGAAACTGTCAGCTGTTCCAAAAAGCGCTGAAAAATAGCGGGGGCGGAAGAACTGCCAAAGGGTAGGCGTTGAAATTGAAAAAGGCCCATGTGAGTATTAATGACGAAAAACTTTTTTGACTCGTCATCAAGCGGAATTTGTAAGTATGCCTCTGCTAAATCAATCTTAGAAAAGAAGCGAGACTGTCCTAATTTGTCCATCAGTTCGTCAGGTCTGGGCAGGGGATAAGTGTCTACAATTGTTTGACTGTTCACTGTTGATTTAAAGTCCGCACAGAGACGAAGTTTTCTTGACAGCCTGGGTATAATTACTAAAGGCGAGGCCCACTGACTCGCAGAAACAGGAGAAATCACCCCACTATCTTGCCAACGTTTAAGTTCTTCGGCAACTGTATCACGCAAGGCGATAGGCACTGGTCTAGCTTTACGAAATTTTGGAACTGCAGATTCTTTTAAAGTTACATGTGCCACGAAGTCTTTGGCACAACATAGTTCCGGCGAAAACAAGTCACTGTATTTGTCACACAATGCATTAATTTTGTCCTAAGGCACTACTGATGAAATTTGAAGCACATCTCTTTGAATTGATAAACCAAACAAGTCAAATGCATCTAGTCCAAAAATGTTCTGTGTAGATTTGGCCTGAAGAACTACAAAAGCAACTGTTTTTGTTACACATTGAAAACAGGCGGGCAGGCTATACGTTCCTAGCACGGGAATATTTTTACCTGTGTAAGCTGTTAACACTTGCTGTGACGGCGACAATTTTGGTGCACCCAGAAGTTCATAAGTGTCTTTATTCATGAATGTAACAGCGGAACCAGTATCAAGCTGAAATTGCACAGCCTTATTTTCTATGAAGAGAGTCACAAACAGTTTGTGCTTCTGGCGCACGACAGGTGCGCGAATGTGGGTAACGTCTGATAGAACTTGTTTACTATACTTGCGCATGCGCGGGCCGGAAAGTGAAGGAAGCGGCGCAGAATCGGCACACATGAGATTAATATCACAGTCACTAGATGGCACTATCGCCGGATCGGCGTCCGCGCAATGCGAGGCTACTGCACTAAAATTACTTTGAGTAGCTACATCAATTCTACTATCACTATCTACACAGTACTGGGCACTATTACAAGGAGAAGTTGTAGAAGGCACTAGGTTCACTACAGGATTGCACTGTACATAGTCATTTTGCTTGTCCCGAACCCTTTTCCGTTGCACAGATGTACGCGCTCGTCGGCGCTTGCGGCGTGGCTCAATACATAGTTTTGCAATAGGTGCAGAAGAATTTCCTTGCAATTGATAACCAAGCAAAGCACTGTTCAATTCCACAGCGTCTATGACATTGACTATATGCACTGCTCTCGCACTTTGCGAAGCACTGTTTCTAACGTTACTGTTCTTTGAGTTTTTAATTTGCATACACACAGACTGCACATGTCCCGATTTGCCACATTGATAACAGGTTGCGTTGCGACTTGGACACTGAGCACGTTTGTGGCGAAATACACACTGAAGGCAAGACTTACGAACATTTGTCTGAAATGAGCGTTGGCGCCCGTTATTCAAATTACTGTTTCTAAAACGACGGGGCGACCTTTGTGTCGCACTTTTACATTGGCTACTGTTCACTGTTTGTGCAGCACGGCAGGTAGAATTTAAAGAATCACTAGCGCTAAACTGAAAATTACGGCTAGGAAAGCGTCCGTTGCGGCGCACTGAATTTACACTGTGGCTTTGCATTTCTACATCAGCTAAGTCAAAAGCATCATGCGCTTCAATAAGCTGCAGTACACTGTCTAATGAGGGGTCAGACTGTTTCAGAATTGCTGCTCTAATTCTGGGGTCCTGAATGTTCTGCGTGATCGCATCTCTCAACATCACGTCACTATAAGAAAGTCCACAAGAGCAAGTAAATTTACATTTGCGGGTTAAGCCCTTCAACTCAGTGATCCACTCTTGGTGTGACTGCTCAGGTAGTTTTTTTAACTCTGAAAAATCGGTACCGTGCCGCAGCTACTAGAACTTTTATCTCATAATGAGCATGTAGTGCCTCTACTATTTGTTCAAAGTCTACATCACGAGGAGATGCGTTGGGGAAGAGTTGCTGCAGTAACACGAAAGTCTTGGTGCCAACTACGGCGAGAAAGAAATGTTTAACTGTCTGACCTGTTATTTGATGAGCCGCGACGAGTTCTTCAAACTGTGCGAAATAGTCGCTCCATTCTTCCTCACGTTCGTTGTACTGACGAAACGTAGGAAGCGTTGCAGCGGCAGGTGTGGGCTGCTGAAGCGGCGGCTGTTGTTGTTGGTTAGCTGCTTGCGCTGTCAGCTGGGACACCGCTTGGAGAAGTTGCGTTATTTGCGCCATCTGTAACTGAATAATTTCCATTAAGTTTGGGTTGGGGGTAGAGGCCATGCTGAACGATTAGGCGCCGCGTATACAAGTAACTTATAACAAAACACAAATGCCATATTAAAGAGGACGCTCTGCAACAAAAAAGTCCACAAAACACATAACTGAATATGTTCCCTCTAAAATTCTTATAATAAGGGTGGGTGGGCGTGAGCAATTTCTGTGTGCTCCGACTGCTGCTGTCTGGCTGCTGCAAGCGGGCTGGTCCAAGGTTCGTCTATCACTCCTCGTCGCCACTTTTGTGTCCCAGCCTCGTCGCCGCTTTTGTGTCTCGTTTCCGTCGTCGGTGTCGGTGGCCGAGTGGAATGAGACCGACACAGGAATAAAGATAGCACGCTGGTGCAGGTACGGAGGGGAGCAGCCAGAAACTAGAAACACTAGAGTAAATTAGAACGAGATATATATTACACAGAATTTATACAATACTTAACTTTTACATAGCTCAGTACTGCAGAATGCTGATACATAGTTGAGCTAGAGGTCTGCCTAGTGCCTGTCCGATAACCAAGTCTTTACTGGTGCCTATCTGAATCCGAAGGTCTTAACTGGTTCCTATCTCAGTCCCAAGTGAACGATGTCGTTCAGTAGTGGCCACGAGTGGAGTTGTAGCAGAGGGCACTCGTGGCTGACGTCGTAAGAACACCGCGCCGTGCGTGCATGGCGGCGCGCGGCGAAAGTAGGTGGCGCGCACTTTGGACTTGTGCGACACCACAAGGGATATCTACTTCTGAATTATGGATGTTGGGAGCTGTTCTTGATTCGAATTCTGGAGTACATGCTTCGTTGGCTGTATTATTTGTTTCTTTGGTGAAGGAATTTCGGAAAGTGGTTTAGCAGTTCTGCTTTAACTAAGGCCGCGCAGGAGTAGCCGAGCGGTCTGGAGCGCCACGTTACGGATCGCGAGGCCTCTCGCGTCGGAGGTTCAAATCCTCCCTCGAGCATGGATGTGTGTGTTTGCCATATGTTAGTGTAATTTAGTTTAAGTGGTTTGTAAGATTAGGAGTGATGACCAACGTAGTTTAGCCCCATAGAATTACAAACATTTGAACATTAGTAGTGTCACCATTCCTATAGCATCAGTTGCAGATCTTTATTATGGTCATTTTGTGATCATTATCATTGCTTTAAAACGTGGTTTAAAACAATGACAATGCTCACAATGATAATGCCTCATGTCTAGGTTTTGCCAAAAAAAAAAAAAAAAATAATAATAATAATAATAATAAAATTAAATGATATTTGCGAGTGATTGCTGGTCATCATCTAAGGTGCCATACTAGTTGGTCTCTTCATTTTACTGAGTTCGTTGACAGGAGCATTATACTGCCCCTTTTTAACAAATGGTTTGTTGGAAGACGTTTCACTGGAAATATCTGGAAATATTTCAACCCATGTGGTTCGTGAGTGATGAAGGACAACCTAAATTTACTCATGCTCTTAGGGTAGGGTCAAGTAACTCGGTAATGCTAAACTTTCTCTGTTATAAATTCAAGATCTTTAGACAATGTTTTTTATTTTTATTTATACAATTTGAAAGAGTGGTGACCTATAAAGCATGTCAAATATCGACTTGTTATTTCTTAACATTAACTTACAAATTTTGGTGGTAGATCAAGGTAACGCCGTGATATTCAAGTAATTCCGTGATGGTATTCACGTTACTCCGTGATAGTGTCTTATTTATCATTAAGTGTACCTTCTAATCTTTGGAAACTACTTTTTCATGTTATGTAAATGATCAAATCATATGTAAAAGTTTATGTCATCTTTTATTGGTAATTTTGAAAATTGTAACAAAAACAAAAAATTCAGAAAAGATGCACAAGCAAAATTTCAGCTTCTGTTTAAAGTTTACTGAGCCGTTGTTATACCCGGGCCGCTGAAACATTGCACTTGACGTTTCGCGTTACGGCGAGTTAAGTTGGCTACACTGCTTTAGCGACGTTGTAACACTAGTATCTATACGCACAGCAGACGAAACGGTTTTCAGTTGCATCTCGTAAATGTAAGCTATTGAGCAATAAAAGTGCAATTCATTCTTGAGCAGCAATTAATTAACGACATATTAATGAAGACCAGAGCACAACATTGCACACGCTTTCAATAACAGAGCAAAGCAATATAGAAAATAAGCATTGAATCACGACAGATACGAAATAAACAATAATCAAGATAGTAACTTCTCTCTGTACATTTTATAATCAGAATGCTTTTCACTCACTAATTTACGGCGATAATGGTACAGGTCCCCATCTTCACTGTTGTCGTCACTGCCAAAATAGTCGTCATCACCAAGACAAATCATTAACCGTTCATGATTACTGATGATCCCTGCCATTGTTTTGCGCTGTCCAAATCAGTTTTCAGCCCACCCTTTTTTCCCCCAAGATGCAGCATCCACATTGGCAACAGCTTCACGCAACAGCTTTTCCACCTCTGTTATTGTGAAAGACTTATTGTTGAAGTAATTCTTCATGTCACTCTATATCAATTTTATAGGGTTAAAACGTCAGTGAAATGGTGGCAGATTTATAACATTGTGACGCTGCTCCTTTGCAATTTCGTCTACTGCGTATGTGGGTGTAATAGGCTTATTTTGTTTCACAAGCGATTATAAAAGAAGTTTTGACATTGACATATCCACAGCAATATTTCATTCTTGTAACCACTGCAACACAACTTCTTTCCGATCGTTTGAAGCGAGAATGAACTTCCTGCTAAGAGTATAAGCTTCGACGTTTTTATTCATACGAAATTGAAAACTTACTCAGAAAATGTCACTAGACAAACGTTTTTTCGCTGACATTATCCAATTACTTGAACTTGGAAATTCAAGTTAAACCACTCGCAGTAAAACAAATTGCAGCGAAAACAGCACACACAACGAAAACACGAGGTAGCTGAGATGTTTACGTTAGAACTGAACAAAGACCGCAACGCGGGAATGTTGACGTCACGGCACGTGATCACTGGAAGTGTTTATCGCGCTGTGATTGGATCGTTCCCAGCGACTAGCGACTCGCGCTTCTTGCTCTTCGCTTGTTATTTGTAAACGTCAAGTGCAAAGTTTCAGCGGCCTGGGTATAGTCACTATCTGACTCATCACACGTATCACAAAAACAGACACTATCTACGATTTTATTTCACATGTTGCCAGACATTTCAAAGTTGGAACTCGATCCACTCGTCTCCATTTTGCATCTTGAGATCATCTGCACTACAACCCCACGTGCACCACATCTATTATCATTATTTTTTTGTAGTCTGGATATAGACCTAGGAATACCTTGTTTACTGTTTTCTTCCAAATTCCTGATCCTGTCGTCAATGGCTTGTTGTGGTTAGGTGAGATTTTTTTTTTTTTTGCAGAAGGATTACGTCTTCTCCCAACTTCAATCCGTTAAATTTCAATTCATGGGCTCATTTGAGGGTCTTTATGTATCCACACCTATTGATAAGGTGTAATACTTTAAAATGTTCAAATGTTGGCAAGGCTTAAGGGACTTAAGTGCGGGGTCTTCAGTCCCTAATCTTACAAACTAGACTTATGACCTATCTTATACTAAAGACGACACAAACATCCATGCCCGAGGGGGGATTCGAACCCCCGACGGGGAACGGCCTTGCGCATCGGAACATAGCGCCTCAATGCGCTTGGCCTCTCCCCTGCGGCGTGTAATTCTTCAATCCGAGCGTAGAGTAAGGACGTCAACAGATATGACGGCTGGAAAATGGAAACGAATGAGACAGTCGATGTTGCGGCGCACAAGCGCTTGCGCTACAGGTCGTGGTAGCCATTTTCAGCACCTTCTGTAAGGACAATGTTGATTTGCAACCTGTAATTAGTTAACAAGAAACATATTTTATAAATATATAAATATGCCGCGTTTTAATTCCTTGTCGTGATGTTACTGAATGATTAAATAATCATATTTTTATAGGGGTGGTATTTAACTATTCCTTCGCAATAGGCTATCTCAATTTTCACCACTTAGAAACTGCTTTTATCGCAATCTTATATTCATAAAAGTACCCGATCATAGAGTAGTTTCCCAGGCATCTAGGAGGTCTTTAACGCACTGGATCATACATAATATATCTTTAAATAATTGTAAAATATTACTAGCCGATGCGTTTGTTTTGCTCATGGGCGTAGATTATTCATTCTTCAAATGTTCAAATTGTTGTAAAGCTTATGGGACTTAACTAGGGGGTCATCAGTCCCTAAACTTACAAACTACTTATGAACTACTTACGAACTAGGACGGCACAAATATCCATGCCCGAGGGAGGATTCGAACCCCCGACCGTAGTGGCCGTGGAGACCGTGACTCAAGCGCCTCAGTACCCTCGGCCACCTCTGCCGGCTATTCATTCTTCAACGTTTAAAATAGCCATATCTGGTGACCGAGCGTAAATCGGGAAAATTTTCTGGTACAGAGTGGTATTGTCATATAAATATTTCGCAACCGTACTTGCGCAGTAATTGCAACTGTTAAACAAAAAACCATAAATGTACCTTGTTCAATGTGACAGTAAATTCTTTTGTCCAAAATTTCCTAGATATTTCAAAGTGTACAGGTTGGCTGCAAATGGAGAAATTGTTTCAGTTCCTTTGTGTGGCCGAAGGAAAGGGTATATAACATTTATTGTAAAAACGATAAAACATATTAATGCAAAATGTTAGAGTGGTATCAGAGGTACACGAAATAAAAATATAATATATTTAGTAAAATCCTGTTGTTTCAGGAATGACGTCTATACAGGTAAATTAAATGAGCGAAACCAGATCTACATGGAAAATTTGATGCCGGCCGGAGCGGCCGAGAGGTCTGTGGTGCGCCAGTCTTAGTCTGGTCAATGGTGGCCGATCAACTGCTTCGTCATAATACGCCAGTCACTACTTTTGATGGTGGTATCGTGTTGAAACTGCATGGGCATCTGTACCTGCACACGCCATCCAAGCTCTGTTTGACTCAATGCCCAGGCGTATCAAGGCCGTTATTACGGACAGTAATTGTTGTTCACCCAAGTTGCGTGAAAATGTAATCACATGTCAGTTCTAGTATAAAATATTTGTCCAATAATTTGTCCTTTTATCATCTGCTTTTGTGTGATGTTTAAAGCTTTCCCGGCGTATAGATATTTCCATAAAATCTCGGGATTTTGAGGAGGAGCACTTGAGTCAGCTACTTTTAAACCAACAGTGTTTTGGCGATACGTTGATGACACTTTTATAGTGTGGCCTCATGGCGTGGACCGTCTCCAAGACTTTTTACATCATATGAACTCCATACACGAAAACATAAAGTTTACTATGGAGATCGAGAAAAATGGTTGTTTGCCATTTTAGATGTTTTATTGCGACGCAGAAGTGATGGCTCACTTGGTCATTCGGTGTACAGGAAGTCCACTCATACAGATTTGTACTTACAAGCTACTAGTTGCCACCATCCGGCACAAACAATGGGTGTCCTAAACACTTTAATCCATCGAGCCCATACCATCTCTGATGCCGACAGCCTTCACACGGAACTGGAACACCTGCAAACAGTATTCCTAAAGAATGGATATACAAGGAAGCAAGTAAATCGAGCGATGCACACCTCCAAACGACAGAACAAGGGAGTAGAAGAGGCTTTCAAATCGACTGCTTATCTCCCATATATTGAGAATATTTCATCGCAGATAGGCAGAATACTAAAAAAGTATAAAGTACGAGTCATCTTTTGCCCTCCTCCTAAAATTTCATCGCTGTTGGAGTCTGTCAAAGACGATCTGGAGCTGCGTAAACCAGGTGTTTACAGGATTCCGTGTGAGTGCAGCAAGTCATATATAGGGCAGACGATGCGCACTGTGCAGGAGCGCATTGTGGAACCAGCGACATACTCCGTTACTCCAACCCACCAAATCTGCAATCGCCGAACATTGTATTTCCACAGGTCATTCGATCAACTACAACGAAACTAAAATTGTGGCCCACACAAAAAACTTTTGGAGCTCAATTATTAATGAAGCTGTGGAAATAAGACTCTCTGACAGTGAGACTCTCATCAATCGAGACAGCGGTTTCCAAATAAATACTGCATGGAATCCTGTAATGGAAAACGTAGTCGGCGTAGTTTCCTGCAACTGAATGACAATGATAATCGAACTGCTATCGAATGCGCAATGTCGACTGATTTGGGCATAAATAGCACAGCTCAGAGCGTCTTCGCCAGTACTTCGGGCCGGCCGCGGTGGCCGAGGTGACTGAGGCGCTCCAGTCACGGTCAGCACGGTCACTACGGTCGGGGGTTCCAATCCCCATCGGGCATGGATATTTGTGACGTCCTAGTTCGTAAGTAGTTCATAACTAGTTTGTAAGTTTAGGGACTGATGACCCCGTAGTTAAGTCCCATAAGCTTAACAAACATTTGAACAGTACTTCGGCGGTACTCACCTGAAGATGGCCAGAAGACTCTGCGCCGAAATATCGTGGCGGGAAGTTACTGACATCCGGCAGTTCGCCCGAGATTTTATGGAAAAATCTGCTTTTCTTCTTGGTGTAGCAATTTTAATGATCACTTATATATATATATATATATATATATATATATATATATATATATATATATATATATATATATATATATATAAGAATTGCTCGTTTAAAGATATAAGAATACGGTTTGCATCTGAGCGAAACCCACTTTATCGTCGTCCCTGGTTTTGCTGTGCAATGTATCGCCACTATCAAGCCTGGAAAATTGCGGTAGTGCTCTGAGAGTGCGCGTCACACTTGGCCGGTATCCGGCGGCTGTGGGAGGGCTCGGTGTATATAAGCAGCCCAGAAGACTCGCAGCGGCATCAGTCATTGCCTGCTCCACCGGTACCACCTGCAGCAGCAATGAGGATCCTGGTGAGTGAGGCGCGAGTCCTGCCGACTTCATGCACTGCAGTGTCTTGCAAACTTTTCTATACTAGGACCGCCTTGATTTATTTATTGCAAGCAGGTACCATAAGGTTTAAGAAAAACGAACGGTGGCAAACTAAACTACAGAATAACACATACTATCAGTACTATTGTAAAAGAAATTTTTAATAGAAAGCTCTATTAGGCTTACAACAATGACATATTAGCTTTTGGTCCTATTTTCATGTTCAGTAATCCTAGGACACAGTTGCTGTGAGCTATAGACATTCGATGCATGTCCGGATTTGTTTTCAAGCTGGAAACCTGTGCTCACTTAAATAAGTCGTAGAAAAAATCGCAAAAAGCGGAAGGTTATTTACTCACTGTTATTGTACGATTCTGCCCAAACGGATAAATACATATGAGTCCTTACAGTTTCTGCGATTTTGGAATTTACAATAGTAGGAGACAGGTGAACATATTTCAGACGGTATCAAGGTGATCCACATCTGTTGCCACCCGTGAAGTTATTGTAGGTGCACAATACGATTGACGGACAACATTAGAAGAAATTGTAATTGCCAGCGAATAAAAGTTTGAATCTTTAAATCTTTCGTGAACCATATTTATCTTTTACGGACCAAATGGTCCATGCCCGAGCGGGGATTCGAACCCCCGACCGTAGTGGCGTGCAGACCGTGACTGGAGCGCCTCAGTCCCCTCGACCACCGTGGCCGGCGGAATCTCTGTTTTAGAGGCTCTGGAAGAGTGTAATTTATAAATACCGATGTTACAAATGCTACCATCTCTTCTTTTAGTTCAAAGTGTTCAAATGTTACAAACTACTTATCAACTACCTTATACTACAGACGGCACAAATATCCATGCCCGAGGGGGGATTCGAACCCCCGATCGTAGTGGCCGTGCAGACCGTGACTGGAGCGCCTTAGTCTCCTCGGCCACCGCGGCCGGCTCTTCATTTAGTCATTAGTTAAAACGTAGTAGTAATATTTCACACAAAAGTCAGTGTAGATCGCAAATTTATTGTAGAGTGAGCAGTTTCAGCCCTCTAAATGGGCATCTTTAATCACAACCATAGCGTTGGCCACTAGTTCTACTGAGTCGGAGCTGTCTCGATGATGTCGACAGCTCCAGACACCTCCGACTCCGCAAAACCAGTGGCCAAAATTATGGTTATAGTGGTCTGTAGACGGCCATTCAAATGGCCGAAACCACTCCGTCTAAAATAAAATTGCGATCTAGACTGACTTTTGTTTGAATTAATCACTCATATCGCCATGATCCAGAATGTTTTCAAAAATATTTTTTATATGTTCCCCAGATTCCTATCGGTATTTGATGTTAGAAAACTTCTTGATGTTTTTCTTCAATAAGTTCCAGTACAATATTTATTGAAACTACATCACACCACGGCTTTAAAATTTGGGAGGTACAGATTCTTCGTAGTTAATATGCAAATATTTGGTGTTGGATATTGAAAAGAAACACAAAGTATAAATCGTGTGCATTTGGGAATTGGAATCAGTAGTTCTGCATAAAATTACAGAATGTTTGAGGTATGTTAGTGAATGTAGCGATTCGACAAAGTTCGAAAAAATTTTCCTTGTTACTATATCAACCATTTAGATGCATTTTACGAACATACACTTATTGTAAAAACGTTGAAATTTTGCGGAATAATCTCCATTGCACTGCCGCAGCATTGAAAGTAGTAACTCCGGACATGATCGCTGCAGTGTTGGAGTAATCCGAATAAAGCATTGCATCTTAATGGGAGGGGGGGAAGCATATTGAACACCTATCAAACAGTTCATAAAAAACAAATTTCATAGTAAATGTTTATAGTTTCAGAAATATAGATGTGCCATATCAGATGATCTCTTTGATACACCCTGAAAAATATATCATACATTGTCATCTTTATATTAAAGCATTAGAGAGTATTTATCACAGAAGTATTTAACATTAAAGAATAACAGTATTGAGCTTTAAAATTCAGTAGTACCAAGAATGTTGAACAATGCAAGTAATTATAATAAGCTGAAATCTGCAACCTCTCAATCTCAAAAAGTAACAGTTATTCATGGGCATGTGAACTATTCCATAGACACCTTCTGATGTCTTTTTCAGGTGTGCGTGTTTCTGTTCGGACTGGCTGTGGCAGAGGAGAAGCAGGTGGAGAAACGTGGAGTCATTGGGTCCCTGGGTGGCTATGGCGGAGGAGCATCTATCGACCATGGAATCGGCGCCAGCAGCTACAGCAGCGCTGGCATCGGAGGAGGATATGGAAGTGGATATGGGGGTGGTCTTGGTGCCAGATTTGGAGGTGGCTATGGGGGAGGCATCGCCTCTGGCGTTGGAGGCGGCCAGGTGACCAACATCGCCATCACCAAGCAGGTGCCGGTGCCGTACCCGGTGCCAGTGCAGCGCACTGTCCCGGTGCCAGTCAAGGTCCCCGTGACGGTGCCGGTCAACAGGCCGGTCCCGGTACCCGTGCCGCAGCCGTACCCTGTGCCCGTGCAGAGGCCGGTCCCGGTACCCGTCAGCGTCCCTAGCCCGGTGCCCGTACCGGTACCACAGCCCGTCGTCGTCAACCAGCCGGTGCCTGTCGTCGTGGGAGGCGGAGTTGGCGTCGGAGGAGGACTCGGAGGCGGCATCGGAGGAGGCATTGGAGGAGGCTATGGTGGCTACGGTAGTGCCATCGGTGGCGGCTACAGTGGCAGCTACGGTAGCTCCATCAGCGGAGGCTACAGTGCTGGCATCTCCGGAGGCTACGGTGGCTATGGGAAATACAGCCACTAACATCATCAGGTGAAACCATTTTGGATAAAACACGCCACCAGTGATTCCTTGTGTATTTAACTGCAGCAGAAAATAAAAAGCATAACAAACAATCGTCATTATTTATTCCAATCCTTAAACCGATTCTGTTTGAAATGTTTTTTTTTTTTCATTTTTACATTCATGAATTTCTATAACATTACCATATCGTTTGTAAAAGTGAAGTCTGTCTTACTAGTTTCAAACTATATTTACATAAATGTAGTTAGTCCTCCATCACCACTGTCACTAATTTCTGTGGCTGACAATAGAAAGAACATTTTGAAACAGTATTTTGGAAATTCAGTGACGTGTTTGTATAATAATGGTCCTGAACTTCGCTTGCTGTTGTTTTATTTCAACAATCGCCAAACACACCCTTTATCATCGTATTTTACTACAATGTGAAAGTGTAGAGCAAATCGACAATTTCCCATTGTCGCTAATGGGAACCTTAAATATCATTGATATCATAATACAACTTACTGTGTTCTTTTAAGTCGATGTTTATCACAGTATTTTAACCAGGATTTCACTAGGCGGAGATAATGAACGTATGCAATTTTGGGTTTCATTATTAATTTTTCCTTGAACATATATTGGCATATATAACTCATGTGTAAGCGGAAACGCGTAAGACTCGAGTGGTCCAACGTGTCGTTCTATAGACTGCACTGGGCGGTTGCTACCAGCAAAGATTCCTCAGGCATGGGTGTATCTCTTGTCCTTAGTGAAAGTTGAAGTAGTATTTTGTAAGTCCAATAGGTTTACAAGCATATGCAGGAAATTATGTCCTCGAAATACTTTGAACCCGAATTTGATACTAAGCCACCAACGCTCTTTTCACTCTCGCAAGCAGTCTTTGTACGCCTCCTACTGCAAAGGGGAATCTGCTAATCTTCGTTTATCACGTGTAGCGTTGCAAATCTTCACCCTTTCAACGGGGTTCCCTGGGACCAGTTTTGGAGAGTACGAACGACGAGACAGCTCAGTGATATAGTTTTTTTTGTAGGATATTCTGTTCTTGACCGATGAAAAGTTCAAATGTTCAAATGTTTGTACAACGTATGGGACTTAACAACTGGGTCATCAGTCCCTAAGCTTACAAACTACTTATGAACTAGCTAAGACTAAAGACGGCACAAATGCCCGAGGGGGGATTCGAACCCCCGACCGTAGTGGCCGTGCAGACCGTGACTGGAACGCCTCAGTCTCCTCGGCCACCGCGGCCGGCCTATGAGACGTCTGACGACGTTGGTGGCAACACGATACATTCGCAGATGCTGGCAGGATTTCATGACATGATTCACCTAAAATGCACTGCTTCATTACGTTGCTGACATGAGTGATGTCGGTAGACGTCGAGTCGTAGAGGAGTGGCTGAGCGCTCTAAGGCGTGTTGCTGCGGTGCACGCTGTTGCTTGCCTTTGCAGGCTCGAGCTTCTCCTGGGACGCTCGCGCGCGCTTGTGTGTGTGTGTGTGTGTATGTGTGTGTGTGTGTGTTGTGTTTATGTTACTTTAAATAGTTTGTCAGTCTAGGGACGAAACACGCAGTGGTCAAGTCCCATAGAATCACAAGCATGTGAACATTTTTAAGACCTCGAAGGGCGTCCTGAAAGAGGATCATCTTTAACTTCCATCCACCCATCTGTAAACCACTTTAATCATTGTGTATGTCTCTGCAAAAAAATTTTCACAGTTTCACGCAAAATTTTGGGGAGACCCCTTGCTCCTCAAACTCTTGAGTTTCGAAATTGTCAAAATGAAAGACACAACGTTCTACTCAATGCAACACTGCACAATAGTGGGCAATGATGCCAACCGTATTTCGTTCCAACAGCTCACTGGGACAAATTACGAATGCTCCGGAATTTTTAACGTACATTAAAATGAGATCAATAATTCACCAATATATTAAATTTCTTAGACAATTTCACAAAATATTCCAGATGTGTATTTTTTTTCCTTCAGAAGTCATCTACTAGAAGTGTACAGATGAAAAATTTCGTAACGCCTTAACAACCGAAACGGTTGAAATTTGAATATGCCGCATTGATATAACGTAGTGTAACAACTAGGGACGTCAAGCATGGACGTGCATTATCGTGGATCAAAATCACTCTCTTCTTGAGCAGCCGTATGCTCTTGATTGACTTGCATATCAAATATTTCCCGTTAACGTTCATTGCTGGGGTTCTCTTCCGCTTTAGGAGAGCTTTGTCAATTTGATACGTCTTTAAAAGGGAGATGGGACAGAGTTGAACTTTAAGTAGTGGAGAGGGACTTGCCTTAAGACCATCCGTGCTGTCAGTCTATGCAAGAAGCTTCGGTGACCTAATGGTTATTCGGGCTTCGGTCGCGCACCGCCTCGGATGTTGGTTACGTCCGGTCACAGGCACAGCGCGCGAGTCGTTCAACTCTTTTTCCGTATGGAACGCGCAGATTTTTTCCTGGATGGCATTTTGTAGAAAAATAAAGCGCTCTTATTTTTAATGTCTCATTCAATTTTTTTCCTTTCACACGCACCTCTGACCACAGTCGACAGGGGAAATTTATTTTCCAACTCCCCCTCGTATTTAGAAAATATATTTTTTTTGTTAACAATTCCATATAAATTGCTATAATTTTTTTCCTGGAAGGGTTTTTCCAGCTTATAAAGCGGTATGACAAATGTCTCAATGTGCTTGGAAATTATGTAAAAAAATATAGGTAGTCTTATGTCTCGTCCTATTTGTTTTCTTTTCATACGCAACTCTGCCCACAATCGACAGGCGAAACTTATTTTCCAAGTCCCCCTCGTAGTACGAGTGTATCTTAGAAGAGTGGCAATGCAGGCGCTCATTGTCTCTTAATTATTTATAAAGATAGGGAACAGTAGGCGCCCTATAGAACTCCCCTGGAGAACGCCAAGTATTACTTCAAATCGCACAAATATGAAGATACTCCATGAATATGGAATTTGATTAGAATCGGCTTGTCAAGAACTTTACGGAAATCTAGAAACATGGATTCAATTTGAGATCACTTTTCGATAGCACTCATCAGTTCATGCAAGTAAAGGGCTAGTTGAGCTTCGCAAAAACGATAATTTCCTTATCCGTGTTCACTGTAAGCCAACAAGTCGTTCTGTTAGAGGTAGTTCACAATTTTGAGAATATCTCCTATTACCTTTCTTAAATAGTGAAATGCCCTGTGTAACTTTCTAGTCTTTGGGTACAGACCTAGGCGTGAAGCTGTACCATGAGCATACTCTGAACCGAACCTAATCGGTATACAATCAGGACCGGTATATTTCTTTTTGATTATTGATTTAAGTTGCTTTAATACTCAAGGGATATCTACTTCTGAATTATGCATGTCGGGAGGGAGCGGCTCTTGATTCGAATTCTGGAGTATATGCTTCGACTTCGACATCTATTGTACTTGTTTCTTTGCTGAAGGAATTTCGGAAAGCTGTTCAGTAGTTCTGCTTTAACTGAAGCCGCGCGGGTGTAGTCGAGCGGTCTGGAGCGCCACGTTACGGATAACGCGGCCTCCCACGTCGGAGGTTCAAATCGTCCCTCAGGCATGAATGTGTGTGTTTTCCTTAGGTTAGTTTAACTTAGTTTAAGTATTCTGTAAGATAAGGACTGATGACCAACGTAGTTTGCTCCCATAGAATTATAAGCATTTGAACTTTAACTGAACTGTTATCAGTAGTATCACCATTCCTAAAGCGTAATGAAGGTAATGAAGTTTCATTCCATACTGAATCCACGTGATCTTCGATTGTTATATGTGTACGATGAAGAGCAGTAAGTTGCAAATCTATTTAGGTCATTTTGTGACAATTATCATTGCTTTAGAACGTAGTTTAAAACAATGACAATGCTCAGAATGATAGTGCTCGACGTCTAGATTAAAAAAAAAGTGCAAATGATTGCTGGTCATAATCTGCAGCCGGCCGCGGTGGCCGAGGTGACGGAGGCGCTCCAGTCACGGTCAGCACGGCCACTACGGTCGAGGGGTTCGAATCCCCCCTCGGGCATGGATATTTGTGCCGTCCTAGTTCGTAAGTAGTTTGTAAGTTTAGGGACTGATGACCCCGTAGTTACGTCCCATAAGCTTAACAAACATTTATTTAACATAATCTGCAAGTGCCAAACTAGTTGGTCTTTTCATTTTACTTGGTTCTTTAACAGGAGCATTATACTGCCCCTTTTTCACAAATGGTTTGTTGGAAGACGTTCCACTCGATATATTTCAAGGCATATGGTTCGTGCGTGATGAAAGACAGCCTCAATTTATTCGTGCTCTTAGGTATGGTCAAGTAACTCTGTGATTCTTGTCTTTTTCTCTTAGAAATTCAAGAACTTTAGACAGTGGTTATTTTGATTTATATCATTTGAAAGAATGATGTCGTATCAAGCATGTCTGACATTTATATTACAAATATCGACTTTTTATTTGTTGCAATTAACTTACAAATTTTGGTGATAGAACTAGGTAACACCGTGATATTAAAGTAATGCCGTGATAGTATTCAAGTTACTCCGTAATAGTATTCAAGTTACTCCGTCATAGTGTCTTATTTATCATTAAGTGCACCTTCTAAGCTTTGGAAACTAGTTTTAAATGTTATGTAAATGTTAAAATCATATGTAAAAGAATGTTATCTTTTATTGGTAATTTTGAAACATTCTATTATACAAAATAGTAACAAAAACAAAAAAATCCAGAAAATATGCACAAGTAAAATTTCAGCTTTTGCTTTAAGTCTATAGAGCCGTTGTTAGTCACTGTCTCAGTGATCACACCCATCACACATAAAACAGACTCTATCTACACCTTTCTGGAACTTCACATGATGCCAGACATTAGAAACTGGCACTCGATCTACTCGTCTCCCTTTTTCTCCTTGACATCATCTGCACAAGAACCCCAGGTGCACCACATCCAATATCATCATTTTTCTGTGATCTGGATATAGAAATTCAAATGTTCAAATGTTTGTATAGTCTATGGGACTTAACTGCGGGGTCATCAGTCCCTAAACTTACAAACTACTTATTAACTAACTAAGACTAAGGACGGCACAAATATCTATGCCCGAGGGGGGATTCGAACCCCCGACCGTAGTGGCCGTGCTGACCTTGACTGAAACGCCTCAGTCCCCGCGGCCACCGCGGCCGGCCTGGATATAGACCTACGAGTACCTTGCTTACTGTTTCCTACCATATTACTGATCCTGATGTCGACGGTTTGTTGTGGTTAGGTGAAATTATTTTTGCAGAAGGGTCACGTCTTACTTCTCTACGCTCTTTTTGGCACACTTGGAGTTTTAGAACGTCTTCCACAGTAACTGTCTTTTTGACAACTCCTGTTTCTGTCCTTGTATAACAAGTGAGGGGGGCAAGGGTATAATCAGAAACAGCATCTTTGTTGTAGGAGAATATCCCAGATTTTGCAAAGATGTTAGTTGTGGTCTGAAAGGCTTCTTGGTAAGCTGCAGCGAGAAGTTCAGATGGCATAACGAACGGCTTTCCATTTTTCGAAAGAGTTGCACCCCCTGGATCAGATGAAAATATCACGTGATAATCCGTAGGTGAACTCGGGATCCCAAAACTTTAACTAGCCTTGTACATCGTCCATCCTTCCTTCTTCACCATGCGCAAAGCTTCTTTAAGCGTTCCAGCTGTGTACGAATGCGTTGCTTTGTTCCGCTTTGGTGCCATTTCAGCGTCAAACCTAAAAAAAAAAAAAAACCCATTGATAAGGTCATACACCGTCAACGCGTGGCCTAACTTACAAGTGAATTTTATGTGTGAATGATACATATCTTTTACTGGTGTTAAAATGGGACAACAGCGTGTAAAAATTGATATGTTTACTAGGGTCTTCACTGCCAGTGCCTTAGCCGTTCTCATGAAAACACTGAAGGAACACATGTCTAAAACTTCCTTGGACGCCCGAAAGATAGCTTGTGAGGGCTTACTAGAGTCCTGCATGCATGCGCCGTATGCTGGCAAAATCTTGGAACCCTTGCAGTTGAGGCTTCGTCGTGACACAATAAATACTGTTTATTACGGAGTTACTTGGTATCTCTGAGTAACTTGACTTTACCCTACATCAATGATTTTCAAACAATTGGATATGGTGCCAGGGAGCGACATGGGCCTGCTCATCCTCCCAGCTTCAGTCCATTAGATTTAAACTCATGGGCTCATTTGAAGGCCGTTATGTATCCACACGTATACATAACGTGTAATTCTTCAAAACGTTCAAGTGTTTGTGAATCTTAAGGGGCTTAACTGCGGGGTCATCAGTCCCTAAACTTACAAACTACTTATGAACTACATAAAGACTACCTAAAGACGACACAAACATCAATTCCCGAGGGGTATTCGAACATGCGACTGTGAACGGCATCGCGCATCGGAATGATAGCGCCTCAATGTTTTTGACCACACTGCCGCGGCGTGTAATTCTTCCATCCGAGCATAGAGCAAGGTTGTCATCTGATATGACGGCTGGAAAATGGAAACGAATGAGGCTGTAAATGATGCGGCGCTCAAACGCTTGTACTACATCTCGTGGTAGCCAACACTACCTACGCAGTAATTGCAACCGTTAAACGAAAAATACATAAATGTAATTAGTGCAATTTTTTTTGTTTTGTCCAAAGTTACCTAGAAATTTTAAAGTGCCCAGGTTGCCTACAAATGTAGAAACTGTTTCGGTTCGTTAGTGCAGCCGAAGGAAACCGTATGTAACATTTACTGTAAAACTACAAAACGTGATATAAAATTTTAATGCAAAGCATTAGAGTGCTATGCCTTTCAGACCCTGCACGCACGCGGTTCTGGTTTTGCTCGATTTATTTCTTTGTGATTCACGCTAGGAAGTTCGGACCATCATTACATAATCGCAGATGGACTGTGGTAACGTGCGTAACATGTTTTAGTTCATGATTCTACACTGCCTGACAACAGCAGTTGGCAAAATAGGCAAACTTCCAGTACACTTACTACGGCGGCAAAAAAGACTTGTTGACAAGGCGTTGATGTCCTTGTTTTGACATGTGTTAGCTATCATACCTGGCAGACAGTTGCTGTAATGTTATTATGTTATTTCTTTCAAAGGCATGTTACTGTAAGATGATGCAGGCCATAAAAATTAGTAGTGAAGACCCAAAACAGACAATTGGGTGGGTACAAAATTTTGAAAATAAATTTATTTTCCATTATGTAAACGCCCTTGTCTACCTGCATCTACATCTAGATGGGATACTCTACAAATCACATTTAAGTGTTTGGCAGAGGGTTCATCGAACCACCTTTATACTATTTATCTCCCATTTCATTCTCGAATAGCACGCGCGAACAAAGAACACCTGAATCGATGGTAAGTCATCGAGTAAAACAGAAGTGATATCAGGCGTTCCGCAGGGAAGCGTTATAGGTCCCCTACTCTTCCTTGTGTTTATAAACGACTATGGAGACAATCTGAATAGCTCCCTTAGATTGTTCGCGGATGCTGCTGTCGTTTATCAGTTAGTGGAGTCCACAGAGGATCAAAAGCAACTGCAAAGCGATTTAGACAAAATTTCTACATGGTGACAAAATTGGCAATTGACACTAAACAAAGAAAAGTGTGAAGTCATACACATGACCACTAAAAGAAATCCGCTTAACTTCAATTACGCGATAAATCAGTCAAACCTTAAGGTCGTAAATTCTACCAAATACCTAGGAGTTACAATTACGAACAACTTTGACTGGAGAGAACGCATAGAAAATATTGTGGGAAGGCGAAGCAAAGGTTACGTTTCATTGGCAGAACGCTTCGAAGATGCACCACCTCCACCAAAGAAACTGCCTACATCACACTTGTGCGTCCTCTCCTAGAGTACTGTTGCCCCTTGTGGGACCCTCACCAGGTGGGACTGACGGAAAACATTGAGAAGGTTCAGAGAAGGGCAGCTCGTTTTGTTTTATCACGTTACGGGAGGGAAAGCGTCACGGAAATGTTGCCCGAATTGGGGTGGAAATCATTAAAAGAAAGACGTTATTCATTGCTGCGTGATCTGTTTGCGAAGTTTCAATCACCGACTTTTACTTATGAATGTGAAAATATTTTGTTAGCACCCACCTACTTAGGGAGACATGACAATCCCAATAAAATAAGAGAAATCAGATCGAAAACGGAACGATTTAGGTGTTCTTTCTTCGCGCGCGCTATCAGAGAATGGAACGGTGGAGGAAAGTTATGAAAGTGGTTAATGAACCCTCTGCCAGGCACTTAAATGTGATTTGCAGAGTATCTATGTAGATGTATATTATTCTGATGATCATTTCTACCTATGTAGGTGGAAGTCAAAAATATATTTTCGCATTCGGTTCAAATGTTTGTTAAGCTTATGGGACTTAACAACGGGGTCATCAGTCCCTAAACTTACAAACTATTTATGAACTAACTAATCCTAAGGGCGGCACAAATATCCATGCCCGAGGGGGGATTCGAACCCCCGACCGTAGTGTCCGTGCAGACCGTGACTAAAGCGCCTCAGTCCCCTCGGCCACCGCGGCCGGCTTCGCATTCGGAGGAGAATGTTGGCGAGTGGAGTTTCGTAAGTAGCCCACGCCAGAGAGCTAAGCGCGAATGCGAAAATATATTGTTGATTCCTAGTTACATAGGTAGAAATGATCATCAGAATAAAAATCGAGAAATCAGAGCTCTAACGGAGAGGTTCAGGTGTTCTTTCTTCCCGCGCGCTGTTCGTGAATGGAATGGCAGATAAATAGTATAAAGGTGATTCGATGAACCCCTCTGCCAGGCACTTGAATGTGATTTGCAGAGTATCCCGTGTAGATGTGGATGTTGTTGTAATGATTCCCATCCCAGATCCTGTATCATTTCCGTAACACTGTCTCCCCTGCATCGTGACAATACAAAACTAGCTGCCCTTCTCTGGAGTCTTTCGATGTCCTCCGTCAAACCCACCTGATAAGGATCCCACACTGGGCAGCAATACTCCAAAAAAGGACGGACAAGCGTAATGTATGCTGTTTCTTTAGTAGTTCTGTTGCAACTTTTAAGGGTTCTACCAATAAAACGCAGTATCTGGTTCGCCTTTCCCACGACATTATCTACTTGTTGTTTCCAGTTTAAGTCTGAAGTAATAGCAATTCCTAGGTATTTTGTGCCGTTTACGACCTTCACTTCTGACTGTTTTATCTTGTAAACAAATTTTAACACAATTATTTAAGTACTCATGTGGATGACTTCACACTACTCATTATTTAGGGTCAATTGGCAATTTTTTCACAATAGAGATATCTTTTTCATTCTGCAGTTGGTTTTGATCTTCAGATGATTTTACTAGACGGTAAATGACCGCGGCATCTGCAGACAACCTAAGAGAGATTTTCTCCCAAAAAGTTTCTGTAAATAAGGAACAGCAGAGGACCAATCACACTACCCTGTGGAACGCCCGATATCACCTTATCATCGATTACTACAAACAGTGTCCTCTCCGACAGAAAATCCCCTATCCAGTCGCAAATTTGGGGTTATATACCATAACCACGCAATTTGATTAAAAGCCTTTTGTGAGTTACGGTGATAAAAGCATTTTGGAATTCAAGAAATAAGGAATCAATTTGAGAACCCTTGTTGATAACACTCATCTTTTCGTGTGAGTAAAGAGCTAGTTGTGTTTTGCATGAACACTATTATATAAATCCGTGTTGACCTTGTGTCAATAGATCATTCTGTTCGAGATAATTCATAATATTTGAAAAGAGGATATGTTCCAAAACCCTGCTGCAAATTGACCTCAATGAAATCGGGCTGTAGTTTAGTTGGTTACTCCTACTGTCTTTCTTGAATATAGGTGTGACCTGTGCAACTTTCCAATCTTTTGGTACATAACCCTTCTTTGAGAGAGCGGTTGTATATGGCTGTTAAGTAAGGAGCTATCGCTTCAGCATAATCAGATAGAAATCTAATGGGTATACAGTCCAGACCAGAAGACTTGTTCTTGTTAAGTGATTTTAGTTGCTTCACTACTCCGATGATATCTACTTCTACGTTACTCATTATGGCCTCTGTTCGTAATTAGAAATCTGGAATATTGGTTTCGTCTTCTTTGGTGAATGAGTTTCTAAAATGTATGTTTAGTAACTCTGATTTAGTAGCGCTGTCATCGGCAGGATCGCCACTGCTATCTCATAGTGAGGATATTGTTTCTGTTTTCCCCCTACTATATTTTACATCGGACCAAAATCTCTTTGGGTTTTCAGTCAAATTTCGAGAAAGAGTTTCTTTGTGGTAATTATTGTAGGCATCCCGCATTAAAGTCCTCGTTAACTTTCGAGCTTCTGTGTAGAATCGCCAATCCTGGGGATTTTGTATTTGTTTAATTTTATCATGCCTTTTACGTTGATTTTGCATCGGTGTACTGACCTGTTTGTGTACCAAGAGGGACCTGTTTTGTGTACTTTCTTTTATTAATTTATAAAACTGTCAATTGCTGTCGATACCATTCTCTGAATTTGACCCACATCTGGTCTACACTTACGTATACTGTTAGGGGCGAGTGGGAGCTGTCTTCCAAAAAGCAATGTATTGTATTTCTATCTGCTTTCCTGAACAAATATACTTTGCGTTTATTTTTGGTAACTTTGGGACTTTCGATATTCAATTTCGCTACTACAGCTCTGTGTTCACTAATACCTGTATCCGTTTTGATGCTCGTTATGAGCTCAGGATTATTTGTTGCTAAGAGATCAAGTGTGTTTTGACATCAATTTACAATTCTGGTTGGCTCATGAACTAATTGGTCGAAGTAATTCTCAGATAATCCGTTGAGTACAATTTCGCAAGGTGTTTTATGCGTACCTTCTGATTTGAAACTATAATTTCGTACACAGTTTGAGGGTAAATTAAAATCACTGCCTACTATTATTGTGTGAGTCACGTACGTGTTTGCAATTAGACATAGATTTTCTTTGAACCTTTCTGCTATTGTATCGTCCATGTCGGGGGGCAGGTAAAAGGAACCAATTATTAACTTCTTACGATATTCAGGTACACCCTCTACCCATAATAGCTCACAGGAACTATCAACCTCAACTTCGCTACACGAAATACTACTTATGACGGCGACAAATACGCCTCCACCTATTTTGTTTAATCTATCCTTTCTGAACACAGTTAGATCTTTTGCAAAAACTGCGGCATAACTTATTTACGACTTGAGCCAACTCTCAGAACCGTCTGAGCCTCTGATTCAGATCCTCCAGTCGGCTCTGTACGAGAGGTCCACAGTCGGTCATGTCAACTATGCTGCAGATGGTGAGTTCTGCTTTCATCTTCACTTCAAATAGCCGCTCAAAACCTTAGAGAAAATTTCAGATCCGAAGCGACACACGTCATTGGTACCGACATGAGCCACCACCTGCAGTTGGCTGCACCCCGTATCCTTCATGGAATTCGGAACAACCCGTTCCAGATCTGTAATGACTCCACGCGGCATACACACGGAGTGCACGTTGGTCTTCTTCTCCTCGTTTGCAGCCTTCTCTCTAAGGGGCTCCATCACCCGCCAAACGTTGGAACTCCCAACTACAAGCAAACCCACCCGCTGCGAAAGTCCGAATCTAGCAGTTTGAGTGGTGACCTCAGGATGAGAGAGATCATCCGAATCAGGAACGTTGTCCTGAACAGATAGCGTCTCAAACCAGTTTGCAAGACGAACCAGGAAGACCTCACGATCGGTCATCCGGAATATTTTACGCTCTGGTGCAACCTCCCACGCAACCATGGGTGGGGTGTCTGCCTTATTGCTGGCAGTATCAGGGCATGTCGTTGCCGCAGGCCGATCGCTGGAGAAGACGGGAGTCCGTTCGGTCCCCACTACTGGCCAACAACAACGACGCCTCTCAATCGCAGCCTCCAGCAGTGCAACAGAGATTAACACAGCTTGAAGCTGGGAGTGAAGTGTCACCAGCTCAGACTACATTCGCACACAGCAGTCACAGCCCCTACTCATGATTACAGTGCCGAGAAAACAAAAACTACTGTCACGATGCGGTCAAAGGTAGACTACACTATTTGTTGAAACGTGAATTTGAATCTGATATGCACGAGAGCACAGTATAAATTTACGGGCTAAAACGAAAAAGCGCAGACAAAAATCAAAATTATGTCGCTTCTAATCAGAAGCCAGTTTCACTTACAAAATGTGAAGGCGGCGTCTGCTGTGTGTAGGCCGGTGGCTAAACAGATCACATCACCTACAACCTTGGGTATGAAAGAGCTATCAGAGAGTCACCAACTAAAAATTTATAATATACAATTATTTTGGAAAATCCCGTTGCCAAATTTGATGCAAATCGTTGGGAACCGTTTCCCAGATACACAAAATATAGCCTACGTGAAAGACAAGGATGGCTGAGCTTCCCTCGGTAGACTTTTTTTGGTCAAGATGGTGTTTTGTTAGAAAATATGTTAGGAGTTCATAAGTAAGTAAAATTCCACTGCTTTTGATTTTACTAAGTATGAAGTTGTTATTTAAAAGACAATATATGCTACATTAGTACATTACATAGGCCGCGGTGGTGTAGCCGAGCGGTCTAAAGCGTCTCGCTGCAGAGCGCGCGGTTGCTCGCCGTGGACGTTCGAGTCTTCCCTGGAGCATGGTTGTGTGTGTTGTCCTTAGTTGTAAGCTACGGACTGATGACCACGTAGTTTGTCCGACAGATTTACAAACATATATTTGAGTACATTACATCACAATGCTACTGCGAGTTACCTCCCTCTCACATGTATTCACAGTCAAGTCGTCATCGCACGCATACTCATTTAATGATACATGATAGAGTGCATACAGGATAAACTAGCCGGTAGATGCGCAAACGCCTGGGCAAGCGTGCGGATAGCGATAGTGGTGGCGGTAGTGGACGTAGCAGTGATGAAAAGTGACCAGCGGTATAGGGAAAGTGAAGTGCCGCTCTAAAAATGTTCAAATGTTTGTTAAGCTTATGGGACTTAACTACGGGGTCATCAGTCCCTAAACTTACAAACTACTTATCAACTACCTTATACTAAGGACGGCACAATTATCCATGCCCGAGGGGGATTCGAACCCCCGACCGTAGTGGCCGTGCAGACTGTGACTGGAGCGCCTCAGTCCCCTCGGCCACCGCGGCCGGCAGTGCCGCACTAAACTGAAACCTACGCTCCACTTACTGTCGGATTTTTGTAAATTATCTTTTCTGAACCTAACCATACCATCAAAAATACCTTTTCCTAAATTCATAGCTAAATGTTATTATTTCATTATTTTTATCATTTTATTAACATTACCCATCTTACTTTCAAATACGTATTATTTAAAGCGTTAGTTATTTAGAATTCGCGATACCCGCATACGAATTAATTTGTTTGTACTACTGGTGTGCATGTAAGAAGTATAACTTGCAAATAGAAAAAATTTTCATTATTAGTCTTCAGTCTACCGCACTCATACGGATAAAACTTAAACAATCACTCAGAAACAATTCTAAATGAAACACCTACAATACGAAACACATTAATAAAACCGATGGTATTTCTGTCGGTGCATTATATAACATGTTTAGATTTAAAAGGAATGCTCACATTCTCCTGTTCTCCAGTATTGTAGAGCAAATCAAAATGTTCAAATGTTTGTATAGCTTATGGGACTTAACTACGAGGTTATCAGTCCCTAAACTTACAAACTACTTATCAACTACCCTATACTAAGGACGGCACAAATATCCGTGCCCGAGGGGGGATTCGAACCTCCGACCGTAGTGGCCGTGCAGACCGTGACTGGAGCGCCTCAGTCCCCTCGGCCACCGCGGCCGGCTTAGATACATGAATACCTTATAGTCTGCAGAACTACTAGCCCTTATCAGTTATTTTTGTTACCTGTGTGTAATGCAATCAAACGTTGTGCTTTTAAAAGTGGCGCCTTTATTCCATTAGTTGATCCAACTTTCCATTCATTGGAATGGAATGTATGTTTCAGCAGCATAGTTTATTTTATTTTATTTAAATAATCAGCAAGTGTTTCTAAACGTTCCAAAGCACCTTCCTGTAAAGCTTTTTTTTTTCTCCAGCTGGTAAATATTGTATTAATTGCATGAAAAAGAAAGTAAATTGAAATTAAAAAAAATGTACCTGAAGCCTAACTTTTGAAGTAGGTACCGCAATGAAGAAATTCTTCCCTTATTACGGGAAAAAGTGACTGTTGTGGGGCGCTGTTTGTTTGATGAACAATTTACACGTGACAGTCTCCGCATAACTTGTTCATCATAATCATCTAAATCTAAGACCTGCGATCTGTCGTGCATGGGTAAGCAGAACTCTTCCTGCACTGATAGCGCTTGGAGACTGTGCTGCCACGCCGTTTATAGCGGTGAGCTCAGTCGATGAGCACTAGCCGGCAGGCGGAAGTTGACTGACGCGGCCTCCCTTTCCGAACGAAGAAATGGACTCGCCCAACGCTTCGGACGAAAACTCGTCTCTACGCATCGTTCACCGTATCCTGCACGGACTCTACGTCATTGCGATTGGTAATGACGTTCTGTCACATGGCGTAGTGCCCCAGTGGCGACGGTGCTACTCACCGCGTTTTCGAGGCTAACATATCTTCTGCGATCCGAAAAACACGAAATATACTTTTGGAAAATCGCACTTTTACAAAAAATACAAATATGTAGGTGACCTTAAAAAAAGTGTAAATACAAAATTGAAGGTCGTTTCCATAATACGAGAGGTGTTTTTTTGAGAAAATACCGTTTTGAAATTAAAGAAAGACGTGCTAAGATATATCAATAATTTTATGCTCACTGGGTACATACATCTGTTGTCTACGCACTGGCGCCTTTACAGATCACGCACTTTTTCGTGGCCCCTCTGTGATCGGCGGAATTCGACTGAGTTCGTGTGTATACGGAATGTTTATACTCTCTACCAACCTTACCTCGTAACAGCATTGTGCACCGTAGCCATCGTCAATGTATTGTTGATTTGTGCTTGGTTTTGATTATTGTCTTCCTCTGTGTTATTTGCTAAAATAAGTCCATATACCCCGACGACTTCTATTAGGAAAAGGAATGCTGTCCTTGAAAGTGGTGTGAGGAATGTTAATCCCGATTGTTATTCATTTACGACAATAAAAATAGACAGAAAGCATTGTTACACCCGCTTAATAAATCTTTAAAAATGTTAATATTTAGTAGATATACGTTCCAGTTTTCTATTACTCAAACATTAAAGTGATAATTCCGTGTTTCATCTGTGACGCTTTAACCCCGTACACATGTTGTTGCTTTTAAAACGTGTAAGTTATAGGCCATAAGCTGGCGGCACTGGGAGAAAGAGGCGTGGCTTGTTCTAACAGCCAATGCGCTACGAGCTGAATGCAAGCCTTAGCTCCCAACATTCTCCACTCAGGGGCCACGTTTCAGTGCGAGATCTGTACAGTCTGATTCTTCCTTGTTTACGTCGTGTACTGAGAGTTCAAGATACCTCCGACAATCGTGAATCCCGACTACTGTCAAGTACGGGCTGTTATAAGATTTCTTAGTGCTAAAGGCCTATAAGCGATCGATATTCATCTTGTGATCTGTGCAGTTTACCGAGAAAATATTATGAGTGGTGGAATGACAAGAAAATGGGTAAGAGCGTTTAACCCTTTGAGGACCACGGATAAACATAGGAAGAAAACTATATCAATTTCTTCCAAAATATACTTTTTCTGTCTCAGATAGCAATAATATTTTTCATTTCACAATAAAATATTCTAATTGGTTTCATAATGAAACCACAGGGCTGTTTCTACAGTTTTCAGTGGGGCTTGATTTGTAAGAAGGGATATTTGCGCCATATTCCTTTGAAAACTCAGTTGTTTCATTTGACAATATGTGTTACACCCGTTCGGCATGCTCTTTTAGTTCCGTATTGTCGTCACACACATCACAAAGTCGTCATTGTTGCCACACTGACGTGAAGAGTAACTTTCAGCACACGCCTTCTTTTTCAACCTCTTCCGATTCAACTACGGTCTCATCAGGTGAAAGAAGTCGAAGTTGTCCAACAATTTTGTCTGATTCATTTCGAATATCCGAAGCAGCTGACGAGTATCAATTAGAATTTCAGCAAGTATACATATGCATATTTGTGCTAAGGTTACAAGCTATGAATTGCTGCTTTACTTTTGATGCTGGTCTATTATCCAAGCTGACATGCTGTAAAGAATAACAGAAAAAGCAAGCTGTAGATTTACCGTAATTGAAGGTCGTTACGTCCCAGTGGTTTCATTCGATAACCACCAACATTTTCATAAAAAACAAAAACTTTGTTGTCAATTAAAACATTTTAAAAATATCATAAAATTGTGTACAAGAATAATGCAATTCCTGAAATTCCAATTATCTGCTGTATAGATGTCACAACCTAATTTTTATTGTAAAGTCTGGGTCAAAAGCACTTGCACTCGGCGCAGTGATAAGACTTGTACCCGACAACAATCGCTTCGCTACTGCAACAAGTTGCTGGAGCTAGTGATAGATGTAACCAGCAATCAATTTGTGGTGATGGTTTCAAGATGTAACCACTAGGGAGAAAAATCAGGTAAATTAAAAACGTGGTTTCAGACTGAAACCACTCGGCCTGAAAGGAGTGGTCGTGCTTCGGTCTTTAATAAAAGTTTGGTCAGTAAGTGGACAATAAGGCGAGAGAAAACAGCAAACCGATGTCGAAGTCAAAACAGTTGCGATGCGGTGGCATTAGGCGGCTGACGTCTATGAGGAGGGTATTCAAAATCTTGTACAAAGTTATGACAAGTGCTTCAATATTGACGGAAATTATGTAGAAAAGTAGACTGAGGTACAGGCTTTCATGTAAAAATAAAGTTATTGCGATACCTTAGAACGTCTTACAACAATGACATATTAGACTTTGGTCCTGTTTTCAAGTTCGGTAATCATAGGGCACTGTTGCTCTGAGCTATAGACATAACTTACATTTAATCTATGTCCAGATTTGTACCTGAAGTTTGAAAGTAGGTACCGCAATGAAGAAATTTTTCCCTTATTACGGGGAAAAAGTGACTATTGTGGGGTGCTGTTTGTTTGATGAACAATTTCCATGTGACAGTCTCCGCACTTGTTCATAATAATAATCTTAGGCTGTGGCTAAGACATGTCTCCACCATATCCTTTCTTCCAGGAGTGCTTGTCTTGCAAGGTTCGCAGGGGAGCTTCTGTAAAGTTTAAAAAGTAGGAGGCGAGGTACTGGCGGAAGTTAAGTTGTGAGGCGGCATCTTTAGTCGTGTCGGGATAGCTCAGTCGGTAGACCACTTGCCCGCGAAAGGCAAAGGACCCAGGTTCGAGTCCCGGTTCCGGCACACAATTTTAATCTGCCAGGAAGTTTCATATCAGCGCACACTCCGCTGCAGGCTGAAAGATCCATTCTGATTCTTCCTTGTTAACGTTGTGTAGTGAAAGTTTAAGATGCCTCCGTCAATCGTGAATCAAGCCGACTGTGAAGTACGGGTTTATAAAATATTTCTTTGTGGTAAAGGCCTAAAAGCGATCGATATTCATCGTGAGATTTGTGCAGTTTACCGGGAAAACATAATGAGTGATGGAACAATAAGAAAGTTGGCAAGAGCATTTAAAGATGGCCGCACAAATGTGCATGACGAACAACGGAGTAGGGATCCTTAGGTCGGTTAATGAAAGGTTGGTCAGGACAATAAGGTGAGAGAGTACAGACGTTTTACGATTTCCTCATTGCGGGACGACTTTCCTAATGTTTCACGTAATGTTTTGTATTGCATTGAAGAAGTCAAAACAGTTGTGATGTGGTGGTTAACAAGTATGGCGGCAGACTTGTATGAGGAGGGTATTCAAAAAGTGGTACAACGTGATGACATGTGCCTTAACATTGCCGGAAATTATATAGAAAAGTACATTGAAGAACAGGCTTTCATGTAAAAATAAAGTTATTGAGATATCTTAGTACGTCTTTTTACAATTTCAAAACAGTACTTACTTAAAAAAAAAACACGCCTCGTATATATATTTATATAGAGGAAAGTGGAGGAAGTAAATTTAGTCAAGGTAATAATTAGAGACTCGCCGTCTTAAATTTCGAGGACTGCTAATCAGATCACAATGTTAGGCTTCACCATTCGCAAACTCACTGAACACAAAACTGTGATGGTGGCCCAGCGACCAGGCGAAAGTAGTTCGCTAACCTGCCTCTAGGTGTATCACTGGTCACAAAGTTCAACAAAGCCTTTAAGTCGGAGAAACAGCGATGCGCATGTTTACCCGCTGCGCACGTTTCCTCTACTTCCCTCTATATAAGAATTGCTCGTTTAAAGATATAATAGTAAGGGTTGCGTCTGAGCGAAACCCACGTTATCGCCGTATCTGGTTGTGCTGTATACATAAACTTGTGCATTAAGGCGTCGAATATATGGTGTCAATGTATCTCCACTATCAAGCCTGGAAAATTGCAGTAGCGCTCTGAGAGAGCGTGTCACACTTGGCCGCTATCCGGCGGCTGTGGGAGGGGCCGGTGTATATAAGCAGCCCAGAAGACTCGCAGCGGCATCAGTCATTGCCTGCTCCACCAGTAGGTACCACCTGCAGCAGCAATGAGGATCCTGGTGAGTGAGGCGCGAGTCCTGCCGAGTTCTTTTATTGCAGTGGCTTCTAAGCCTTTCTGTGCTATTGACAGCATTGATTTCTTTATCGTAAGCAGGCATGTAAAAGTGAACCTAAAATTACAACTACAGAGTAACATTTACTAATGGTACTATTGTAAAAGAAATTTTTAATAGAAAACTTTATTCGGCTTTCAACAATGACATATTAACCTTTGGTCCTGTTTTCAAGTTCAGTAATACTAGAGCACTGTTGCTCTGAGCTATAGACATAACTTACATTTAATCTATGTCTAGATTTGTTTACAAGTCGTAGATAAATAAGTCGTAGATAAAATCACAAAAAAAATCGTAAGGTTATTTCCTTACTGTTATTGTATGATTCTGCTATTTTACAACAAAACAGCCTAAGCGCATAAATACAGATGCGTTCTTACAGTTTCTGTGATTTTGGAGTTTGCATTACTAGGAGACAGGCGAACATATTTCAAATGGTAGCAATGTTATCCACGCCTGTAACCACCAGTGAATTTATTGTGGGCAGACAATACGATTGCCGGACGACGTAAGAAGGAATTAATAATTTAGAACGAATAAAAGTTTGAAACTTTAAATATTTCGTTACCATATTTTATCTTTTACGGACCAAAGTGTCGGGCTCTCTGTTTTAGTGGCTGTGGAAGAGTATAATGTATAAATACCGATATTACAAATAGTACTATCTCTTGTTTTAGACATTAGTTAAAACGTATTGGTAATATTTCATACAAAAGTCAGTTTACATAGCAAATTTATTGTAGGGTGACCAGTTTCAGCCATTTAAATGGACACCTTAAGACCATTACAACCATAGTGTTGGCCACTAGTTCTACTGAATCGGAGCTGTCTCGATGATAGATGTTGACAGCTCAAGACAGCACCCACTTCACAATATTGGTTCCCAAAATTATGGTTGTAGTGGTCTGAAGACGGCCATACAAATGGCCGATACCACTCCGTCTGAAGTGAAATTGCGATGTAGACTGACTTTTGTTTGAATTAATCATTCATATCTTTAAGATCCCACAGTGTTTTGAAAAATATTAGAAATATGTTCCCCGGATTCCTATCGGTATCTGGAGTTTGAAAACTTCTCGACGTTTTTCTTCAGTAAGTTCCAGTACAATCTTTATTGAAATTACATCACGCCACGCATTTAAAATTTTGGAGAGACAGATTCTACATAGTTTATAAGCAAATAATTGGTGTTATAGTTCCCAAATGATAAGCCAAAATCGCAAACTAGCAATTTATTAAGTGACGACCGGTTTCGATGCACTGTGTCACCATCATCTGGTCATATATATATTATAATCTGGTCATCTTGTTAAAAAAAATTGGGTATAAAATAAGAAGTGCAACATTGCACTTAGTCACTATATAAAAAAATACATAAGTTAAAAACATGACAGCCTTTTTTTAAGCTGTCATGTTTTTAACTTATCTATTTTTATAGTGACTAAGTGCAATGTTGCATATGTGACCAGATGATGGTGACACAGTGCACCGAAACCGGTCGTCACTTAATAATTTGTTAGTTTGCGGTCTTGGCTTATCATTTGGAAACTATAAAACGAATTGATCGCCTCCAGACCAGACGATGTCAGATAAACTTAAATAATTGGTGCTCGATACTGATAAGAAACACAAAGAGTTGATCGTGCGCATTTGGGAAGTGGAAACAGTAGTTCTGCATAAAATTACAGAATGTTTGAGATATGTTACTGAATGTAGCGATTCGACAAAGTTCGACAATTAATTATAAAAAGTTGAACTCAGGAATCCCTCCCTCAAAAATGTCTCACTTTTTAAGGGACAAGTGGGCTACTTGGCTGAAACCTTTTGCTGCTCTTTTCAGGTGTGCGTGTTCCTGTTCGGACTGGCTGTGGCAGAGGAGAAGCAGGTGGAAAAACGTGGAGTCGTTGGGTCCCTGGGTGGCTATGGCGGAGGAGCATCTATCGACTATGGCATTGGCGCCAGCAGCTACAGCAGCGGTGGCATCAGCGGAGGCTATGGAAGTGGATATGGGGGTGGCCTTAGTGGCGGCTTTGGAGGTGGTTATGGGGGTGGAATCGCCTCTGGCGTTGGAGGTGGCCAAGTGACCAACATCGCCATCACCAAGCAGGTTGCAGTGCCGTACCCGGTGCCAGTGCAGCGCACTGTTCCAGTTCCAGTCAAGATCCCCGTGACGGTGCCGGTCAACAGGCCGGTCCCGGTGCCCGTGCCACAGCCGTACCCTGTGCCCGTGCAGAGGCCGGTCCCGGTACCCGTCAGCGTCCCTAGCCCGGTGCCCGTGCCGGTACCACAGCCCGTCGTCGTCAACCAGCCGGTGCCTGTCGTCGTGGGAGGCGGAGCTGGCGTCGGAGGAGGACTCGGAGGCGGCATCGGTGGCGGCATTGGAGGAGGCTTTGGTGGAGGCTACGGTAGTGCCGTCGGTGGCGGTTACAGTGGCAGCTACAGTAGCTCCATCGGCGGAGGCTACAGTGCTGGCATCTCCGGAGGCTATGGAGGCTATGGGAAATACAGCCACTAACATCAGCAGCTGACCCCAACATCTGAAACAACACACGACACCAGAGATTCATTATTTGTGCTGTACGTATGTATGGCTGAAAATAAATGACATGCAGGAAACAATTTTGTAATTCAGTTATTTTACTCTTAAGTCAAACACGCCAAACTAAAAGAGGTAGTTTGTTTCCCACTATACCCCATGTGTACCCAAAAAGATAAAGAAAAAATTGCTGTTGTAGCATATGGTGGAGGTTACAATGGAGGATATGGTGGTGTTGTCGTTGGAGGTGGCTACAGTGCTGCCATCGGTAGTGGTAGCTATGGTGCTGGCTATGGAGGTACTTACTCTGCTGGCATCGGTGGAGGCGGAGGGAAATACAGTCTTGGTTCACCTCCTACTGCAAAGATCGATCTGCTAATGTTCTTTTATCTCGTCTAGCGTTGCAAATCTTCACCCTTTCAACGTGCTTCTCATGAGCCAGATATGGATAGTACGAACGCAGAGGCAGCACAGTGATTCAGTATTTTGTGGGATATTCTGTTCTTGATCCATGAGACGTCGAACGACGTCGGTGGCAACACGATGCATTCCCAGATGTCGGCAGGATTTCATGACGTGATTCAACTAAAATGCTACATTCTTGTATAATCTCTCTATCAGTGTTTGATTGATATGCACTGTTTCGTTACGATGGTGACACAAGTGATGCCGGTAGACAGCCGTGGAGGAGTGGCTGAGCGCTCTAAGGCGCCTTGCTGCAGTGCGCGCTGTTGCTCTCCGTTGAAGGTTCGAGTTTTCCCTCAGGCATGTGTGTGTGAGTTGAGTTTAAATAGTTTGTCAGTTTAGGGATTGATAACCGCATTGGTCAAGTCCCATAGAAATACAAACATGAGAACATTGTAGACGTAGAAGGGCGTCCTGAAAGAGGATTATCTTTAACTTCCGTCCACCTATTTGTAAACCGCTTGAATCACTTTGTATGTCTCTGAAAATGTTTCAGAGTCTCACGCAAAATTTAATGGAGACCCCTTGCTCCTCAAACTCTTGAGTTACGCAAAATGAGAGACAACGTTATACTCAATTCAGCACTGCACAATAATGAAACAATTGGCCCATATATATGCAGTACGAGTGTGTGCGGGGATCCCAACCGTTTTTAGTTCCAACACTTCCCTGGGACAAATTACGAATGCTCCGGAATTTTTAACATACATTGTACACCAAATGACATAAATAATTCAACAATGCCGGCCGCAGTGGCCGAACGGTCAGCGGCGCTCCAGTCACAGTCTGCACGGCCGATACGGTCGGGGGTTGGAATCCCCCCTCGGGCATGGATATTTGTGTCGTCTTTAGTATAGGGTAGTTCATAAGTAGTTTGTAAGTTTAGGGACTGATGACCCCGCAGTTAAGTCCCTTAAGCTTAACAAACATTTGAACAATTATTTGAATTCACGAATATATTTAATTTCTTAGACAATTTCACAAATTATTCCATACGTCTTTTTGTTTTGTTTTTGCTTTTTCTTAAGAATTAATCTACTAGGAGTGAAAAAATGAAAAAGTACACTTCTGGCCATTAAAATTGCTACATTGCGAAGATGACGTGCTACAGACGCGAAATTTAACCATGGAGAAGATGGTGTGATAGGCAAATGATTAGCTTTTCAGAGCAGTCACACAAGATTGGCGCCGGTGGCGACTGACGTGAGGAAAGTTTCCAACCGATTTCTCACACACAAACAGCAGTTGACCGGCGTGCCTGGTGAAACGTTTTTGTGGTGTATTAAACATAAGAAGAGGCATTGAATTAAAATTTATGCGGTGGCCGGGATTCGAACCCGGGTCCTCCTATTTACTAGATAGGTGGTTTAGATCACTCAGCTAACACAGCATTACTGACACATCAACTGCACGGACTGTCTTAAAGCACTTCTTCCTCCACACCATATACTTTAATTCTTCCTCGTGTTCCGTGTGAAATGTGTATCAAATTGCCAGGGCTCTCTGACATTGGAATAGAACCCCAGCAAAGAACGCAAATAGGAACTATCCCGCCCTGTTCCTCAGGCCGAGGTGATATAAATATCAACAAGTAATACAATTCCTTGAGACAACATTGTCTCGTTAGACTATACCAAAGGTATTAAACATAAGTAGAGGCATTGATTTAAAATTTTTGCTGTGCCGGATTCGAACCTGGAACCTCCTACTTATTAGGCATGTACTTTAGACCACTTTTTTGTTTTTTACTTTTTTAATTTTTTCTTTTCTTTTTCTTTTTTGTAGGGCCTCCTTCCTCTCCTTCATCCCCGCCTTTCGCTCGACATTTTCTGCCTTCTCGGCCTGGCTTCAATGCCGTTTTAGTCTTCTCTGTAAGAAAATCAAAATTGTAACTTCTCTAAACACAGAAGTTAAAGTTAAATCTCTTCTTCAAATAAAAAAAATCATATAAACCTAGTAGAAATGAAAGTAATAACGCTATGAAATTCGGTTCTTGTATTGCACGGTGGCTGGCTGCTAAACTAACATTAGAAGTGCACCTCGCCAATGCCCAGTGCACCTCATATTGAAGTCGAGCACGCCTTCTCGATAGATTGTAGAGTAAGCTCCATTAATCAGTTCTAGCTCTAAGTCGTTGAATACAGAAATTAACTTCTCATACCCGGTACTCCCCAACTGTGCGAGGGATAGCTCATAGTACTTTCTAGAAAGTTAGCATAGTAAAGTTTGTATTTTTGTTGGTTCTTGATCGTAGAATGACGTTCTTGAAGAAATGTCCAAAAGTCAGGTGCCTTTTTGGGGCCTTCTGTGGAAAGGTGGAAGACTGTCAGCCCTCGAATCCAAGTTACTGCAGCGGTCTTTGTTCGGGGGTAGTATATCGCGTCCGGGAAAATATCCGTGGTTCGATATCTTGCGGATTAACTCGAAGGAAAAAAAGCTATAATTTTTTCCGCCATACTCCACACTTCTGAGGAAGTGCCGCATGTTAGGCGATGTTTTTCATTATCCATTTCATCCACTCTATGTATGGCATGTAATCGGGCACGCGTCATGAATTTTCCATTGACGATCTGATACCACAGGGTAGGTGTCTCTGTCTCAAGAAGCACGTGGTGCACTGCCCGCCATACCACTGTCCACGTTACTGTCAGGTGCCGTCTCTCTATCACGTTGCAAGGTCGTCCTCGTAACAGTAAGCAGTATATATTTCATGCTGTTGTGGTCCTGGTAGTCGGTACGTCCGCTTGTACGTAACTGTATTCGACGAAAGAGGTTCGAATATGGGTAAGAGGTGGTGATATATGACCGACAAAAACTGGCGCTCTTTGAGAAGGTGGCGCTAATTCGTCTATCAAAGTGCCGGACAGACTTGACTGGTGTCGAAGCCACATCTTGACCATCGTACTGATATAGAGAGCCACAGCGCGGTCGCAGACGTGGACAAGTCCGGAGCCCCCTCGCTTAATGGGGAGGGTGAGAGTTTCGTATCGGACTTTGAAAGTTAGACCTCCGCTCACGAAGTATCCAA
The DNA here is from genome assembly GCA_026315105.1 of Locusta migratoria. NCBI lineage: Eukaryota > Metazoa > Arthropoda > Insecta > Orthoptera > Acrididae > Locusta > Locusta migratoria. The sequence continues at coordinate 188,294,239 of CM048745.1, forward strand.
AGGCCGCTAGGAGGCAACGTGTCATTACCACCGGCATCGGGAGCACTTGCGCCAAGTGTGGAATGCGCGATGCCAGGTGAACGTTCACAAAAGTGACCCGTTGCATCATGTCTAATGCACTTAGCACTTTATCTCGAACACTCATTCTGATAGACTGCAGGAGCCGTCTATAGTTGAGCGCTGCTGTGCGTCTGACGTCGTTGGTGAATGTAATTCCCAAACATTTCATTGTGTCCGTATCTTAATGGTGCCACGCTGTTATCTGGCAGCCCTCGTCCAATGTCCATAGCCCCAGACTTCGCCACATGAACGCGACTTCCCGTAGCCGAACCATACAGATCAATCCAGCGTAGTGCCGTTTCTTATCTCGTCCCTCGACCGTGCCAGGAAGGTAAGGTCGTCTGCATATGTTCTGTGTGGCCCCTGAACGTCATTCCTGTTAGCTTGTTCCGAAGGCCAAAAAGTAACGGCTCGATAGCTATGGCATACAGTATCGACGACAGTGGACACACTTACCACACAGATCTGGAGATTTGATTGGTCCAACCGCACGTCCGTTCACGAGCACTGAGGAAGAAGCACTGTGGAGTAGTTGCATCACTACGGTAACGAAGTCCTGTGGAAAGTTAATTTTCGTCATCACTTCTGTCATGTATGCATGGCTCACCCTGTCAAATGCTCGATCAAAGTCCACGGACACCAAAACAGCATTGAGACAACAGGTTGTTGCCAATGCTATCACGTCGCGGAAGTCACTGAGCGCTGTCTGGATATTGTTATCCCCACCGGAAGACGTTTGATCAGGAGATATAATTTGGCGGAGGACGCTTTTGACGCAAGCAGCAAGTATCCTTGTGTAGATCTTGAAATCTGAATTGAGTAGTGTCAGTGGCCGGTAGTCTTGTATTCCTTTCCCACCTGACAGTTTGGGAACAGGAATTATCATGCCCTACACAAAGGCAGATGGAAGAGGGGTGTGCGGGAATAGCTCCGAGTAAATAAGTACACGCACTGCTCTTGGTTACACTTCAACAACAAGAGTCTTTTATTTTACACCAAAGAGAAAAAATACAATGAGTCATACGAAGATATCATCTAATAATTAATGCGCTGCGACATCCTCCCCACCCTGGACAATCTCCAGTGGTATAACCAGTTGGATTGGTCTGGTAATCTCTCTTCTATCAGGCGTAGTGAGAACAACAGTCCGATGAACTCCATCCCGACCTATCCGTAAGTCCTTTACTCTCGCCCTTCTCCACATATGTCGGGGCAAGGTGTCTTCCTGCAGAAGGACAATGTCGCCGACTCTTATCTTCTTATTTCTCCTGACGTTCTTAACTTCATGAAACCTCCTGAGCAGCTGTAAGTAGTCTTTCTTCCAACGATTCCAGAAGTCTTCTGTTAATGTCTGCTGGAGTTTGAATTCTTTTACTAAGTCCGTTGACTTTGAGGGCTCGGGACCTTGCGGTAAAGAAGAAAGTCTGCCCCCACGTAGAAGTGTGCTGGAGTGAGCACTTCGTCGGCCTGTGAGATAGGTCTCGAATTGAGTGCAGCTTCAATACTTATAAGGACAGTTTGAAGTCTCTCTTCATCCCGACAGCTTCGCCCGAGTACTTTGCGAAGGCATCGCTTTACAGAACCAATCATCCTTTCCCAAAAGCCTCCCCACCAAGCCGCACGTGGAGCGATGAACTTCCAAGTGATATTCATTTGGGCGGTATACTGGTGGGTTTGATTAGACGTGAGGGTTTTCCACAGTTCAGATATTTCTCGGTTAGCTGCATGAAATGTCTTAGCATTGTCACTATAAATTGTATGTGGAACACCCCATCTGCTAACAAATCTTTGCATGGCTAATAAGAATTTATCGGCCGTGGTGGCACTAACAAGTTCAAGGTGGATGGCTCTAGTTACTGCACAGGTAAACAGAACAATGTAACACTTGGTACTTGTTCTTCCAGTTTTAGCGAATAAGGGTCCTGCAAAATCAATTCCAGAGACTTCGGAGGGTTTGTGTGGCGTCACTCTATCTGTAGGTAGTGGGGCCTCTATTGCTTGACCTGCAGCGTGATGAGCTATTTTGCATGGTAAACAGTTGTGGAGGACTGTCTTTATGACACGACGGGCATGTACAATCCAAAATAATGATCTAAGTTCGAGGTGTACAATCCGAACCCCAAGGTGATGCAATCTAATATGAGTATACATTATCAACAGCTTTGTGAAATGATGATTCCCTTCCAGTATGAATGGATGCAGCTCTTCTTGAGTCAATTCCGAGTACTTAGACGACCTCCTAGACGCAGTAGTCCTTCATCTAGGTATGGATTTAAATTCTCGATTTTTGAATCGTTGGGCAATGGTACGTTCTCCATTAAAGCTCTGATTTCTGGTAGAAAGCATTCTATCTGTACTGATTTAATCCAAAATGCACGAGCTGCTGTCATTTCTTCTGCAGTGAATTCTCCGTGGATCCTTTCTTTGTTTGCAAGTTTCCTTTGGAAGCGAAGAACAAATGCAGTTGTGGGTAAAAGCTTCCAGTAAGAACTGAATCTAGTGGGATCTATTACTGGTTTTATAATCTGGACAAGTGAAATTTGCGAAGGTATGTATGATTTCTTATATTCTAAAGAGAAAGGAGAGGTGGTAACTTCATGAAGATCTTCTGGCCATTGAGATGGATGCTGAGATAACCACGTCGGTCCCCTCCACCAGACAGATAATCCCTGTAGTGTTTTCGGACAGACACCTCTGGAAAGATAATCAGCAGGGTTGTCCTTTCCGGAACAGTGTCTCCACTGAAACGGCGAAGTGTGTGTTTGAATTTCGGTCACTCTATTACAAACAAATATTTTCCAGGAATCAGGATTTGATCGTATCCAGGTTATAACTATAGAAGAGTCAGTCCAGAGCGTTGCATTGCCAATGTCACAGTTGGTAGCATTGTAGTAATAACGCAGCAGTCTCGTTCCCAACAATGCAGCTAGCAATTCAAGACGGGGGATTGTTACTCTCTTGACTGGCGCTAAACGATTTTTGCTGCATGCTAGGTGTGTGTAAGTATTTCCATTGACCTCACACACGGCGTACAAGGCGGCACCGTAAACTCGCTCAGAAGCATCGCAAAAAAACGTGAACGCACGAGCCTTTGTTCTCTGAGACTGAGATCCACCTCGGTACACATATATTGGATAGATCCGGAAGCGACGATAACCATGTCCGCCATTTCGAAGCAAGTTGGTGAGGCAAGATTTCATCCCAACCCAATCCTAGTAGCCCTGTGTCTTGGAATAAAATTTTTCCGGTGATGGATACTGGCGATACTAAACCCAGAGGATCATAGAAACTTGCAGTAACTCGTAACAAATTCCGTTTAGTTGCTATCATGTCTAGCTTGATAGACGTTTGATTAAAACAAAGCACATCGTTAGCGGTGTCCCATAATACACCCAATACTGTAGCGTTCATTTTTGTCTTGTCCTTGGGACTTCCATATTTCGGTCAGGTGTGGTGAATTTGTTGCCCATTTCGACAATGGCAAGTGTATTTGTTGCATCAGCGAGGTCAGCTCGCAATAGAGATTCACTAATTCGTCTTGTTCTTCAGTTCCCGCTGCAATATCATCCATGTATTCTTATGTATGACGGCTGCGGCCGTGGGGAATTGTGGCTTGTAAATAGTTGCCAGTTCTCTGAGAGTGGCTGATAACAAGAACGGGCTGCATGCGAGACCGAAAGGAAGGCGTTTGAAGCGGTAAACAGTCGTCTCCCTTGTTTGAATCGGTTGTAAGTTTCCACTGACAGGGACTTTGTACCATAGGAATATCGTGAGATCTCGGTCATCTGAGTGAAGAGCAAGCTGAAGGAAAACTTGATTGATATCGGCTATAATGGCGAAACGTTGTAAGCGGAATCGTAGAAGTACAGCCATTTCTTCTGGTAGTAGGTTAGGACCAATATCTAAAACGTCGTTAAGAGATGGTGCTCCTTCGTCATGGGTGGACCCGTCAAAAACAATGCGCCATTTTATAGATCCTTGTTTTTCCCTTTTGACTATGCGATGTGGCAGATAAAAGGTGTCGGTATGGGATTCAGATGGAGCTAACTCAACATAGTCTTGTTTGATGTACTGCAACATCTGCGTGTCATAGGCATGTCTCAGCTCTTTGTTTTTTAGTAGACGCCTTTGCAAAGCAGCGAAACGATTTTCAGCATTTCGTAAGTTATCAGGAAGAGCAAATGTGGGCTTACATGGGAGACGAACTACCCGCTGTCCATCTTGGATAAGGTAAGATGCATGAAACTCTTCCAAAACCGCGGACTCCCTCGCGCTCATTGCAGATTCTGGTTCTGAAGTAATACCTATCGATTCCAAATCCCAGAAACTCCTGATGTTATTGTCTGTTGGCTCTGATGTGTGGCTAATGAAGTATGGACTGCTGAAACGCCTGGTCGACTTCCAGCCAAACTCTGAAGATATTAAGACTAGAGACGGAGATATTCGTGAACAATTTGCCAGTATTGGTCAGCTCCTATTAGAAGATCAATAGGAACGTCCATGTGTTCGTGCATGGGATCCGCCAGTGATAGATTGCATGCGTGTTGCATAATTGTGGCATCTCGTGGTACAGAAGGATGGCTGACAAAGGAGTGCGAACTCTCAAAGGCGTTGATACTAACGTGCTTGTTATTCCACATACTTCTTATATTCAGACGGTCGCATCGGCGTGTTTCAGATGTGGTAGCTGTGGACTCAAAAGTGTCGATCTTTAAGACACGAGTGTCAATCACTTGTAAATTCAGACTGCCAATCAAGGATCTGTTGACAAAGGTGGACTGACTGCCAGCGTCCAGAATACAACGTATAAGTTTTTCCTCGCCTTTGAGTCCTGTAATATAAACACAAGCTGTCTGTAGGTGCGTGAAACTGGTGCGTCCTGTGTTTACATTACCCACTGAACTAGCATTCGTTTGCGCTACACCAGATTTAGATTCTTTGCGGTCACAAATAGATCTGTGATGGTTGCCTTTACAAAAAGAGCAGAGAGCCACGCCTTTCATCGCGCAATTTTTGACAGTATGTCCTTGCTTGAGGCAAAGGAAACAGCGGTTACACGACTTCAGTATCTTTAGGCGCTCCTGTACCTGTAGTACGGTTTGGCAGTCCTGAGCCCAATGACCTCGCTGAGCGCAGAACACGCAAAACGGCTCTGGCTTCCGCTTATTGTTGCGTTTAGAGCGAGTTTGCGTAGACTGTATGTTAAGAGCCGAAGCTGATGGTAGCACGTTTGAAACTGGTTGTACTTCTCCGCGGATCTTCTGAGAAATAAGCGCTCCGTCTATTTCTTCCGATAAAAACTCTATTAACTTTAAAACTTCTCCTTCAGAGAAGTTGTGTCTTTTTACGCGTATTATCCAGCGGCGACATATTTCTTCCGGGAAGGCACGCAATATCTTCGGAACTAACACTCTGCCATAGGCATTGACGTCTTCTCCCAATGATTTTAATGCCTGTATTCTTCGGTTACATTCTATGAATGTTAAGTTGAGATTCTCTGGAGAAGCGAACTGAATAGACGTAATCGCATCTAAATAATCTAGGTGCGCCTGCACGATTCTGTTACGATCTCCGTACCGTTCCCGCAAAATTCTCTTTGTATCCTCGTAAGTGGAAACTGTTACGGCGATACCGTCGACGAGCATTTCCGGTTCACCTTCGAGATAGCCTCGCAGGAAGACGTGCTTCTTAACAGTGGAAATTGAGGGGGAGATATCCACTGAACTTTCAAATTGTTCCCAAAATCTCGGCCTATTTTTCACATCTCCTGAGAAGGGCTCTAATTTAATGGACGGTAATTTGACTGTCGTAGTAACCGCATTGGCCGGTGAGGTCGCGTAACTAGCGCTTAAAGTTGTCATTGATTCTGAGATTTTTCTTTCAATGCCGTCGGCTGCGATTAAAATGGCGCGCTTCGCTTTGTCAATATAGTCTTCACATGCAATTACATCATTATTGTAATCATCCTCTGACAGAAGGTCGTGTATTTCGTCGTCCAACTGCATAACGATTGATAATGTTTCTTCCAGACGAGCCTTATAGTTTTTAAATTCGGAGAGTGGTGTCTCAGCCGAGAATTCTCTGATCGCTGTGACGAATCGAGTAATATTCGATCTCTGATGTGTTCGCTTTCTTTTCAAAATCTGTAACTTCTCTGTCGACATATTAGGAGAACTGTCGAAACTTAATCTTCTGACAAAACACTAGTTGTCGTGCACAAATAAATATTATGGCAGCAATGAGTAAACAAAGTAGACAGCTGCTAGTGACAAAAGCAGCGCGCAAACAACCAAAGATAATAACAGTTGCGAGCTACTCCCGGTCTTCAATAATTGAAAATCAACAGTCAATACTTCATAGCAGTGTTTTCAGCAGTAATTCAAGAAGCTGCAGTTTTAAGTGAAAGGCAGATCAAGGCGAATTACTTAGTGAGCGTGGAAGTCTATTTCCGCGTGCGTGATTGCTGCAGCGTAATGTTGCTTATCATACCTCAATATAACAGCATAGCTGCTCCTCCTTATTAGGAAAGGCGGAAGTGTAGCGTGCAGAAATCCTCCCACTTGCGGCTCCGGCGTTTTCTTCGCTCCTGTCCCGGGTTTCGACACCAAAAAAAAAAAAAAAAAAAAAAAAAAAAAAAAAAAAAAAAGTGCGGGAATAGCTCCAAGTAAATAAGTACACGCACTGCTCTTGGTTACACTTCAACAAAAACAGTCTTTTATTTTACACCAAAGAGAAAAAGTACAATGAGTCATACAAAGATATCATCTAATAATTAATGCGCTGCGACAAGGGGTATGCGGAAACATCAGTTCTCTATACGGATCAGTCCACCGAGACAGCATGAGAGTTTTGAATATAAGATAAAATTCTAACGGGAGTCCGTCCGGTCCCGGGGATTTGTTTGCTGTTCCTTTACCCAGAGCTTCTGCCACGTCATCTTCCGTAACCTCTGCCATTGGTAATCCTTCTGCCGTCGCATCAAGGGTACCTGACAGTATTTGTGGAACGTAGCTGCCTTATTGTGTTCCACTCTGTCGTAGAGGTTTCGGGTAATGTTCCATAAAGGCGGTGGCGATATCTTTTTGCGTTGTTAGATTGTTACCATTCGGCAAGTCGACGACATGCATTAAAGCTCGTCGTTTCTCCCTAATAATGTGGTGCATCGATGGTGGTTCTCCCTGTACCAGGTCAAAAACTCCAGCTCGGACAACAGTGGCTTCTAGGGTGCTGAGCATTATGGATGTTATCTGAGCCTGTACCCATTTGACTGCAGATTGCCGATCTGGGCAAGGTGCCTGTGTTGAGAGCTCCCGTAGCGTCGTAAAATGGAAGTCCACGCTGTTCTGTCTCCACAAGGATTGTTCTCTTCCGTATGCAATCAGCGCTCGACGTACAGCAGGCTTGGCGCAGTCCAACCACTACTGTAGTGTCGTGGAAACTGTCGGCAGGTGTCGCTCACAGGTGTTCCAGGTATCTCCTATTATGAGTCTGCACTCCGGATCCCGGAGGTTTGCGATGGTCATTTTCCAGGTACATCGACTCCTCTACACCTTCTGGCGTTGGAGTGCGATCGTTCATATATATGCGGCATGGTCTGAGAAGGCAATGGGCCACAATTCTGCATTAAGAACAGCATTTGTGAGACCACATGTAACATAAACTCGATCAATACGACTTGCTTAATGACTGGCAAAGTATGTACATCCGGTCCGGTTGCCATGGACGCGTTCCCAAATATCGATCAAGATCATATCTCTCACCAGCAGTTGTAACTCTTGACACGTGGTGTAATGAGGGTACTGATCTTTCGGGGCGGCACACAGTTGAAATCACCTCCAAGTAAAAAATGATTGTATCGGCCCAAGAAAAGAGGAGCAATCTCTTCTGCATAAAATCTGGCACGGTCCCGCCGTCAGTCTCTACCTGATAATGAGGAGCCCAAGTACAGTCAGCGCAAGCCCCCTTGCTGACTGCAGATACACCAAGTCGTCAGCGTCGATACCGTCACTTAAAAGTATCGCCGTGCCGTTGGCGCTGTCATACGTTGGTATAATATATGTGTCGTACCCATACAGTGCGGGAAAACTGTCGACACAGACCCTGTAGGAGAATTATGTAAACGTCCGACGTATGCTCTAATCGTACTGATGTTGATGGACGCTATTCGATATGCCTGCTGCTGCACTGCACAGTGGATAGCGTTCATGATGTTTGAAATTGTCCGTGTGGAGTTGAACGTCTGGAGAGTGCTGTCTTGTCCTTCGTATCCTTCCGCATATCCTGATTGACTAGTGTGGGTGGGGTCACGGCCGCTGCCGCGTCCATGTCGTCGTTCATTGAGTCATAATCATCATGATCCTCGGACCACATGACATGAGGCAAATATCTCTGAGATACCCCCGCGTGGCATTGCAACGGCGGTGGGCCTGTATCAGGGTCGGGCGGCGGACCCACTTGTTAGTCTCCGATGAACGATGTCGGATATTTCTCGTGTACTGGGCGGTTCGCGTCATTCTGCTGTGTTTTGAAGCTCATTGCCCTCACTGTGTGTTGCGGCGTCTTCCGTTGAACAGGTGTCCGACGGCGATATACGCCGTTTCTTGTGCCGCTTCGGCGATCGTTGCTTGTGTGTGTGTACCTCCGTATCAGAGTGTGGCAGCGACTCCCGGCGTTCAAGAGCGACGGCGGGTGTGGGCGCTACCATGTCAACGTCCATTCTTGCTTCTGTGACATTTTCTTCACCCGTAGATGTCGACGGAGTAGTTGTGCTCTGCACATCTGTGTCAGCGGCCACCAATGTTGACAGTTCTGGTATTTGTTCTTGAGGAATGGCTAGTTCAATATTCGGCGTAGCGTGTCTCCGGAGCTCGTTGACGTATGATAGTGTGAGTGACGTCGGCGCGGGCGTTAGCACAGCTTCCCCTGTTGGTACTTGTGCGATCCTCCGCTGCTGCATACTTTCTTTACCACATCATGAGTATGTCTTCGGCTGGCCGTCGTATATGACTACGGCCCTGCATCCTCCTATGAACAGGTAGGACGGGGCGTGTTTGGTAAGCGATCCCGTTGAGAACTGTATACATCGTAAAAGTGGACCACTTTTCCGCAACGTGACTGAGCACCGTACCATAAGGTTGGAGTGCTTCAATCACGAGTTCAGATGTCACTTCAAATGGGAGATCAAAAATGCGTATTGTACGTAGTCCAAGTCCTGCAAGATCAATAACCACATCGCCAACATGGCCGTCGGCATGCTTAAATTTGAGTCCATGATTATTAGCTCAAATTATTCTTTCACATACTTCTTCACTGATCATTTTCAAGTAGACAACACTACTCAAGATAGAGAGGTGTACGCTTATAAGATCATGTGGGTCGATTTTTAACCTCTTCTCGTATAAATCTTTCGATTTCGTAAGCCTTAGGTCGGGCATATTCGTTCGAGAAACTGATTTTTATCGTCGGCTTGTGCCATGGGTGAGCCATTCTATAATAAGAAATGCTTCACCCGCGAGAGCGGTCGAACACGTACACAAGCACGCGTGAGAAGCTCTGCGGCGGGACGTAAACACGCTCGTCCTCACCGCTTCACTGACTGACGCAGACTGCGCACTCAGCTTACACAGCGTTGCAGCCAAAGCAACTGCATGGACTGTCTTAAAGCACGTCTCCCGCCACACCATATACTTTGGCTGTAACGCTGCGTTATCTGAGTGGTCTAATGCACCTACCTAGTAAGCAGGATGTTCGAATCCCGGCCACAACATAAATTTTAATTCAATGGCTCTTCTTATGTTTAATACCTTTGGTATAACGAGACAGTGTTTCTCAAGGAATTGTATTAGTTGTTGTTGTGATGCCTCGTCTAAGGAGGAGAAATGCGTACCATCACGTTTCCGACTTTGATAAAGGTCGGATTGTAGCATATCGCGATTGCGATTTATCGTATCGCGACATTGCTCCTCGCGTTGGTCGCGATCCAATGACTGGTAGCAGAATAAGGAATCAGTGGGTTCAGGAGGGCGATACGGAACGCAGTGCTGGATCCCAACGACCTCGTATCACTAGCAGTCGAGATGACAGGCATCTTATCCGCTTGGCTGTAAAGGATCGTGCAGCCACGTCTCGAACCCTGAGTCAACAGATGGGGACGTTTGCAAGACAACAAACTTCTGCACGAACAGTTCGACGACGTTTGCAGCACCATGGACTATCAGCTCGGAGACAATGACTGCAGTTACCCCGGTAGCCGAGGGGACTGAGGCGCTCCAGTCACGGTCTGCACGGCCACTACGGTCGGGGTTCGAATCCCCCCTCGGGCATGGATATTTGTGCCGTCCTTAGTCTTAGCTAGTTCATAAGTAGTTTTTAAGCTTAGGGACTGATGACCCCGTAGTTAAGTCCCATAAGTTCTACAAACATTTGAACATTTTTTTGCGGTTACCCTTGACGCTGCAATCACAGACAAGAGCGCCGGCGATGTTGTCGGTAGTGACGAACCTGGGTGCACGAATGGCAAAATGTCATGTTATCGGATGAATCCAGGTTCTATTTACAGCATCATGAGGATCGCCTCCGCATTTGGCGACTTAGCGATAAACGCACGTTGGAAGCGTGTATTTGTCATCGCCATACTGGCGTATCACCTGGCGTGATGATACGGTGTGCCATTGGTTACATGTCTCTTCTTGTTCGCATCGACGGCTATTTGAACAGTGGTCATTACATTTCAGATGTGTTACGACCCGTCTCTCTACCGTTCAGTCGATCCATTCGAAACATTTCAGCAGGATATTGCCGGACCGCATGTTGCAGGTCCTGTACTGGCCTTTCTGAATACGGAAAATGTTCGACTGCTGCCCTGGCCAGCACATTTTCCAGATCTCTCACCAATTGAAAATGGCTGGTGTATCGTAGCCGAGCAACTGGCTCATCCCATTACACCAGTCACTACTCTTGATGAACTGTGGCATCGTGTTGAAGCTGCACGGGCATCTGTACACGCTATCCAAGCTCTGTTTGACTCAGTGCCAAGGTGTATTTTAATGACCATTAGTGTACTTAACGTCTTAACAACCGAACGGGTTGTAATTTGAATATGCCACACTGGGATAATGTAGTGCAACAACTAGGAACGTCAAGCATGGACTTGCGCGATCATGGATCAGAATCACTCCCTCCGTGAGCAGCCCTGGCCGTACGATCTTGATGGACTTGCGTATCAAATATCTGATATTTATGTATCACCGGTACCTGAGGTCTAAGGTAGGATTTCCCGTTAATGTTCTTTGCTGGCGTGCTATTCCGCCTTGGCCATTTGACACGTCTTTAAAAGGAAGGTTAGGCAGAGTTGAAATGTATGTAGTGGAGGGAGACTTGCCTTAAGACCGTCCGTAAAAAGTTTCGTTGGACTAATGGACATTCGGGCTTCGGCAGCGCACCGGCTCGGACGTTGGTTACCTCCCGGCCACAGGCACAGCGCGCAAGTTGTTTAAAAAATGTTCAAATGTTTGTAAATCTATCAGACCAAACTGAGTGGTCATCAGTCCGTACAACTACCTTAACTAAGGTAAACTAACCTAAGGATAACAGACACACCCATGCCCCAGGGAGCAACCTAGCACTCCGCAGCGAGGCGCCTTAGACCGCTCGGCTACTCCACCGTGGCAGAGCGCACGAGTTGTCTACGTGATGTGTGTAGCGGTGTAATTTACAAGTGCACGGATCGAACTGTGGCGTTTTCATATCTTTAATCGACTCTGAGATTCACTTTCAATATCGACTTTACACGACAAAAGGCTTACGAAATTGAACGTTTTCTACGAGATGGGGTAAAACTAGAACCGGAAGTTCTATTAGGAACACACTTGTCCACAGTAGCGTCGTTTACTGCAAGCTCATTGATGAAGCGACGTGCAATAGAATATTACGATGACACCAACATGTCCCCCATTTTTTCATTCAGATATAAACGTCGGAGCGGTTACAGTGGATCACGCGGAATGGGATTAAAAACAATCCGCGTCTTCGAGCTACAGTTGTCTGAAATACTGGTGTCAGAGGCACTGAGTCCTTAGGTAACGGTTATCTAACATAAAGCCGAGAAATGGGCGACTTTTGAAACATATCATGTCCTGAACGGCGTAAGACAGGTAAATTTTGAATTACGCAAACATTTTCCATTGTACCTGTACATCGGTGGAAGACGGAAATCGTTCTCTATGACGGACAACTAATAACGTTCTCAGAGTGTGGAAAGGAGAGACACACGCAGTATGAGTGCACACAAAGAACACTATTACAACTGCTACGTGATGATCCACAACATCAGCAGCAGACGACAGTGCTCTTATTGACGTATGCTGCGGCCTTACGCGAGGAAACGAGAACCACCCCAGAACGGAACCAGCGAGCAACGTCGGAAGACCAACCCAATTATTCAAGGCCAGAAGAGGCGAGATGGATCAGGATCAGCTGTCGCAGAACGCTCTGACTTCGACACAGCCCGCGCCCTTGCAGGACGTTGCGGCAATGGATGTTGACAGTGCGGAGGAGTAGGAAATGGAGCTCAGATTCGGAGGTCATACAACGCAAACAGCGCTCACCAAATCGATGGAAGAAACGCCGCCTTTCGTCGGACAAAGACAGCAAGGAATCACAAAGGAATGTTTATGTGACCCACAGCTTGGAGCAAAAACCAAAGGACGCGAAAGAAATTTCGAGCGAGGAGAGAAGTGGGGCGGCGAACTGTTTTCAGAGGAATAAGGTAACAGAAGACGGGGAGGAGAAAGAAAAAGGATTGTTGAATATTGAGAACGCTAAACGGACAACAGAACATGGCGTCGAAGGGTCGCATTTGGACTGGTCAACAGAAGGCGATGACGACGAAGGAGGAGCAAACAGTCATCCCGGCGGGATGTGGCCGGCGGGGGGTGGGGGGGGGACATTTCGAATAACGGTTGACAACGAGTGGGGGCGATGCGGAATGGGATGGAGTGTAAGGAGGTATTAACTGTCAGACGGTGATCACCTACGATGCATGCCATGCAACAGGCGTACCGGACAGGTTCCATTAACATCAGTGGCATAAAAACGCCCCTCAAGATGAAGATGCTCAGTGGCGAATATAGACATAGCGTTGCTGCAGGAAGTGCGAGTTCCTCAAACCTTGTACTTCTATGTACTTCTATGAATACGACACCTGCTGCCCTGTGCTGTCCACATAATTTGTCTATAGATCATGAAACAGCCGTCACCATAGGAGGCGTACGCCTGAACAATATTTATGCACCTTCAGGCAGCGATCCTGGACAACAAGGATACCCGTACATCAGCCGCCACTCTGCAAGCAGATGGAATAGGATTTATCTTTCAAGAAGACTGATAACGTCATTAGTTGATGCGGAAATTTGGCCTACAGCGTTCACCGACCACGAGGCATATATTTATACAGTTACCCTCGCAAGACAAAAGGGAAGGAGGCGAAAGGGTAATTGGAAGCTGAATATTTCCCATCTTCATGAAGCAGAATGTCGACGAATGGTGGATGAAACAAGGAAAAATTGCCCAAGACGCAGAAATGCATATGGATCAGATTGGTGGATCACATGGGCGAAGCCAGCCTTAAGAAAAACATTTATTTTTTTACGGGAAGGAGGCTTCTCGTTGGCAGCGCATGACCTCTTAATTTTATTATACGATCCTCCGGGAATTCTATTCCCAACCTCCGTTCCAGAACGCCAAACAGCCGTACACTAGGTCTAGCCAAAACTGATACAACTCACAACATGGCAGTTACAGTGATACGTGCGAGGGTGCAAGATAGACTCCATAATGAACGGTCCTCCATGCACTATGACATACGGTAGAGACAATGCAGACGACGGGGCTTCAGTCACGAGGTTGACCTTGACGACGGCCGGAAATATACAACCATTTCAGCAGATTCTACGGGACCGACTAGGTTCACCAGGAAGCAATGGAGAACGTCCTAAATGAGATCCGAGACATGACACACGCAGATTGTACAAGCAATAACGCAAGAGGAAATAGTGGAATCCATCCAATTAGGGGCCCGAACGAATACCCGGGTACAGATGGGTTCCCAGTGGAATTATATCGCACGGTTTGCCAGTCTTGTGGCACCGATGTGGTTACGTATGTTTAACGAGATACTCGCGCAGGAGTTGCCAGAGTTCGTAGAAGTAATTCCAATTCAGAAACCACAGGGAGGAAAGCGATCATGAGATTACCGTCCTTTGACCCTCCTAAATAGCGGCGATAAGATCCTTATGCGTATTTGCAAAACGAAACTGCGAATGTATGTATGTATGTATGTTTCGCGCTGCATATTTTATTTTATTTTATTTAAATAATCGACATATTTACTGCGTGTTTCTAAACGTTCCAAAGCACCTTCCTGTAATGCTTTTTTTTTCGCCACCTGGTAAATATTGTATTAATTGCACGAAAAAGTACATTAAAAAAAAAAAATAAAAAAGAAAAAAAAAAAAGTACCCGAAGCCTAACTTTTGAAGTAGGTTCCGCAATGAAGAAATTTCTTTCCTTATTACGTGAAAAAGTGACTTTGTTGTGGGGCACTGTTTGTTTGATAAACAATATACTCGTGACAATCTCCATACAACTTATTAATCAAAATCATCTAAATCTAAGACCTATAATCTCTCATGTCTGGGTAAGCAGAATTCCTATGACTGTGGCACGCCGTTCATAGGGGTGCGCTCACTGGATGTGCAGTGGCCGGTAGGCTGAAGTGGACTGACGTGGCCTCCCTTTCCGAACCAAGGAATGAAATCGCCCGGCGCTTCGGACGAAAACTCGTTTCTGCGCATCGCCTATCGTATCCTGCGCGGACTCTTCGCCATTGGGTAATGACATTCTGTGTCACAGGACGTGATACCCCAGTGGCGACGGTGTTGCTCACCGCGTTTTTGAAGCTAAAACATCTTCTGTGATCCGAAAACACTATATATAGTTTTGAAAAATCGCGTTTTTACGAAAAATACAACTATGTAGGTGAACTTAAAAAGAAAAAAAAACAACAGTGTAATACAATATTTCATCTAAATCGTTAGAGCCGTTTACGAGAGATAATACGAGGCGTGTTTTTAAAGTAAGTACCGTTTTGAAATTAAAAAAAAAGACGTACAAAAATATCTCAATAATTTTATGCGCACTGGGTTCCTACATCTGTTGTCTGCCCACTCCCGCCATTACAGTCTGGTTCTTCCTTGTTTACATTGTGTACTGAGTGTTGAAGATGCCTCCGACAATCGTTAATACCGCCGACTGTGAAGTACGGGCTGTTATAAGATTTCGTAGTGCTAAAGGCCTAAAAGCGATCGATATTCATCTTGTGATCTGTGCAGTTTACCGAGAAAATATTATGAGTGATGGAATGACAAGAAAATGGGTAAGAGCGTTTAACCCTTTGAGGACCACGGATAAACATAGGAAGAAAACTATATCAATTTCCCAAAATATACTTATTCTGTCTCAGAAAGCAATAATATAGTGTAATAAGAATAAAATTTCTAATATTCACACAATATATGACATCTGATGCAGTTTACGGAGAAAACTATATAAGAATATGGGTAAGAGCATTTAAAGATGGGCGCACAAATGTGCATTATGAACAACGGAGTGGGCATCCTTCGGTCGTTACAGAAAGTTTGTTCAGGAAGTGGACAATAAGGTGAAAGAAAACAGACGCTTTACGATTTCTTCCTTGCAGGATGACTTTCCTAATGTTTCTCGTAGTGTTTTGTATGGCATTGTGACCGAGCAAGACGATGAAGAAGTCATAATAGTTGTGATGCAGTGGTTAACAGGTCAGGCGGCAGACTTGTATGAGGAGGGTATTCATAAACTGGTACAAAGTTATGACACGTGCGTCAATATTGACGGAAATTATATAGAAAAGTATATTGAGGTACAAGCTTTCATGAAAAAATTAAGTTATTGAGATATCTTAACACGTATTTTTTTTTTAATTTCCAAACGGTACTTACTTAAAAAATACGCCTCGTATATCCATATAAAAGCGAAAGGACATTCATTCACTCACTCGTTCATTCACTCACTCACTCACTGAATAAACACGAAATCGAAACATACTTCACCTATGAAGATGGAATTTGACAAGAATGTAGTTTATAGGCAGAAGACGTCAGCTAAGAAAGGAATTTGCGATAGGGCCGATTTACAGGAGATATGACGTCATAATCAATGGAAACTTCCTCGTCTTGCGGCACATGAGCGTGTGTCTTTATCAGTCCACAATGTGAGAAGAACAGCACTCAGCGTCTTGCAACAAACTTTAAACATGATTTCAAACCTTTAGGAAACTTTTCTTCTCTGACAACCCCACCAAAATGATGAAAGGAAAAATGTTTGTCGCATATTACTTTTTCGGCGTTCATGCAGTAAAATTGCATGTCGCTACAATTTTACTGGTACATTATTAATTGTATTCGTGAGAAATCTTACAGACAGTATATACACAATACCGCTGAACGCAGGTACAAAATTTTGTCGTATTACGACTTCCTGTTCATGAGATATGGAGTCATAACAAAAAAAATGTTCAAATGTTTGTGAAGCTTATGGGACTTAACTACGGGGTCATCAGTCCCTAAACTTACAAACTACTTATGAACCACTTACGAACTAGGACGGCACAAATATCCATGCCCGAGGGGGGATTCGAACCCCCGACCGTAGTGGCCGTGTAGACCGTGACTGGAGCGCCTCAGTCCCCTCGGCCACCGCGGCCGGCGAGTCATAACATTTAGGATGATGAAAAACTGCCTCTTCAGGCATGACGTTTTGATACATTCCGTCTTTCCATCTCTGTTCGCGACGTATTTTGCAGACATTTTACATATACATATACCTTGGATATAACTTCGTATTACGACATATAGGTTCAGGTGCTATGACGTCAAAGACAATGAAATGCATGAAAATTCGCCCTAATAAGCATGAGGTGGTAATTTACTACGTCTTTACTACCAACTCAATCAACAAAACATTTCGTAGTCAGTTTTCTAATATTCCACTGTACGAATGTGGTAAATAATTTTTTTGTTGGACACATAATTCACTCACTCACTGACTAAACACGAAATCTATACAACTAATGCACCTGTCGCTGTTGTGGTCTTCACTACGGAGACTGGTTTGATGCAGCTCTCCACAATACCCTATTCTGAGCAAGCGTCTACAACTCCACATAAGTACGGCAACCTACATTTGTCTGAATCTGCTTACTGTATCCATATCTTGGTCTTCCTCTGCGGATTTTACCCCACAAATTTCTCACCAACGCTAAATTTACGAGTCCTCGATGTCTAAGAATATGTCCTACCAGTCGATCCCTTCTTTTAGTTAAGGTATGCCAGAGATTCCTTTTCTCCCCAATTCTGTTCATCACCTCCCCATTAGTTACGCGATCCACCCACCTAATCTTCAGCATTCTTCTGTAGCGCCACATTTCAAAAGCCTCTACCCTCTTCCTGTCCGCATTGTTTATCTCCCATACAAGGCAACACTCCACACAGATGCCTTCAGAAAGGACTTCCTTAGGCTTAAATCAATATTCGATGTTAACAAATTTCTCTTTTTCAAGAACGCTTTTCTACCCATTGCCATTCTGCATTTTACACCCTCTGTACTGCGACCATCATGTGTTATTTTACTGCCCAAATAACAAAACTCATCTACCTCATTTATTGTTTCGTTACCTGATCTAATTCCTTCAGCATCACCTGATTTTGCTATGCTGCACTCCATTACCTTAGTTTTGCTCTTGTTAATGTTCATCTTATATGCACCTTTCAGCACACTGACCATTCCGTTCAACTGCTCTTCTAGGTCCTTTGCTGTGTCTGACAGAATTACTATGTCGTCGGCAGAACGCAATGTTTTTATTTCTTCACCGTGCACTTGAATTCCTTCTCTAAATTTATCCTTGCTTTCCTTCATATCTTGCTCAATGTACAAATTGAATAACATTGGAGAAAGGCTAATGCACCTATGAAGCTGAAATTTTGTTGGTACGTAGTTTATAGGTAGAAGACGTCAGCTAAGAAAGTATTTTGCGATAGGACAGAATTAAGGTGCAAGGGGGAGGGTACTTTTACTACATACTGGCGAAATCTACAGTTTCTTTCCGATCTTCACGGAATTTTGCACGCTTGACCTTCAACACAAGAGGAAGGTCGGCGTATACTTAAAGTTTCATACGGTGCATGGGGGAGGGTATCTTGCAACATGAAAATGTATGCCTAAATACTTTGGTCGCGCCATAACTTGAGAACAGCTCGACCGATTTCATAGCTTTTTTGGGGTTGTTTTCGTTATTTTCAAAACAAGCTTTGTATGAATTAAAACTGGAAAATTTGAGAACAATGAATTGCTTTTTTCAATGGGACCCTGCTTTTATTGCATACAAATCTATAGTTTTTTCCGATATTGATGAAATTTATCATATATGAGCTAAAAACAAGACGAATATCACTGTCTGCATAAAATTTCGATTGTTGGTGATGGTGGGTACTTAACTTACTGAATCTGACAGAATGCGTAGTTTTTCTTCGATCTTCGTTAATTTTTTTTCCACACATGACTTTTAACTACGAGGACGGTAATGGGATACATGAATGTTGGTATGGTACAAGGGTAACCTTGTAAAAATCTTTGCTCAGAGAGGGAAAGGTGGAAACGAACAGATAGATGAGAAAGAGATGGATGCAGAGACAGGAGGGAAGGGGAGGTGGACTACGAGAGTGTGGAACAAATAAATACCCGGGCAACGCCGGAGATCCGGAACTCTTAAAAGCTATGATACGCACAGGTCCTTCTTTAACATTTATAAGGATATAGGTTGCAATAGAGCGAAACCCATGTTATCGACCCCCCTGGTTGTGCTGTACACATAAACTTGTGCATTACGGCGTCAAATGCATGGTGGCCCTGTATCGCCAGTATCATGCTTGGAAAATTGCGGTAGTGCTCTGAGCAGTATTGCCAGATGGCAGAGAGGAAAATACCTACAGTCACGCAAAAATGTACCTACGTTTTCTCTACTTTCTCAATACCACTTCATTAATGGCCCTACATCAGGGTCGTAGCCAGGATTTGGCTCTGGGAGGGGCTTTATCCAGGAGTCCGGCCAGCAGACTTAACCATTTGATTAATGTGACACGTTACAATTTTGAAAAACTTTAAAATAAATATTTGGAATCATGCATCACTTGCTAGATATGTTTTTCCAGTGACTTATCGTTACTGACGGAGGCAAGTGTAGATTATGCCGCGAACTCCAAGTGCTCTGTAACAAGAAGATTACTGATTTACCGATCGAACATCAAGAACCTGGCAACGTTGGAGAGAAACAGCATTAATTAGTTTCCCCAAATATGCCGCTAATTCCGAGTGCACTGTTACACGATTTATTGACCGCACAAGGATACATAGAGACACTATCAACCTTTAGAGTAGGTACAGTAGTAATTATTTAGGTCACAGTCAGCACAAAAAAGGCAGTCCGTCACACTACATGATTCGATTTTCAAAGAGTAATGCTATGTTGACAACGAATATCTAGCGCTTTGTTCATTATAACGTTGGTTGTCGCAAATGTTTTAGCGTTTTCTTGTCAGCATCTTATCATTGACAAGTACTTACTAGTAATTCGTTCATGTTAACAATGAATTTTTCTTGTACTGACATTTTCTAACACTATTTCCAAACCGGCTCTCCATTCCACTGATATACATTGAAATAATCGTAATTCGCATCAATTTTAATGTCACTGAAACTAGATTTTCAAATTAATAATGTTTACTATGAATAGAAAACAAATATGCCGTCTAAAATATCATTGGCTTCAAACTTTGCCACAATTGGTCGGCTTCGGTCCCGCGTGCTAACAACTGTTCTGTTGCCAACATTATCCGCTAGACTTACTTTTGGTAATACTTTTGTATCTCTATTTTTGGGTTAACGGCATTCTATTTAAATTTATTAATAAAGAACAGTCTAGAATGCACTAATATATTTCATTCAACTAGTTTCAGTCTTATGTAGACCATCTTCAGGAATTTGTCTCCATCGATGTTGTGGAGCTGGCAGGTAGCTGGGAGCCTTCCAGTCGGTCACTGCTCCCAGCCACCTGCAAGCTCCACAACATCGATGGAGACAAATTCCTGAAGATGGTCTACATAAGACTGAAACTAGTTGAATGAAATAAATTAGTGCATTCTAGACTGTTCTTTATTAATAAATTATCCGCTAGCCCTGTGTCTGCGATAGTAAAATTTTACCAAAGTACCTACGCACCGTGGACTTTTGGATGAAAATTCCCTACTTGTTTTTAATGCTTAAAAGTACCTACGTGTAGGAAAAATTCCATACGTGTGGCAAAACTGGCTCTGAGAGAGCGCGTCACACTTGGCCAGTAGCCGGAGGATGTGGGAGGGGCCGGTGTATATAAGCAGCCCAGAAGGCTCGCAGCGGCATCAGTCATTGCCTGCTCCACTGGTACCACCTGCAGCAGCAATGAGGATCCTGGTGAGTGAGGCGCGAGTCCTGCCGAGTTCTTTTATTGCAGTGGCTTCTAAGCCTTTCTGTACTATTGACAGCATTGATTTCTTTATCGTAAGCAGGCATATAAAAGTGAACCTAATATTACAACTACAGAGTAACATTTACTAATGGCACTATTGTGAAAGAAATTTTTAATAGAAAACTTTATTCGGCTTACAACAATGACATATTAACCTTTGGTCCTGTTTTCAAGTTCGGTAATCCTAGAGCACTGTTGCTCTGAGCTATACACATAACTTACACTCACTCCATGTCGAGATTTGTTCTCAAGCAGGACACCTTTGTTCACTTAAATAAGTCACAGATAAAATCGCAAAAAGCGGAAGGTTAGTTCCTTACTGTTATTGTACGATTTTGATTTCGTACAAACAGCCCAAGCGGATAAATACAGATGCGTTCTTACAGTTTGTGTGATTTTGGAGTTTACAATACTAGGAGATAGGCGAAAATATTTCAAATGGTACCAATGTCTGTTACGTCTGTTACCACCAGTGAAGTTACTGTGGGCACACAATACGGTTGACGGACAACGTAAGAAGGAATTAATAATTTAGAACGAATAAAAGTTTGAAACTTTAAATCTTTTGCGAACCATATTTTATCTTTTGCGGACCAAAGAGTCGGAATAACTGTTTTAGTGGCTGTGGAAGAGAAAAATATATAATTACAAATGTTGTTTTAGTCATATATTTCATACATAATTCTCTAGTCCCAAATTTATTGTATTGTGAGCAATTGCAGCCATTTAAATGCGCATCTTTAGACTACTACAACCATAGTGTTGGACACCAGTTTTACTGAGTAGTCTTGTGTAGTTCGCGAACGAACTAGTACGCTCCCATAGGCGAACTACGCGAACTAGTTCGCAGATCCCTCGCCTCTTATTTCGTCCGCTCCTGTTCCGAAGACTGACGGGGAACAGCGAGAGGACGCGAGAGCGCGCGTAATCGCGTGATTCCCTTCTGCCAGTTACCTTCATTTCGAGTTGAGATGCAGCTCAGCAGTAGTTTCATAGTTCACTACCTCAAGAAATCTATTTTAAAAATGAAGTACTACGAGTACTCTGTATGCAAAGTAGTTGAATACCATTGTATCACCCATTCGTGTAAATAACTGGTTTATTTGCCTAAGTATTTGATGTCAAATTGCCTAAAAATACGGGTAATAGCACACGCTTTGGAAACACTGATTCATTACATAAAAAAGCTGTCATAAAAAAGAGCTCTTTTTGTAGCGGTAGCAAAAGCCAAAAATAGCGGACGAACTAGAAGGAGAGGACGAACTAGGAGCAGCGGACGAACTAGGAGCAGCGGATGAACTGGGAGCAGCGGACGAACCAGGAGCAGCGGACGAACTAGTAGCAGCCGACGAACTAGGAGCAGCGGTCGATCATGCCAAACGTATCTCGCATCGTAGTTCGTTGGATTTTTTTTCCGAAGACCGACGGGCATTTGCAAGAGGGCGCGTGGCACAATTAAAAATCACGTGTTTGCCTTCTGCTGATGAGTCATTTCGAGGTGAGCGTCTGCCTGCTAGATTACATAGTTCAGTGCTTCAAAATTTCTGTTTTGATGTGTTCTGCACTCTGCAATATCTGACTAATAAATTCCATAATGCCAAGATATAGAGATAACTCTAAACTTAAATGCGAGAAATTATCCACAAACTGTTTCTTTTGGTTTGCGTGGTATCGTTAGCGGCTCAAGCAGCAAGCGCATGAAGCAGCTAGGTGGGAGAACTTCCCCCTCCATCTGCACGCGCAGAACACACCGCTCAGCCGTCACTGGGAACGGACGAACTAAAAGAGCGAACTAGTTCGCGGCAGAGCCGCTCCCGATCTCGAACTATTATGCGCAAGTCTACCACTGAGTCGGAGCTATCTCGATTATAGATGTCGACAGCTCCAGACAGCTTCGACTTCGGAAAACCGGTGGCCGAAATTATGATTGTAGTAGTCTGAAGACGGCCATTCAAATGGCCGAAAAATACTCCGTCTACAATAAAATTGCGATCTAGACTGACTTTTGTTTGAATTAATCATTCATATCACCAAGACCCCACAATGTTTTCAAAAATATTTGTAATATGTTTCCCGAATCTCTATCGGTATCTGGAGTTAGAAAACCCCTTGACGTTTTTCTTCAATAATTTCCAGTACAATCTTTATTGAAACTACCTCACGCCACGCATTTAAAATTTGGGAGGGACAGTTTCTTCGTAGTTTATCAGCAAATATTTGGTGCTACATACTGAAAAGAAACACAAAACGTTAATCGTGTGCATTTGGGAACTGGAAACAGTAGTTCTGCATAAAATTACAGAATATTTGAGATATGTTACTGAATGTGGCGATTCGACAAAGTTCGAGAAAATTTCCTCAGTTACTGTACCAACCATTTAGATGCACTTGACGAACATACATGTATTGTAAAAACGTTGAAATATTGCGGATTAATCTGCATCGCACTGCCGCAGCGTTGAAAGCTGTAGCTCCGGACACGCTTGACGCAGTGTTGGAATAATCTGAATACAGATGTGCAACTTAAAGGGGGAGGGGGTAGCATAGTGAACACCTATGAAATAGTTCATAAAAAAACAAATTTCATTGCATATGTTTAGAGTTTCAGAAATATAGATGTGCCACATCAGATGATCTTTTTGATACATCCTGAAATCTATCATACGTTGTCATCTTTATGTTAAAGCATTAGAGAGTATTTTATCGTAAAAGTATTTAACGACTTTAAAATTCAGTAGTAACAAGAATGTTGAAAAATGCAAGTAATTATAATAAGCTGAACTCAGCAACCTCTCCACCTCCATTCATGGGCATGTGGACTATTCCATAGACACCTTCTGATGTCAATTTCAGGTGTGCGTGTTCCTGTTCGGACTGGCTGTGGCAGAGGAGAAGCAGGTGGAAAAACGTGGAGTCGTTGGGTCCCTGGGTGGCTATGGCGGAGGAGCATCTATCGACTATGGCATTGGTGTCAGCAGCTACAGCAGCGGTGGCATCAGCGGAGGCTATGGAAGTGGATATGGAGGTGGTATTAGTGGCGGCTTTGAAGGTGGCTATGGGGGAGGCATCGCCTCTGGTGTCGGAGGCGGCCAGGTGACCAACATCGCCATCACCAAGCAGGTTGCAGTGCCGTACCCGGTGCCAGTGCAGCGCACTGTCCCGGTGCCAGTCAAGGTCCCCGTGACGGTGCCGGTCAGCAGGCCGGTCCCGGTGCCCGTGCCGCAGCCGTACCCTGTGCCCGTGCAGAGGCCGGTCCCGGTACCCGTCAGCGTCCCTAGCCCGGTGCCCGTGCCGGTACCACAGCCCGTCGTCGTCAACCAGCCGGTGCCTGTCGTAGTGGGAGGCGGAGCTGGCGTCGGAGGAGGATTCGGAGGTGGCATCGGAGGAGGCATTGGAGGAGGCTATGGTGGCTACGGTAGCGCCATCGGTGGTGGCTACAGTGGCAGCTACGGTAGCTCCATCGGCGGAGGCTACAGTGCTGGCATTTCTGGAGGCTATGGAGGCTACGGGAAATACAGCCACTAACATCAGCAGCTGACCCCAACATCTGAAACAACACACGACACCAGAGATTCAATATTTGTGCTGTACATATGTATGGCTGAAAATAAATGACATGGAAGAAACATCTTGTGTTTCAGTTATTTTACTCTTAAGTCAAACATGCCAAACTAAAAGAGGTAGTTTGTACCCACAAAAATAAAAAACTGCTGTCGTAGCATATGGTGGAAGTTACAATGGAGAATATGGTGGTTGTGGTCGTTGGAGGTGGCTACAGTGCTGCCATCGGCAGTGGTAGCTATGGTGCTCGCTATGGAGGTACCTACTCTGCTGGTGTCAGTGGAGGCTATGGAGGCTATGGGAAATACAGTCACTAACATCATCGGGTTATAATGACACGGTTTCCTTTCCCCGATATTGTCAGAGAAAGTTTTGTATTTTTATATTATTTCGGCATGTTAAAATAATTATCTATGAAAGACAGAAAAAGAAAATTTAGGAACAACACTTTCAATATTTTTTAAGACAGAAGGTACTCTTGCTTTGTAGCTCGTAGCGATAGCATCTTGCAGACGGGAGCTGTACTTTATTATTTTTATGTGGCCGCAGACATGTAAATTCAGGTAAATATGTGTGCTGTGCGCGTATCTTAAATTTATAAATAAACCCCACCTCTCACTTAAATTCGCACTTATGAATTTTTGTTAATAATTTTGCCCTATCCTCCCTCCGCCCATGATGTCTTTTTCAGCCTTGTTGAATCACCGCAACAATGAATGGCACAGTTTTTTTTGTTAATATTGAATGGTGATATTTCGTGTAGCCTGCCACTCTTGTTTCAAAATTTATTCCATAATATTATCATTTACCGGCAATAGAATCTGCAGTCGATTTGCTTGTGAATTTTTAGAAGTCCGATGTGTTTGACTTACGTAATATTCCTATCCGATTTATATCATATCACTTATCTTACTTTACGGTTTGCTACACGAGTCGTAGTTTGATATTGACGAACTGCCATCCAATGTTCGGCGAGTGGTTATCATATTATTAAAATTTCATTTACAGCCAAATTTCAACCACCGATGGATCTATTGTTAAAGGTAACTGCTCGTCGATTCTTTTTGTAATGTTCTGCCTCCACAACACTCCACCGTTAATTAGCTTGCCCTTTCATTTAAATGCATGTAATAATTTTTCCAAAATTTTTCCCCGTAATTTACTGATTGGGATCTTTCATAGCTCCTAACTTCAAACCACGTCCTTCTGTAAATTTGTTAATCTCAAAAATTAATAGCCAGGCTGGAACATTATAAGGTGAAACCTACATCTTGGACAAAACACGCCACCAGAGATTCATTGTGTATGTAACTACAGCAGAAAATAAAAAGCATAAATAACAATCGTCATTACTTATTTCAATTCTTAAACCGATCCTGTTTGAGATTTTTTCACGTTTCCTTCATGAATTACCATAATTTTGAATCAATATCTTTTGTAAAAATGAAGTCTGCCTTACTAGCTTCAAACTATATTTACATAAATGTAGTTAGTACTCTATCACTAGTTTGAATTTACGTAAATGTAGTTAGTCCACTGTCACCTTTGTCCCTAATTTCTCTGGCTGACAATAGAAAGAACATTTGAAACTGGATTTTGAAAATTCAGTGACGTGTTTGTATAATCATGGTCCTGAACTTCGCTTCCTGTTCTTTCATTACAACACACGCCAAACACACCCCATAATATCATATTTTAAAACAATTTGGAAGTGTGGAACAAATCGACAGTTTCCAAATGTCGCTAATGAGAACCTCAAACATCATCGATCTCCTGATACAACCTGCTGTGTTTCTTTATGTCCATGTTTATCACAGTAGTTTCATTATTAATTTTTCCTTAAAAATATATTGGCATAAATAACTCATGTGTCATTGGAAACGCGAAATAGCTGGGTGGTCTAAGGTGTTGTTCTATGGAATACACTGGGCGGTTGCTACCACCAGAGAATAAGTCTTTTCTCAGGTATGGGTGTATACCTCGTCCTTAGTGAGTTAGTTTAAGTGGTTTGTAAGTCCAGGGACTGTAGTTTTTCCAATAGGTTTACAAGCATATGCACGAAACTATGTCAAAAAAAAAAAAAAAAAAAAAAAAAAAAAAAAAAAAAGGCTTTGGTCTCCTTCAAAATAGTTTTCTTCATAATTCATACTCCGCTCCCAACGCCGTTTTCACTCTTGCAAGCAGTCTTGGTACGTCTCCTACAGCAAAGAGCCATCTGCTAATGTTCTTTTATCTCGTCTAGCAATGCAAATCTTCACCCTTTCGACTAAGTTCGGCAGGATTTCATGACATGATTCAACTTATGTAATCTCTCTACCAGTTTTTGACTGATACGCACTCTTTCGTTACGTTGCTGACATGAGTGATGCCGCTAGATGTCGAGTCGTGGAGGAGTGGCTGAGCGCTCTAAGGCTCAATCTTAAGATTGTCACGTCAGCGGGCGCGGGCGACACTCAGTGCCGCCTATATTTAAATACATAGAAAAGTTTTTTTTTTCTTTTTTATAAATTATTGGGAGGAATTAATTATTTATTGTGTATAACATCATTCTTAACAGCAACTTTTAATATGATCTGTATACATATATTGAGGGTGCGTGGGAAAATTAAAATAGTTACATAAGTTTCCAGGATATTTCGTAAGCTCTACTTTGATAACAAATTCTAAATAAATTATAACCACAGATATGATTTGATTGTTTACCATTATGAAAGCAAGTCTTACAAAGAAGTGTAATATGTATAAAATCTTCGTCGTAACAATAAAGAATAAGGCAGTCAGCAAATACATATCAAGAATCACACACTTTTTTTCCTCCAGAGAAGCTCTGCAATCATTACATGTGACAACATTGTGGCAATGTTGCTTGCAAACGAATCTTTTGCAGCTATTGCAAGTGACAGTAGTTTTATTATTATTATTATTATTATTTACCACCATAAAGATGGCATATCCCACACCTTCTGACAGAAAAAGACGCTCAATTTCATCTGGTGTTGTCCTTTCCTTTGTGCGGACCTGGGAGACAATGAAATAATTATAATACCAAAGCAATGTTAATAACTAAATCACCATACACCCACAGAGTTGTAAAACAAAGCTTCTAATGATAAAAACATCCGACAGTGGTACGGCTATATGTACTTACATTACCGGGCGCATGCGGTACGCAGTGCCGTCTCGGTGCAGTCGTCCACTCCACAGGTCAGTCACAGCTGTGATGGTAAGTATATTGGTGGCGCGGTACGTAGTTTGGCGCGTGACTAAACAATCGAAGCATATCTAGCACCATTGTTGCGTGCTCGGCACACTGACGTAATTATTGAAAGAAAACAAAATTGGCGGCACTGTGTGCAGCTACGCGCCCGCCGCAGAGTTAAATTAATTTCAAGCAGTCTCCCAGATGGCAGTTTTTACACTTTAACGCCAATAGATACTGCAGTACAGGTAAAAATACTATATTGCCTTAAGAAATCGTCTCTTACGAAGAACTACATCAAGTTGAAAATCTAATCTTAAAAAAAAAGTCAGATACAATCAACAAACATGAAATTAACAGGTGGTAAACCACGCTTGAGAAAGTCAAAAGATATAGTTCCATACGCTTTCTCTCAGACGATAAATTTTAACATATTGACCACTATTAAAATACCAAACAAGTTTTGTCAAACACTTTAGCCCAAGGCAGAGACCCAGGGGCCACGAAGTCTACTGCATAATCGTAAACAGAGAAATCGATTACACGTATGCTCTTTGGGTAGTAGACAAATAGGAATGCATTTTTGTTAAATACAAGTTTAGAGTGCTAGATAACCTTGCTAGTACCGAGAAAAAAGAGTAATATAAAAAAACCTATCTGCTGAACCAAGCAAGCATTAAATACACGCCTGTGGACAGGGTAGTAAAGTGGGAGGGGGCCCCACAAGCTACTAGCATGATATCACTTAACACAATGGAGGTTACCGGAAGCTAGAACACATTTGCGTGCGACAAGGAGCAGCTAGCCTTCAACGTACGTGCACTCGTGGCGATGTAGTTTACGCCGCCGGAGAAAAGCATGTTGTCCCACACCAGGAGACGTCAGCCAGGGGTTTCTCGCTCTACTCCAAGTCACAAGCGCGGGTTCGCAGCAAGGCCGATAACAAGACACTCCGCCAGACGCGTTCTGCCGATGAAACGTAACCTTTGGTTCGCCTTCCTCACAATATTTTCTATGTGTTCTCTCCAGTCAAAGTTGTTCGTAATTGTGACTCCTAGGTATTTGGTAGAATCTACGACCTTAAGGTTTGACTGATTTATCGCGTAATTGAAGTTCAGCGGATTTCTTTTATTTGTCATGTGTATTACTTCACACTTTTCTTCATTTAATGTCAATTGCCAATTTTCGCGCCATGCAGAAATTTTGTCAAAATCGCTTTGCAGTTGCTTTTAATCCTCTGTTGACTTCACTAACCGATAAACGATATTATCATCCGCGAACAATCTAAGGGAGCTATTCAGATTGTCTCCTAAATCGTTTATAAACACGAGGAAGAGTAGGGGACTTATAACGCTTCCCTGTGGAACTCCAGATATCACTTCTGTTTTACTCGATGACTTACCGTCAATTACAACGAACTGTGTTCTTTCTGATAGGAAATCGTGAATCCAACCGCACAATTGGGGAGATATTCCGTAAGCACGCAATTTCATAAGAAGCCGCTTGTTGGGTACAGAGTCAAAAGCCTTCCTGAAATCCAGAAATATGGAATCGATTTGAGATCCCTTGTCGATGGCACTTAACACTTCATGTGAATAAAGGGCAAGCTGTGTTTCGCAAGAGTGATACTTTCTGAATCCGTGTTGTCTACTGGCTAATAGGTCGTTCTCTTAGAGGTAGTTCATAATATTCGAACAAAGTATATGTTCCAAAATCCTACTGCAAATCGACGTCAATGAGATAGGCAGTTCGGCGGGCCTCCTCGCCCCACAAGCCCCCACAGTCGCATAAGCGGCCGACAGCGAACAGCGGACAAATTGAAGAGCGCCTCGGCGCCCATTGTAGTGGCAAACTTCCGCGCGAACTTTAAATGTGTGCGTAAGATTCTTTTGATTATAGAGAGTATTCATTTGAGTTAAGTCGCGAAAACTATGTCTAATTGAAATATATAACTACAAAACAGCTCCAGACTCCTTGAATGTACAGCAACTATCGGTTTTGTGTAAATTTATTACTCATACGGTATAGAAATTGGCCAACAGCGTTTCCTCTTCCTAACGAAACCGAACTATAACATGTAGCTTTTTGCGTTCTAAGTGCAGCATATGAACGGAATTTATTGTTATACACGATTTTTTTGGCACTTTCTCAGTATATTCTACGACTGTGAAACTTTTGTACAACATTAATTTCGGAAGAGTTTCACACTTTACGTCTTTGCTTTAATGCTGTATTCTCTAATATTTAAATATTTCGTAGCACCAAAAAATCAAACAGGACTGACTGACACAGCTAATGCTAAAAATCTATTGTGAAAGTGAAATATGCCATCAGATACATAACTGAAAAATAGCTTCTTACATTGTGAATACAGCAATCAGCAACTACCAAATTCTTTTAAGAACACGAAGTATGCCATAACTTTTTCTTAACTAAGGCATCTAACATTAGCATTAGGGTATCTAGCACGAATATTAACATTTTAATGCTGTAAGCCAAATGCCTTATAGCAGAGTGAAATGCTCAAAAGTCAGCAAATTTCGTCACAGGGTTGAACTTCACAATGTCAATCCAGTGTGGCTATGTGTCATTCATATCTGGAACTATACACAGGTCTGCAAACCCCCTTTCAGTTGTTGTACCTATATGTAAAGCAGATTACTTTTATATTCTGCGTTACAAGTTGCTAATATTAATTTCATAAACAAAAATTCGAACTGCAGTGATGCAACTAATTTCGTGATCCCAATAGTTATTTTACACCATCATAAAATGAAACTTTTTGAACTTCCTGTCCACCAGTACTGCCTAAAGAAGCTCCTTTTTAAGAGCTACCAGTATTATAAAAGTCTGTTATTTATTGCATTCAATCTCATATTGTCTTGACTAACAGTCTGTTAAGCAGGAGTAACTATCTCAGAACACAAGTAGTAGGACTACTTGTATTCCTGCGAAATATAAATGGGAAGACAGTATTCGATCTATTCATTCGTTTCTTAAACTGATATATGCATGTAAACGCTGAGCGACTCTTCACCATCGTGCTTCATGTACACTACGTTAGTCAAACGCTACAGACGTGACTATAAATTGTGTATATATCCCGTAGTAGCTATTTAATAGACGATTTAGCTGCTAATAACACTCGTATTTATGTGACGTTTGCCACTACCATGGCAGCCGGGCGGAGGTTCAAATTATCAAATTCAAATGTTCAAATGTTTGTAGAGTCTATGGGACTTAACTACGGGGTCATCAGTCCCTAAACTTACAAACTACTTATGAACTACTTACAACTAAGGACGGCACAAATATCCATGCCCGAGGGGGGATTCGAACCCCCGACCGTAGGGGCCGTGCAGACCGTGACTGAAGCGCCTCAGTCTCCTCGGCCACCGCGGCCGGCTTCAAATTATCCCGCGACAGCAGCGCCTTCAGGGAGTCTCGTTATTTTTACAATGTCTTTGTCGCCCCACCTTCCCGTGGCGCCACGTCTCCACCAAATGCCACAAGGCAAAGAGGTCATCAAACCAACTCAGGCTATTCAGGAGTGCCAATCTGGAAGATCGATGGACGCCGCGACAACACGGCTTACGATATTTTTGATAATTCAACCATTAATCGGGTGAAATAAGGGAAAATCTTTTATGGGTGCTACTAAGACTGTTCGGATGCTATAAATTGCTAGAAATGGAAAAATTTGGATTTGTAACCAAGGCTGGAATTTAAAAAAAATGATTTGAATTCTGCGTTCAATGGTGGCAAGTTGTATAAAATACTTGATCAGGAAAGCATCTTTAAAGCAAAATCAATGAAAATTTATGTTTAGAAGTAGAAACGACCAATGCAGACCATCCTGTCTACGTGTGCGAAGCAGCGGGAATTAAGCTAGTATTATTACATAAAACACCGCGACAGGTGATCAGGGGAGGGATCATACACAATATACATATGGTAACGTATTTTACTCAGATATTCTTGAAAACTGTAATTTGTGTGATACAGTACCATATTTTGCTGTCTAAATTCTTTATTTCAGGTTTACGTGCAGTTTGATTTGATTTTTTTCAGGGAAGCCAAAACAGTCTTGGTCCAACCCGCCACTGCCCGCACCGAAACTAAGTTTATTGTGCAATATCGCTCCCTGTATATCTATTAAAGCCACATAATGCCCTTTAACAGTGCAATGAGTTCATTTACCAGTTCGTTATTAGACACAATTTCTTCGGGTCTGGTTGTCCCAAATGTTCTGTGCCTTTTAGTCTCCAATGCAATGCATTCGAAGATTAGATGTGATGCAGTTTCATTACCGTCATCAGAGATCCTACATTTAGGGTCCTCTTCTGTTATTCCCATTGTATGTAGGTGTTTTTTGAAATTCCCATGGCCTGTCAGCGGTTTACCCATGAGTCTAATCTCTCTCCTGTTCAGGCCCAGGATTGCAGCGCTTCTTTTAAAACATGGCTTTGGCATCATTACTTTGCCATGTTTTTGTTGATGGTCTTTTGTCCAATATTCTACGTGCTGTCTTCTGAGCCAGTTACGTAGCCAGTTGATAATTGCCTTGGTGATTGTCAGGACAGGTTCCGGTCCAATAAATGCTGTCTCCATGCTGGCTAATCTGTCGGCATGTTCGTTGCCACTAATCCCCGAGTGGCCAGGGAACCACAATAGGTTTACTCTATTGCTTTCCCCTAGCTCCACCAGAACCCTGTGACATTCTGCATTCTTAGACCTTGTTGCAGGAGCTGCCAGTGATCTCAGGGCTGCCTGGCTGTCTGAATAGATATAGATGCTACGATCTTTGTAGCACCTACGCAAATTATCCTCCACACACGCCCTGGTGGCAGTGATTTCGGCCTGGAATACTGAGGCCAGTTTCCCTAGAGAGATGACGCCCTCCAGTCTTGGCTGCACCCCGTATACCCCGGCCCCAACGCCGTGGTCCTATTTTGACCCGTCAGTGAACGAGACAATATCCCCGTACGGTGTCGAACTATTTTCTCCCGCTGCTCCCTCCTTCCAATTGTTATATTGAAAGGCTTGTTGAAGCAGTGTGGGGTTATAATATAGTCGGCTGCCATTTCCCCAATCTTTCCTATATTTACCTCACTCACTACGTGGAGTTTACTTAGAGCAAGGCACTATGGGGCTACCATAATAGTGAATAAGTGGTTTTCGTTGCCCTCTGAAATGGTGTCTGATCATCTCGATCGGCCAGTACAGTTGCACACCTGCGTGGTGTGGACAGTATGAGGTTAGCGATCTCTTGGCCATTCTTGCATACGCATAATCTCCAGCTCTGCAACCGTTGTGACAGGTGCGTCTGCCAAGAGCATCCTAGAGATGCTCAAACAGGTATAAGTCCAGTGAAGAAGCTGGCCATTCCATTTGTTCAGTTCCCTCAGCTGTAAGCGTATTGCCCACTAGTGGACCTCTGTGGAGACGAGCGTTATCGTCCACCATAAGAAACGCATCTCCAATAGCACCAGCGTACGGCACAAAAAAATCTCGAAGTGGCTTTCTGAAGACACAGAAGTGCGTTGCAGCGGAGTTGCATTCAGCCCCTGTCTCGACGGTCTTCTAATGGGGGATAGGTTTCATCTCTTCACGATGTTACCCGTGGACGACCTTGGCCTCGCGCACTTTTAACAGCTCGTGTTGTGTGGCATCGCGTCCAGGTCCTGGAAATTACAGTTTGAGAAACTCAAATATGTGCAGTCACCTTACTCTATCCCACTTCCAACATTCCTATGCCTTCGTGTAACTCATGTTGTTGTGCATTACACTATCAGGTCAGTACACAATGTTAACCCAACTGCTTGTGTAATTCGTTTACACAACATGAACCCCCTCTGCCGCAAATATATGTTATTGTCATTATCTCGGTAGCCGTAATATTGTTTCTCCATTCCGCAGAACTTACAGAAAGAAGTCAAACCATTTTAGTTCATTTGTCCATGGCAATAATTCAGAACGAACTCAGTGATAGTAGGAAGACCTCCAAAGATGTGCGGCGCAGCTATGCACGAAACGTCAGGGAAAATGCAAAGTTATAAGGCCGTGGTCTATAAAACCCGGAAGATCTACCAGCACTTCAGAACCTTGTTAGCTGATCTCCTGATTGTTTTGACCCGCCTTTTGCCTACTAGTGTGTCAATGAAGGAGCTTCCATTGGATCATTCAAATGCTTAATAGTGTCTAGGGATATGTTACTACACTCCTATTCGATATATAAGTAGTGTCAGTTGTCGCCCGGTCGTTTCCTTCAAGTGCTCGATTAGAGACAAGTCTGAGGACCCTACTGGCCAGGGAAGCTGCTGTACGCCTTTGTAGTGCGCGCGCGATAAATATCCTGTTCGAATAACACATCACCATTCGTGTTGCAGTAATGGCAAAGAAAGCAGGCTTTTTCAATATAATGCGTATACGACATTATGCATCTACCGAGAGCTGGTCAGCGTACCCTCTAGAAACAGCAGACGAGAACGAGAGTTGTAACTAATCGCATTGTAGACCATAATGCCTAGGGCGAGATCAGTGTATCTTGGATGAATCGTCTCTACGAGACAGATCTCGCCCCGTCTGAGTTGTCCATGCAAACGACAATCCTTGTATGCAGGCAGAATCTATTTTGATCACTGATGACCAAGATTCACTATCTTCCTGTGACGGAACCGGCGAAGAATTCCCCTTCGATGCTATAGCGTGAGTGGAAGACGTACTAGAGATGAAGGTGTGCATAGTCGCATGGTTGGTAAGCGCTTGACAACAGTTCCTGTTGACAGTCTTGGGCTAACAAACTGTCTTACTTTTGCTGCGGTAACTGTAGTTGCTGCCATTACAACGATCATGGTGGAGGTCTCCTACGTGGATGTCCAGAACACCGCCTAACAGGTTGCAGAGTGTTCAGATGACTGTTGCAACCGGCATCTCTGCGCAAGTGAAGCACCTGTCCCACTCGGAAGTCCACAACTGACTCCTCTCAAACTGGATCAGTCCACTGTGGAAAGCATGAGTACGTCTCCGTGGCATGGCGCCTGTATGATTCACACATTGATATCAGAATGTGGGAGCTGTAAATATTACCTGTTAAACGGTACACACACTGTGACCCACCTAATTTCAGAGAAGAATTCAGTTCGAATACAGTAAATTTCCTTGACACGGAAAAGCTTCTTTCTGTAAATCAGCACGGGTTTAGGAATCATCGTTCATATGAAAAAGCTTGCCCTTTTCTCACTTGACAAATTGCAAGGCATGGATAAAGAGCAACAGGCAGATTGTGTTTTTCTCGATTTCAAAAAGGCATTGAACGCGATGCCGCACTGCAGACTCCTAACGAAGATTCAAGCATACGCAATAAGTTCACAGATTTATGACTGGCTGGAAGACTTCCTAAGTTCTCGACGGCGAGAGATGAGTGTATCGTCAGGCGTGCCCCAGGAGAGTGTGATTGGACCGCTAAATGATTCTATGGACAGAGTAACTTGTAAAGTGCTAGAGCGCTTGCCCACGAAAGGCAAAGGTCCCAGGTTCGAGTCCCTGTTCCATCACACAATTTTAATCTGCCAGGAAGTTTCATATCAGCGCACACTTCGCTGCAAAGTTTCAATCTGGAATCATCCCTTCGGCTGTGGCTAGGCCATGTCACCACCATATCTTTTCTTCCAGGAGTGCTAGTCTTGCAAGGTTCGCAGGAGAACTTCTGTGAAGTTTGAAAATTAGGAGGCGAGGTAATGACAGAATTGAAGTTATGGGGGCGGGATCGTGAGGCGTGTCGGGATAGCTTAGTGGTAAAGCGTTTGCCCGCGAAAGGCAAAGGTTCCAGGTTCGAGTCCCGGTTCCGGCACATAATTTTAATCTGCCAGGAAGTTTCATATCAGCGCACACTCCGCAGCAGAGTAACTTGTAATTTGCGACTGTTTGCTGATAATGCTGTGGTGTATGGAAGGATGTCGTCTTTAATTGACTGTGATAGCATAAAGGATGACTTAGACAAGAAAGAATGACAGTTAGCTCTAAACGTAGGAAAATGTAATATGATGTGCATGAGTAGGAAAAACACTCCCATAATATAGGAATACAGCATTAATAGTGAGCTCGTGGATGTAGTCGGGTTGTTCAAATACCTAGGTGTAACATTGCTGAGCGATATCAAATTTAAAGAACATGTAAGGACAGTTGTAAGGCGGACAGACGTCTTCGGTTTATTGGGAGAATTTTGGAAAGATGTAGTTCATCTGTAAACGAGATCGCATATAAAACACTTGTATAACCACGTCTTGTGTATTGCTGAAGTGTTTGGGACACGCAGCAGATCAGTTTGAAGGAAAACATGGAAGTGTTTCAGAGGCGAGCAGCTAGGTTCGTTACTGGTAGGTTCTACCAATACGCGAGTGTCACGGGAATGCTCCGGGAACTCAAATGGGGATCGCTGGTGGAAAGACGACGTTCTTTTTGAGAAATTTTGCTGAGGAAATTTAGGGGGCGGGAATTTTAAGCTGAGTGTAGAACGATCTTATTGCCGACTACTTACATTTTCCGTAATGATCACAGATACAAGATAAGAGAAATTAGTGGTCGTACGGAGTTATACTTTCTTTTCCCCCTCGTTATATTTGGCAGTGGAATAGGAACGGAAATGCCTAGTACAGTCTACCCTCCGCCACGCACTTTTCGGTGGATTACGCATATATATATATATATATAGACGTAGATGATGTCGAGGTACACACAAATTGCGCTCTGGTAGCTATGTCACTAAGCTATATAGTGGTGGATGACGTTACAACCACTGTCAGTATATCAGCTGTTCCCCAGGAGACATTAGCCTCAATCAGAATCAACGTAGCCTTCCCAGGTGTACTATTTTTTCCGGTAGTGTTTGTACAAAATTAAACTTGTACATACTGTTTATTGAAACTACTTTCTGTGTAACAAATCAGTTCAAGTGTCGTTCTGTTAGCTTATTGTACAAATCTGGCCTTTCTGTTAGCCTTTAAGTTGAGCGTAGCTGTATATATCCTAGCTCTTTAGGAGAACTATATATTCTTCAAACATTAATGTTCTTTTTAAAACGAGGTACGTCGTGTTAAAATGTACTTTGTTTCATAAGAGAAAGCCGTTGCAGATTCATCCTAGTAAGTAATATATTACTAGTGTAAACCGCACCCCACGGTTTTGGATAATTCTGCGCTGTGACGTGTGCTGCTACAGGCTATTATATACACAACTTCTAACTGTAATAGTTGCCGTACTGTGCTTTAAACGCATTTTGTAAAACAAAATTGCAGACACATTAGTTTGCATTAAAGGAATGCATTTATTCGGCGAAGTATACACAGAGCACTCTACTTTATGAGGAGAGAGTAAATACTCTCCCTATTTCCCTTAGTCTCCCTGAATAAATACTCATGAGCTCTAAGTGAAATTTATAGTGCAGGCAGTACTATCTTAAATACCGTTTTCGTAAAATATTCTAGTTAGGAGTATGTTGTAGGAATAGCGCATACTTTTTTCAAGTTTACAATTTCGTTCTCTAGAACTTCTGTTACTATTTCATATGTGATGAATTTAGCCATTATTTAGCTGCATTGATTACGTACTTCTGTGTTACCAGAAGGCTTTTTTTACCGTTGCTCACATGCGACATTTAATGAAACTGCTGTAGTATTACATTAAAAATTTTCATTCGATAAATAATTTATTTACTATGCTTATAGCTGACCACAGCTTTCTCTGGCAGCTAATTACGCTCTTCATATATTTTTGATGTTCGTCTATTTTTTACGAGCTGCCCAGAACGCGGTTGTGAACTTCGCCTTTCATGTTTCCTACCTCATTGAGAACAGTCGCACATCAGGGATTTCTCCACTATTAATTGTAAGTGTGTGTGAGATAGTTTTTCTTATTAAGTATGGTGAAAATACATTTAGTTACGTATTATTCATAAAGTGATTCTATTTTTCCAGCAGTCATCTTAATTATGTAACATGATGCTTGGAGCCATTGCTGGACTTGTATCTATAATTTACTAGAAACTTCTAGGTGCCATTATATGTAACTTTTATGAAAGCGATTTGATAGTAATGCCTGCAAGGAAATATTCGGAGTTAATCGAAATCTGATCGATCCAAACATTCTTTCGTCACAAAAGATAATTTAATATTTTTCTCCGCGGTCACTGAGTTAGTACAATCTTCTCCAAGCCAACCAAGCATCATTTTACACAATGCAGCAAGAGATTTTACAGCTTCATCTGCTACATCCAATCAACTTAACATAACCATCATGGTAAGAAAGGTTATAGCGGAATCTGCTAGTTTCATTGTGTAATATTGTGTTCAGGTGTTTCTTTCATTCCAAATTACTACTGCCGCTAAACTATAAAGTCAGGTTCCGCCTCCTTTTTTGAGTCTTCTATGTATAAAGTTACCTAAATGACCAGATCCACCAAATTATTTTCCTGTAATATTGTAACGTTAGTGAACTTTAATAGCGGCTACGAACAGTAACTACTACTCCAACACCTGATCGGAATAAAGAAAGCGCAATATTACTCTGCATGCCTATGGAATATCGTCTCGGTTGTGCGACTTGTTTCGTGGTATCCTGTCAGGAGGATCACAGTTTGTAGTAGACAGAAAATCATCGAGTAAAACGAAAGTAATATCTGGAGTTCCCAAAAATGTGTAATACGCCCTCTGCTGTTGCTGATATCTATAAAAGATCTAAGGGGACATCTCATTGTCTCTATCATGTTGTTTGCACATGATGCTGTCATTTTCCACTTAGGAAAGTCATCAGAAGGTCAATGCAGTAGCAAAATGACGTAGGCGAGAGATCTATAAGTGTCAAAATGAATAGATCTTTGAGGTCACACACATATACACTGAAAGATAGCCGTTTATTTTCCTTTACACCAAAAATAGCAAACATCTCAAGGCTGTCATTTCACCTAAATCCTCAAGAATTAAAATTACGAACAACTTTAACTGAAACACCACAGCGGTTAAATAGAGAAGAAGGTGAAGCAAAGACCGCGCTTCGTTGGGAGATGCAACATATCCACTAAACACTGTACTTCTCCATTCTCGACTGTAATATTGCTTTGTGGTATGGGATGTTACCAGACAGAATTGACAGAGAACATGGAAAAAGTACATAAAGTACAGATCGATTTTATTGTCACACAATTGGGGGAGCTATATGATACTAGAGCTGCGTAGCAGTCATTGAAGCAAAGGGGATTTCTCGTTGCACCCAGATCTGTTTACGAAATTTCTATCCCCTAACTTCTCTTCCGAATACGAAAATATATTATCGACCCTCACTAAACAAAATAGCTAAAAAAACGGATGACAAATGGAAGAAGAAAAGTCATTATGTGATCATTAGTAAGAAAATCCAAAGTGACGCCCCTTCGGTTGTAGATGGATTCACTTTTAAAACCGTTAATGACTTCAAGTACTTGTGCAGCCTTTTTTGGTAATAACAACTGAACAGATATAGCTATAGCTGCTCGTTTAGCTACAATAAATAAAACCATTTTCAGTTTTATCGCCGCGGTGGTGTGGCCGAGCGCCCTAAGGCGCCTAG
Organism: Locusta migratoria; assembly: GCA_026315105.1. NCBI lineage: Eukaryota > Metazoa > Arthropoda > Insecta > Orthoptera > Acrididae > Locusta > Locusta migratoria. The sequence goes on from CM048745.1 coordinate 188,333,313, forward strand.
CTGCGGAGCGCTCCACTGTTCTCCGTCGGAGGTTCGAGTCCTCCCTTCGGCATGGTCGTATTTGTTGTCCTTTATATCAGTACAAACTATAAAATCCAGTTGTACCAATCGACTATCACGCCGGTGACATACAGATGTGAACATTAGCTGTTGCTATTTGAAAGAAGAGTACTAAGAAAAAGTGTTGGCCAGTGCGTGATGAAAATAACATGGAATGGAGGTTATAAAAATGGGGAATTAACACAGCTGTAGAAACACCCTAACACTGTTGAATTTCGGAAGACGAGAAGGTTGGACTGGGCAGGCCACGCAGTAAGAATGACATAAAACAGACCTCCGGAAATAGTATTTTGCTGGACTATAGGTGGAACAAGAAGAGGAAGAGGAATATCCATAATTAGGTGGCAAGATAACATCCGGTAGGACACAGCGAGAATGAACATCAGTACTGAATGCTCAAGCACAGCACCCAACAGGAAAGAATGGAAGAGGCTCCTCGATTAGGCGTATGGACAAAGAGGCCTTTATCACATGTCAATCGCGAAAAGTCAACTAAACCGGAAGAAACGATCATCATAACAGAGATGACGAATGTAAATGAAAGTATAAGGCATAGATGTCTACCAAATGGTGACAATTGAAAATTTCGAGCCCAGGCCCGGCCCAAATTTTCAGATGATATGGTGAACATCCATGCCTTATACAGAGAAGCTGCAAAAGATTCGCTAGTGTTATAAAAAGTTTGATATTATTAGGTTCTCATTTTCCCGCTCGGTATCGAGAGTGGAACAGTAGGAAAATAGTCTAAAAGTGATTCGAAAAGCCCTCTGCCAACCACGTAAGTTAGAATCGTAAGTGGAGATCAAATATAGACGTTACGACTACAATAACTGCTAAGAACTATAAGGTGTATAACAGGCATGCTAGATAAAAGATCAAAATACCAGCAACTTTAGAATGTTTTCTGGTAACGTCTCATATACAATGCATTTTCCCCGATCTACTTACACACAATCTCTCTTTATTGGTTTTCCTCACTACTTATTTCGTGCACGATATTTCAGTTTTGGCTCCTACCCGCTCGGCTAGCCGTGTGGTCTAACGCACCGCTTTCCGAGACGGGGAGGCGTACATGCCCGGTTCGAATCCGCCTGGCGGATTAACGAAAGGGGTGGAGTGCCGGCCAGCCTGGATGTGGTTTTTAGGGGGTTTTCCACATCCCCCTAGGTGAATACCGGGCTGGTCCCCAAGTCTCGTCTCAGTTATACGATTCGCAAACATTTCATAACACGTTACACTTTCACAGACATAACACTATACACAGACATGTGGTGGTACACATTTCCTCCCGAGGGGCAGGGGGTGGCGGCAGGAAGGGCATCCGGCCACCCCGTCAATACTAACATGCCAAATCTGCAACAACACTGGTCCCCGAGATAATGCAGTTTTTCTCCCTTCTTTCCTCCCTGGACTGCATTTCCTTTTCCTTTCCCTCCTTTCATATCCTCATTAATTCCCCTTCCCAATGCGGTACTGATGACTTTGGCAGTTTGGTCCCCTTGTCCACAACAACCCATCCATCCCTGAATCGAAGTAGATGACCATCTCGTCAGCAGCCTCTGTAAAATATTTGTTGAACTTAATCACAATTTCAAACGAACGCCTTTCAAACTAATTCATTGCCGTTGTTTTACATAACTGGTGAACAGCCTTTGACGTGCCAGTATTCACGCTCATTGGCCACAGCTTGCTGCATCAGATAACTGAGGCGTAATTTAAAAGTAGTAGATTTAAAGAGAGGGAAGAGGAAGGAACCTGTGGCTTCTATAGGGAATTGAATAAAAAATGGCGACGGGTGAAAATTTGTGCTGTGCCGGGATTCGAGCCTATATCTCACAACTTGCATTCACACACACACACACACACACACACACACACACCTTTCGTTGGCCCAAAATTCACACCGCGGCTTTAACGCCCTTGTCGTCCTCATACTTTTCTGCTAGTCAGCGAGCTTTCGGGATGAGTTTGAACGATATTACTGCATCTGTATTTTGTAAGCTGTCATGTTTGTAACGTAAGTATTTTTTTTATATAGTGGCTAAGTGCAATGTTGCACTTCTTATTTTATACCAAATTTTTTAACAAGATGACCAGATTATAATATATATATATAGTGCACCGAAACCGGTCGTCACTTAATAAATTGGTAGTTTGCGATCTTGGCTTATCATTTGGAAATTACTGCATCTGTAGTGAAGCAATGAACCGTAGGCAGACGTCGCATATATATATATATATATATATATATATATATATATATATATATATATATATATATATATATATATATATATATCCCCTTTCTGTCAATATGTCTGAAACAGTTACAGGAACAAGATGGTCTGTATGATTAGTAGAAAAGTAATAATTCATGAAATTACTTATTGTAATACACCTCGTTTATTCTCTACTTTCTTTACATTTTTAAAGCATAGAAAAGTTCTGGTGCGGTGTTTCGTTTCAGGTGTTGAGCTCTGATTCAGGAGTTAGTGGATGTATTTGCTGTAGCCTCCATACCCTCCAGAGATACCTCCGGAGTAACCACCAGTGTAGCCGCCGCCGATGGCAGCCCCGTAGCCACCACCAAAGCCTCCTCCAATGCCTCCACCGATGCCGCCTCCGAATCCTCCTCCAACGCCAGCTCCGCCTCCCACGACGACAGGCACCGGCTGGTTGACGACGACGGGCTGTGGTACCGGTACGGGCACCGGGCTAGGGACTCTGACGGGTACCGGGACTGGCCTCTGCACAGGCACAGGGTACGGCTGCGGCACGGGCACCGGGACCGGCCTGCTGACCGGCACCGTCACGGGGACCTTGACTGGCACCGGGACAGTGCGCTGCACTGGCACCGGGTACGGCACCGGCACCTGCTTGGTGATGGCTATGTTGGTCACCTGGCCGCCTCCAACGCCAGAGGCTACGCCACCTCCGTAGCCGCCTCCGAAGCCGCCTCCGTAACCACCACCATATCCAACTCCATAGCCTCCGCTGATGCCGCCGATTCCATACCCGGCTCCTCCATAGCCACCCAGGGAGCCAACCAGGCCCCGTTTCTCCACCTGCTTCTCTTCAGCAAGAGCCAGTCCACATAGGAGCACACACACCTGCAACACACCAGCCATCTGGTATCTTATAAATAGCCCACAGCTATTCGTTTAGTTTTGTAAATTTTAGTTTGATATCTGTATGGACTCCGGAAAAGTGGACAGGAAAAGCTAGTTGTAGTATTACTTATGAGTTCCACACTGACGCTAAGGGACTATCGGTCGCCTATGCTTAATCATCTTATGCACTACCATTTCATAAACGATAATGAACGTTGTTTACAGAAGAAGTGATATCCACCGATTTCAATACAATCTAGACATTGTATCAGATTGAATAAGCGAAGAGAAATTAATCGGTGACAGCAGGAAGTGTATTTGATTTCTTGGAAGTTGCAACTTTGGTACTTTCAGTGAATATCTACTGAAAAACATTAAAGTTGTACCACTCAAGTCTCACATTATTTCGCTTTATTATTTCTGTTAACGTAATTCGTTTCTAGAATTGAGTTTATAGTTGTTAACAAACACAACAACAATGTAATGTATCTACTTGTAGAATTGGGGATGAGTATTACAATTTTCTTGCACTGTTTTACAAATTTCTATGTTATTAAGAAAAGATTTAGCTGAAATATCTTTTGTTTTAAAGACTGACAGCTCTCCAATCGCATTTGCAGTCTATTGAGGAATGTCAATTACGAGATAAATACTTCATACTGAGGAAAAACAAATGATAAATGTATCGTTATATAAAAAGAAGGTAAAGAGAGAAAGAAAAATGGAAATAACAGGTAATGAAGAATTCCTAAGTCCTAAGTACTTGTGGGTAGTGGGGACATGTAGATTCTCATTCTAACATAAAATATCATTTTATTTCTTTTTTATAACTGATTTTAAGGATGTAAGAATCGTTATTTCACTACAATTACACTATGTTTCATACTGTTTCTATTCTTTCGGATTCAATCTTGAGAGCGGGTAATCATTGCAAAGATAAAAATTTGGTGGTAGTGGCGTTTAGGTTAAAGCTATGACAAGAAAACGATATCGGTATAAGACAAATTGAAACAGTTACCTGCGTAAGTCAATTGACTGCAGGTAACTATTTTACTGTGCCTTGATCATGAACCATCCAAGCTTTCCACTTAAACTATGTACTAACTGTTTCTGAACGTCAGTGAGATTTCGATGGCCTGCGTTTGCCAACTGTGACATAACTGCTTTAGTTTTTCACGTACCATTTTGAAGACGAACACTTCATATTTTTTTCTTTTTTTCCCATCTTTTGCCCGTTCCACCACGTTAAAATTGTAACATTTTGCTACTCGTAGAAGTATTATCTTAATCTATAACCTCAAAACGACAATTTATCTCAAGAGCATTGAAACGTATAGCACGCTACAACGAATATGACTTTCGAAGGCATGCCTAAATATATTCACTTCAAAGAAGTTCTCTTATAGAAAATTCCTTGTCGAAACATGACTATAATACAACAACGTTTATTAAGAGGAATTTCGTTAACAATCAAGAAATATTTCAGTGGCAAATACACTTCCCAGGTTTGCCGCTGGATAATAAAACTGAGCGATATCTTCAGGTGAAGGTAGCTGCTGCTGTTAGTCCTACAATATGCAACTCTCTGATCAACATAAACTATCACCAATGTCGGTCAGTTGTATCGACTGAATATTGTAGAATATGTACAAACGTAGAAAGTAGATTTGCAACAGATGCTTCGGGAAGGCCCGAGATCAAAATATTTCAGTATGTTCATACATTAGGTCTAATGAGAAAAATCTTGGTATGGATATGGTGCTATAAAACACGGCATTTTAAAACTGACAACTGTGTATTTAAGTGCGAGTATATGAAAGGACCTGTCGTGTTTAAAAGGCGTGGTGGACCAAGGCATCACTAAAGATCTCTTCGATAACAAAAGCAAATATTAATTCCACAAATGATGTTAATTTTGTTTTGCCTTTAATTGCGTTAGCTTTAAACGTTGGTCGTAGTCAGTATTTACACACATATGATAATGAACATTTGTGTCAAACAGTGTTGGAATCCTAATTTCTGAGAAATAAGACAATTTTCTCATTTTTCTTTCTGTAGGGCAGTTCTTTCGAGACGACATTATAAATTTCACTACACCATGATCCCATTTAGCCTTATTATTGCTAGCGTCTATAGCACCGTAGCAAAAGTACCATCTTACATGAACAAACATGAACCGTTCCTGTTGAATTAACAGAAAATATTGAGCCCAAACTTTGAACCACACTATTTTTAAATATCAGAAGTAATACCCAATAATAAGCTTTAAAAGTATACCTACGGAAGTGTAACTTTGAATTTTCATCAATTTTGATGTGTTATACTACATGAAGAAGTAAGGGGCATGTTTTATAGTGTTTTGCATATCCGACGCACCTCATACGTAGGAAATCCCTCAAAATTGGTGGCTAAAATGGAAACGTTGCAATAACTTAGAGATAAGTGAAGCGATTTTAAGGCTTTTAGTTATGAAAATATCTTTTGATGAAACACGAAAATCGGCCGAGGTATAATGGGGAGGAGTGAAAATTAGAGGGCCAACATCGCTTAAAGAGAGCAATTTCTTTATTCTACAAAAATTACTTTTGGTTTAATCGAAGCAGAATCTATTCAAACTTCGAAAGAAAGGCTAATTAAGAAACACACACACACACACACACACACACACACACATATATATATATATGAGGGGTAAACAACCCTCATATTAACGCACTCGTTTGAAACTGCCCATGAAACACCTGGCGAGTCTTTATTTTCGATATGTTTCATCTTCTTAATTTGCCAGTATTAAAGTTGCTGAATCCGAACCTGATTATGAAAATTCAATAAGGCCGATGCTGCACAGCGGTCGAAATTCGAAAACATCCTTGATCTGACAGTAACTCTACTTGCGACTCTCAGAATACTGTAAAATCTATTTCTGAAATAGTAGCGAATAAAAGTGAATAAAACATGTTAAAATCGCTGGCATTAGTGTTGCCAATTAAGTAGCGCGTGGAGGACGCACAGAAAGATGTACCTGGTGATCAAAAAGTCAGTATAAATGAGAAAACGCAATGAATCACGGAATAATGTAGATAGAGAGGTAAAAATTGACACACATGCTTGGAATTATATGGGGTTTTATTAGAACAAAAACAGAAGGAAAAAAGGCTTCAAAAATGTCCGACAGATGGCTCTGGACAGCAAAACGTCAGTGACTACTTTTTGGTTGGCACTTAGGCGTACCTTCCTATGCTATCCTTACAAAATCCAGTGTCCTGACAAAAGCACCCAGTGACAAAAGCACCCAGTGACATTAGCACCCAGTTCTGGACGAGGGGCGGCCCGCTAATCTCCCCGTCCGGTCTCTACCCGGCAGGTAGAAGAGCCGAGGGCTGTGAGGTGGCATTGACACAAGGCCGTACTTGACGGCAAGAGCGTTGCTGCAATTTGTAATGGAAGCGAGCCTAAAGAACAACCAAGACATGTTAATAAGATTTGTGACCTGCAAAAAGTCTTCGATAATGTAAGGTGCTGGATGATGTTCGCAATTGTGAGAAAAATAGGAGTAATCTTGTAGGGAAAGGCGGAAAATACATAGTTCGTATAAGAACAAAGTCGATACAATAAGCGTCAAAAGTCAAGAACGAAATGCTCAGATTAAAAAGGGGGTAAGAAAAGGTTGTGGACTGTCGCCATCACTGTTCAACTTCCACAATGAAGAGACTTAATGTAGAAAATAAAGAAGATGTTCAAGGCTCTGATAAAAGTTCTGGGTAAAAGGATATCAGTGATAAGATTTGCTGATGACATTGCTGTCATCTGTGAAAGTGAAGGAAAATTACAGGGTCTGTTGAATAGAATGAAAAGACTAATGAGCACAGACCATGGACTGAAGGTAAACCAAGGGAAGATGAAAGTCATAAGAAGTAACAGAAATAAAAGTAGCGAGAAAATAACATCCGAATTGGTGATCACAATGTAGTGCTGTAGCCGGCCGTAGTGGCCTAGTGATTTGCGGCGTGCCAGTCACGGTCTTCACGGCCGCTGTGGTCGGGGGTTCGAATGCCCCCTCGGGCATGGATGTTTGTGTCCTCTTTAGTATAAGCTAGTTCATAAGTAGTTTGTAAGTTTAGGGAATGATGACCCCTTAGTTAAGTCTCATAAGCTCTACAAACATTTGAATTTGACAAGGAAGTCTGCTACCTTTGCAGTAAACTAACTCACGACGGAAGAAGCAAGAGGGACATAAAAAGTAGATTAGCACAAGCAATGAGGGCATTCACGGGAAAGATAAATCTACTGCTGTCAAACATCGTCCTGGACTGTAGGCAGATATTTCGCAGAACATAAGATTGCAGTGAGAACAGAAGAGAATTGAAGCATTTGATATGTAGTTTATGGAGTTGTACCAAATATCACGTAATTTTTTTGTAGGTACTGCTTTTAAGTTTATGTTTTAAAACCATAAATGCCTGGGTATTTATGAATTTTGGGCATTTGCCCAAGCATTCATTCTAGGCATTTGCCCCAACTTGCAAATGTCGAGGCATTTTACATCACTAGGGGAAACACAGAATGGAAACATCAAGCAAATAATTGAGTATGTAGGTTGCAATGGTACTCTGAAATGAAACGGTTGGTTAAGGATTTGGTGGCAGGTCACATCAAAGCAGTCAGAAGACTGATGACTAGGGATGCAAACGATAAATCTACGTTTTGAAAACATCGACATTTTGCCCCAAAACATCGATGTTAACAGCGATGGTTTGAACATCGATATGTGCCTATGTATCGGCGATAGAAGTCGAAAACTATCAACACCGTTAAATTCTGGTTCTAAGCCTTTTTACTGTATATGAAAAGGATGTTCTACAGTATTGTATGTTACGTTTAGAAAACAAAGGAAGAAACAAATATTTGGGTTTTATTTCATAAAAAGTGATAATTTTCGAATGTGTAGTTACGTTACAAAGAAAAAAAAAATCACGGAATGTATGACAACTGCGAAAGGGAAAAGCCAGCTGGCACAAATACACAAATTACACGAACCGAACACTACGATCTTCATAATCATACTGACAGCAGTCATCCGCTGAGGTGGACAAGGACCTCGGGACTGAAGGCAGACTGTGTCGAGAGAGCGTTTCCAGTGAGCGAGGACTGGGCGGCGTGGCATTACCGCGAAAACAGGGACGGCTTAGGGAGGGTACGGGCTGCAGGTAGGTCGTGACGTAGTAAACAGGTCAGACTGGGTGCAATTGTCGCAGATTTGGGGTTGGGTGCAAATGTCACTGGGTGCTTTTGTCACATATCCACAAAATCCATCGGCTTCATGAACTGTTACCTGGCGATTTAGTGAAACGGAGGGCATTTGCGGTGTGGTCGTTTCAAAAGATGGCGGAAGTTGACGATTGGCTGAGTAACGTGTTGTAGACCGACGAAGCTCATTTCACGCTCTGAGTGTCTGTCAACGGCCACAACTGCAGAATCATAGAACTGTCGTGTAAACTTCAATGGACGACGAGAAAGTCACGGTAAGGGTTGGATTTACCACATCTACCGTTATCGGGCCTTTTTTCTTCTAGGAACCGAGTGATTCTGGTTTTCTAACTGCTACCGTGATCAGTGAGAGGTACGCCGATATGTTACAGAATCGCATCAACCCCAGCCTGTCTAATAAACACCTGCTGGAACGTACGAATTTTCATGCAGGATGGCGATCCACCCCACATAACTAGACGCGTGAAAGATCTGCTCGCGTCGTTTGGTGGTGATCATGTGCTCAGCCGCTACTTTCGTCATGCTTGGCTTCCCAGGTCCTCAGACCTCAGTTCGTGCGATTACTGGCTTTGGGGGTTACCAGAAGTCGCAAGTGTATCGTGATCGACCGACATCTCTAGGGATGCTGAAACCAACATCACCAGAACTCCACACATGCTTTACAGAGCTGTTTACAACATTATTCCTCGACTACAGCTATTGTTAAGGAATGATGGGGAAATCATTGAGCATTTACTCTAAAGAACATCATCATTGCTTTGTCTTCATTTGTTATGCTAATTATTGCTTTTCTGATCAGATGAAGCGCCATCTCTCTGACATTTTTTCTACCTTTTTTTCTGATAAAACCTCATGTCATTCCAAGCATGTGAGTCAATTCTTACCTCTCTATTATTCCGTGATTTATTAAGTTTTCAAATTTATACTGACTTTTTGATCACCAGGTAAATTTGCCAGTGCGTCCTCCACGCGCTACTTAACAGGCAACACTAACGCCAGCGATGAAAACCAATAAACGCTTTTAACATGATGTATTAAAATTCCAAAAAAATTTCTTTATTAGCCTTCCTTTTGGAGTTGTAGTACATTCTACTTCAATTAATGCAACAAAACAAAAAAAAAAAAAAACAAAAAAAAAAAAAAATAAAAAATCATTCGTCTCTTTCGATGTGTTTTGTCCCCATTCCCAAAATATTCACTCCCCCATCAACCTACCTAAACCGATATTCGTCTTTTATCAAGATTCGCTCGTAACAAAAAACGTTGTTAAGACGAAGGGGTTCAACTGGTACTAGCAAGAGAGGAGAGGGATGCTAACGTAGTTGTGTCGCTTACCAGGATCCTCATTGCCGCTGCAGAAGATGGAACGGTGGGCAGACAATGACTGATGCTGCCCAGAGGTTTCCCTGCGGCTTTTATACGCCACCAACAGCTACCCGCCCCTCGCCCCACTACTACTTTTTGTCTGTGATCCCGACCAAGCGGTGCTTGCTTCGCGATGTGAGACGCACTCTCTCTAGATTAGAGCGATAGTTTATCGTACTGAGGATGCCCAGCTCCATGGAATCCGTTATGTAATGTCTCGCTTCTCTTTCTACCAACTATCCATGCTGGTACTCAGCGTACTATTGACACATAACGGACCAATACAGCGTGATATCAATTTTGTTTGCCGGACGGGAGTGGTCTTGCGCTCTAATGCACCTTGCTGAGGAGTGCGGGGCTGCTCCCCGTCGGAGCTACTAGTCCTCCACGGTTTGATACAAATTTTCATTATCATGGGTGTGGAAGTACTGACTATAAATTACGTGAAAAGCTGTTCTAATTAAAGGAAAAACAAAATGCATATCATTTGTAGAATTAAAGTACCCTTTTGATACTTAGCAGTGGAATAGCCTCGCGATATTCGGAAGATAGCGTACTGGTATATGAAATGTAGGGGGTAAACGATCTTTTACAAACAGCATCTTCACAGAAACTACCAAAACTACTGCAAAGCACACCCTTCACGCAATGAACGCGTGGAAAAGCTCGCAAAAAAAAAAAAAATTCTCTGAGCGATCTATAGTTAAACGGTTACAAAACAATGGCTTCAGTTAAGTCCTCATATATGAAACTGACGGCAAATACGTGGTTTATATGTTGAACGATTATCAAATTATAAGGCAACCACGGAAGTTTAGATTGTTAAAAAAAATATCGTGTGTACTTGTTACAGTCCTTGAATTAATATTACAAAAAATAGTAACGAAATAGCATTCAGTTAAAGCCAGCGCAATCTTTAGGTTGGTTCTACTCATGACTATATCTTAAACTTTAAAGCGTATCAATTATAGATGAGCTATACACTATAATAATGCATACATTATTCTTAACAGTTCTATGCAGGACTTTAAATCAGGTATGCAAATAGTGGCAGCATCGTCTTTATCCATGAAGGATACAGCAAATACATTGCTTTTTTTCAGATATGCCCATTTCGCGTCGAATGAACCGCCTTTCCAATATTCCTTACAGCACGTTTTCAACGAACTTAAAACGTTTCATTGTTCCTCACTACTTTGATATCCCATTTATTTCCACGCTGGTACTTCCGCAGTATTTAAAAAATATTTTTAAATCTGGGTGTCTTAACGTCTGCGGTTATCAGTGCCTAGGTTTACAAACTACTTAAACTAACCTAAGGACAATACATACACTTATGTTGGAGGGAAGACTCGCTTCATAGCAAGGCGCCTTAATGCGCTCGGCCATTCAAACGCTGCGCCGGTTCTTTCTTTTAAACTATAGACTGTTTTTCATCACTGTTAAAGTGTAACCTGAGCCTAAATTGACTCGTTGGTTCGCTGGTTTCTCCCCGATTCGGTTGAGAACCTCCTCATCAGTTACGTGATCTACCCATCTAATTTTCATCATTCGTTTGTTGCACCACATTTCAAAAGCCTCTATCATCTTTTTATCTGAACTCCTTATCGTCCACGTTTCACTTCCATACAATGCTACACTCCAGACAAAGGCTTTCAGAAATGACTTCCTAACATTTAAATTAATATTGAATGTTAACAAGTTTCGTTTCTTTAGAAACGCTTTTCTTCCCATAGCCATTCTGCATTTTATATCTTCTTCACTTCGGCCATCAGAAGTTATCTTTCTACCAAAATAACAAAATTCATCTACTACTTTTATTGTCTTCTTACCTAATCTAATTCCTTCAGCATCGCCTGATTTTCTGACATTGCATTCCATTACCTTCGTTTTACTCTTGTTAATGCTCATCTTATATCTTCCTTTCAAGACACTGTCCATCCCATTCAATTGCTCTTCCAGATCTTTTGCGATCTCTGACGAATTACTATGTCATTGGCAAACCGCAATGTTTTTATTTCTTCTCCCTGCACTTGAATGCCCTCTCCAAATTAATCCTTCCATTCCCTCACTACCTGATAAATGTACAGATCAACATTGGGGATAGTTTACAACCCTGACTTACTCCCTTCCAAACTTCTGCGTCCCTTTCTTGCCCTTCGACTCTAATAACCGCTGTCTGGTTTTTGTATAGGTTGAATATAGCTCTTCTATCCTTGTATTTTACCCCTGATACTTTCAGAATTTGGAAGAGCGTATTCCAATCGACATTGTCAAAAGCTTTCTCCAAATCGACAGACACTAAAAACGAAGGTTTCCCTTTCCTTAGTCTATCTTCTAAGATAAGTCGTAGTGTATTGCCTCACGTGTTCCTACATTTCTTCTAAATCCAATCTGATCTTCCCCGTGGTCGGATTCCACAAGTTTTTCCATTCGTCTGTAAATAATTCGTGTTAGTATTTTGCAACCATGACTTATTAGACTGATAGTTCTGTAATTATCGCACTTGTCTGCACTTACTTTCTTTGGAATTGGAATTACAATATTCTTCTTGAAGTCGGAGGGTATTTCCCCTGTCTCATACATCTTGCATACCATGTGATACAATTTTTTCATGACTGGCTCTCCTAACGACATAAGCAGTTCAGACGGAATATCATCTACTCCAGGGGCCTTGTTTCGACTCAAGTCCTTCAGCGCTCTGTTAAATTCTTCTCGCAGTATCATATCTCCTATCTCATCTTCCATTTCTAGAATACTGCCTTCAAATTTATTTTCTTTGTATAGGCCCTCTATATATTCCTTCCACAGTTCTGCTTTCCCCTCTTTGCTTAGTACTGGTTTTTCGTCTGAGTTAATGTTATTCATACAGCTGCTATTCTTGTCTCCAAATATCTCTTTTATTTTCCTGTAGGCGGTATCTGTCTTTCCCCTAGTTATGCGTTTTTCTACGGTTCTGCATTTGTCCTCTAGCCAGTCCTGCTTAGCTAGTCTGCACTTCCTATTAACCTCACTTTTCAGGCGTCTGTACTTCCTTTTTCCCGTTTCACTTGCTGAATTTTTATATTTTGTCCTCTCATCAGTTAAGTTCAGTATATCCTGTGTTATCCAAGGATTTGTATTAAGCGTTGTCCTTCTGCCTATATGGTCCTCTGCAGCTTTCACTGCCCTATCTCTCAAAGCTACCCGTTGCAACCAATCCTTGCCTAATGCTCCCTCTGAAACTCTCAACCGCCTCTGGTTCCTTCAATTTGTCCAGGTTCCATCTCCTAACCTTGCTATCTTTCTGCAGTCTCTTAAGTTTTAATCTGCAGTTCATGACCAATAAGTTATGGGCAGAGTGTGTTCAAAAACTGCCCAAATGAAACAAGGTACATACACACATACAAAGCAAAGGTAGAGTGATAACTGGACAACAGGACGGACTGATCTGCCACATAGATAAAGAAAATCGCCCTTTATGATGGAAAGGGTTTACAAAAATTAAGTGCGACAATTCAAAATAAATAAGTAGTAGGAACAGAAGGAATGGATATGGGAGAAAGAGAATGGGCCGTATGAATGAGATAGGAGGAATACTCATCGAGTTAGTTACTCAGTATGAGATGGTGTTGTTGTTGTGGTCTTCAGTCCGGAGACTGGTTTGATGCAGCCTCTTCATCTCCACATAAGAACGGCAACCTACATCTGTCTGAAACTGCTTACTGTATCCATCTCTTGGTCTTCCTCTGCGATTTTTATCCCACACACTTCCCTTCAATTCACAATTCCTTGATGTCTAAGAATGTGTCCTACCAACCTATCCTTTCTTTTAGTTAAGGTATGCCAGAAATCTCTTTTCTCCCCAATTCTGTTCAGTACCTCCTCATTAGTTACGCCATCCACCCACCTAATCTTCAGCATTCTTCTGTAGCACCATATTTCAAAAGCCTCAATCCTCTTCCTGTCCGCACTCTTTATCGTCCATGTCTCACTCCCATACAAGGCAACACTCCATACAAATGCCTTCAGAAAGGACTTCCTTAGGCTTAAATCAATATTCGATGTTAACAAATTTCTCTTTTTCAAAAACGCTTTTCTACCCATTGCCATTCTGCATTTTACATCCTCTGTACTGCGACCATCATTTGTTATTTTACTGCCCAAGTAACAAAACTCATCTACCTCCTTTATTGCTTCGTTTCCCAATCTAATTCTTTCGACATCACCTGATTTTCTTACACTGCACTCCATTACCCTAGTTTTTCTCTTGTTAATGTTCATCTTATATGCACCTTTCAGCACACTGTCCATTCCGTTCAATTGCTCTTCCAGGTCCTTTGCTATATCTGACAGAATTACTATGTCTATACATGTGGCGTCTGTTCCGAGGGAACAGACGTCACTTCTGATCCTGCAGTTGTTATTATTCGACATTCATAGAATATATGACATCAACTGCGATTGGGCAAAGCTGAAAATGTGTACCCAGCCGGGATTCGAACCAGGGTCTCCTGCTTTCTAGGCAGGACGAAGCTGGGAATTTGTATCTGACGGGAGGCGTGCTTAGGTAGTCCTTGCAGGTGCGGTGATCACTGTGTCGCCAGTGGTGTAGGGGTCAGCGCAACTGGCTAGAAAGCAGGAGACCCGGGTTCGAATCCCGGCTGGGCACACATTTTCAGCTTTGCCCAATCGCAGTTGATGTCATATATTCTATGAATGTTGAATTACTATGTCGTCGGCAAAACGCAATGTTTTTAATACTTCACCCTGAACTTTAATTCCTTCTACAAATGTCTCCTTGCTTCCCTTTATAGCTTGCTCAATGTACAAACTGAACAACAATGGAGAAAGACTACAACCCTTTCTTACTCCCTTTCCAACCACTGCATCCCTTTCATGCCTTTCAACTCTGACAACCGCTGTCTGGTTTTTGTACAAGTTGTAAATAACCTTACGCTCCCTATATTTTAATCCTGCTTGCTTCAGAACTTGAAAGAGTTTATTCCAATCAACATTGTCAAAAGCCTTCTCCAAATCTACAAAAGCTAGAAATGTAGGTTTGCCTTTTCTTAATCTATCATCTAGGATAAGCCGTAAAGTGAGTATTGCCTCCCGTGTTCCTACATTTCTCCTGAACCCAAACTGATCTTCCCCGAAGTCGGCTTCTACCAGCTTTTCCATCCTTCTGTATATAATTCGTGTTAATATTTTGCAAACATGACTTATTAAACTGATGGCTCTGTGGTTTTCACATCTGTATGCACCTGCTTCTTTGGAATGGGGATTATAACATTTTTCTTAAAGTCTGAGGGTACTTCGCCTGTCTCATACATCCTACACACCAGTTCAAATAGTTTTGTCATGGCTGGTTCTCCCAGACACTTCAGTAGCTCTGAGGGAATATCATCTACTCCAGGGGCCTTGTTTCGACTTAGGTCTTTCAGGGCTCTGTCAAATTCTTCTCTCATTACAGTATCTCCTATTTCATCTTCATCTACATCCTCTTCCCTTCCTACAATAGTGTCTCGAAGTTCATTTCCTTTGTAGAGCCCCTCTATATACTCTTTCCACCTTTCAGCTTTCCCTTCTTTGCTGAGAATTGGTTTTCCATCAGTGTCCTTGATATTCATAGAGCTGTTTTTCTTATCTCCAAATGTTTCTTTTATTTTCCTGTAGGCTGCATCTATTTTCCCCCTATTTATACATTCTTCTACATCCTTGCATTTGCCTTCTAGCCACTCCTGCTTAGCTATTTTGCACTTCCTGTCAATCTCATTTCTTAGTCGTCTGTATTCCTTTTTGCCTGTTTCATTTACTGCATTTTTATATTTTCTCCTTTAATCGATTAAATTTAGTATCTCCTGTGATATCCAAGGATTTTTTGTAGGTCTTGCCTTCCTACCTATTTTGTCTTTTGCTACCTTCACTATTTCATCTCTCAATTTTACCCATTCCTCCTCTACTGTTTTATTTTCCCCCGTTTCTGTCAATTGTTGCCTAAAGCTCCCTCTGAAATTCTTAAGAACCTCAGGTTCCTTCAATTTATCCAGGTCCCATCTCCTTATTTTCCTACCTTTTTGTAGTTTCAGCCTACAGTTCATAAACAACAAGTTATGGTCAAAGTCTATATCTGCACCTGGGGATGTCTTACACTGTAAAACCTGGTTCCGAAATCTATGTCTTACCATTATAAAATCTATCTGGTATCTCCCGGTGTTTCCTGGTCTCTTCCACGTATACAACCTTCTTTTGTGATTCTTGAACCAGGTGTTTGTTATAACTAAATTGTGTTCTGTGCAAAATTCTACCAGGCGGCTTCCTCTTTAATTCCTTTTGCCCAGACCATATTCACCTACTATCCTCCCTTCCCCTCCTTGTCCTACTACCCAATTCCAGTCTCCCATAACAATTAATTTTTCCTCTCCCTTAATTGTATGAATAATTTCCTTTAGCTCCTCATATATTTCTTCGATTTCCTCATCATCGGCAGAGCTAGTTGGCATATAAACCTGTACTACTGTGGTCGGTGTTAGCTTCGTATCTATCTTGACAATGATAATGCGATCACTGTGCTGGTCTTAGTAGTTTGCCCGCATTCCTATTTTCTTTTTCATTATCAATCCTACTCCTGTGATACCCCCAATTGATTTTGTATTTATAATCCTGTACTCACCTGACCAGAAATCCTGTTCGTCCTGCCACCGAACTTCACTAATCCCCACTATATCTAACTTCAACCTATCCATTTCCCTTTTTAAATCTTCTAATTTTCCTACTCGGTTAAGGGATCTAACATTCCACGCTCCGACCCGTAGAATGCCAGTATTGTCTTTCCTGATGATCACATCTTCCTGAGTTGTCCCTTGTAACTACTGAAAAGCCTGCTGCCCCTCTTCAGGAACCACACATTTGTCTGGCCTCTCCACAGATACCCCTCCGCTGTGGTTGCACCTACGGTACGGCTATCTGTATCGTTGAGGCACGCAAGCCACCCCACCTCGGCAATGTCTGTGGTTCATGGGAGTGGTATGAGATGGTAACAGGTACAAAATGGAATACGCCTTATGTAATAAAATGGTATCACATCAGTTTTATTCTAATAAATAACGGCTCAGACATCATCGATTTCAGTATTGCATCTAAAAACTTGCATTTTTAAAATGAAATGATAAGCGAAGTTTCCTATGCTGAAACACAACATTCACGGCTCCCGCTACACAAAAGAAGGGCAGGTGAATGTGTGAGGCAACAGTTTTGTTCATAATTTACCGAACAGATAAAAGCAAAAAAATGCATTTAGGCATGTGTATTATGTGTTGTAACTCAGACTCATGTTGCTATGACGTAATTAAGTGACATAAATGCATGGCTTTTCCGTGCAGGGTGGAGCCGAAGGCTTAAAGGGCCACGGCCGTCTTGCACTTTCATTCATTTTGGGTCGCAGTTACAGGGCTAACTTCTGTGATGGTTCCTGCTGTTAATCGGCTGCTCGTTTTCTGGCTCTTTGAATTTTCTCCCGCCCTTGGTTGCAGCGCTGGAATATATCGCGACAGTTCGCTGGGAATTTAAAAAGAGCTGTCAGGTCTCTGTTGAATTTCTGCTGGTTTTCCTGCAGAACATAAAGTTTCGGAGTAGAAGCTGTTTCAGACTTTCAGTATGTTGCACTGAGTCGCAATTTTTACTCGGTTTGCCAGTATGGACACGAAATATTTTCTGACAGGCACATAGGTTTGAAGTAATGTGTGGTGATTCTGTGCAGTTAATGTAGACTTTTATTTCGGGAAAATTTTAGCTAATTTTTGATTTTGCATGTGTTTTGTTTATTTTATGCAAACTGTTTTCGGAAAGGAAAGAAACTTAGGGTTTCCCGTCGACAGCTTGGTCATTACAGACGGAGCTTACGCTCGGAGTCTCGGGTAAAGATCGGAAAGGAAATCGGCCGTGCCCTTTCAAAGGAACCATCCAAAAATTTGCCTTCAGTGATTTAGGGAAACCACCCTAAACCTAAATATGGATGGATGAAAGTGAACCAACGTCCTTCCGATTGCGAATCCAGTGCTTTACCACTACGCCTCCTCGCTCGGTCTACTGTTTTCGGAGTTCAAGCTAATTTCATTTTACTTCAATAGCTTATGACCTACCTAAGAGTTATTCTGACAGTATACGAAAAATAATCTTTGTTTCTGTAATATAAGAAATTGGCCGCGCGAGAATGGCACGTTTCCTAAGATGCCATGCTACAGGTTGCGCAACCGCTCCCGTCATAGGTTCGAGTTATATCTTGGGCATAATTTAAGTACTTTGTAAGAATATTGGCCGATGACCAAACTAGTTTTATCCATTTACGATTACAAATATTTGACGATTCTCGGTGTAAACATTAGTTGCCGGGATTTGTGGTTTAACATTGGTTACACCTGTGTTCTAACGAAGAGAAATTCGACTACGTCATTGGAAAGATGTTCAACTATTTCTTTATTTAAAAACGACTAATATAGGCAAAGACTGTTACGTCTCCAGAAGACACAATGAGTTAGAAGCATTCAAGGACTAGGTAGCTCATCTGTCAGCTGGAGTATTGCCGCAACCACTGCAAGCCCTAAGGTGATTTTGAGGTATAAACTTGTAATAAACATGAGACCAGAATGTGTTAACTAACGTTCCAACTACTCCTAAATTATCTGGCAACAGCACTAAGGGGCAAAAGTGTTTATTCACTAAGATTTTCAGCGTATTCAGCTAACATTCTAGGAAATGGTATGCCCTGTATTTATGCGTCCAGTAGATGCTTGACAAAGATAAACTGACTAATAACTGTAAATTATTTTACTGTTCAATGGTTTGAGAAACATAACGGCATTAAAGGTGTATAAGATTTTAAATATCACTGCTCCATGAGGCACTCTTTACAACACCCTTGTCTTTGTTGAACACTCGCCATCGTTGACAATGTACGGGCTTATGTTACTTGAAACGTAGTCTAGCCATTCACAGATATGGGAACTTCTTCAATATGCTCGTACTTTTATTAGCAGTGTGCAGTGCGACAACGTGTTAAACACCTTCCGTAAATTAAAGAATAAGCGGTCTTCTAGCTGACCTTCGTCCATGAGTCGCAAGACATCACGTGAGAAAAGGGCAAGCTGACTTTCATACGAGCAAATGATTTCTAGACCGACGCTGCTACATGAACATGACCTTTTCCGTCTCAAGAAAATTTACGATGGTTGGAACTTAAATAGTGGCAATACTGCTGTGGTGACACAGTGCGATGGAATCTACTATTGTCGCAGATAGCACACGTTGTTAAATACCTATCTTTCCTCCGAGCAAATGGACTCGCCAGTCCCACGTCACCGTCCTTCGCAGAAACAAGGGAAACACAGTCACTTGTAAGTCAGCGGTCTAACGTAACGGTGTTACTATGTTTTCGAAACAGGAATAACGGAGTTGGATCAAGATTGCCAGCCGCGGTGGCCGAGGGGACTGAGGCGCTCCAGTCACGGTCTGCACGGCCACTGCGGTCGGGGGTTCGAATCCCCCCTCGGGCATAGATATTTGTGCCGTCCTTAGGATTAGCTAGTTCATAAGTAGTTTGTAAGTTTAGGGACTGATGTCCCCGTAGTTAAGTCCCATAAGCTTGACAAACATTTGAACATTTCGATCAAGATTGTATGTGCCAGATGCCATACAGCACGCAGAGTCATCAAGGTCTTCAAGAGGCGTGCGGGCAATGGGCATTGCCGTACAGAACAGAGGCTTGTTGCGTAAAAGCCTTCAACGAAGGTCGGCAAACTGTGCATTGGGCAGATCATCCTAGCGTCTCTGAAGAAGAAGTGGACACTGTTTCCGCGCTAGCGGCCATTGATCGATACTTACTGCGCAATCCACCCATCATTTTCCACACCAATGCGCGGGGGTATACAAGCTATGGCTGTTCGGTCAGCGGGACTGGGAAGTACTGTGCCATCCACCATACTCTCCAGACTTAAGTCCTTGTGACTTCGATTTCATTCCGAAGATGAACTTCGCTGTGACATTCACTTCAGAAGTCACAGCTGGTGATTACTTTGAAGGACAGTAACAGGTGCAAACATGTAACGCTCTTGTATCGGTTGTGATGAAATAGTAGTCACTATTTAAGTTCAACCCTCGTACTTTAATAATTCTGATAAATTTCAAAAGTCACAGAATAAATACCTCTTCCAAAGAGTTTTCAAGCGTCTCAGAAAAAATAAGAAATCTCAGCTGTTCCATATTTCGAATTATATACTTGAAATCCACAAATATCTTGAATTACACACCTTTCAATCATCACACATTGACATGAACTTTTTCGTCTCAAAGAAATTTAATATACACGAACTGAGAATGGCTTCACGATTTCTACGGCAGACTGGTATTAATGAGATTGGTCTTCATTAATGCTGGCCCGATCTTTTACCTTTTATACAAACGGGAGTCACTTGCCATATTTCCAGTCTCTTGGGACTTTGATTTGGACAAACGATACGTGATAAAGACAAGACAGGGGCCAATGCAGCGGACTACGTTTTGTAAAATTGAACCGGTATTCCATTCTTATTGTTTTCACCTCTGTCAGTTGCTTCTCTACAGCAGGAATGCCTATTACTATTCAGAAGTGTCTTGCTCTTGCGTGATCGATTTATTACACGTGAAATATACAACTTCAGCTAACCATTTGGTCTCTTCTGTCGCACACCAGACATGAACGAGTGATTGTTGTAACATCTTCTCTGTTTCAGCTTGAGGCAGTTTCCTTAGGAACCCCTTAACGGCTTTTGTGATATCCTCTGTCGGTACGCGATTGGTTGCCACAAGAAAGTTCAATCCCGTAAGTAACACATCCGAAGCTGCCTTACTAAAAGAATGCGTTGACAGCTTCACCACAACGGGAGGTATATCCGTTTTTCGCTGAGTGCTGCTGTTCATCCGTGCAGGTTGCATGAATTTTTTTCTGTGGGCGGCTTTTCACTGGCTCGCTATACGCTATGACTTGTACATTTGCAAACCAAGCCATACGAATCCAAAATGAGCGAGTTGCTAAACTACCTCATTTACAAATAACTTAAAAATTACCCCAAAGTGAAGATAGAAATATAGACGTAAACTCTACGCAAAAGCTCTAGAATCGATGTTGATACAGATAGGGAGCTCACATTGCAACTTCCATTGCATCCAAGAATATAGGAAGTACTAAACGTTCATAAAAATTAGCATTTTCTGAGACCGATTGTAAACGTGATAAACTCACCCACGTAATATCTGGCAAAATATTTGGCCCACAAATTACGAAGTCTGGTTGGTCACACGGACGCTCACATGAAAAACTCCACTTATGTCTTCCAACTCATACGGAAACAACAGATCTTATTGTTATCTTTGACATAAAAGAGGCGTTCGACTCGCTTATCTATTTTAGATTGGAGTAGAATTTTTGCAGTTTCTCAACAAGATGTTTTGCTGAGGTATAGAGGTAACAGTTGTGTACTTTGCGCATAATAATTGTTATACAGACGCGCGAATTACTACAGACTTTGGACTGTCTTTATTTCCTTGTTGATTTTTGGACCGAGAGTGCCACTGACTTTGCTTCCTCAACATTTTTCGCAAATTTTTATTAAATCACATTTGCTAGTTTGCATCTTTAAGCAAAACTGATTCGAATTATTTACAAATGAATGTAAAAGCTGGTAGAATATGACCACAGAGAAGATCAGTTTGGATTTACGAGAAATATTGGAACACGTGAGGCTATACTCGCATTACGACTTATCCTATAAGATAGGCTAACGAAAGGTAAAGATACATTTTTAGCTTTCGTAGAAGTTGAAAAACGTTTTGATAATTTCACTGGGGTGAAATATAGGGAAGTAAAAGTTATATACAAATGGTACAAAAACCAGGCAGCAATTATAAGAGTCGAAAGGCATGAATCGGACGCAGTGATTGAGACGGGAGTAAGACAGATGCCTTCTGCGAATGTCATGTAATCGGTATACCAAGAAATCTGTGACAGAATCCAAGGAGAAATTTGGAGACAGAATTAAAGTTCAGGGAGAAGAAATAAAAAGGTTGCGGTTTGCCGTTGACGTGTGATTTTGTCAGGGACAGCAAAGAACCTGGAAGGTTATTTGACTGAAATGGACAGTGTATTGAAAGGATGGTATTAGATGAACATTAATAAGAGCAAACCAAGGATAATGGAAAGCAGTGTAAATGAGGCGATGGTGAAGGAATTTGATTAAGTAACAAGAGAATAAATGTAGTAGATGTGTTTTTGTCATTTGGTTAGAAAAATTATTTCTTATGAACCAAGTAAACAACCTATAAAATGCAGACTGGCTATGGAAAGAAAAGTATTTCTCGAGAAGCCAAATTTGTTGACATCAAAATTAATTGAAATGTTAGGACGTCCTCTCTGAAGGCATTTGTTGGAGTGTCGCATGTACGGGAGTGAAATATGGACGATGAAGAGTTCAGACAAATAGATGATAGAAGTATTACCTGATTTAGGAGGCGATCTGATAGTTTTATATTCTTCAATATGAAATGCCAAGATCGCGAATTAATAATTTATTGAATGACGACCGGTTTCGGTGAACTGTGGCACCATTATCTGATCGTTTTTTTATTAACTGTTAACCTTATTTATAAAATAAGTGCCATATAGCATATAGTCACCATATAAAAACACACAAGTTAAAAAATGACAGCTTACAAGATACTCCTGCTCCTAGACATCCGATCTGTTCAACACTATCAAAATGGTATTCAGCAATTGTTAGATGTATTTGGTCGTCTTGTTCACCTCTACGTCGTTGAACTGACATGTATTTTGCTCTCTGGTTGTTTACTTTCAAGCCAAGTATTGCTGATTCTGCTGCGAGCTCTACAAGTAATTGTTACCACTGAGCAATGTATCATAATCATAAGCTAACATGTTGTTTTCTTGGAGAATCCCAGCAGGTACTCGTTTGTGTTTCCTTACACTATTTCCAAGGTATTTTAAACGGATGGGGATACAAAGCATTTCCTTGTATTACCCCATTTTTATTTTTAAAATGATCAGATGTTAATCCAATGTTTTGCGACATCGCTATGAACGTACATTGGAAACATGTATTCGTCATCGCCATTCTGGCGTTTCACCCGGCGTTATGGTACAGGATGCCACTGATTACACGTCACCTCTTGTTCACATCGAGGGAATTTTGAACAGTGTCTATTACATTTCAGACGTGTTACGACCCGTGGCTCTACCTTTCATTCGATCCCTGCGAAACCCTACATTTCAGCAGGATAATGCACGACCGCGTGTTGCAGGTCCTGCATGGGCCTTTCTCGATACGGAAAATATTCGACTGCTGCCCTGGCCAGCACATTCTCCTGATCTCTCACCAATTGGAAACGTCTGGTCAATGGTGGCCGAGCAACTGGCTCGTGACAATACGCCAGTCACCACTCTCGATGAACGGTGGTATTGTGTTGAAGCTGAATGGGCGTATGTACCTGTACACGCCATGGAATCTCTGTTTGACTCAAATCCCTGGCGTATCAAGTCCGCTATCACGGCCAGAAGTGGTTGTTCAGGGAACTGATTTCTCAGGATCTATGCACCCAAACTGCGTGAAAATGTAATCACATGTCAATTCTAGTATATTTGTCCAATGAATACCCGTTTACAAATGAATGTTCAAATGTTTGTAAAGCTTATGGGACTTAACTATGGGGTCATCAGTCCCTAAACTTACAAACTACTTATGAACTACTTACGAACTAGGACGGCACAAATATCCATGCCTTAAGGGGGATTCGAACCCCCGACCGTAGTGGCCGTGCAGACCGTGACTGAAGCGCCTCAGTCCCCTCGGCCACCGCGGCCGGCATACCCGTTTACAAAATCAAATCTTTGTAAATCTATCGGACCAAACTGCAAGGTCTCCTCTCCATAGCCAACAAACTACTTAACCTAAAGTAAACTAACCTAAGGACAAACAAGGACAAACATACACAACAATACCCGAGGGAGGACTCGAACCTCCGACGGCGAGCAAGAAGGCGCTCCGCAGCGAGGAGCCTTAGACCGCTTGGCTGCTCCACCGCGTTTAAATCTGCATTCCTTCTTGGTGTAGCAATTTTAATGGCCAGTAGTGTATTTGAAAAGAGGTGGGGATAGCAGCCTTTGCGCATGTGTGAGGTCAGGAGAGGTTGCTGCTTACAGTGTCACGTGCGCCGTAGGTAGCTGGTCTTTTCTTCGAAGATTCAGATTCATTGAACCTTCGCAGACCGACGCCTCAGGACAAGTTGAAGCAAGCGCGAACATACCGAGGTAACACATTCTGCAGAAATATATAAAGGTCGCGGGGGGGGGGGGGGCACTCTTAGACGTGCGCCAAATTGTCTCCTACGCTCCAAGCTGGATGGATGCAAGGGGGGTGGGGGGAGGCGGATAGGTGGCGACACTATCATGGTCCGGCGCTGAAAGAAGTGAACCCCCATTCATATGAAGCACCAACCGCCAGTGAATAGTTCCTTGTTTTATTAATAGATGGTGCTGTAAGTGAAAATTTTCTGTCCGAAGAGTTGGAATCCAGTACGCGCTGTGACGTCCTACTAGCACAGCGCGTACTCGATAGCTTGTTTATGTAGGCGTGACTCAGCGATAATCAGCTGAGTAAACAAGATAAGGCAAGGTTGTCACAAAGGCGCCTATGCGGGCTGTCTGCTCATCAGGCGCAATGGCTGACGATCATCATATAACTTCATAGTGCACTCCCCTTTCACCCCTCACCACACAAATATATATATATTAATAAACTGTTGCATCATTGGAGCAAGTGGTTCTCGATGAACGGAACACCGGTTCTCGGCTGACCCTACAAACAGTAATGTGTATGACTGGAAATTGGGATGTTTGTAATAATGCGTTACATCATGAACGCTGGCCGCAGTGACCGAGGAGACTGAGGCGCTCCAGTCACGGTCTGCACGGCCACTACGGTCGGGGGCTCGAATCCCCCCTCGGGCATGGATATTTGTGCCGTCTTTAGTATAAGGTAGTTGATAAGTAGTTTGTAAGTTTAGGGACTGATAAACCCGTAGTTAAGTCACATAAGCTTAACATATATTTGACCATCATGAACAATCCTTATAATTGAACAATCACCAAATCCTTTGACAACAACTGACTCCATCTCAGTAATTTTGCGATGATTCGTAGAAAGAAACATAAAAGGCACGTTAGATGACAGATAACATTTTTCATCATCTTTGTTAGCATCATTGCCGGCCGCGGTGGAATTCCCCCTCGGGCATGGATATTTGTGCCGTCCTTAGTCTTAGCTAGTTCATAAGTAGTTTGTAAGATTAGGGACTGATGACCCCTTAGTTAAGTCCCATATCTATAGAAACATTTGAACATTTTGTTACCAACATAAAATACATTCCAAGTGTTGTAAGCAATAACGTCTCTACTGTTGGCACTCTCCAAACTTGTTAATCTTTTACAGTGGCGCCATTACAGCAACTGTTAACCATGGCCCCCTTAAGCAAAACATTGAAATTCACAACACAACCACAGAATATGGTCGGTCCCTGTACAATAACTTGAGCACCGATGTTTCTGTGACTGTCGATTTGTAAATTGACAATTGCATTATACACAGTAGACAGTAGAACGGCGTCTTCTGTATCTCCTTCTGCATCATATAGCTAAGACAAACAAGCACAGTGCATACCCCACGTGCTTACACAAGAGTAGGACACTCAGGAAATCACGATTTTCTATAAGCACGCAATTTGAGTAGAAGATGCTTTTGAGGTACAGTGTCAAAACCTTTCCGGAAATCTAGAAATACGGAATCTATTTGACATCCCTTGTCGATAGAACTCATCACATCATATGAGTAAAGAGCTGGCTGTGTTTCACAAGAACGATACTTGCTGAATCCGTGTTGACTATCGATCAATAGGTCGTTCTCTTCAAGGCAGTTCAAAATATTTGTGGAAAGTGTATGCTTTAAAAAAAACCAACGTCAATGATATAAGCCTGTAATTTTGCGGATCACCCCTATTACCTTTCTTGAGTATTGGAGTGCACTACATTCGCTGAGCGGTTGTTTATGATAGGGATGAGGCAATTGCATCAGCACATTCTGAAAAGAATCTAATTGATATACTGTCGGGACCAGGAGGCTTACTTTCCTTAAGTGATTTGTTGTTTTAAGCCTCTGTGTTAAGCCTCTATGTCAGGGACTGTTCATTATGCACCCAGCGACGAGAAAGCTACTCGCCGCGGCGGAGCGGCCGAGCGCATTGAGGCGCTGTGCTACGATGCACGACGCCGTTCCCCGTCGAGGGCTCGAAGGTAGTTCATAAGAAGTTCGTAAGTTTAGGAACTGATAACCCTGTAGTTAAGTCCCTTACGTTTGAGAAACATTTGAACATTTTGAGAAACCTACTCGGACCTCCAAGTCGCCAACTGATAAGACAACATTCCCACAACCGGAAGCTTTACTTAACGCTGGAGAGATGACAACGCATTTAGTTTCAGGTCTTCTACTTACGTGATGTGTATTCTGTTGACGATGCGTGGATTATAACCATTTTTAACTATCTAACTCTCCAGATTGTGCAGGATTTAGGTTGCAATTTTGTTTAGGTTTTGACAGGTTATCCGGACCCAATACTACTTCAAGGATATTGACGATGCCTAGCTGACTGATATAATAGCAATGTTTTGAGGTCAGTAATAATCTGTTTACTCATTATGATTGTTTACGACTAGACTAGGCCTTTATAGCTTTTTTTTAGACTTATTTTTTCCAGAAGACCCAAAAAGTCAAAAGGGAGTTCATAAATACGATGTGTACAACCACGATGGTCTTTAAACAGAGGTCAGTTTTCATTGGTTACTGTGTCAGCTGACCTAAATGGAGTGGAAAGTATCTTGTGTCAGTATGATTACATATGGAGCATTAAATTACAGAGTGAAATTTGGCAGATTACTTCTACTGGTGCCGCGGCTTCACTATAAGTTGATAGAACTTCCTGAACTTAATTCCACTTAGTGAAATATATTTGTGGCTTACAGTATGACACTCTTATTCCTTGAAGACTGTAGTATCTGTATACAGCTAATGGAACAATTAAATACTGAACTCTGAGTTTGTTCAAGTTTGCGCCGAGGAGACTGAGGCGCTTCAGTCAAGGTCTACACGGCCACTACGGTCTGGGACTCGAATCCCCCCTCGGGCATGGATATTTGTGCCGTCCTAGTTCATAAGTAGTTCATAAGTAGTTTGTAAGTTTAGGGACTGATGACCACGTAGTTAAGTCCCATAATCTTTACAAACATTTGAACATTTCTCAAGTTTGTTATTACAGTTAAGCATTTACGTTTGTGCAATGGAACGGTTAGCAACACACAAATGCATTTCATACGTAGGGCGAACTATTGTATCGCATTCTGACTTTAATTAGTGAAACACAAGAGAAAATGTGAAATAAACTGCATATATTTGATAAGTGACTAAACTAAATGTAAGGTACTTACTGCATTTCATTTCTTTTCTGCTATACATCACATTTTACGGAATGAATTTCTGGAGTCGTGTTTACTTAGAGACTTGAGGGTCACCTGCTGTATGCAGCGATATTTTGTATAGCATCCATAGCGTCTAGAGATGTCTCAGAGCCGCGGCAGAATAGACGTGCTCCCTAAGGCGGCCAGGTGCGATGCGCGCGGCTGTTCGTCGTCGGGGGTTCGAGTCCTCCCTCGGATATGGGTGTATGTTTTGTCTACATTTACATCTAAAACCATACTCCGCAAGCCACCCGACGGTGTGTGGCGGAGGGTACCTTGAGTCCCATTATCGATTTTCCCTCCTATTCCAGTCACGTATTGTTCGCGGAAAGAAGGATTGTCGGTATGCCTCTGTGTGAGCTCTAATATCTCTGATTTTATCCTCACGATCTCTTCGCGAGATATACGTTGGAGGGCACAATATACTGCTAGACTCCTCAGTAAAGCTAAGTTCTCGGAACTTCGACAAAAGCCCGTACCGAGCGACAGAGCGTCTCTCCTGTAACTCTTCCACTGGAGTTTATCAATAATCTCCGCAACGCTTTCACGATTACCCAATGATCCTGTAACGAAGCGCGCTGCTCTACGTTGGATCTTCTCCACTTCCTCTATCAATCCCACCTGGTACGGATCCCACACCGATGAGAAGTATTCAAGCTGTGGGCGAACAAGTGCGCTGTAACCTACTTCCTTTGTTTTCGGACTGCATTTCCTTAGAATTCTCCCAATGAATCTAAGTCTGGCATCTGATTCACCGACGATTGATTTTATATGGTAGTTTCATTTTAAATCCCTCCTAATGACTACTCCCAGATAATTTATGGAATTAACTGCTTCCAGTTGCTGACATGCTATAGTGTAGCTAAATGATAAATGATCTTTCTTTCTGTGTATTCGCAGCACATTACACTTGTCTACATTGAGCTTTAATTACCATTACCTGCACCACGCGACAATTCGATGCAGATCCTCTTGCATCTAAATACAATTTTCCATTGTTGCAACCTCTCTTTATACTACCGCATCAATCGCAAGAAGCCTCAGTGAACTTACGATGTTATCCGCAAGGTCATTTATATATATCGTGAACAGCAACGGACTCACGACACTCCCCTGTGTCCTGACATAACTCCTACTCCGGAAGACTTCTCTCCATTGAGAATGACTTGCTGCTTTCTGTTATCTAGGAATTTCTCAATCCAATCACACAATTGGTCTGTTAGACCATATGCTCTTACTTTGTTCATTAAACGTTTGTGAGGAACTGTATCAAACGCCTTGCGGAAGTCGAGAAACACATCATCTACCTGAGAACCCGTGTCTATGGCCCTCTGAGTCTCGTGGAAGAATAGCGAGAGCTGGGTTTCACACGAACGCCTTTTTCGAAACCCATGCTGATTCATACAGAGCAGATTCCTAGTCTCGAGAAATGTCATTATATTCGAACATAAAACATGTTCCAAAATTCTACAACTGACCGACGTCAGAGATATAGGCCTATAGTTCTGCACATCTGTTCGAAGACCCTTTTTGAAAACGGGGATGACCTGCGCCATTTTCAAATCTTTCCGAACGCTATGCTCTTCTAGAGACCTACGATACACCACTGCGAGAAGGGGGGCCAGTTCCTTCGCGTACTCTGTGTAAGAACGAACTAGTATCCCATCAGGTCCTGCGGCCTTTCCTCTTTTGAGCGATTTTAATTGTTTTTCTATCCCTCTGTCAATTATTTCGATATCTGCCATTATGTAAACTGTGCGGCAATCTAGGGAAGGAACTACAGTGCAATCTTCCTCTGTGAAACAGCTTTGGAAAAAGACATTTAGTAATTCCGCCTTTAGAGTGTCATCCTCTGTTTCAATGCCATTTACGTCATAGAGTGCCTGGGCACTTCATTTTGATCCACCTAGCGTTTAGCATAAGTTCCTTTGGGTTATTGTAAGTAGTTTGTAAGCTTACGGACTGATGACCAACGTAGTTGAGTTCCTGAGATTTACAAACATTTGAACATTTTTGATGTCTCCGTCGTAACCGACACGGAAGATACCGCTGATGACATGTAAAATATGTATTAAAATCTAACAGTGGAAAGTCCAAGTTGGAAATCCACAATTATGAGGATAGCTTGCAACTAACCTCAAAGACTATTATCGAGCTGCGACAGGTATATAAAATAAAAATAAATAAATACATAGATAAAAAGAAAAAAAAAACATACACACCTAACTTAAAAGCTTTTGGTCACAAATTTCTTCAGAAAGAGACGCAAAATCTCATTCACACTGTAACACAGGCACACATAACGTACAGTGCCTGTGAACTGAACCTGCGTGATTCTATGAACGAGATTGTGCGTCTGTTTCTGATGACGTTTGTAGCTAAAAGCTGTTAAGTTACTTGTGTACGTCTTTTTTATGTGCATATCGTAGGACAATATATTTCTTAAATCATTTTTGAGTATTAGTATAGAAGAAGGAAACTTCAGATTACAATATTTGTTATGGAAGTAATATGGTTTTCAACATAGATTGTCTTAAAACCAGCAACCGTAACAGTTTTTCTTACTGTAAATAGGAACAAGGAGCCACACAAGTTTGTTTGTAATAAGAGTTCTTTATATAGATTTCAACACCGTCCAAAGATGTCTTTATCAGAAGTATAAAATTATGACACGAGACGTAGAAAATTAAAGCATGTTGTGCACGAGTCGTATAAAATAACTAGAAGTTTGTTAATAACAAAAAATACCAGGTGAAAACAAGCAGGTTCTGTAAAATTTAAAAGAAAGTTACTAGCCACCATGAGTTGTCGTACTGCTTGCTATTAGGATCGGTATATAATTTGTTTCAGTCAGATACCGATCCTAACAGCAAGCACAACGGCAGCCCATAGTGGCTAGCAACTTTGTTTTAAATATTACAAAATCTGCTCGTTTTTATTTTTTATTATGAACAAACTTCATGTTATTTTATACGAATGGAGCACAACATTCTTTATTTTACTACGTCTTACGTCATAATTCAATAATCCTCATAAGACGCCCTTAGATGCTGTAGAAATCTGGGTGAAGTGTGTTTAGTACAAAGCAGCCTGTTGTTTCCATTTACAGTCAATGGAAGTAATAGTTTTTCTTCAATTGCGTAACATACATTACGATGTAGTCAAATACTTCTTAGAGTAACGTTCTAATTCTTAATTAGTCAAATGACAATGTTACTGGTCAGATGCAGCTGCAAATTTCTGTCATTTCTCAATTTGTAAAGCGAAAATATGTGGTTCCTAAGTACATCAAGATTCAAAATAATTCTTTTCTATAAAAATTTGATAAAAATAATTGTTTTTGACCAAGTTCCCTTATCATGGCATGGTCTCAGGAGCCTCAAAGTAAATGAATCCAATGGAAATACATGATGCGTAATTTGAAGGATAACTTGATACAAATTTTTATCAGATAATACTAGCCGGCAGCACAAGTTTTTTTATGACAAATTAATTCTTGAAAGTATTCATCCTTAACGTTATATGGTTTGTTTCAGAAATTTGTTACTTTATGCATATGCTGCGACAGCAACTTTTTATTTGTTTTTTATTTTGTGGATACACATTTGGTTTAGTGGGAAACAAACCACCTCTTTTAGTTTGGAGTGTTTGACTTAAGAGTGAAACAACTGAAACACAAAATGTTTCCTGCATGTCATTTATTGTCAGCCATACATATGTACAGCAGAAATAAGCTCTGGTGTCGTGTTTTGTTTCAGATGTTGGGGTCAGCTGCTGATGTTAGTGGCTGTATTTCCCGTAGCCTCCATAGCCTCCGGAGATGCCAGCTCTGTAGCCTACGCCGATGGAGCTACCGTAGCTGCCACTGTAGCCGCCACCGATGACGCTACCGTAGCCACCATAGCCTCCTCCAATGCCGCCACCGATGCCGCCACCGATGCCGCCTCCGAATCCTCCTCCAACACCAGCTCCACCTCCAACGACGACAGGCACCGGCTGGTTGACGACGACGGGCTGTGGTACCGGTACTGGCACCGGACTAGGGACGCTGACGGGAACCGGGACCGGCCTCTGCACGGGCACAGGGTACGGCTGCGGCACAGGCACCGGGACCGGCCTGTTGACCGGCACCGTCACGGGGACCTTGACTGGCACCGGGACAGTGCGCTGCACTGGTACTGGGTACGGCACCGGCACCTGCTTGGTGATGGCGATGTTGGTCACTCGGGCGCCTCCAACGCCAGAGGCTACGCCACCTCCGTAGCCGCCTCCGAAGCCGCCTCCGTAACCACCACCATATCCAACTCCATAGCCTCCGCTGATGCCGCCACTGCTGTAGCCGCTGGCGCCGATTCCATACCCGGCTCCTCCATAGCCACCCAGGGAGCCAACCAGGCCCCGTTTCTCCACCTGCTTCTCTTCAGCAAGAGCCAGTCCACATAGGAGCACACACACCTGCAACACACCAGCCATCTGGTATCTTATAAACAGTTCACAGCTACTCGTCTAGTTTTGTCAATTTCAGTTTGATAATGGTATGGACGTCGGAAAAGTGGACAGGAACAAGATAGTTGGAGTATTACCTATCAGTTCCGCGCTGATCCTAAGGAACTATCGGTTGCCTATGGTTAATCATCTTATGCACTACCATTTCATAAACGATAATGAACGTTGTTTACAGAAGAAGTGATATGAACCGATTTAAAAACAATCTAGACATTGTAACAGATTGAACGAGTGATGATAAATTAATCGGTGACAGTGGCAAGTGTAGTTGAACTCTTGGAAGTTACAACTTTGGTACTTTCAGTGAATATCTACTGAAAAAAAAAAATTAAAGTTGTTCCACTCAAATCTCACATTATTTCGCTTTATTATGTATGGTAACGTAATTCGTTTCTGGAATAGATTTAATAGACCTTAAAAAACATAACAATAGGATGTATCTACTCGTAGAGTCGGGGTTGAGTATTACAGGTGTCTTGCAGTGTTTTACAAAACTATATGTTATTAAGAAATTAGTTAGCTAAAGCATCTTTCGTCTTAAAGACTGACAGCTCTCCAATCACATTTGCAGGGCATTGAAGAAAGTTAATTATGAGATAAATACTTCATATCGAGGAAAAACAAATGATAAATGTATCATTATAAAAAAAAGAAAAAGAGAGAAAGAAAAAAATGGAAGTAACGAGTACCTAATAATGCGAAAATATGGTAAGTCTTAAGTAGTTGTGGGTAGTGGACACGTGTGAGTAGACTCTCATTCTAACATAAAATTTTATTTCTTTTTTTATAACTGGTTTTCAGGATGTAAGAATTGTTATTTCACTACAATTGGACTATGCTTCATACTGTTTCTATTTTTTTGGATTCAATCTTGAGAGCAGGTAGTCATTTCAAAGACACAATTTTGGTGGTAATGGCGTTTAGGGTAAAGCTATTACAGGAAAACGATGCCGATATAAGACAAATTGGAACAGTTACCTACGTAAGTCAGTTAACTGCTTCAGGTAACTGTTTTACTGTGCCTTGATCATGAACCATCCTAGCTTTCCACTTTAACTATGTAGTAACTGTTTCTGAACGTGAGATTTCGATGGCCTGCGTTTGCCAGCTGTGACATAACTGCTTCAGGTTTTCACATACCATTTTGACGACCAACACTTCTTATTACAACAAGGTGGAAGACGTCTTTTTTCTTTTTTCTCTTCTGCCCGTTCCACCACGTTAAAAGTATAATATTTTGCTGCTCGTAGAGGAATTATCTTAATCTACATCCTCAAAACGTCAATTTAACGAATATCATCACTTACGAAGGCATGCGTAAATATATCCACTTAAAAGAAGTTCTCTTATAGAAAATTCCTTGACAACATTGTTGTCAAAACATGACTATAATACAACCAAGAAATATTTCAGTGGCAAATACACTTCCCAGGTTTGTCGCTGGATAATACTGTGCGCCACTCACAACATTTCGGCATTACAACTCAGCGATATCTTCAGGTGACGGTAGCTGCTGCTGTCAATCCTACAATATTCGACTCTCTGAAAAGCATAAACTATCACCAACAGAAGATGTCGGTCAGTTGTATCGACGGAATGTTGTAGAATATGTACAAACGTAGAGAGCAGAGTTGCAACAAATGCTTCGGGAAGGCCTGAGGTCAGAATATTTCAGTATGTTCAGACATTAGGTCTAATGAAAAAAATGTTGGTATGAATATGGTGCTATAAAACACGGCATTTTAAAAGTGACAGCTGAGTATTTAAGTGTAAGTATCTGAAAGGACCTGTCTTGTTTGAGAGACGTGGTGGACCAAGGCATCGCTAAAGATCTCTTCGATAACAAAAGCAAACTTTAATTCCACAAATAATATTAATTTTGTTTTCCCTTTAATTACGTTAGCTTTTAAACGTAATTCATAGTCAGTATTTCCACACAGATGATAATGAAAATTTCTGTGAAACTGTGTTGGAATCCGAATTTCCGGGAAATATGACACTCTTCACATTTTTCTTTCTGTAGGGCAGTTCTTTCGAGACGACATTATCAACTTCACTATTCCATGATCCCATTTAGGCTTATTATTGCTGGCGTCTAAATCACCGTAGCAAAAGTAGTGTCTTAGATGAACAAAAGTTAACCGTTCCTGTACTGAATTAACAGAAAATATTGAGCACAAACTGTGTACTACACTATTTTTAAATAGCAGAAGTAAAACCCAATAATAAGCTTTACAAGTATACCTACGGAAGTGTAACATGTGAATTTTCTTCAATTTGGATGTGTTTTACTACATAAAGAAGTAAGGGGC
Source organism: Locusta migratoria (assembly GCA_026315105.1). Lineage (NCBI taxonomy): Eukaryota > Metazoa > Arthropoda > Insecta > Orthoptera > Acrididae > Locusta > Locusta migratoria. The sequence continues at coordinate 188,367,524 of CM048745.1, forward strand.
ATGTTTTATTATTTTTTATTATTATTATTGCCGTGTTTGCAACGAAAATTATAGTGTTTCTCATATCAGGCGCACCTCATACCTAGGAAGTCCCTCAATATTGGTGGCTAAAATGGAACTTTGCAACAACTTAGCAATAACTTAGAGATAAATGGACCGATTTTAAGGGTTTTGTTATGAAAATATCTTTTGACGAAAAACAAAAATCGGCCTGGGTGTAAGGGGGCAATGAAATTTAGAGGGCGAACTATCCTTAAAGAGACCAATTTCTTTTTTCTACAAGAATTACTTTTGGTTTAATCCAAGGGGGATCTATTCAAACTTCGAAAGAAAGGCTAATTAAGAAACAGGTATATATAAGGGATAAACAATCCTCATATTGTGGCACTCGTTTGAAACTGCCCATGAAACACCTGATGAGTCTTTATTTCCGATATGTTTCATCTTTTTAATCTACCAGTATTAAAAGTTGCTGAATACGAATCTGATTATGAAAATTCAATAAAGGCTGATGCTGCATAGCGGTCGAAATTCGAAAACATTCTTGATCTGACTCTGCTTGCGACTTTCAAAACACTGTAAAATCTATTTCTGAAATAGTAGCGAATAAAAGTTAATAAAACATGTTAAAAACTTTTATTGATTTTAATCGCTGGCGTGTTGCCCGTTAAGTAGCGCGTGGAGGACGCACGGACAGATTTACCGGGAGATCAAAGTATAAATTAGAAAAATTAATGAATCACGGAATAATGTGGATAGAGAGGTAAAAATTGACACACTTGCTTGGAATGACATGGAGTTTTATTAGAAAAAAGAAAAAAAAAAAGGCTTCAAAAATGCCCGACAGATAGCTCTGGACAGCAAAATGTCAGTGGCTACTGTTTGGTTGGCATTTAGGCGTACCCTCCGATGCTATTTTTACAAAATCCATCGGCATCATGAACTGTTACCTGGCGATTTAGTGAAACGGAGGGCATTTGCGGTGTGGTCGTTTCAAAAGATTGCGGAAGTTGACGATTGGCTGAGTAACGTGTTGTAGACCGACGAAGCTCATTTCACGCTCTGAGGGTCTGTCAACGCCCACAACTGCAGAATCATAGAACTGTCGTGTAAACTTCAATGGACGGAATGGGTTGGATTTACCACATATACCGTTACCGGGCCTTTTTTCTTCAAGGAACTGCGTGATTCTGGTTTTGTAACTCCTACCGTGACGGGTGAGAGGTACGGCGATGTATTACATAATCGTATCATCCCCAGCCTGGCTAACAAACACCTGCTGGAACGTACGATTTTCATGTAGGATGGCGCTCCACCCCATATTGCTAGGCGCGTGAAAGATCTTTTGCGCGCGTCGTTTCGTGATGATCGTGTGCTCAGCCGCCACTTACCGTCATGCTTGGCCCCCCAGGTCCACAGACCTTAGCCCGTGCGATTACTGGTTTTGGGGTTATCTGAAATCGCAAAATGTATTGTGATCGACCTACAGCTCTAGGGATGCTGAAAGACAACATCCTACGCCAATGCCTCACCAGAACTCCGGACATCCTTTACAGTTCTGTTCACAACATTATTCTTCGACTACAGCTATTGTTGAGGAATGATTGTGAACATATTGAGTATTTCCTGTAAACAACATCATTATTGCTATGACTTAATATGTTATGCTAATTATTGCATTTCTGCTGAGATGAAGCGCCATCTGTCGGACATTTTATGAAATTTTTTCTTTTGTTCTAATAAAACATCCATGTCATTCCAGCCATGTGTGTCAATTTTTACCTCTCTATCTACGTTATTCCGTGATTTATTAAGGGCAACACTAACACCAGCGATTAAAATCAATAAACGTTTTTAAGATGTTTTATTCCCTTTTATTCGCTAAAAAATTCATTATTAGCCTTCCTTCCAGAGTTTTAATACATTCTAGTTCAATTATTGTATTTTAAAAAAAAGAAAACAAATGTCTCTTTCGGTGTGTTTCGTCCCCAGTCCCATAATTTTCACTCCCCCATCTACCTACCTAAACCGATATTCGTCTTTTATCAAAAGATTCGTTCATAACAAAAATCATTAAAATAGCTTCACTAACCTCTGAGTTATTGCAATTTTCCATTTTATCCTCCCCCCACCCCTCCCACACACAGACACACAGTTTCAAGCTGCCGTTTGAGCTCTTAAATCAGTTTTTCGTGTTCCTTAGTTTTTCATACAATATAACATATCGAAATTTCAAAAAAAATTGGAGACATTCACTGCCGTAGGCTAAGTTGTTAGAGCAATTCCAGTGAATTGGTTTTTTTCGTTAAGACGAAGGAGTTCAACAGGTACCATCAAGAGTGGAGAGGAATGCTAACGTAGTTGTGTCGCTTACCAGGATCCTCATTGCCGCTGCAGAAGATGGAACAGTGGGCAGGCAATGACTGATGCTGCCCAGAGGTTTCCTTGCGGCTTTTATACGCCACCCACACCTACCCGCCCCTCTCCCCACTCCTACTTTTTGTCTGTGATCCCGCCCAAGCGGTGGTTGCTTCGCGATGTGAGACGCACTCTCTCTAGATTAGAGCGATAGTTTATCGCACTGAGGATGCCAAGCTCCATGGAATCCGTTATGTAATGTCTCACTTCTCTTTCTACCAACTATCCATGCTGGTACTCAGCGCACTATCAACACATAACGGAAAAATACAGTGTGATATCAATTTTGCCGGGCGGGTGTGGTCTTGCGCTCTAATGTGCCTTGCTGCGGAGTGCGGGGCTGCTCCCCGTCGGAGGTACTAGTCCTCCGTTGGGCGTGTGTGTGTGTGTGTGTGTGTGTGTGTGTGTGTGTGTGTGTGTGTGTGTGTGTGTGTGTGTGTGTGCATGCGCACACGTTTATGTGTGTGTTGTCCTTAGCATAAAGTAGTTTAAATAGTGTGTCTAGAACTGATGACCACTGCAATTTGGTCCCGTGGGTTCACGAACAAACGGTTCATGCACAAATGGACAATTTTTAAATCAATTTTTATAAAAGGAGAGTGATATAAATTGTTTGAAACAACCGTGCACATCATTTCAGGATCATTGGCCATTAATATTAGCCTAATATTGTCATCATTCTCTCCTCTCAGGGGCGTCACGTTAATGTTCTAAAAATGTTATTTTTTCTCACTGTAGCACATTTTCGGTCCGATTTTTCGTGTAAACCCATGCGACTTTGCATGTGTGTATCTATGTGTGCGCTCGGGGTGGGCGCTGTGTGTGTGTGTGCGTGTGTGTGTGTGTGTGTGTGTGTGTTTGAGAGAGACGCTTGTTCGTTTAGCTATCATTAAGTGTACTTTAGTATAGGCTGAGAATTGGTTGTGTGATGATTTACTCGGGATAGATTACGATTATTTGTTACTCTCTGTCATGTATAATTCATTACATTTTGAATATTTAACGAGCATCGAAAATTCGTGGCAATTCAGGACTTCAAGCCACACGAAATTCGGATTCCAACACGGTTTGATACAAATTTTCATTATCATAGGTGGGGAAGTACTGACTATAAATTACGTGAAAAGCTATTCTAATTAAAAAAAAACAAAATGCATACTATTCGTAGAATCAAAGTACCTATTTGTTACTTTTCAGTGGAATAGACTCGCGATATTCGGAAGATAGCGTACGGGTATATGAAATGTAGGGGTAAACGATCTTTTACAAACAGCATCTTCAGAGAAACTATCAAAACTACTACAAAGCACATCGCCCACTCGATGCACTTGTGGAAAGCATGAAAACTGCAAAAAAAATGTAAAATATTTTTCTGAGCGATCTATAGTTAACCGGTTAAAAATCAATGGCGTCATTTAAGTCTTTATATGTGAAACTGGTGGCAAGTACGTGGTTTATATGTTGAACGATTGTCAAATGCTAAGGCAACCACGAAAGTTCAGATTGTTAACAATAATAATAATAAAAACAGTTCTTTCGTGTGTACGTTTTACAGTCCTTGAATTAATATTACAAAAGATAGTAACGAAATAGTTTTAAGTTAAAGCCAGCGCAATCTTTAGGTTGGTTCTACTCGCTATACACTATAATAATGCATACATTATTCTTAACAGATCTAGGCGGGACTTTAAATCAAGTATGCAAATAGTGGCAGCATCGTCTTTAAGCATGAAGGATACCGCAAATACATTATTTTCTCAGATATAACCATTTCGCGTCAAATAAACCGCCTTATCCAATATTTCTTAGACCACCTTTTAGACGAACTTTGAACGTTTCAATGTTCCTCGCTACTTGATTAATGTCCCTCCATTCGCATTATTAATTCTGAGTCTATGCTGTCTCACAAACCTTCAGTCCCCTTCCACTGAGGCTATTATAGAACTAATATTATTTACATTACTATCAACTGATTTCGATCGTTCGCCATTTTCAAGTTCAAGCCTGCAATGCCTGTTCACGCCAGCGATCACTTTAAAATAAATATCGACGCTGTGCGAAAGAATTCCTACTCTGATTAATTCGACAATGGCAATTTCACAAATGTTCAAAAACATACTCAAACGAAACAAGGTACACACACACAAACACACACACACACACATACACAAACACACACACACACATACACACACAAACACAAACACACACACAAAAGCAAAGATAGAGTGATAACTGGACAACAGGACGGACTGATCAGCCACAAAGATAAAGAAAATCACCCTTTATGAAGGAAAGCTTTTACAGAAAGTAAGTGCGACAATTAAAAAAAAAATTGTAGGAACAGAAGGAGTGGTTATGGGAGAAATAGACTGGGTCGTATGAATGAGACAGTTAGTTCTCAGTCTGAGATGGTAAAAAAAGGTAAAGCAGTCAACAATCCGAAGATTGGTTTGAACACCACAGTGCTTTACTAGGCATGGTCCTCTTTGGAGGTGGTATGCCGTTGCCTTCCTCCTACCTTCGAACTGACTTACCCAGCCAGTTACAGGGGGACCTACAGTTTAACGTGGGTTCCGAACCACGGTGCTCCTCGGTATTTTTCACATGAGCAATACTGCCAGAGGTGAAAGAAGTAGAAAGTGACAGATAAAAATCCTAGGACTTGGCGGGGATCGAACCCGTGAACTTTGGATTTGTAGTCTCTCACTCTACCACTGTGCAACCGAGGCGCACTCTGAGATGGTAACAGCTAAAAAATGGAATACGCCTTATGTAACAAAATGGTATCACATCAATTTCATTCTAATAAATAACGGCTCAGACATCGTCGATTTCAGTATTGCATCTAAAAACTTGCATTTTTAACATGAAATGATAGGCGATGTTTCCTATTGTGAAAAACAACATTCACGGCTCCCGCTACACAAAAGAAGGGCAGGTGAATGTGTGAGGCAACAGTTTTGTTTATAATTTACCGAACAGATAAAAGCAAAAAATGCATTTAGACATGTGTATTATATGTCGTAAATCGGATATGTTGCTATGGCGTAATTAAGTGACATAAATGCATGGCTTTTCCGTGCAGGGTGGAGCCGAAGGCTTAGAGGGCCACGGCCGTCTTTCTCTTTCATTCAGTTTGGGTCGCAGTTACAGGGCTAACTTCTGCGATGGTTCCTGCTGTTGATCGGCTGCTCGTTTTCTGGCTCTTTGAATTTTCTCCCGCACTTGGTTGCAGCGCTGGAATATATCGCGACAGTTCGCTAGGAATTTAAAAAGAGCTGTCAGGGCTCTGTTGAATTTCTGCTGGTTTTCCTGCAGAACTTAAAGTTTCGGAGGAGAAGCTATTTCAGACTTTTAGTACGTTGCACTGAGTCGGAATTTTTACTCCGTTTGCCAGTACGGACATGGAATATTTTCTGACAGCCACTTAGGCTTGAAGTAATGTGTGGTGATTCTGTGCAGTTAATGTAGAATTTTATTTGAGGAAAATTTTAGATACTATATTGATTTTACATGTGTTTTATTCATTTTATGCAAACTGTTTTAGGAAAGTAAAGAAACTTAGGGTTTAACGTTGAACACTCGCCGTCTTTGACAATGTACTGGCTTATGTTACTTGAAACGTAGTCTAACTATTCACATATACGGGAACATATTCAATATGCTCGTAATTATAGTAGCAGTCTACAGTGCGACACTGTGTCAAACATCTTCCGGAAATCAAAGAATAAGCGCTCTGCTAGCTGACCTTCGTCCATGAGTCGCAAGGCATCACGTGAGAAAAGAACAAGCTGAGTTTCATACGAGCAAATGATTTCTAAACCGACGTTGCTACATTAACATGGACTTTTCCGTCTAAAGAAATTTTACGATGGTTGGAACTTAAATAGTGGCAATACTGTTGTGGTGACACTGTGCGATGGAATCTACTATTGTCGCAGACAGCAAACGTTGCTAAATACCTATCTTTCCTCCGAGCAAATGGACTCGTCAGTCCCACGTCACCGTCCTGCGCACAATCGAGGAAAACGCAGTCACTTGTGAGCCAGCGGTCTAACGTAACGGTGTCACTATGTTTTCGAAAAAGGAATTGAATGTGCCAGAGGCCGTACAGCACGTAAGGTCATCAAGGTCTTCAAGAGGCGTGCGGGCAATGGGCATTGCCGTACAGAACAGAGTCTTGTTGCGTAAAAGCCTTCAACGAAGGTCGGCAAACTGTGAGAGACCTGCATTGGGCAGATCATCCTAGCGTCTCTGAAGAAGAAGTACATACTGTTTCCGCGCTAGCGGACATTGATCGATACGTTCTGCGCAATCCACCCATCATTTTCCACACCAGTGCGCAGGCGTATACAACACAAGCTATGGCTGTTCGGTCAATGGGACTGGGAAGTACTGTGCCATTCACCATGCTCTCCAGACTTAAGTCCTTGTGACTTCGATTTGCTTCAGAAGATGAACTTCGTTGTGGCATTCACTTCAGAAGTCTTCCAGAGATTTGACAGACTGCTCCATTCGCACCATCAACAGAACAGGCTCTGCTAACGATTTAATACGCATTCCACATCGCTGGAAACGGAATCTACACAACACTGGTGATTACTTTGAAGGACAGTAACAGGTAAAAACATGTAACGCTCTTGTATCGGTTGTGATGAAATAGTGGCCACTAATTTCAACCCTCGTACTTTAATAATTTTGATAAATTTCAAAACTCACAGAATAAATACCTTTTCCAAAGAGTTTTCAAGCGTCTCAGAAACAATAAGAGATGGTCAGCTGTTCCACATTTCCAATTATATACTTGACATCCTCAAATATCTTGAATTACACACCTTCCAACCCTCACACATTAACATGAGCTTTTCCGTCTCACGGAAATTTATTATATACGAACTGAGAATAGCTTCACGATTTCTGCAGCAGACTGGTATTAATGAGATTGGTCTTCATTTATGCTGGCCCGTTCTTTTACCTTTTATATAAACTGGAGTCACTTGGCATATTTCTGGTCTCTTAGGATTTTCATTTGGACAAACAATTTATAAAGACAAGAGAAGGGCCAATGCAGTGGTATTCCATTCTGGCCTGCAGACGTATTGTTTTCACCTCTGTCAGCTGCTTCTCTACACCAGAAATGCCTATTGCCATTCAAAAGACTGTACGATGGTTGAACGTCAGTCCATTTGTGTGTTGCTCTTGCGTGAACGATTACACGTGAACGATTACACGTGAAATTTACAACTTCAACCATACTTTTCGTCTCTTCTGTTTCACCCCAGACATTAAAGAATGATTGTTGTCATATCTTCTCTGTTTCAGCTTGAGGAAGTTTCCGTAGGGTCCCTTCAACGGCTTTTGTGATGTCCTTTGTCGGTATGCGATTGGTTGCCCCAAAAATTTCAGTCCCGTAAGTAACACATCGGTAGCTGCCTACTAAAAGAATGCGCTGACAGATTCACCACAACGGGAGGCATATCCGTTTTTGGCTGAGTGCTGCTGTTCATCCGTGCGGGCTGCATGATTTTTTTTTTCTGTTGACGGCTTTTCACTGACTTGCTATACGCTATGACTTGTACATTTGGAAACCAAGTCATATGAATCCAAAATGAACGAGTTGCTAAACTAGCTCATTTACAAAGAACTTAAAAATGACCGCAAAGTGAAGATAGAAATATAGACGTAAGCTATACGCAAAGGGTCTAGAATCGATGTTGATACAGCCAGAGAGCTCAGATCGTAACTTCAATTGCTTCCAAGAATATACGAAATACTAAAGGTTCATAAAAATTGGCGTTTTCTGAGACCGATTGTGAACGTGATAAACTCATCCACGTAATATCTGGCAAAACATTTGACCCACAAATTAGGAAGACTGGTTGGTCACACGGACGCTCACATGAAAAACTGCAGTTATTTCTTCCGACACATATGGAAACAGTAGATCTTATCTACATCTACATGGGAGACTCTGCAAATCACATTTAAGTGCCTAGCAGAGGGTTCATCGAACCACAATTATACTATTTTTTCCCCATTCCATTGTCGAATAGCGCGCGGGAAGAAAGAAAACCTGAATCTCTCCGTTCGAGCTCTGATTTCTCGTATTTTATTCTGATGATCATTTATACCTATGTAAGTGGGAGCCAACAATATATTTTCGCATTCGGAGGAGACTTTTGGCGATTGGAGTTTCGTAAGTAGCCCACGCCGCAGCGATAAGCACCGTTGTTGTAATAATTCCCATCCCAGATCCTGTATAATTTCCGTAACGCTGTCTCCCCTGTATCGTGACAGTACGGAAAGAGCTGCTTTTCTTTCGATTCTTTCGATGTCCTCCGTCAAACCCAACTGATAAGGATCACACACTGGGTAGCAATACTCCAAAAATGGACGGACAAGGGTAGTGTATTGTTTCTTTTGTAGTTCTGTTGCATGTTTTAAGGGTTCTGCCAATAAAACGCAGTCTCTAGTTCCCATTTCCCACGACATTATCTACGTCTTCTTTCCAATTTAAGTCTGAAGTAATATTAATTCCTAGGTATTTTGTGGAGTTTTCGGCCTTCACTTTTGATTGATTTATCTTGTAAATAAAGTTTAACGGATTTCTTTTCGTACTCATGTGGACGACTTCACACTTCTCATTATTTAGAGTCAATGGCCAATTTTTACACCATACTGATATCTTATTCAGTTCGTTCTGCAGTTGGTTTTGATCTTATGGTTATCTCTGACATGAAAGAGGCGTTCGACTCGCTTATCTATTTTAGAATGTAGTAGAATTTCCCAGTTTCTCAACAAGATGTTTTGCTGACGTATGGAGGTAACAGTTGTATACTTTGCACATAGTACTTGTTATACAGACGCGCGAATTCCTTCAAACTTTGGGCTGTCTTCATTTGCTTGTTGATTTTTGGGCTGAGAGTGCCACTGACTTTGCTTCCTCAACATTTTTCGCAAGTTTTTATTAAATCACATTTGCTAGATTGCATCTTTAAGCAAAACTGTTTCGAATTATTTACAAATGAATGTAAAAGTTAGTAGAATATGACCAAAGAGAAGATCAGTTTGGATTTACGATAACTATTGGAACACGCGAGGCTATACTCGCATTTCGACTTATCTTATAAGATAGGCTAACGAAACGCAATGCTACATTTTTAGCTTTTGTAGATGTTGCAAAACGTGAAATATAGGGAAGTAAAAGTTATATATAAATTGTACAAAAACCAGGCAACAATTATAAGGGTCGAAAGGCATGAATCGGACGCAGTGATTGGGACGGGAGTAAGACAGGTACCTTCTGCGAATGTCATTTAATCGGTATATCGAGAAATCTGTGAAAGAATCCAAGGAGAAATTTGGAGACAGAATTAAAATTCAGGGAGAAGAAATAAAAAGTTTGCGATCGGCCGTTGACGTGTGATTTTGTCAGGGACAGCAAAGAACCTGGAAGGTTATTTGACTGAAATGGACAGTGTATTGAAAGGATGGTATTAGATGAACATTAATAAGAGCAAAACAAGGGTAATGGAACGCAGTGTAAATGAGGCGATGGTGTCAATTTGTAAATTGTCAATTGCATTATACCCAGTAGAACGGCGTCTTCTGTATATCCTTGTGCGAGGCATCATATAGGTGAGACACACAGGTACACTGCAACGGCTGCTTACAGTTCCGCCTTACATACCCCACGTGCTTACACAAGAGTAGGACACTCAGAAATTCACGAATCCAATCGCACAACTGTGCCGATTTTCTATAAGCACGCAATTTGAGTAGAAGACGCTTTTGAGGTACAGTGTCAAAACCTTTCCGGAAATCTAGAAATACGGAATCTATTTGAAATCCCTTGTCGATAGCACTCATCACGTCATGTGAGTAAAGAGCTGGCTGTGTTTCACAAGAACGATACTTCCTGAATTCGTGTTGACTATGGATCAATAGGTCGTTCTCTTCAAGGTAGTTCGAAATATTTGAGGAAAGTGTATGCTTTAAAAAAACCAACGTCAATGATATAAGCCTGTAATTTTGCGGATCACCCCTATTGCCTTTCTTGAGTATTGGAGTGCACTACATTCGCTGAGCGAGCGGTTGTTTATGATAGGGATGAGGCTATTGCATCAGCATATTCTGAAAAGAATCTAATTGGTATACAGTCGGGACCAGGAAGCTTACTTTCCTTAAGTGGTTTTTGTTTTAAGCCTCTAAGTTGTGCTAAGCCTCTGTCACACCAGGGACCGTGCATTATGCACCCAGCGAGGAGAAAGCTACTCGCCGCGGCGGAGCGGCCGAGGGCATTGAAGTGCTGTGCTACGATGTGCGACGCCGTTCCCCGTCGAGGGCTCGAATTCCCCCTCGGTCATGGATGTTTGTGCCGTCTTTAGCATAAGTAGTTCGTAAGTTTAGGAAATGATGACCTCGCAGTAAAGTCCCTTAAACTTGAGAAACACTTGAACATTTTGAGATACCTACTCGGACCTCCAAGTCGCTAACTGATTCCCACAACAGGAAACTTTACTTAACGCTGGGGAGATGGCAACGCATTTAGTTGCAGGGTTTTCTACTTACGTGATGTGTATTCTGTTGACGATGCGTGGATTATAACCATTTTTAACTATCTAACTCTCCAGATTGTGCAGGATTTAGGTTGCAATTTTGTTTAGGTTTTGACAGGTTATCTGGACCCAATACTATTTCAAGGATATTGATGATGCCTAGCTTTGGAACGAAGTCTTTCAATATAAGCTGACTGATATAGAAGCAATGTTTTGACGTCAGTAATGATCTGTTTACTCAGTATGATTCTTTACGACTAGACTAGACCTTTATAGTTATTTTCTCAGGCTTATTTTTTCCAGAAGACCGAAAAAGTCGAAATGGCGTTAATAAATATGATGTGTACAACCAAGATGGTCTATAATAGAAATCAGTTTTCATTGGTTACTGTGTCAGCTGACCCAAATGGAGTGGAAAGTATCTTGTGTCAGAATGATTACATATGGAGCATTAAATTACAAAGTGAAATTTGGCAGATTACTTCTACTCTAAGTCTCCTAGAACTTCGTGAACACTGTACGTGTTGATCCCATTTAATGAAATATAATTATAGCTCACAGTATCAGACTCTATTGCTTGAAGACTCTAGTATCAGTACACTGCTAATGGTACTATTAAATACTGAAAACTGAGTTGGTTCAAGTTTATCATTACAGTTAAACATTTACGTTTATGCAATGGAAGGGTTACCAACACCCAAATGCATATCACATATAGAGAAAACTATTGTATCGCGTTCTAAATTTAAATAGGGAAACAGAAGGGAAAATGTGAAATAAACTATTTCATGCAACAGGATATATTTGACAAGAGACTAAGCTAAATATAAGGTATTAACTGCATTTAATCTATTTTCTGCTAAGCATAATATTTTACAGAACGAATCTCTGGAGTCGTGTTTAGTTATAGACATTAGGGTCAACAGCTGATATATTTCGGAGTAGTTTGAGTAGCATTCATAGCGTCTAGAGATGTCTCCGAGCCGCGGCAGAATAGCCGTGCACACTAAGGCGCCCAGCTGCAGTGCCTGCGGCCGTTCGTCGTAGGGGGTTCGAGTTCGAGTCCTCTCTCGGACATGGGTGTTAGTGTTATCCTTAGCATAATTTCCTTTAGGTTATTGTAAGTAGTTTGTAAGCCTAGAGACTGATGACCACCGGCCGCGGTGGCCGAGGGGACTGCGGCGCGCCAGTCACTGTCTGCACGGCCAATACGGTCGGGGGTTTGAATCCCCCCCCTCCCTTCGGGCATGGATATTTGTGCCGTCCTTAGTTAGTTCATAAGTACTTTGTAAGTTTAGGGACTGATGACCCCGTAGTTAAGTCCCATAAGCTATACAAACATTTGAACATTTGAATTTGATTGATGACCAACTCAGTTAAGTCCCTTAGATTTATAAACATTTGAACGTTTTTGTTGCCTCTGGCGTAACCAAAATCAAATGTTCAAATGTTTGTTAAGCTTATGGGACTTAACAACGGGGTCATCAGTCCCTAAACTTACAAACTACTTATCAACTACCCTATTTCAACACCACCTAAAGATGTCTTCATCAGAAGTATAAAATTGTGACATGAGACGTAGAAAATTAAAGCATGTTGTGCTCGAGTAGTATAAAATAATATGAAGTTCGTTCATAATAAAAAAATTCCGTGTGAAAACTATCATGTTCTGTAAAATTTAAAACAAAGTTACTAGCCACTATGAGCTGCCGAGCTGCTTGCTGTTACGATCGGAATATAGTTTGTTTTAGTCTGATACCGATCCTAACAACAAGCACAATGGCAGCCCATAGTAGTTAGTAACTTTGTTTTAAATTTTACAAAACCTGGTACGTATTTTTTATTACGAACAAATTTCGTTATTTCATACAACTCCAGCGCAACATGCTTTAATTTTCTACGTCTTCCGTCATAATTTAATAATTCTCATGAAGACACCCTTAGATGGTGTGGAAATCTGAATAAAGTGTGTTTAGTACAAAGCAACCTGTGGGACTGCTTGTTTCCATTTATAGTAAATGGAAGTAATAGTTTTTCTTCAATTGCGTAACATGCATTACGATGTAGTCAAATACTTATTAGAGTAACATTTTCGACGATCTAATTCTTAGTTAGTCAAATGAAGATGTTACTTCTCAGATGCCGCTGCTAATTTCTGTTATTTCTCATTTGTAAAGCGAAAATATGTGGTGCCTGAATAAATAAAGATTCAACATAATTCTTTTCTACAAACTCTTGATGAAAATAATATTTTTGCTGATCGAGTTCCCTATTCATCAACGGCACGGTCTCAGAAGCCTCAACGTGAATGAATGCAATGGAAATGGATGATGCCGCTATGAAGCATAATTTGAAACATTAATTTTTATCAGATAAAACAAGAAAGCCTTACTGTACTCAATGAGCTCCTAAACCCGCCAGCACAGGTGTTTTATGATAAATTAATTCTTTAAAGTAGCCATCATTCCTCCTTAAACTTATATGGTTTGTATCAGAATTTTTTTGTTATATTATACATATGCTACGGCAGCAATTTTTTATCTTTGTTTTGTGGGCACACATGGGGTATAGTGTGAAACAAACCACCTCTTTTAGTTTGGCGCGTTTCACTTAAGAGTAAAATAACTTAAATACAAGGTGTTTCCTGCATGTCATTTATTTTCAGCCATACATAAGTACAGCACAAATAATGAATCTCTGGTGTCGTGTGTTGTTTCAGATGTTGGGGTCAGCTGCTGGTGTTAGTGGCTGTATTTCCCATAGCCTCCATAGCCTCCGGAGATGCCAGCACTGTAGCCTCCACCGATGGAGCTACCGTAGCCGCCACTATAGCCGCCACCGATAGCACTACCGTAGCCACCGTAGCCTCCTCCAATGCCGCCACCGATTCCGCCACCGATGCCGCCACCGATGCCGCCTCCTCCACCTCCAACGACGACAGGCACCGGCTGGTTGACGACGACGGGCTGTGGTACCGGTACGGGCACTGGGCTAGGGACGCTGACGGGTACCGGGACTGGCCTCTGCACGGGCACAGGGTACGGCTGCGGCACGGGCACCGGGACCGGCCTGTTGACCGTCACCGTCACGGGGACCTTGACTGGCACCGGGACAGTGCGCTGCACTGGTACCGGGTATGGCACCGGCACCTGCTTGGTGATGGCGATGTTGGTCACTTGGCCTCCTCCAACACCAGAGGCGATGCCGCCTCCAAAGCCGCCTCCGTAACCACCACCATATCCAACTCCATAGCCTCCGCTGATGCCGCCACTGCTGTAGCTGCTGGCGCCAATGCCGTACCCACCACCGCCATAGCTACCCAGGGTACCGATCAGACCCCGCTTCTCCACTTGCTTCTCCTCGGCCAGAGCCAGTCCGAACAGGAACACGCACACCTGGAAGTTACAGTAAAAATGTGCAATATTTGTGGAAATCTGTAACACACTGCTGGCTAGCCAAAATACATAAACTTGTACGTAGGTCACAAGATATACTGCCCCATGTTAATTGAAGCACATGAGAAAGCTCAGTTAAGAGTGTTGCTGCCAATGCTCGCTGTATTCACTCCTACATGTCTGGGTATTGAATGAAAGAAGCACTCTATGTGTTGTTGGGGTATAACCATGCTGCTTCCACATACAGTCAAAGCTGATGAAGCAGCATTTGGTATATCGTTGGACAGTTGTTCTACAGTCATAGACGTTTTCGATGAGAGAGATCGCCAGAACAGGGAAATTACGTAAGGAATCCAGTCTGACGGGCAATGAAAGTCTTGAAAGTTTTATGCCATGTCTGTTTACGTGGCATCCTGATGCAATGTGTAGGGACTGAAGGTATTGGAGCACAACAAGTGTCAAAACGTTAGATATACAACATTGGATGATTAGTGCATCGATAGTAAGTACTATTAGTTTCCAGGCGAAGTGACAGCCATTAATTAAATGAATTACTAATAAATCATTTCATTTCTTTAAATTCTGTCAAAATTATTACTATAATATCATGAAACAGAAAACATTCCTTTAATTATAGTCTTATGCATTAGGACAGAATGAAATCTGTCGAGACTAATAGTTGAGCAGGAACTGAATTAAGAAGGCGTTAACTAAATCGAAAATATTACATTCCGTATCAAAAGATGCAAACATGTAAAAATAGAAAATTTCAGGAAAATAACAGTATAAACAAAGTGAAAAGGAGTATAAAACTTGAATTATATTTCCTCTGTACCTATGAAACATAAATGTACTTATAACAGTAATTATTTTAAAAAATTCGCCTGGTTGTATGATGTTAAACATTCATTTAAAAATCTCATACCCATTTCATTCATTCAATTCATATACAAAAAGTATACTTTCTATAGTGACTTCATACTTTTCATTATTTCGGAACTCGAAACGAATACTGTTAGTCCTCAACAGGAAGCTGAACAATATTAACTGACTTAAGGATTCATGTATGTTTTGGTAAAAAATTTATCTGTAATAGTTCCCATACCATCAACACTTATTCCCATAGGTAGTAATACCAACAGCAAGAAATGCAGTTCGATCTTAAGACAAATTTTTGTGACTCTTCTAAGTATCATTCATAATTATCTTGGACTGCTTAAGAAAACTCGTTGATATTTACTTGCATAGGCTGCGTTAAAACTTAATGCAAGTTAATATCTTTGGTTGATGTAGTTATAATTATTTTGAGTTTTAATAATTGAATATTAGGTGAAATTTTATTTTTTATTTATTTATTTAATATTTTTTTTGCTCTTTATTTTGAGTCTATGAACTTTATAAAATAGACTCCCAGAAGCAATTTTGGTCCAAAACGGAAAGCCAATTTTTACTTTGTAAATGGCTGGAAATATTCCCCTGCAGTAAAAGAAATTACATAGTAGCTTAGAAACAGATGCAGAAAAGATGTTCTACTTATATAATATCTTCCGTCCCATTCATCTCCACAGTGTGTAACTGTCAGATATCATTTTCTATGTGATGCAGCCTACCTTGCGCCTCACATTGAATTGAAGTTGGATATGTCACCAGAGCATTGAGAATTTTGGCATTTTGTCGGTGATGATAGGTTCGTATTCATATCACCAAGTTTCGTAACAGGTGAAATTTTATATATACCAGTTTTCGGAGTTCAGTCTCGTTGTAACAGTTTTTGTTCATCACTCAAGATGTGATGAACAAACTTTGTACACACGTTTCTCCAATTCGAAACAATTTTCAAAGAGGAACCACGTATCTGCACTAACAGCTGGTCCCATCTTTTTTCTTTGTTGATCGGAACCTTTTTGCGATCACAATCATCTGATGTAAATCTGTTGTGATAAGTGTTACACAGTCATTATTTCATGATGATGGTCTGTTAAGAGCGTCACTAACTGCAAAATAAAATTTGTTCAAATATGTTGTTCCAAATGTTTCTGAAAGTCCTTTGGGAGCCGGCCGCGGTGGCCGAGGCGACTGCAGCGCGCCAGTCATGATCTGCACGGCCACTACGGTCGGGGGTTCGAATCTCCCCTCGGGCATGGATATTTGTGCCGTCCTTAGTGTCAGCTAGTTCATAAGTAGTTTGTCAGTTTAGGGACTGATGACTCCGTAGCTAAGTCCCGTAAGTTATATAAACATTTGAACATTTGAGTCCTTTGCGATCAAGTCCTAACAATTTTTTACATGAGGTTTGAATATCAAGAAGATGGGAAGAAAAAATAACCCTGCGTCGTAAGGTTTCAACTAATTGATTATAAAGCGCACAGAAGCTAAAATGGCCATAATAGTGGTTTAAGTTACTATAGTCAAATAAAATTGTGAGAACAAAATTGCTGGAAACTAGAGCAACGTTTCCATTTGCAGCAAAGAAATGTCTGTCTGAGAAACTGGGCTGCAAAATCTTTTAAAGCGCTGCGCAGCGTAAGGTGTGGGAAAATGGATGAAAAAAATAGAAGCTTTAATCCACCTAATTGACTGTCGTCATGAAGAAAAATTACCAACGGATTCCAGTGGATAGGAACGAACCCACAAAGTACTTCACGAAGCGCTTTACAAGTAGTATGGAGCAACGTTGGCGCTTACCAGGATCCTCATTGCTGCTGCTGAAGATGGTAGAGGCGAGCAGGCAATGACTGATGCTTCCGAGACGTTCCTCCGTGGTTTATATACTCTGGCCTCACTCCCTCCCCACATCTCAAGCGTGTGTTTCGAAGTGTAACGCACTCTCTAGAGCGTAGAGCGTTACTTCGCCTTGCGGCAGAAGCTACTGAAGATTACGACTGAGCATTCTCATCAGATTAATTACGTAACGCTTTGTGCAAACTGAGTGACCAACAACACGGGAAGAATTAAACCGTTTCTGAAGATGTGGCTCCCAAACGTTGTGACTAGATGTGGCGTAATCTACTACTTTGGGCACGATATCCGTTCAGGCTACAGTTGACACATATAGTAAAGTAGCTGAAACCCCAACGTTGCCTCGGTATTCACTTATTTATTAAAGTCTTGAGTTAGTACTTCTCCTATCCCTTCCCTCTCTGTCCACATCTTTTCTTTTTTTTTAACATGTTATTTCGTCGGTGAAGAAGCAATACCGCGTAAGTAGCATAATAAGAATTTTTCACCAGAGACAAAATACTATCTAAAATGCCTAATACATTTCACAGGGGCGCTAAATTTGTATCGTAGCACTACAAGAAAATATAGAATCAAATCAAAATGTGAAACAAAATATATACACATAAGAAAGCTTAATTACGGCAGATACACGGAATTGTCTCGGTTTTATGGCAGAATCTGTCAGTTACGCGGTATTTATTTGTCAGTCATCTGACACGACTTGGAAAATTTACGTCGTATTTGCTGCTGAGAGAGATAATGAAATAATAATTTTTATTGAAAGATTTCATAGATACATTTGAAATACACATACTGTTTGCATAGTTCCGATAATGTCTGCATATTTTTTCAAGAAAAATCTTAAATGTCACTCAAAGAAGCAAGAAACAATTACATGCACTGATACTCGTCACAGTTACCACCGCGATAATTTTCATTCATAAGGAATGTTGTCATAATAACTTATGACAATCTTTAGGAAGAACAGCTTTAAGTTGATGTTAATGATCCCATTTGGATTTCTTGATTTTCAGTCTTTCCTTGTCCAGTTTCGGTAAGCAAACAGCTACAAGAATTTTCGTCGGACGTCTCGGTAATTCTAGCCACACCTCGTTGAAAGAGCACTTGTAGTAAATAATACCATTTGGGCCGTACTGTAGCGCCCTCAGATCGGTAACTGGAGACTCATATTTTACAGCTCTTCCTGGCCTAATTGAGTCGTACAACCACAAACTTTTCTCTGCGTAGTTAGTGAAAAAGGAATAATGTAGATAATGGACTTCGTACGGCTGTGACTTTTTTCTCTCCTCTTTAGATACCATAGCGTATTGGATAGCAAGTGTAAATTCACGTGCTTTAAGCTTGCACGCAATGGAACTGTAAACTGAGTCTCATTCCATCTGAGTATGGCCTTTCTCCAAAACCTTTTTGTGTAATCAATACTCTAGTATCAATTGCTAGTATTAAAAGAGCATTCGATAATATCACATTTCTGTTCTGATGTGTGTAGCCGTCAGAATACAAAATGAAAAAGATTTTCCTTAATCATTTTGGATAGGGTGTTCACGGTGCAATAGGCAAAACATGATGCACTCAATTCACCTTGCGTTTCATCGATCCAGTAACATACTGCATCACGACATTCTAAATTATACATTGTGAAGTTACGAACAGACAATTTTGTTTTATGATAAACTGCACTTGCACTTAAAAATGGAGCTACTTTCTCTGCCTATAAGTCCGTGGTTTACAATGAGTAAAGCTTCTGCTGGGCATCTTTCTTGTCTGCATCTTTTTGCACCCTATAAGAAGTAAGAATGTCTTGCATAATATCAGAATTTGAAATACAGTATACAAAGATTGTAATCAAAAGATAGTAATCAAAATAAAATTATATGTAACATTCAAACATTCATTTAATTCACAACTTTGGTATAAACAATAGTAGGGCTCCTATAACACATCCCCGGGGCACGCCAGATGTCATTTCAGTTCTACTCCATGACTTTCCGTCAATTACGACGTACTGCCCTGTCTAACAGGAAATCACGAATCCAGTCGCACAATTGTGACGGTATTGATTAGAAGACGCTTGTGGGATACAGTGTCGAAAGCCTTCCGGAAATCTAGAAATACGGAATCTATTTGACATTAATTTGTCTATAGCACTCATCACATCATGTGAGTAAAGAGCTGGCTGTGTTTCTCAAGAACGTTGCTTTCTGTATCCGTGTTGACTATGGGAGCACAGAACGTTCTCTTCGAGGTAGTTCATAATATTTGAGGAAAGTGTATGCTCTAAAACCCGACGTCAATGATATAGGCCAGTAATTTTGAGGATCACCTCTATTGCCTTTCTTGAATATTGGAGTGCGGTACATTCGCTGAGCGAGCTGTTGTTTATGATAGGTATGGGGCTACTGCATCAACATGTTTTGAAAGGAATCTAATTTGTATGTAGTCGGGACCAAGAGACTTACTTTCGTTAAGTGATTTGTTGTTTTAAGTCTCTAAGTTGTGTTAAGCCTCTACGTCACATCATGGACTGTTCATTATGCACCAGCGACGAGAAAGCTACTCGGACCTCCAAGTCGCCAACTGATAAGACGACATTCCCACAACCGGACGTTTTACATATCGCTGGAGAGATGACCACACATTTAGTTGCAGGGTATTCTACTTACGTGATAACTTCTTTTTATGTATTCTGTTGACGATGCATGGATTACTTTTAAGTATTTAACTCTCCTGATTGTACAGGATTTAAGTTGCAATTTTGAAGAGATATTGACAGATTCCCTGGACCAAATACTATTTCAAGGATTTTGACGATGCTTAGCTCTGGAATGAAGTCTTTTAATATAAACTGATATGGAAGCAATGTTTTGAGGTCATTAATAATCTGTTTACCCAGTATGATTGTGTACGACTAGGCTAGACCTTTATAGTTTTTTCTCAGACTTATTTTTCCAGAAGACCAAAAAAGTCGAAAGGTCGTTAATAATTATTATGTGTACAACCAAGACGGTCTTTAATAGAAGTCAGTTTTGATTGGTTACTGTGTCAGCTGACCCAAATGGAGTAAAAAGTATCTTGTGTCAGTATGATTACATATGGAGCTTTAAATTACAAAGTTAAATTTGGCAGATTACTTCTACTGGTGTCGTGGTTTCACTCTAAGTCTCACAGAACTTAGTGAACAGTGCATGTGTTGATTCCATTTAATGAAATATATTATAGCTTACAGTATCATTCCTTGAAGACTGTAGTATGTTTATACAGCTAATGGAAAAATTAAATAATGAACACTGAGTTGGTTAAAGTTTATTATTACAATTAAACATTTATGTATGTGCAACCAACATACATGAATACCACATGTAGGGCGGACTATTGTATCGTATTCTCAATTTAAATAGTGAGACACAAATGAAAATGTGATATAAACTATTCCATGCACTAGGATATATTTGACAGGAGACTAAACTAAATGTAAGGTTTTTACTGCATTTCATCTATTTCCTGCTATATCCGTTGATCAAAAAGAATGTATAAATTTGAGAACTTAATAAATCACGGAATGATGTAGTTAGAGTGGCAAAAATTGACACACATGCTTGAAATGACATGGGGTTTAATTAGAATAAAAAAAGTTGCTAGACGCGTGAAAGATCTCTTGCACGCGTCGTTTGGTGATGATCGTGTGCTCAACCACCACTTCCGTCATGCTTGGCCTCCCAGGTCCACAGACCTCAGCACGTGCGATTATTGGCTTTGGGGTTACCTGAAGTCGTAAGTTTATTGTGATCGACCGACATGTCTAGGGATGCTGAAAGACAACATCCGACGCCAATGCCTCACCATAACACCGGAAATGCTTTACAGTGCTGTTCACAACATTATTCCTCGACTACAGATATTGTTGAATGATGGTGAACATATTGAGCATTTCCTGTAAAGAACATCGTCCTTGCTTTGTCTTAATTTGTTATGCTAATTATTGCTTTTCTGAACAGATGAAGCGCCAACTTTCGGATAGTTTTTGAACTTTTTTTTGCTTCTAATAAAATCCCATGTCATTCCAAGCATGTGTGTCAATTTTTACGTCTGTATCTACATTATTCGGTGATTTATTAGGTTTTCAAATGCATACTGACTTTTTGATCACCCAGTACACCATATTTTACAGAATGAATTTCTGGACTCGTGTTTAGGTAGAGACTTCAGGGTCAGTATTTTGTGTGGCATCCATAGCGTCTAGAAATGTCTCCGAGCCGCGGCAGAATAGCCGTGCTCACTAAGGCTACCAACCGCGGTGCGCGCGGCCGTTCGTCGTCGGGAGTTCGAGTCCTCCCTATGGCATGGGTGTTTATGTTGTCCTTAGCATAAGTTCCTTTAAGTTAGTGCAAGTTGTTTGTAAGTCTAGGGACTGATGACCAATGTAGTTAAGTCCCTCAGATTTACAAACATTTAAACATTTTTAATTGTTCTCGGTTGTCTCCGGCGTAACGGACAAGGAAGATACCGCTTATGAAATGTAAAATATGTGTTAAAAATCTAACAATGGACAGGCCAAGTTGGAATTCCACAATATATGAGGATAGCTTGCAACTAACCTCAAAGACGATTATCAAGCTGCGACAGGTGCATAAAAAAATAAAAAAAATAAAAAAACACTCATACAAACGTAACTTAAAAGCTTTAGGTCACAACCTTCTTCAGGAGGAGAAGCAAATTCTCATTCATACTGTAAGGCAGGCACACATAGCTTACGGTGCCTGTGAAGTGTACCTGTGTGATTCTATGAGATTGTGCGTCTCTGAATACGTCTGTAGCCAAAAGATTTTAACTTACGTGTGTACGTCATTTCTAAGTGCATGTCGTAGGAAAAATATTTCTTAAATTACTTTTGAGTATTAGTATAAAACAAGAAAATTTCAAATTACAATATTTGTTATGGTAGTAATATGGTTTTCAACATAAATTGTCTTAAACCAGAAAGCGTAAAAGTTTTCTTACTGTAAATAGAAACAAGCAGCTACACAACTTTGTTTGTAATAAGTGCTATTTATCCAGTTTTCAACACTCTTTAAGGATGTCTTCATCAGAAGTATAAAATTATGACATGAGATGTAGAAAATTAAAGCATGTTGTGCTGGAATCGTATAAAATAACATGAAGTTTGTTGATTATAAAAAGTACCAGGTGAAAACTATCAGATTCTATAAAATTTAAAACAACGTTATTAGGAACTATGAGCTGCCCTACTGCTTGCTGTTAGGATCGGTATATAGTTTGTTTCTGTCTGATACCAATCCTAATTATTTTATACGAATCGAGCACAACATGCTTTAATTTTCTACGTCTTACGTCATAATTCAATAATTCTCATGAAACCACCCCTAGATGCTGCCGACATCTGGATAAAGTGTTTTTAGTACAAAGCAACCAGTTGGACTGCTTGTTTCCATTTACAGTAATTGGAAGTAATAGTTTTACTTCAATTGCGTATCATACATTACGATGTAGTCAAATACTTCTTAGAGTAACGTTCTAATTCTTAATTAGTCAAATGACGATGTTACTTGTCAGATGCAGTTGCATATTTCTGTTATTTCTAAATTTGTAAAGCGAAAATATGTGGTTCCTAAGTACATCAAGATTCAAAATAATTCTTTTCCACAAACTTTTGTTAAAAATAATATTTGTTTGACCAAGTTCCCTTCTCATGACATGGTCTGAGGAGCCTCAACGTAAATGAATGCAATGGAAATGCATGATGAGTAATTTGAAGGATAATTTGAAACAAATTTTTATCAGATAAAACAAGAAAGCCTTACTGTGGTCAACGAGATCCTCATGCCGGCAGCACAAGTGTTTTTATGACAAATAAATTCTTGAAAGTATTCATCCTTAACGTCATACAGTTTGTTTCAGAAATTTGTTACTTTATGCATATGCTGCGACAGGAATTTTTATTTTTTATTTTGTGGGTACACATTTGGTATAGTGGGAAACAAACCACCTCTTTTAGTTTGGCGTGTTTGACTTGAGAGTGAAACAACTGAAACATAAGATGTTTACTGCATGTCATTTATTTTCAGCCATACATATGTACAGCACAAATAATGAATCTCTGGTGTCGTGTGTTGTTTCAGATGTTGGGGTCAGCTGCTGGTGTTAGTGGCTGTATTTCCCATAGCCTCCATAGCCTCCGGAGATGCCAGAACTGTAGCCTCCACCGATGGAGCTACCGTAGCCGCCACTATAGCCGCCACCGATAGCACTACCGTAGCCACCATAGCCTCCTCCAATGCCGCCACCGATTCCGCCACCGATGCCGCCACCGATGCCGCCTCCGAATCCTCCTCCAACGCCAGCTCCACCTCCAACGACGACAGGCACCGGCTGGTTGACGACGACGGGCTGTGGTACCGGTACGGGCACTGGGCTAGGGACGCTGACGGGTACCGGGACTGGCCTCTGCACGGGCACAGGGTACGGCTGCGGCACGGGCACCGGGACCGGCCTGCTGACCGGCACCGTCACGGGGACCTTGACTGGCACCGGGACAGTGCGCTGCACTGGTACCGGGTATGGCACCGGCACCTGCTTGGTGATGGCGATGTTGGTCACTTGGCCGCCTCCAACACCAGAGGCGATGCCGCCTCCGTAGCCACCTCCAAAGCCGCCTCCGTAGCCACCACCATATCCAACTCCATAGCCTCCGCTGATGCCGCCACTGCTGTAGCTGCTGGCGCCAATGCCGTACCCACCACCGCCATAGCTACCCAGGGAACCGATCAGACCCCGCTTCTCCACTTGCTTCTCCTCGGCCAGAGCCAGTCCGAACAGGAACACGCACACCTGGAAGTTACAGTAAAAACGTGCAATATTTGTGTATATCTGTAACACACTGCTGGCTAGCCAAAATACATCTACTTGTACGTAGATCACAAGATATACTGTCCCATGTTAATTGAAGCAGATGAGAAACATCAGTTAAGAGTGTTGCTGCCAATGCTCGCTATATTCACTCCTACACGTCTGGGTATTGAATGAAAGAAGCACTGTATGTGTTGTTGGGGTATACCATGCTGCTTCCACATACAGTCAAAGCTGATGAAGCAGCATTCGGTATATCGTTGGACAGTTGTTCTACAGTCATAGACGTCTTCGATGAGAGAGATCGCCAGAACAGGAAATGACGTTAGGAATACAGACTGACGGGCAATGAAAGTCTTGAGCGTTTTATGCCATGTCTGTTTACGCGGCATCCTGCTGCAATGTGTAAGGACTGAAGGTATTGGAGCACAACAGGTGTCAAAACGTCATATACAACATTGGATGATTAGTGCATCGCTAGTAAGTACTATTAGTTTCCACGCGAAGTTACAGCCATCAATTAAATGAATTACTAAAGTGAAAAGGAGTATAAAACGTAAATTATAACACGATAATCACGACTGCAAATAGTCCTAAATAGCTAAAATTCACCATCACGGAGAATAAATCGTTATATACCCGTTTTCGGAGTTCAGTCGAGGTGTAACAGTTTCTGATCATCACTCAAGATGTGATGAACAAACTTTGTATACACGTTTCTCAAATTCGAAACAATTTTCAAAGAGGGACCACTTATGTGCACAAACATCTGGTCCCATCTTTTTTCTTGGTGATCGGAACCTTTTTGCGATCACAATCATCTGATGTAAATCTGTCGTGATAAGTGTTACACAGTCATTATTTCATCATGATGGTCGGTTAAGGGCGTGACTAATTGTAAAATAAAATAAAAGTTATGAGTCATTTCTTCAAATATGTTTTTCCAAACGTTCCTGAAAGTCCTTTGGGAGCCGGCCGCAGTGGCCAAGGGGACTGAGGCGCGCCAGTCACGATCTGCATGGCCACTACGGTCGGGGGCTCGAATCCCCCTTCGGGCATGGATATTTGTGCCGTTATTAGTGTCAGTTAGTTCATAAGTAGTTTGTAAGTTTAGGGACTGATGACCCCGTAGTTACGTCCCGTAAGCTATACTAACATTTGAACATTTGAGTCCTTTGCGATCAAGTCCTAACAATTTTTTACTTGAGGTTTTAATATCAAGAAGATGTGAAGAAAAAATAACCCTACGACGTAAGGTTTTCAACTAATTGATTATAAAGCGCACAGAAGCTAAAATAGCCATAATAGTGGTTTTAGTTCCTATAGTCAAATAAAGCTGTGACAACAAACATGCCGGAATATGTAACTAGAGCATCGTTTCCATTTGCAAAAAAGAAAAAGAAAAAAAAAAATTGGCCTGCAAAATCTTTTAAAGCGCTGCGCAACATAAGGTGTGCGAAAATGGATGAAAAAATACAAGCTTTGATCCACCTAATTGACTGTCGTCATGAAGAAAAATTACCAACGGATTCCAGTGGATAGAAACAAAGTACTTAACGGAGCGCTTTACAAGTAGTATGAAGCAACGTTGGCACTTACCAGGATCCTCATTGCCGCTGCTGGAGATGGTAGAGAGCGAGCAGGCAATGACTGATGCTTCCGAGACGTTCCTCCGTGGTTTATATACACAGGCCTCACCCCCTCCCCACATCTCAAGCGTGTGTTTCGAAGTGTAACGTACTCTCTAGGGCGTAGAGAGTTACTTCGCCTTGCGGCAGAAGCTACTGAAGATTACGACTGAGCATTCTCATAAGATTAATTACGTAACGCTTTGTGCGAACTGAGTGGCCAAAAACACGGGAAGAATGGAACCATTTCTGAATATGTGACTCTCGAACGTTGTGGCTAGATGTAGCGTAATCTACTACTGTGGGCACGATATCCGACCGGGCTAGTGAACTAGCTGAAAACCCAGAGTTGCCCCGGTATTTATTTATTTATTCGAGTCTTAGTACTTCTCCTACCCCTTCCCTCTCTATCCATCTGTTTTTTTTTAATTACATGTTATATGTATCAGATAATATATAAGAAGTAAGGCTGTCTTGCATAACATCAAAATTTTAAGTACAGTATCTAAACAAAGAAAGATAGTAATCAAAATGCAAATCATATGTAACATTTATGCATTCATTTAGTTCACAACTTTGCTATAAACAATATTTCTTGTTACTTGTCCAAGACCTAATATGGATAATTTCTTTGGTGAGGACACCCCTGAATGATTGACACATTCGTGTGAGAAACGTGTGCATGTCAAATTTACTCCACAGTATTGAATAGTTTGCACTGTGGTTTATTAATCGTAGTAGAAAATGCAAGTCTCACAAGAAACACCAGTCTCTTGAAGTTTAAAGCGAGATCTGTCGCAAATAACGGGCATTCGTAGGATGAACTTTGTTTCATAATCTCCCTTCCCTTGTAACTCTAAAGAAGTCTATTACTATCGCCTGCATCCGTGTGCGCTTCAGAGCTCAAAGTTGTTTGCTGTCAGCTTTCCAAGAATTTCCTTAAGCTGACTGGAATACGTGTTGCATGATATGACAGGTTTTTAGTATATACGATCTCATTTTTATTAAATTGTATGTTGCACAATTGTATAATTTTGCAGGTATATTCTCATCTGTATAAGTGCTGTATGTCGGTAACATCCGATGCGAACAGAGTTAGTTGTAAAAAAGAAGTAATGGATTAAAACCTGATAAGTGATGAGGTGATTGTCCATGAACGTTACTGTTATTGTCCTTATATCTCACGAACTACGTGTCGTACTGTGATACCCTTTCTAAAGTACATTCATCTGTATGTGAGTATACTACCTGCAAAATTTCCTCCGACTACAATTTGTAGTGCAGAAATTTTGAACTGCAACTTTATACCGACTGCCGTAGTTTCGCTCTATGAACAGAGTAAAAGTAGTAAGCGAGAAACTGTTTTCCTTCCATTGTTTTGATGTGCCTGTCAGCAAGAAAAAGTTTAATGAAGGTTTGAAATTACGTTTAAAGCTTTTTGGAAGTCGCTAAGTA
Organism: Locusta migratoria; assembly: GCA_026315105.1. Lineage (NCBI taxonomy): Eukaryota > Metazoa > Arthropoda > Insecta > Orthoptera > Acrididae > Locusta > Locusta migratoria. The sequence goes on from CM048745.1 coordinate 188,394,587, forward strand.
CTGTCATTCTCATTTAGTGTACTCACAAAATTCTCGTCGCATTATGTGGCAGTTTCTTGCAACGTCTATTGTTTATGAAATATCTCCTGAACCATGTTTTATGTGGTTCTTACTCCTACAACAATAGTTGTCTCACTAAGTAATATGTGTATCGAATTTGGGTGAAATCGGTCCAGTGGTTTAGGAGAAAATGAGCAGCATTACCGCTTATGCAGTAGTTTTTCGCGCATCTTATTGTTTACGACGTTACATCTCGTGAATAATGTGTTGTAAGTGATTCTCACACTTATGGCGACCGTCCTTATGGATTGAAGCTTACGTGTACAAAATTTCATACATATTGGAACCAAACTATACATTTGTGTGCAATACGTCCACACAAACACACGGACTCTGCTTTATACAGGATGATCCATTGATAGTGAATGGGCCAAGTATCTCACGAAATAAGCATCAACCTAAAAAAAACTACAAAGAACAAAACTTTTCTAGCCTGAAGGGGGAAAATAGATGGCACTAGGGTTGCCCCGCTAGATGGCGCTGCCACAGGTCAAACGGGTAGAAACTGCATCTTTTAAAAATAGGTACCCCCGTTTTTATTACATATTCGTCTAGTACATAAATAAATACGAATGTTTTATTCAGAACACTTTTGTCGCTTTATGATAGATGGCGCTGAAATATTCACAAACATATTGCTCACAATTTTAGGCAAACAGTGGGTAGCAGGTTGGTTTTTGAAATTAAAACACAGAACGTAGGTACGTATGAACTTTATTTCGGTCGTTCCAATGTGATACAGGTACTTTTGTGAAGTTATCATACATTATGAGAATGCATACTGTTACTGCGTGATTACCTATAATTACCTCATGACTTCAATAAATACTCAAAATGATGTCCTTCAATGCATTTAGCAATACGCGTAACGAAATTCCTCCCAATAGCGAGTAGTTCGCCTTCGGTAATGTTCTCCCATGTATTGACAATGCGATGCCGCATGTTTTCAGGCGTTGTCGGTGAATCACGATAACAAACGTCCTTCAGTGTTCCCCACAGAAAGAAATCTGGGGATATAAAATACGGTGAACGTGCGGGCCATGGTATGGTGATTCTACGACCAATCCACCTACCATTAAATATTTCATTTAAGATCGCTTCAACTGCACGCTAGCCATGTGCCTTACATTCATCAGGTTGTAAGTACATCGCCAATCTGTCATAGAGTGAAACATCTTGTAGTAAAATCGGTAGAACATTACGTAAGACATCAGCACACATTGCACCATTTAAATTGCCATCGATAAAATATGGGCCAATTATCCTTCCTCCCATAATGCCACACCATACATTAATCCGCCTAGGTCGCTGATGTTCCACTTGTCGCAGCCATCGTGGATTTTCCGTTGCCCAATAGTGCATAATATGCCGGTTTACGATACCTCTGTTTGTGAATGACGCTTCGTCACGAAACGGAACGCGTGAAAAAATCTATTTTCGTCCCATAATTTATTTTGGGACAGGGGCAAAACTGTACACGACGTTCAAATTCTTCGCCATGCAAATCCTGGTGCACAGAAATTTGATACGGCTAAAATTTATGTTGTTGTAGAATTCTGAACACTGACGTTTTTGAGTTTCCCTTTTCTCGCTCAGTTAGTCTGCTAATGTTTTGCGGATTAGCCGCAACTACATCTAAAACATTTGCTTGGGCATCATCATTTATTGCAGGTCATGGTTGACGTTTCTGTTGTGACTGAATACTTCCTGTCTCTTTAAATAACGTAACTATCCCGTGAAAGGTCCGGACACTTGGATGATGTCTTCCAGGATAACGATCAACACACATAGCACAAGCCTATGGGGCATTTTGATCATAATAGTCATACATAAATACCATGTCGACATTTTCTGCAATTGGTAAACGGTCCATTTTAGCTCGAGTAATGTATCACGAAGCAAATACCACCCGTACTGGCGAAATGTTACGCGATACCACGTACTTATACGTTTGTGATTATTACAGCGCCATCTATCAAAAAGGAAAAAAGGTCCAAAGAAATGTTCATATTTATTTACATACTAGAAGAATATGTAATAAAAATGGGGGTTCCTATTTAAAAAATGCAGTTGATGTAGCTGGCCAACTATAGCGTCATCTGTTTTCCCCCTTCAAGCTAGAAAAGTTTTGTTCTTTTTAGTTTTTTCGGTTGATGCTTATTTGGTGAGATATTTGGCCCGGTCACTGTCAATGGACCACCCTGTATATAAATACTAGCTGAAAACCCGCCTTTGCCCGGGTATTTATTTATTCCTGCCATTTTTAAGTATATATTCCTATGTATAAGGGCTTTATGTCTGTAAAATATCTTGGGAGTGTAGTTAATAGTAAAGAAGTAATAGATGAAAACTGGATACGGGAAGGGGCGGTTTTCCAAGAATGTTACTGTTTATGTGCTCATATCTCATGAACTACGAATTGTACTGTGATACAATTTAGAAGGTGCACTCGACTATATGGGAGTACACTGTCTGTAAAATTTCCTGCGGCTACTATTTCTAGTGTATAAATTATAAACTGCAACGTAATTGCGAATGCCGTAGTTTTGCTCCATGAACGTCGGAAAAGTAGTAAGCGAGAAACTTTTCACCTTTCAGTATTTTGTTGTGGTTGTCAGCGAGGAAAAGTTTAATCAAGTTTTAAAATTATGTTTAAAGTTTGTTGCAACTCGCTAAGTACTCTCGTTCTCATATAGTGTTTATGAGAAAATGAGAAGCATTGTCGCAAAATGCAGCAGTTTTTCGCGCATCTCATTGTTTATGACGTCATATCTCTGGAACTATACATCGAATGTGATTCTTACAGTTACGGCGACCGTCATCATGGATTGAAGCTTACGTGTACAAAATTTCATGAAGATTGGAACAAAACTGTAGATTTGTGTGCAGCACGTACAAATATACGGACACTCTGCTTTATATATTAGAAGATATCACCAAGCCGCGTACAACCGATTCTCGACGTTGGCTTTCTAACACTATGGTTTCGGATCGTAGCAAATGTAACAGTTTGATTTCTGAGGGCGTTTACCGCAAAATAGTCTGTTACAGCGGTGGTTAACTCTCAAAAATTGGAAAATTTGACCATTGGTAGCTATTCAGAGGAAACTGCAAAGTATTGTAGAACATGAAGCTGAGTTCTACGTGGAGTACGCAAGACGCGCTTCTATCAAGTTACTGCACGTTTTGAAACGACCTGCTGCATTCCACGGAACCTGCTGCTCATCGTCATTTGCGTCCGCAGCGCTCTCCAGTTGCGCGGTATCTCTGTTAGCGATCATCAAAAGGAAACCTGAATACTGAAGCTTTCTTATATTACAGGCACAGCTGTACGTTTGCTTTCACGTGGCACGCGATACTATTCCTGAAATTGTAATTTTTTCAAGAAACAAAAAGACGGTGTAATAATCTAAAAGAAGTTTGTAATGATAAAAAATGTACGAAAAATCTCTTTTTGCAAGTAATCATAAAAATAACTATCAACTGTGAAATACATCACATCCACCAGCTCCACTTGTCTTTTTCTCCCTTATGTTTCTATTATTACATGTTAAGCATATTCAAATATTTAGTTTGTCATTCCTTCGAACTTGTTTATATATGCGGAACAACACATTAGCCAGATTTTGTTGTGGTAATGTTTGCTACAATATTATATGTACGCACTGTCCCTCCTTTAATATGTCTGCTTCCATGTCCGCACGCTAACCATGTTCTCTTTGCATGGTGAAACTCAACTATCCCAACAGTGTACTGAATGCGGCAGAATCGAAACGCCGTGAGAGCGAGTTCATAGGGTACTGTGTCCTTGCACGAAATACTCATCAAATTCTCTCGTGGACAGAGTAATGAATATTGTCGAATATAGGATAGTACAGTTGTATTAATAAAACAGTTGAGGAAACAGTAATTAAACCAAATCGTTAACAAAATATGTGGGAGAGTGTGGATGCAAACCTGTAACTTGCATCTCTTTTCCTACACAGCTCATAACACCAATCACAGCGGTAATCGGTCTTTTGAAAAAGAAATCGGACATCGGATATTACATTTAAATGAAGAACAAAGAACAAAAAATTTTAGAACACAAAAAGGAACAAAAACAGGCTGTTGTTAGACGAGAATCAGATACACTTACGCTATAAACTTCACAGTTTGGGACTCTACCAACTACGCAATTCCTCCAACCTTTAGTGCTTACCTACAAGTGATACACTACAACATATGCACCTACAACATCATGTAATTTATTTTTATCTGTGACGTAGCTTCACAAAGAGACTGCTTTGAAGGTGTTGTACTGTAGCATAAGATCGATATTCTTTCACGGGACACAAATTACGATACCAATAGATGTTAAATATGATAACATTTAAGCTATCAATATGTAGTTTCCGATAATTCTATTCAAACCAATCACATCCAAAATCAGGCATTTTCAAAAGTTCTTCAACCTTCTAACACTCAAAGAAAATTGTATTCATAGATCGTACACTACAATGACAGAAGGCACGAAATTCGGAGTTCAGTTTGAAATATGGCGGCTCCAAAGTTTCTGCTTGTCACGTGAAAACCAAGTCGAATCTCACAGGTCATATTCGACTCCAAGAGGCAAAAATCAAAGATTCCAGATACTTCGTTTTACGCTTCGTAGGACAGTCGAACGTGGAATTCCACCCTGTGACGACACCAGTTCTTTGCCCATGAGCGTTTCCACGTTCCGTGAGAGGAAGGCATAATTGTGGATTCAGGGAAGTGGGAACCCGATGCGGCTCAGAAACCTCATTAATAAATAATTATGTTCCTGGGCTTAAATAATGTAAGAACTTCCTTAACACTATTGAAGTTAAGGAAATATTACAATCGTGTTCACAGGAACGACACAAAATGTCTGAAAATATGCCATCAGATTTACTAACTTGAATACCCTGAAATGCTGCAAGGTGCTGTAAGAAAGTTTCTTTACAAGTACGCAGTAAAAATAAATAAATCACAGGATGGATTCGGGATGATGATAAGAACAAGGTTAGATACAATGATGACTCTATTGGAAAAATTAATTCCACATATAGTAAAATGGGGTAGTAAGAGAAAGAGATGCTAACAGAAAGAATGTTCCAGCCAGAGAGAGTAAAAGCGACAAAAAAGCAAATCTGCAAATACAATAACGTTACATTCACAAATAACAATTATCTTTGAGAATACCGGTATTCTTTGCTTAATGAATTATGCTACGTAACCTCAGTAAATCAAAGAGGGATCACATAGTGTTTATAGCCTGTACGAAAAATGAACAACTACGACGATGTTTCATCAATGCAGTTTTCTGAGGATGTATTTTATTTGAAATGATGATGCATAAACGATAGGACGGATCTCAGTGTTGAAAATCACTTGAACGGAAATTTTTACCATTCCTATGTTTTTGCGAGCTACACGTTCGACCCACTCTTCGTTCTGCTTCAATAGAAATCGGACGCACTTGTATGTCTCAATCCTGTAATTTCTTCAGGTAATTAATTTATTTAAATTTTTCAATCAGCATTTTTCATTCAGTAGCTTGTTCTTCCTTTACAATTTTTAAAGTGATTCCTGACAGCAATTTTCAGTTTCAGCTTCACGGTTTCTCTGAAATAGAAGAGCGATAACGGATGGATGGAGGGTGCAATGACCAAACAATTTTTGATAACATTTCAAATGTTCAAATGTCTGTAAATCTATCGGACCAAAATGCAATAACGGATGGATGGAGGGTGCAATGACCAAACAATTTTTGATAAGATTTCAAATGTTCAAATGTCTGTAAATCTATCGGACCAAAATGCGTGGTCATCAGTCCGTAGCTTACAAACTACTTATACCTAGGTAAACTAACCTACGGACAAACACACACACCCATGCCTCAGGGAGGACTCGAACCTCCACGGCGAGCAAACGCGCGCTCCGCAGCGAGCTGCTTTAGGCCGCAGGGCTATTCCACTGGGGCTTTGATAACATTTCAACAATAGCCAAGCACTTAGCGACTCAGAGAGAAATGTAAGAGAGATTCATAAGGCCTAGCCTTGATTCCGAATGAATTGCGACACTAAGGTACTGAAGAATAATGAAGTGCGTTTAAAGTTCGCTACGGATTTGGATAGTACTGCGAGGAATCCAAGAGAAGGCAGATGAATTAAAAATCAGTGAATATTTCTCAAAGGTCAACCACGGATGATGAACAACCACAGTACAAGGTAAGCAACTGCGAATACACCTAGTGTAACAGAAGAAGTACTTCAGATGGTCGACAAAAGAAGATAATTAAAATGTTCAGTGAGTGACAATATAGCCGTAAAAATTCCTTGACTGATAACCGTCGCTGTTTAGTCCCTTCCAAAAACCAACAACCAACAAAAATACCTTAGGCATGAAATAAAACGGAAGAGCAAAGAAGCCAAGGCAAAATTGTCAGAGGCTTATTCCGTAGGTGAAATGATCCTCGAAAAGACTGTTTCTGTAGTTGAAATTAAAAGCAAGGATGGGAACATGTAGACTTCAAAGGGAACTCCACTCTACGAGTACGCAAAACTTGTCTGGAGACCTAACAGAAGAACTAATTGTGGTCGATATGGAAGACATAAAAAAATGTTCAAATGTTTATAAAGCTTATGGGACTTAACTACGGGGTCATCAGTCCCTAAACTTACAAACTACTTATCAACTACCTTATACTAAGGACGGCACAAATATCCATGCCCGAGGGGGGATTCGAACCCCCGACCGTAGTGGCCGTGCAGACCGTGACTGGAGCGCCTCAGTCCCCTCGGCCACCGCGGCCGGCTGGAAGACATAGTGGTCCAGTTTTGGAGTCGATATTTTAAAGAGCACTGAAAGAAATAAAATCAAATAAAGAAAGAGTTATAGATAATATTCTATCGGAATTTCTAAAAGTATTAGCAGCCAACAACTATTCAAGACTAAGTATACACTTTATGAGACTGGATATGTACCGTCACTTTTTCGGATAATTATCTCCCATACCATTCCGTATACAGCAAACGGGATTAAGTGTAAAATAACCACACAATCAGCTTAAAACTTCTTGCATCCAAGGTATGACGGGAATAATACACAGAAGAAAGGAAACAGTAAATTGAGAATTTGTTATATAAAGATAATTTAGGAAAGATAAAGCTGCAGAGAGGCAGTGGCAGAAAGACTAAAGAAAATTCCTGACGCGTTCGTAGGATTTGTCAAGAAGATTTAGTGTTTGATAATATAAAATGGTACCATTTGTTCCATTGTCCGAGAAATATACAAATAAGATGTAGGAAAAGACGACTAACGTACGTAAGTACAAGAACCAAGATTAAATAATAAGAATGCAAGATCAAGAAGGAAGTGCTTGATTTAAAACCGAAGGAAGACAGAAGTGCAGTATTTTCCCCCTCCTGTTCAATATATCTATGAAGAAGCAATGACTTAAATTAAGGCAGAAGACTGAGAAAAAATTTGAGGATGGATGGATATCTACGATAAGATTCGGTGTTGACATTGCTGAGTGAAAAAGAATTATAGCATCTGTTGAATTGAATGAATAGTTGATGAGTAAAGAGAATGGACTGAGACTAAACTGCAAGAAACACAAGCGGTCAGAAGAAGCAGAAATAAAAATAGCGAGACACTTCACATCAAAATTGGTGATCATGACGAAGAAGAATTTAAGAAATCCTGCTACATTGGAAACCAAGTAACCCACGACAAACGAAGTTTTCAGTTGATGAGTATCTGGTGTATAAACTAGCAAAATAAAAATCAGAATATTGATTTGCTGATAAATAAACTAACTGAACTAGAGATCTGAATAGTAGGTTGGGCAATAATCTAAACATTTCATAAAATACGCTGTGTATGTGGGCATGTTGGTATGTGTGTATATATGTATGTTCCACATCTCCTAATAAACTACTGGATCGATTTCAACCAAACATGGTACACATGTTCCTTACAATCAGACAACAATCGCTGTCGGAGTAAGAACCACCTACGAGACATACGCCATCATAAATATGAGATATGATGTCATCACGCGATAATATTCTACATCTCCTCCTAAAACAATAGACCGATTTCAACCAAATTAGTACAAATATTCTTTAAGGTCAGTAATCATTTGCTAAGGTTACAAAAACACGTAAGATACATAGTTCCTATGATATCACGTAATAAATAACTGAACCATCTTGCGGTGCTTGATAGCGTGATTTTATTCGTCAACTATTTAACAATGATAGCACTTAGCGATTGTAATAATCTTTGAACATAATTTCAAATCTTTACGAAACTTTTTCTCGCTGACAACGCCAACAAAATGATGAAAGGAAATATATTTATCGCTTACTACTTTTCCGATGTTCATAATGTATATCTACGGCATTCGGCATGACAAGTTATTACTCCTACACTCTAAAATGTATTCGCGAGACAATTCACAGACAGTACACATACCTACCACTGAATGTTCCTTCGATACTGTATCACAGTTAGGCATAAACAATGAAATTTCCGAATAACTGCTACATCATGCGCAATTTTTACACGTGTCCTCCTAAAATAATTGACCAATTTCAACTAACCGTGGCACACATTTTGCTTACAATCTGACAACAATCGCCGTGGGGTTAAAACTACCTAAGACACATAGTTTAGAAGTAAGCAATGAGTCACAAACACTATCCCATCACAAGTATCGATAAATATTGTTTATGGTCAAGTTTTGAATTAGATTAATGTTATACATTGTGATGAGTTTGGGAGGCTTTACAACACTAAATTCAAGCATAAATGCAGACGTTACTTCGAATGCAGCTTGGAGCAAGAAATTACAAGTACTTATTACAATTTGGATTAATATGCAAGTGGTCCTGGAATACAGGAACCACCACAAAAGCGCACCTCGCAACAATGACGACTGCCCCCGGAAAGGCAACGAAGTAGCAGACGGGCACGCAACAGATAAAACCCCAGACACCCATAGAGACCAAATGATCAATAGCGATAATGAGTAAGACAACTCAGTCACTCTCAAACTTCAATTCTTAATATTACAAATAGTAAAGAATAAGATGTACACGTTAAGGAAAGCCGACTGCTGGGCTTCTGCCGAACAAAACGTAATCAATCACAAACACAACACCAAAATCGCGGAACCACGCAGGGAAGAATTTCAAGAAGCAAGAATCGACAACGCAAATGGAATCGACAATAGCCAGACGGACAGCGTGTGGCCGCGGTGGAGTAGCTGAGCGGTCCAAAGCACCTCGCTGCGGAGCGCGCGGTTTCTAGCCGTGGAGATTCGAGTCCTCCCTGGGGCATGGGTGTTTGTGTTTGTCCATAGGTTAGTTTACCTAGATTTAAGTAGTTTGTAAGCTACGGACTGATGACCACGCAGTTTGGTCCGATAGATTTACAGACATTTGAACATTTTGACAGAGTCTGGAAAGTACTTATCTCAGATGAGTCACATAAGCTAGGCACCGCAAACCCCCCCCCCCCCCCCCCAAAAAAAAAAAAAAAAAAAAAAAAAAAAAAAAAAAAAAAAAAAAAAGAGAGAGAGAGAGAGAGAACTTTGTAGGAAGGCAAGTTAGGGGAACAGCTCCAATATCGTGCTTCCATCCGTCATAGTCATCTTTCCTGGGGAGACGGAACTAAAGGGTCTTCATCACCAGTACTGAATTTCACAGCCGGTCCTCGGTGACGATGAACTGCAATGTTCCGGGTAACATGTGACTACGTATTATGACAACTGCCGAACGAGACCAGAAGCCACCGACCAAATACATTCATCTACTTTCATGTTCCTGAGCAACGACAAACTTGGTTCAATTAGCGAAAGATCAGCCTACCTTTCCAGAAGCTTCACAACGTGATCGGTACAATCAAATAACTAAGGTGATGGGTTGTGATGCATGCATGCGGCCATGCAGTGGATCACTCAGTCAGTGGTTTGGTCGTTCTGTCAATGGGTCGATGGTCAAACAGTGATTGATTTGGTCAGTCGCTCAGTTGTCATGGTTGGAACCCGTCCAACAGGGCCGCGCACTGTCGCTGTCGTGCACTAGCAGCCAGAAAGGGGGCTTCTGCAGACAAGAGTAAATGTGTCGTTGGAAAGAGAATTGGAAGGCAAGGTGCACGTAGCCGGGTGGCTGGTAGGAGCGAAGGGAAGCGACCTTATCTTGGATGTCACACATGACTATAAGACGGTCCAACAGCCACGGACACCGCACACGAGGTGTTACTGCAAAGATTAACGAGCTGCTATCCATGTCGGACATAGAATATACCGTGATTTCTGTCCGGCTTGAAGCAATCGGTCAGTTGAAGGAACGAGGCTTCGCCCTCCACGGCAGCGAAACAGGAGCCGCGGCTAACTGAACTGTTATCATACAATGTAAGCTTTCACGGCCGGCGTCAACTTCCGGGCTTATAAGCCGTGGTCGATTTATAAAACTTTCCCCTAACGTTTCATCTTCGGCTGCGGAAGACATCTTCAGAGGTAGAATGGCAAAAACTTCCGGGCTCATAAGCCGTGGTCGATTTATAAAACTTTCCCCTAACGTTTCATCTTCGGCTGCGGAAGACATCTTCAGAGGTAGAATGGCGAACTGCCATTCTACCTCTGAAGATGTCTTCCGCAGCCGAAGATGAAACGTTAGGGGAAAGTTTTATAAATCGACCACGGCTTATGAGCCCGGAAGTTTTAAATGAAGTGAACTGTTATCGTCAAGCAGCGGAACGCTGCACTTCCGTTAAAACACCAAGAGAATATCATTGTCTCCTAAAAATTATAAAATAAATTACTTTAGTGGAGAACCGATATTTTATTCACACCCCGAGCCAAGGAAAGAAACCATATCCATGAGCATCCATAAGTCGGGACAACATATAATCAAGGAATACTAGAACTGGTATACAACACAACATTACACAAAAAAGAAGGACATAAAAAGTAGACTGACACTGCAAATATAGTATTCAGTTACTTACAGTTAAAAAAGCCTAAAAGCGTAATATACTACTATCAGACATTTGTCATAATTTGCGGAAGAAATTTGTAAGCATGTACGTTTGAACTTTCAAATTTAGTGAAACGTGGGCATTGGGAAAACCGGAAGAGGTTTAAGGCGTCTGAGTTGTGGTTTTAGGTTGATTGATAAGACAGCAAATATTGTGGTTCTGTGAAGAATCGGTGGTGAAGGTATCGCAAGGACAGGGGGCAGGATAAGACGTCAAATGTAAGAAAAAGTCATTGTCCGAAACGATGATATCTTCACAAAGTTTTTAATATAAAGGGTGAAACGTGCCACAATTAGCAAAGAAATATCGTTAAAAACTTAATACACAAAGCGAAATCAGTGACACTATGTTCAATGTTTGTTGGTATTCGTAGACATAAGATTGCTCAATTCTGTCACAGACGTTTGCTTCCTTGTTGTAGTACCCCATACTTTTTATACAACAGCGGCGTTTATTAGTTCTTTGGTGCACTACAGTACCTCTATCGCTCGTTTGCTGTACTACACAATCCATACTTCAGCATAACCTACATCTAAAACAATTTCCTTGTTTCCACTTTTATGAAACGAAGTTGTTCCATGCAAATCCGTGAAGTACTTTAGGAGATTAGGTATTTATAATAGATGAAAAGGCAGTTAATGAAAACATTTAAGATTGCTATGTATCTTTTTTCCATGATCTGAGTTTATGAAATCATTCCTTTATGTTTCCCCAATCTTTGCTCAAATATCCTGTGAAAACCGCATAAAAATGTATCAGTAGTTCTTTATTTTTATTTATTTATTTATTTATTTATTTATTTTTTGATACGATGGTGAAACGTGTTAGAAGTAGGCATGTCTTCATGAATATGATGGAGCTAACATCATACATCTTTTATATTTACCATTTAAAACATTTATTTCATGATCATTCTTATCTCTGGACAATGGGCTGAGGCCTGGAAAGCTGATATATAATATTTAGTTAATAAAATTGAAATATCACTGAAAACAATTATTATTCTTACAGTTGCCTCTCTTTCCGTTAGATGAGCTTTTGTCGCTCCAAGCATGAGACTTCCATAGCAGTTGTAAATATACGTTAGACTGTGATTATCAGAATGTAAATATATGGATTAAACACGGCGAGTATTCTATCAGTTTTTTATTTATTGCGTTACACAGCAACCAAGAAAACGATTTTCAGAAATATGGTAAATTTGAATAGTCAAAGAGTTAGGGTAATAATCCGATCGCTGCCCCGAACTTCACACGAACCTAAGCAGCGCTATCTATTAGTTCTTTGCTACATTAAACCGTTCTTTCCAAGCATGATGTACACCTAAAACTTCATGTTACGATGTTTTAATTTCCTGGTCTGATTTTGATTAAATGAAGCCTATATGTTCCCCAGGATATTCTCTATTTATTTGTGATGCCCACCATAAATGTTCATTTACTACTTTTGGAGAATACTCTCTACAAATAGACACATGCGGTTGCTTTCAGAGAAATGTTTAAATTGTGATATCTTACTTTTTCTGATTCGATTTTGTGAAATGAAGCGTTTCTGTAACCGCAAGATACCCTCACGATTCCTGTGACAAAACCCCTGAAAATTAAACTACTGGGTTTGGAATTGAAAGAGAAAGATAGACATGATGGTTGTTAATGAAAAACGTTAAATTGTGATGTTCTTTCAGTGATCCAATTTTCATGAATTTAAGTCTGAATGATGTCCCAAAATACGTTGAAGTTTCCTGTGAAAACCCCATGCGAATTCGTGAAGTAGTTTGGGAGAAGTGGTTTCTAATAGATGAACAGACACGACGGTCTATGAAAACACTTAGTGATTTTATTTTGATGAAATCATGCCTAGATCCCGAACCAGTCTTCCCTCATGTTTACTGTGTAAACTGCAGGAAAATTCGCCCAGTAGTTTTGAAGTTTTAAGCGAACACTGACGGGCCTACATTTCCATATTTATTATTAGTATAGATATGTTGTACAAGTGTAAAATTTTGTCTGAATATATTGATTTATATAAGTGCTGTATGTCCTTAAAATCTGTTACGAATATGGTTAGCAGTAAAGAAGTAAGAGATTAAAACGTGATGCTTGATGGGAGGGTTTTCTGTGAACGTTACTCTTTACGTCCTCGTACCTCATGAATTACGTGTCGTACTGTGATACAACTTCGAACGTTCATTAAGCTTTAAATGTGTATTCAGTCTGCAAAATTTCCTGCGAGTACAATTGGTAGTGTAGAAATTATAAAGTGTAACGTTATACCAAATGACATAGTTTTGCTCCATGAACAGCGAAAAAGTAGTAAGCGAGAAACTATTTTCCTTTCATTACTTTGATGTGGTTGTCTGCGAGAGAAAGTTTAATAAAGGTTTGAAATTATGTTTCAAGTTTGTTGCTAGTACTGTCATTCGCACATAGTGTATTTATAAAGTCTCGTCGCATTATGTAGCAGTTTTTTGCGATTCCTATTGTTCATGACTTTATATCTCCTGAACCGTGTATCGTGTGTGGTTCGTACACCTACAGCAACTGTTATCTTATGTAAGGAATATGTGTACTAAATTTGGATGACATCGGTCCAGTCGTTCAGGAGAAAATGTGCAGCAATGTCGTTTGACGCAGCAATTTTTTGTGCATCTCATTGTTTATGAAGTCATATCTCCTTACGTATGCATCGTAGGTGATTCTTACCCCGACAGCGATTGTTGCCTGATAATAAGGAACGTGTGTACCAAGTTTGGGTGATATCGTCCAGTAATTTAGAACGAAATGTGGAACATACATACATTCATTCATACATAGATACATACACGTACTGCCTATTTAATAAGATGTAAGATTGGTTGTATTTGTCAGTGTTGGTGGTATGTTTTCCTGGTCTTTTCTGTATTGTGTTGTTGGTTCTATAACCTATGTTCAGTCCTTGTTTCTGAAGTATGTTGCCCACTCGGTGTGTGATTTTGTTGTTGTAACTCATAATGTGCTAATTCTTGCTTACTGTGTGCGGTTTTGTTGTGTGTGGTATTTCATCTCTCTGTGTGTGGAATTTTGTTGACTGTGTGTTTCCTGTTTTTGTAATTTTCTGTGTATTCTTTCCACTGTTTTTGTGTCATACCCATTCTCTCTTGCAATTTGTTTAAGTGAGTCCAATTCTTCTGTGTAGTATTGTGTGCTTATTGGTGTTCTGATTAATCGCTGTAGTAAAAATCTGAAATTTAGCTCCTTCTGAGTTATTGGATAATGAATTGGTTGTGAATCACAGTGCTGCACATTGTGGGCTTCGTGTAGATTGTCAATTCATGTTTGTATTTTCTGTTATGTATGGTGAGATCTAAGAAGTTTAGTTTTCCATCTGTGTGTGTGTTTTGATAGTGTTCAAATGTTCAAATGTTTGTACAACTTATGGGACTTAACTACGGGGTCATCAGTCCCTAAGCTTACAAACTACTTATGACCTAGCTAAGATTAAAGACGCCACAAATATCCATGCCCGAGGGGGGATTCGAACCCCCGACCGTAGTGGCCGTGCTGACCGTGACTGGAGCGCCTCAGTCACCTCGGCCACCGCAGCCGGCTTTTGATAGTGAACTGTATTTCTGGGTGTATGTCATGTCATTGTGGATACCTTTATACGGGAGTGTGGTTCATCAATCAGGCATATTATAGCATCCACATATCTGTGCCAATATTTATTTTGTACTGTTTTGGTTTGACAATCTTGTCAAATATTTGGTTTTATATGTGGTTCATGAATTTGTTTGCCAAAAGGCCACTGATTGGAGATCCCATAGGTAACAAGGCGGATTTAACCATTAATCTAATACAGCAAGCACGGAAGATACACGCGCTGCACCATCACAAGATGATCATATTATTATGAAGTATTTTTGATCATTATAAAATCCATGAAAGACCTATTTCTGCTAAGATAACTCACTCTATTAGAGTTGAACCTAAAAATAGCTAGCTTATTTGTTAGTTGTTATTGACAAATAATTTATTGTTTCAGTTACATGTCGATCCAAGTAACATAAAATTTATTGTCTTTTATGAAAGTGTTGATTCATATATAGTACCATATCTGTGAAAAAATGTGTTTTTTCAACTTTGTTAGCCGTCTATATTGCAATTTCAGCCCACGAATTTCCTGATTTTGGAAATAGTTTAACGGTCTTCAGATCAGCATTTGTACAAGTATTACCCCTTCAGAAACAGATGATCATCACTCAATGTTCGTCGAGTTTATACCTGCCCAAACCTTCGGCTCGCGGAAAGGATAATGATAATTTTCTATTAAATTTAAAGGAAAAAAGAAATTTATTCTTAGTGAAAAACAGTTTTCAATGATTATTCTTTAATTACATTTCATTCCATTCCATGATGGTGGTGGTGGTGGCGGCTGGCGCGGCAATAGTGTTGAATAATTAAAAAATGTTCAGTCTCTGTTGCAATATTTTATTATCCAATAACGCGTTTCGCGCTGTTAGCGCATTGTCAGACTGGAAAAAGACAAATGTTTTGTTACGGTCCGTGTACCTGGCGGGCAGTGAATCTAATGTGACTCAAGGAAAATGATGCCATTATTGTGCCTGCAGACAAGGGCAATGCAGGTGTTATTGTTTACAGATCTGATTATATTAGCAAAACTCCATGATCCAACACAGACTTATGTTAAAGAGTTACAAGCCTGCATTCTTAACTGCACCAATATAATTTGCCCTGATAATCATTACAAATACAAAGTCATGAATCCAAGAATCCCAACCCTCCGCTCCCAAATGAGGACCCGCAAAAAACTCTTCCCGATTCGACCAATTGTGAACTATAGAGGCAGCCCCATTGAACCTATTTCCAAATTTACGTTAAAAATGCTCAAGGAATTTTTCACCTTCGAAACTACCTACTCCATTCCCAAACGACAAACTTTAATTCAACAATTACAAGGCAAATCTTTCCCGTCCTCTGCCTTTTTTGGTTTCTCTCGACATAAAGAATCTATACACCAATGTTCCCGTCCAAGAGACAATAGACATCATCTTTCACAACCTATCCAGATATGGTAAACTAAATCCAGATGAAATCGACGGGCTCATCTCTCTCCTTCGCCTCATTACGTCGTACATTTATTTCTCCTTCAATAACAACCTTTACAAACAGACGGCCTTGCAATGGGAAACTGCCTCGCGGGATTTTTAGCTGATATATTTGTGAACACCCTTGAAAACCGGTATTTCACGCAAGCCTCCTCTAAGTGCAAGAAAATACTCTTCTATTGCAGATACGTGGATGACATTCTCATCATAATTAATGCAGCCACAGCTGAAGTACCACCCGACTGCTCCATCAACTACTTGGACCTAACTCTCACCTCATCCAACAATCACATTTGCGATTTACAGAAAGCCCACAACCAGTGACGCTGTCATCCACTTAACATCCTGTCACCCGTATAGTCATGAAGTTAGCTTTTTCTCGTCAATGATCGACCGCTTATGCGACCTCCCTTCAAACAGTGAAACAGTTGAGCAAGAACTAGCTAACCTGCGGCACATTGCTGGAACCAACGGATACCAGGCGAGCCTGGTAGACCGATTGTACAGCAGGAAAAACTCTAAAAATAACATCTCCCTGCTCCCTAGCACCACCACTACTGAATCCATCTACGTCTCCTTCCCATTCATAGGAAATCTTTTTTACAGACTCGCCGCACTTCTTAAAACCATCCACATAAAAGTAGCCTTCCGATCAATGAAAAGATCCAGTATCGCTTTCACCAGTGAACGGCTAGTTAAAGACTCTTTTAGCCAGTCAGGCGTCTACAAAATACATTGGCTGCCGGCCGCGGTGGCCGAGGGGACTAAGGCGCTCCAGTCACAGTCTGCACGGCCACTACGGTCGGGGGTTCGAATCCCCCCTCGGGCATGGATATTTGTGCCGTCCTAGTTCGTAAGTAGTTCATAAGCAGTTTGTAAGTTTAGGGACTGATGAACCCGTAGTTAAGTCCCAGAGACTATACAAACATTTGAACAAAACATACATTGGCCAAACTGGACGAGCCTTCAAAACTAGGTTCCAAGGACATCTTTTAACTAAGAAAGGCGCTGCCAAAAATAATTCGGCCTTTTCCGAGCACCTCAAAAGAAGCAAAGACATTCAGCCCCCCCCCCCCCCCCCCCCCAACTTGACAAATTACAAGTTATTCACATCGCCCCCAAAGGAAAAGAACTCTCACTTCTTGAAGAATTAGAAATCACTAATTTTTTTTTTTTAAAACGGTCCCCAGAACACAGTCTCACCACCCTCAGGCCTCTAATAATTTCGTTTTCATTCATTTATTATTGTTTCATCCCAACAAGTATCATTTCACAAGATTCATTCCCCCACGTCACAAATATCTCTAATAATACAAAGCGACCGCTTGGCAAGCCGCTCATTCTCGCAGGCGTAACTCTGCCCATACCGCTCTGTTTAACGGTCGCATTTATGTTCTGCAGTTATTAAAAATACTACCAGTTGTAAACGTGAACCTGCCGCGACAGCGACTCCTCTGCTGCTATGGTGAGTTTTATCATATAAAAGCGTTCCATTAATTTCCATACCACACCCCTTTGGTCCCTAGTCATTCTAGTTCAAATAACCCTTACGTACCTTGTACGTTTACCTCTTTGCAGGCGCCCAATGACAACACATATTGTTAAGACACCTCCTACACTGCTATAGATAGCTCTGTGGCTCCATCTCCGCCCAAGTAAGTCTGTATTTTCAAATTTATTCACATTAGCCACATTAGATTCGCTGCCCGCCAGGTACACGGACTGTAACATAACATTTGTCTTTTTCCAGTCTGACGATGCGCTAACAGCGCGAAACGCGTTATTTGATAATAAAATATTGCAACATAGACTGAGCATTTTTTAATTATTCTTGAATTATTTGGGTATCATTTTAGTCAAAGTAAGTCATAGTAAACTCTTTGAACTATTCGATAAATCTCGGTGCTATTTTATTGAAAACTGAGATTTTGAGCCGGCCGCGGTGGCCGAGGAGACTAAGGCGCTCCAGTCACGGTATGCACGGCCACTACGGTCGGGGGTTCGAATCCCCCCTCGGGCATGGATATTTGTGCCGTCCTAGTTCGTAAGTAGTTCATATGTAGTTTGTAAGTTTAGGGACTGATGACCGCGTAGTTAAGTCCCATAGAGTATACAAACATTTTGAGATATTGAGACAGTGGTAGTTTATAAAACACTGAATGAATCTTAAAATCAAGAAAACAGCCCCCAACCACACAGAATTATGCTATTTATTTACAAAATGTCGCCGTTACCCGTTTCAAACTGTGGTGTCGCACAAGTACAAAGTGCGCGCCACCTACTTTCGCCGCGCGCCGCCATGCGTGCACGGCGCGGCGTTCTCAGGACGACAGCCATGAGCGCCCTCTGCGACAACGCCGCTCGTGGCCACCACGGAAAGACACCGGTCACTTCGCACTTCGGACTGAGATAGCAACGAGTTAGGACCTTCGTAATCAGATAGGCACCAGTGAAGACTTTGCTATTGTACAGGCACTAGGCAGGCCTCTAACAACTATGTATCAACATTCTGCAGTACTATGTAAAAGTTAAGTATTGTTACATTCTGTGCAATATATCTCTTTCTAATTTACTCGAGTGTTTATAGTTTCTGGCTGCTCCCCTCCGTACCTGCACCAGCGTGTCGGTCTCATTCCACTCGGCCACCGACACCTACGACGAGGCTGGGACACAAAAGCGGCGACGAAGTTGGGACACAAAACAAACATTACAGTTCATCATCAAACAGCTACTCACGTCTAGATACACGTTTTCCAATGTACAATTTGTTTACGCTCATTATTTTGCTTTGTGGTGAGAAGTTCTTGGTTTGGTGGTACCCTACAGCAGTAAAAGGTGAAGAAATGACTTACTTCAACGTGAGTATACACCAAATAGTTTTGACACGTAGAGTACAGAGATAATGGTATACCAAATTGGCAGTATCAAAGAGGTTTTTTCTGTCACAGATATATACTCTAATTTGATATTGAAGTAGTTTTTCAAGTAAGAGCTATAAAATTATTTTATATAAAATAAACGTTATACATATGTATTTTACATTCAGTGACATAGGCTACAAATTCGGTGGACAATTGTATTTATAATTTTGATAAAGAATTTTACTTTGTGACTTAGTACATAGGGTAAAGTGAGGGGTGATGATTAAGTGTAAATACTTAAATGTTATCATAATGTGCATTATGTTGCTTAATTGAAAACCTGATAAATTTTATGATTTCCCTATAGCGCACCTGTGTGGGCTTTTTACATCTGCCTTTTTCGTACTCCGGAAGGAGCAGTTTACAGATGGCTGCTGTCTTTTTCTTGGAAGAAGAGTGTGTTGCCGGCCGCGGTGGCCGAGGTGACTGAGGCGCTTCGGTCACGGTCTGCACGGCCACGACGGTCCGTCTGCCACATCGGCTCCGGACAGTGTTTACAAGTGCTTCCTCGCTGCGGCCGGCGGCGTTTCCTCGCGTCCGCTGTTCTTCTATTTGCTGGATCTACGTACTTGTAAGTAATGGCTGATTGTGAAGATCGCGAAAATAATGTGCAATTTGAATTTGACAAGTCGGTTCCGCGGCCGTCAGGTTTCGAAATCCATGGTTGGTTGAAAAACGATCTGAAAATTAATGAAAGTGACGTTCTCGGTTTACAACTAGACGCTTTTCTGAACTCTCTCTTTGTCAAACTTAGTACTCCAGAACTGTGTGACACAATTGTAAATGTAGAAGGTGGTGTCCGAAAATTTAAACACTTTGATGGAACAGTGAGTAATGTGGCCGTGTCTAACGCCGGTTACGGACTTAGGACAGTTAGAGTGTTTAATTTACCGTTCGAAATGAAAGATAAGACAATTGAAAACTGTTTGTCACCGTATGGAACTGTGTTGTCTGTTACTAGGGAAAAATGGTCATCTGCATATATCTATCAAGTGGAAAACGGAATTCGTAGTGTCCGTATGATAGTACGAAAGCACATTCCGTCCTTCCTTGTAGTGAAAGGCCACAGGGCTTTTATTACATATAACGGACAACCGTCGACGTGTTCGCACTGTAATGCCACGGGACACTACAGACAGAACTGCCCACGCCGCAGGCGCCCCGCGCAACTACCGGCGGGGGAGGCGGCAGACGCCGTGACGTACGCCTCGGTCGCGTTAGGAGGGCCCACCTCACCGACGCGTCGCGCTGCCGCGGATGAAACTGTCATGCATGTAGACGCCGCGCTCGCAGCCCCTCAAAATGAAACGGTCAGTGACGTCACAGCCGAAGCTCAGAATGTAGCCGACGGTTCCGTGGTAGTTGCGGAAAAGGTAGCTAATCAGATACCACCTGAAGACGCGACGGGATCAGAACCCACCCCAGCTGAAGTTCCACTGGCGGCAGGTGCGGCGACTATGTGGACATCCCAGGTGACAGACGCCCATCTCGAGGTCCATCCTGACGAGTCGGCGACTACTGTGACAGATTCCGCAACCGCTGAAGATGTGCGTCCTACTGACGTCTCCTCAAATGTAGTCCCGGAGAGTCAGACGACGGGACTTGAACCAGCGCAATATGTTAATCCTGCCGTGTCGACTCCGGAAGATGTGACGTTGTCCACGTTGACAAGATCAGAAGCCGTGCAAGATAGCGTCCCCCCCGAAGTGTCAGCGGTTGGAGTTTCTGCCACCGCCGCTGCAGATCGTCCACGCCAACGGGCAGACAGCGCGGGTGGCCGCAAGTCACGTCGCGACAGGGCAGCAGAAAGGCGCGCGCGCAGAGAGAAGGGCCGCAGCACCAGCTCCTCTGGATACCCGGAGCGGCGGGACTCCTACCAGAGGGGGTGGAGTCGGTCCCCCGAATCTCGTCAGTATCAGCGCTCGGCGTCGAAGTCGCTGCAGAAATCTGCGTCACTGGCTTCGTCACGGTCGGATCTGGATTCTCGGCAGGAAGCACAAGCGGGCCGTGGTTATCAGCAGCCCATGACGAGTGGACAGGAATACAGGATGGAGGAGGTGGTCCGGCAGATAAAGGAAAAGCTCAGTGCACCCGACACCGACTATCATATGGCAATGGACTTGTCACGGAACTCGAACCCGGCGCAAGCCGCGGTCAAAAGAAAGGCCGAAGACGACCCGCAGCCGCGCACGCGCGTTTCTCTGCAGGGGGCCGCGGCAGGCCACGACACTGGACAGCAAGTGTTGAAGTCGTGGGCGGAGAGATGGAAGAGGGCGAGACCTAGTCTCGCGCCGTCGTTGAATTCCCTGACTAAATGGTGGCACACCCACCATCACTTGTTGCCACTATCAACATCAATAGATTTGTGTCAATTGTAAAGTTTGAATGTTTATTACAATTTTTGAATTTTTTGAAGGCAGACGTTGTTTTTCTTCAGGAAGTGGTGACCGAACATGTTCACAATATACCCGGTTACCAGGTGGTTTTAAATTTCGATCCGGAGAGTCACAGTGGAACAGCTATTTTGATACGTGATGGTCACGAATTCAGTGATGTTGCCACTATCCCAAATGGACACGGAGTAGCGTGTACCATAAATAACATTCGTTTTGTAAATGTTTATGCTCCCTCGGGATCTGACTGCAAACCGCAACGTCGAGTCTTTTACAGTTCGGACATTTGTCACCTTTTTAGAGGCCCATATTTGCCTGTCATAATGGGCGGTGATTTTAATTGTGTACTCGACGACCGCGACCAGGAACCGAACCCATACAAGTGCATAGAGTTAGCAACGCTCGTGACTGAAATGAATCTAATCGACAAGTGGCGCCACTTACACCCCCACGATCCGGGGTTTACTTTTTACTACCCGACAGGTAGGAGTCGCCTCGATAGGATTTATATTTCTGGAGAAAAGAAAGACTGTGTACTAGAATCTGCGGTACACCCAGTGGTGTTTTCTGACCATGCCGCATATGTCTGCCGTTTTCATTCACTGCTGGCTCAGAAGCCACGTACGAAATTTAGGTGGAAGTTCAATGTACGTCACCTTACCAACACTGGTTTCGACGTTGTGATTAATAGGGCATGGAGTAGTATTTTAACTTATCGCCATTTCTACTCTTCTGCGTTATCGTGGTGGACAGAATATGCAAAACCAGCGCTACGAAAAAGTATTATTGAATTTAGTCAATCTGTTTGCCACTGGGAACGTACCACCTTGCAATTTTACGAGACATGTCTCAACGACGCAATCAATATGCAAACAGACAATCCGTCTTTCCGGATGGCGAACATCAGACAAATTAAAACCAGACTCTTGGCCTTGAAGAAGGCGTCGTTGCGTGGTAGCGTGGTACGCAGCCAGGCGGCCGGGCAGCTGGCAGACGAGCAGGCCTCGCTGTTCCACCTGCTGCGCGAGCGCCGCCGCGCGGCCAGGCGTGACGTCACAGAGCTGCAGGCGGCCGGCGGTGCGTGGATGAGGGACAGGGCGAGCATTCTGGCAGAGGCGTGCAGGCACTTTGCGGACTTGTTTAGCGCAAAAGCAACGGACAACGCCGCCATTACAGATCTGTTGCGAGGTGTCCCGCACGTTTTAACAGTCACGGACCGCCGTCACCTCATGGAACCGTTCACCGTAGAGGAAGTAAAACAGGTCTTACAACTATGTGCAAAAAACAAATCGCCCGGTGCTGACGGCCTCCCGCCAGAATTTTATCTCCACTTTTGGCACTTGTTCGGTTCAGTTTTAGTTGAATGTTTTAACGAACTTTTAAATGGAGTGGCAATACCGGCGAGTTTTCCGGAAGGAATAATCACCTTGGCTCCGAAAACCCGAGTGAAGAATAGAATTGACAGTCTCCGCCCGATCTCGCTTTTAAACGGTGATTATAAACTTTTTACAAAATGTGTTGCGTCCCGTTTAAAGCCTGTTATGTCTAAGATCCTCAGTGACTGTCAGTTTTGTGCAGTGCCGCAAAGGAATATCTACGACGCGGTCACTACATACCGTGACGTCATCGCATACACCACGATGCAGAAAATTCCCTTTGGAATACTTTCCGTCGACTTTGCCACGGCGTTTGATCGCGTTAGTCACCATTACCTAAGAAAAGTGCTTTCTAAACTTGGATTTGGGAATAAATTCACGGCCATGCTATTCAATATTTTTAACAGCTCGACATCGCGTGTGACGATCAATGGTTTTTTGTCCGCACCTGTTGCCGTCGATTGCTCCGTCAAGCAGGGGTGTCCTCTCGCTATGGCCCTGTTTGCAATCTCACTGGATCCCTTGTTGCGACGCCTGCACAGTGCATGCGTCGGACTCAGTGAAGGAGGGAAGAAACAGGTTTGCCGCGCGTATGCGGATGACGTCGGTCTTCTTGTGTCTACGGAAGCTGACTTGGACACCATGCGCAAGGTCCTGACATTATATGAAACTGCATCGGGTGCATGTATCAACCATCGTAAAACTGTGTTTCTTCCTATTTATGGGGCAGCGAACAGATTCCGACGTCCCTGGTTTACCGTGAAACAAGTGCATAAGATCCTAGGTGTTCGTTTCTCGGCAAATCTTTTGAAGACAGCGGCACTCAACTGGCGCCTGACACTGCATGCAATACGCGCTATGGCGCACCTCACTGCCACCCGCACCCTCGCACTGACGCAGCGGGTTTCGATCGTCAACGTGTGTCTGCTCAGCAAAGCCTGGTTCCTCGCACAGGTCTTCCACGTGCCCAAAGAGCTAGGACGAGCCATCACACAAGCAGCCTATTGGTTTCTGTGGAGGGGTGAAATTTTCAAAGTAAGCCATGCTACCTGCACATTGCCCCGAGAGGAAGGAGGCCTCGGCCTGACGCACTTCGCTGTCAAAGCGGCGGCGCTACTGATCCACCGCACGTGCGCCGTTATAGAAAAGGACCCGCTCGGCCCCACGGCCGTTCTGTTCGATGTTCTCCGGCCCGCGTCTGAAATAGCACCGCTCAACCCCACTGCCATTCCTTACCGGCTGCGACATGTGAGAGAGTACTTTGTTCAGAAAAGTTACCTGGACGACGAAGACCTCCACCCGACGACGCGGACTGTAAAAATCGTCTACCACGGACTGCGAGGACAGCCAGCTGCCAATAAAATGGAGATGCGTTTCCCAGGGTCTAAGTGGAAGAATGTGTGGGCGAATGTCCACGCCCCCTTCCTTGCAGCGGACGTGGTTAGTTGCTGGTATAAAGTCGTGAATCGAGTCGTACCCACAAACGAAGCACTGCACCGGATTTGCCTGCGCGCTTCCAGCCTTTGCGTAGACTGCTCACAGGAGGACACGTTGGAACACCGTTTCCTGTGCCCCACGCGTTCGCCCATCTGGAACGTTGCAACCGGGATGCTGGCGTTTATAAATCGCACCGCCGTGGACACCTTCTCGGTGGACATAGCTCTCATCCCTGACTTCAAGCCAAACCCTGCCACCAAGTGTGCCGCAACAACCTGGATCGTCGCGCATACTATCTACGCCGTTCTACAATTACAGTTGACACAGGTCTATCAGTTTATGATCTACCTTCAGGAGGAACATAACAACCTACGCCGTACAAAGGATTATTCTACTCTTTTTGCTCGGTTTTTGATCGTGGCAATTGAACATGCATACCATAATCTTTTGTGAGGGGAATTCAATGACAGCCCAAACCCTAATCGGACTACGACTTTTGGCTCTGGACATGGTCTCTGGTTATGATGTAATCCGACGGAACACTATCGTGTGACTATTAAACGGAAAGAAACATGATGCAGTAAAATTATATGTTTGTGGCATGTCACACTTTATGTACGTGTGCGTCTATGCAGAACTCAGCTTTGTTTTATTCTTACCTTTCGGTTTTGTTGACACGGTTTAAGAGTGTATAGTGCTTCGCAGGTCTGCCCACCGACCTTCAGTGTTGAGGATGTTTTTGTTTTTATTTCCAAGAAGAGAATTATCTCTTCTCCATGTCTATGATTTAATTCTCCTTTACCATTTGGACTTTTAGTTGAGACCTTTTACCATCGAACTTGAAGTGCATCACTGAAGAATACAAAGCACTGTACAGCGGAACTGTTTAATTTGCTTCTTACAACGGAGTGTTTTACGTTCACCTGCTATTACTATAGCTTGGAAGCTCGCCGACGAAGGCGAAAAATGAAGAGCGCAATGACGGGGTGTAGGGGAGAAGGGAGCCTCGCAAAAAAAGAGATGTGACAGCTCGTTTCTATGCCTCGATACATTTATATACAGTGTATGAAAAATAACAAAATTAAATTCAGTAAATGAGTGGAGATATCGGACTGTACGATGTCTAAATACCATATTTCACAGTATAGTGTTTTTAAAATGAAATGATAAGTAATAAATTAAACTTGTCCGATATGCTGCAAATGTTTTATCATTTCACAAAGGTCGTTTCGGGTTATGCGATTGTCAGGTGATGCCTGCAAAAAACCAATGGTATTTTGTTCACACGTTATATGTTTCGTGAGTGTGAAACGATTTTCTTTGAGGCAGTAATACTTGCATTCTGTAGACAGATATTCGATGTAACATATGTCTGTTACAAAAATATTTTATTTAATTTGATATTTTTCGTATGTGAGCAACATGCTATTTTAGTCTCAGATAATATTAATGCTACATATTCATCTACATCGGTTGCACAGTGGTATAGTGTAAGACTACAAATCCAAAGGTCAGAGGTTCGATCCCCGCCAGGTCCTAGGATTTTTATCTGTCACTTTCCACTTCTTTCACCTCTGGGGGTATTACTCATGTGAAAAATACCGAGTAGCAAGGTGGTTCGGAACCCACAGTAAAATGTAGGTCCCCCTAAACTGGCTGTGTAGGTCAGTTCGAAGGTCGGAGAAAGGCAACAGCATACCACCTCCAAACAGGACCATGCCCAATAAAAGCAATGTGGTGTTAAAACCAATCTTCGGATTGTTGACTGCTTTACCTTTATTATGTTCGTGCATGGTTGTTACGTTGGGAATTAAATATAACCTTTAATTATGCGATAGTTTATCTCTGATTATTCAGATAATATGTGTGAATATTTTTCACTGATCTCTATACTACCTGGATGTTGAACTTTACCTGAGGGTGACAGCTATAGATGAAAATTTTTCGTTTCTTGCCAAATTCAGATATGACTACTACAAGTGTTACTAAAATACTAAAATAAAATACGCTTCGATTCTGTTACCATTCCTTCCTGTTACATTGCATGTTGAAATAAAATTCAAAACATGAAGCAAGCAAGCAAATATTCGTCACGTAAAAACTGATGGAAATTCGTTTGCCGAATTTGAACATAGTGGACAATGCAAAATTGTCAGCAAAACAAATGAATGTGCAGGCAAGCTGCAGTTAAGTGCTCAGAGACCAGATTAATACATCCATCTTGTGCAGTTATTATTGACATGTTCTGAATTTAGATATCTATGGCTCTGAAGGACTGCATCTTTGGATTATCCGTTATTTTCAATAAAATTTTCTAAAAACAAGTTTGTAGTTATATTCCGTGTGGTCATGGAGAATTTCATAAGGGGCTCTGTTTATATGGTTACATATTTCCAATTATATAAAATACATTGTTATGCCATTAGGGATAATGTGTAATAGTTGTAGTGCCTTTTAAATATTCATGCTGATGTGTGTTTCGTTTCTGAGATTTCGGGAGAAATTACATAGACAATATATCAAACAAAATAAACACAATTTTCAAAGACACAAATTAAACTGGCATTCTGAACGGAAAACAACACAAGATTGCACAAAACCATTACCGATACATTAAAATTAATTAGCTCAGGAAATTTAAAAAATCATAAGCGAAAATTGTAATCTGTCAAACAGAAAGAAATTTAGCAAAACTATTCAGAGAACGCACCAAAATTAATAAAAAACAAACCCTCTACATTCTCCCAGCATCTCCGAAACGGAAAGCCCATCACCAAAAATATTTACAATATATCATAACAGACAGATGCTATATGGAATATCTGCCTACATGATGCAAGATTTATTGTCTCAAAGAAAATCATTTCACACTTTCGAAACAAAAACGTGTCTACAAAATCACTAACAGAGGTTCTTTCCAAGCATCACTTCACAATGGCGTAGTCGCGGTGGAGTAGCTGAGAGGTCTAAAGCGTCTCGCTGCGGAGCGCGCGGTTGCTCGCCGTGGAGGTTCGAGTCCTCCCTGGGGCAGGGGTGTGTGTGTTGTCCTTAGGTTAGTTTACCTAAGTTTAAGTAGTTTGTAAGCTACGGACTGATGACCACGTAGTTTGGTCCGATAGATTTACAGACATTTGAACATTTTGAACAATGGCGTAAGCCGAAACGGTTGTTGTGAAATAATAAAACATTTTCAGAATATCGTATGCTTTTTATTTATTACGACGTCTTATTACGAAATCCAACAAAAAAAGAAAGGAAAAAGAAGAAGGGGGTATGGTAAGTATTTAGCATTAGACAGTGGTGGGCACGCACCAAAATCAAATACTTGGGAATCTAAGGGACTTAACTGCTGCGGTTATCAGTCCCTAGGATTAGAAACTACATACGCTAACATATGCTTAGGGGAACACACACACCCATTCCCGAGGGAGGATTCGAACATCTGACGGCGAGGAACCGAGCGCTCCACAGCAAGGCGCCTTGCAACCATCGACCACTCCAACCCCGGGCCATCAGTGTTCATCCGATTGATGTGAAACCATTATGTCGGGCATGCAATGATATAAAATTGTGCTCTAACTTTTCAATAAAATTTTGGTATCTCATCTGAATTCGATATGCTGGTATGTACAGCCTAAAATCAAAAATATGTAAATTCTACGTATTACACTTTTATCACTGCAAACTCTTTAAAGTAATGATTAAATGATTGGACCACCATTTGACTGGAAGGTTGTATTAATTATTATCACAATCAGGATTTCGGCTTTTAGGCATTATCAAGTGCACATTGTAATTACAATACTCATTATAAGCATTAGAACACTGGGTGGAAAGTTGAAACTTTGAAAGTATATATTGTGAAAAGCAATAATGGTTCTAATACTTACAACAGTCCATTTACTCGGTATATGTATATGACCGAAATGACTTTTTTTTCGATATAGGTTTGCATATATGTTAAGATGGAAGTTGTCATTAAGTTAAATGTCACATTTACATAACTTATACATATTGGGACAAAATGAAGCATTGTTCTAGTGAATTTGTAACATACCGTCATACAACTAAAGTCGGTTAAACGGTGTCGATGTGTATTGCGAGGCACCCTCGATCATATGTCATAAAGTGGCTTGCATTGTATAAAAATCTTTCCGAAAATAAACACATAGAAGTGTCGAATTTCCTGATAATTCGTCAAACCAATGTGTTCTAGTATAGTCCCTTCCAAAATCTAACAACAACAACAATGTTTTCCCATCGTCAGTTCTGATCGAAAGTACAAGCAAAAATTATGAACTCGCAGTCTGTCCAAGTATTTCAACTTTCCCATACTTTTGTTGAATCTGGCCAATAGAGCGTAAAGAACTAAAGCCTTCAAACTAAGTAACTGAAGATCATTTTGGTCTGTGTGCGTTCATCCACCCTCATTATATTTTCATATATGTTTAAGCTCCTCTTCCTCACTGTATCCGTCAATTTTCAGTGTCCTTCTACAGTTCTTCGTTTTCCTCTTCTTCAAAGTCCCATCGGAAGTATTCAGTGCTTCGGGTGGTTTCCTAATAATTTTCGTTTCATTCTTTTCGCATTCTTGAAGTCAATTCTAAAATAACACACTTTGAAATTTATAACGCTCCAGTTTTGATGATCTCAGAATGTGTCCTACCAATCTATCCCTTCTCTTAGTCAGGATAATTACGTGATCAACCCATCTAATTTTCATCATTCGTCTGTAGCACTACAAATCAAAAGCTTCTATCATCTTTTTGTCTGAACTCCTCATCGTCCACGTTTCATTCCCATACAATGCTACACTCCAGACAAATGCTTTCAGAAAGGACTTCTTAGCATTTAAATTAATATTGGATGTTAACAAGTTTTGCTTCTTCAGAAACGCTTTTCTTCCCATAGTCAATCTACATTTTATATCTTCTTTACTTCGGCCATTAGAAGTTATTTTGCTGCCCAAATAACAAAACTTATCTACTACTTTTATTGTCTCATTGCCTAATCTAATTCCTCAAGCATCACATGATTTTCTTACATTCCGTTCCATTACCCTGGTTTTACTCTTGTTAATGTTCATCTGATATCTTCCTTTCACGACACTGTCCATTCCATTCAATTGCTCTTCCACATCATTTGCGGTCTCTAACAGAATTACTACATCATGGCCAAATCGCAAGGTTTTTATTTCTTCATCCTGAACTTTAATTCCCTCTTCAAATTTCT
Source organism: Locusta migratoria (assembly GCA_026315105.1). NCBI lineage: Eukaryota > Metazoa > Arthropoda > Insecta > Orthoptera > Acrididae > Locusta > Locusta migratoria. The sequence continues at coordinate 188,424,165 of CM048745.1, forward strand.
CTTTGCATACCTTCACTGCTTGCTCAATGTACAGATTGACCAACATTGGTGAAAGGCTACAACACTGTCTTACTCCCTTCCCACCCTCTGCGTCCCTTTCATGCCTTTCAACTCTAATAACTATCGTCTGGTTTTTGTATAACTTGAATATAACTCGTCGCTCCCTATATTTTACCCCTGCTACCTTCAGAAATTGAAAGAGTTTACTCCAGTCGACATTGTCAAAAGCTTTCGCCAAATCCACAAACGGTAAAAATGAAGGTTTGCCTTTTCTTAACCTATCTTATAAGATAAATCGTAACGTGAATATTGTCTCCCGTGTTCCTACATTTCTCCTAAATCCAAACTGATCTTCCTCGAGGTTGGATTCCACAAGTTTTTCCATTGGCCTGTAAATAATTCGTGTTAGTATTTTGCAACCATGACTTATTAAACTAATAGTTCTGTAGTTTTCACATTTGTCTGCAATTGCTTTCTTTCGAATTCGAATTACAATATTCTTCTTGAAGACGGAGGGTATTTCCCCTGTCTCATACATCTTGCATACCAAGTGGAACAATTGTTGCTTGACTGGCTCTCCTAAAGATATCAGTAGTTCAGATGGAATATCATCTACTCCAGAGGCCTTGTTTCGACTCAAATCCTTCAGCGCTCTGTCAAGTTCCTCTCGCAGTATCATATCTCCTATCTCATCTTCCTTCTCATCATTTCTAGAATACTGCCTTCATTTCCTTTGAATAGGCCCTCTATAAATTCCTTCCACAGTTCAGCCTTCCCCTCTTTGCTTAGTACTGGTTTTCCGTCTTAGTTCTTGATAGTCATACAGCTGGTTTTCTTGCCTCCAAATATCTCCTTTATTTTGCTGTAGGTGGTATCTATCTCACCCCTATATGAACATTCTTCTACGGTTCTGCATTTGTCCTCTAGCCACTCCTGCTTAGCCAGTCTACACTTCCTATGAATCTCATTTTTTCAGACATTTGTACTCCCTTTTGCCTGCTACACTTGCTGAATTTTTATATTTTCTCCTCTTATTAATTATGTTCAATATATCTTGCGTTATACAGGGATTTCTATTAGTTATTTTGTCAAGTAGGCTCAACCACATAGATCGTGTATAAAACACTATAATATGACGCGTTTCAAGGGTCAAGCCCTCATCATCAGATAAAATATACAAGAATCTTTAAAACCCGAGACAAATAAAATCTATAACGTAATAAAAGAAAACTTGGTTACTTCCCTTGTAACCGTGGCTCCGTAGAAAGTTCCTCAGCATACTATGCTTCGTCAATATTAAAAACAGTCCCCAGTACTGGCGGCGCATAGCACTAGTGAAGCGCACCGAGTCAACAACACGAGTGGGGCGCACGTATGAACATGAAAACAAAGACCTCTAAATGCCAAAGATCATCTACAAGGCAGTGGGTACATTCGGGTGTACAGTAAGACAGAGGTTGAAATTTAAAATAAACGACTTTTGTTATAATAGGTCCACAAAGTTTTTAAAAAAGCTGTATGCCTTGCCTTGAACTTGTTCATTTAATGAAACGTCGCTTTTTGCGTTATGTATTGTAATCTCTAGCTGTTCTAGCAGATCTAACTTTCTTCCCTTATCCTGTTTATGTAAAATCTTCAGGTCATCTTCAATCTGCTTTAATGGGTGGCCAGTTTCGCGGATATGTGTAGCTACAGCGGACTTGTCAAAATTTTTAAATCGGAAGGCGTTTACGTGTTCCTTGTACCTAACTTTAAACGATCTACCGGTCTGACCAATGTAGCTGGCATTGCAACTTCTACAGTGTATCTTATAAACCCCTGCTTTGTCATATCTATCAGTCTTTTGGTTTAAGTTATTTCGTAATTTATGATGTAACGTATTATTAGTTTTAAAAGCAGCTTCTACTTTAAAAGGTTTTAGTATGTTGGCCACTTTCTGAGACAGATTACCAAAATATGGAACCATTACCGTCTTGATATTATTCCGTGCCATTTGTATATGATTATACAAATAATTACGATTTCTATTAGGCCTTGTCATTCTGCCTATATGATCCTCTGCGGCCTTCACTAGCTCTCAGAATGACCCATTCTTCTTCTACTGTATTATTTTCTCCCGCTTCAGCCAATCCTTGACTAATATTTCTTCTGAAACTCTCGACCACCTCTGGTTCCTTAAATTTGTCCAGATTCCATTTCCTAAGTTTTCTATCTTTCTGCAGTCTCTTAAGTTTTAATCTGCAGTTCATAACCAACAAGTTATGGTCAGAGTATATATCTGCCCCTGGATATGTCTTAGGTTTAAAACCGGGTTTCTAAATCTGTTCCTTACCATTATAAAGTCAATCTGGTACCTTTCTGTGTCTCCTGGTCTCTTCCACATATACAGCCTAATTTCATGATGATTAAACCAAGAATTAAATTGTGCTCTGTGCAAAATTCAACCAGGCAATCTCCTCTTTCATTCCTTTTCCAAGTCCATTTTCACCTACTACATATCCTTCCCTTTCCTACTACCGCGTTCAAGTCCCCCATCAAAATCAAGTTTTCGTCTTCCTTAACTTTGTGAATGATTTATCTCCTCATACATTTCTTCGACATCCTCATCATCGGCCGTGCTAGTTGGCATGTAAAGTTTCACTGCTGTGGTCGGTGTTGGTTTTTTGTCTGTCTTTGCTACGATAATGCTTTCACTAGGCTGTTCGTAGTAATTCCTGTTTTCTTATTCATTATCAGACCTACTACTGCGTTAGCACCAACTGATTTTGTATTTATAACCCTGTACTCACCTGACCAGAAATCCTGTTCATCCTGCCACCGAACTTCATTCATCCCTACCATATCTAACTTTAAACTCCCCATTTTTCTTATCCAATTTTCTAACTTACCTAAGCGGTTAAGGGTTAGAACATTCCACTCTCCGACCCGTAGAATGATTGTTTTGTTTTTCTTGATGATGACATCCTCCTTAGTAGTCCCCGCCCGGAGATCCGAATGGGGGACTATTTTACCTCCGGAATATTTTACCCTAGAAGACGCCATAATCATATATTCATACAGTAGAGCTTCTTGTCCTCGGGAAAAGTAACGGCTGTAGTTTCCCCTTCCATTCAGCCGTTTGCAGTTACTGTATGGCAAAGCCACATTAGCTGATGTTACAAGGCCAGCTCAGTCAATCATCAAGACTGTTGCCCCTGTAACTGCTGAAAAGGCTGCTGCACCTCTTCAGGAACCACACGTCTGTCTGGCCTCTCCACAGATAACCCTCCGTTCTGCTTGTAACTACGAAATACTACATAGCTGCTGCAAAGCATAGGGGGAACGCGGCACGTTGGCCATGTTTTATTTATTTTGGTTAATATTAATTTATCTGACTTTTTAAATTTATGAAATAAATTTTAAATATTTCATAGGTGTTTAGTGAATCTGGATCGCAGTTATTGAGTTTGAAAATATGAGTTGAAGTATGAGAAAAAAATAATTACTGGACATATCAAGTGTGCTAGTCTGCCCGTACCTGCATCTTTGAGGCACGCAAGCCACCCAACCTCGGCAATGTCTGTGGTACATGGGGATAGTTAACATGTTGATGAGTTCTGAGTCTGAATTTGTTTGCGTCGTTATCCAGTCCGTAGGCTTCATTTCAATCCCACAAGTATTTGAACTTCTCTTTCTAACCTACCGATATTCGCCTGAGTACTTTTGCAACACCACAATAAAGAAAGAGATTGTGCAGTTCTATCGTATCGACTGACCACCGACCAGTGCAGCCCGCTAGGACGAAACGCTGCAACGGGCGACAATTGCAAGATGACGCGCGGCAATACCCACGGCCGACACGGAGGCAAGCGCCCTCTATAACGCTGAATTAACCAGACGCACGTTGCTGGTCGGTCCAGTTTTTCGACCACGGTAGTCAACAGCTGTAGCCAGAAGAAATGGTTACGTTTAGTTCTGTTAACAATCTAAATGTCCCTTTTAAGTCTGAAGAATAAATACCTCCAAAACGAAAGAATCTAAGATCACAGTTTGATTTATTGATTGACGACCGGTTTCGATATATTCTTACAATTCTGTCATCTTACGTACTTAAAAGACCGAGGTTAAATTTTAAGATATAATACCACATGTTACAGTACGGACTACTTGTAAGAGAGTCTTAATAACTTCTTAATTTTCATCTTTTAGATAAGTAAGATGACCGCATTTCAATGCCACCAGAAGATGATGGCAAAGCACATATAAACCGGTCATTAATGTATAAATCAAACTACGATCTTCCCTTTTATCGTTTTGGAACAAAATTCTCATTATAGATGATCTGTTCCTGCGATGTCAGGTAATTTGATGTCTGAAGAAGTATTTGCATTTGTACGTGCAATAAAGATTCTATTGGTGAGAATGTCTGTTCTAGCTTACCTACCCCATCTGCACCCTTACTACTGTGCTGGTTGCTGTTACATCACGCAGTAGCCGACACACCAGAATTAATCCATCTTTCTGATAGTAACTTATGATCTAAAGTACCGACAAAACTCGCATGGAAGAAGTACTCTCAATTTCTCCTGATTTTCCCCACTTTCTTTGATGTTTCCAATTTTTTCGTTTCTACAAACCATACTCGGAACATCACGAACATTATAAAAGTACTTTTATTTCGATAGAAAAGGTTCAATATGAAGTGCAAATGTAACCAGTCTTCATGATTTTCTTAAATACACATTTTATTATGAATACAGATACAAAAAATTTCAATGAAATATGACTGGTGTCGTGTGTTGAATGAGATGCTGGTCAGCTTCTGACGTTAGTGGCTGTATTTGCTGTAGCCTCCATAGCCTGAAGAGATACCTGCCGAGTAACCACCACTGTAGCCACTGCCGATGGCACCACTGTAGCCTCCACTATAACCGCCGCCGATGGCAGCACCATAGCCTGCACCATAGCCTCCTCCAATTCCTCCGCCAATGCCGCCTCCGAGTCCTCCTCCGATGCCACCACCGAGTCCTCCTCCGACGCCAGCTCCGCCTCCCACGACGACAGGCACCGGCTGGTTGACGACGACGGGCTGTGGTACCGGCACGGGCACCGGGCTAGGGACGCTGACGGGTACCGGGACCGGCCTCTGCACGGGCACAGGGTACGGCTGCGGCACGGGCACCGGGACCGGCCTGTTGACCGGCACCGTCACGGGGACCTTGACTGGCACCGGGACAGTGCGCTGCACTGGCACCGGGTACGGCACCGGCACCTGCTTGGTGATGGCGATGTTGGTCACCTGGCCGCCTCCAACGCCAGAGGCGATGCCGCCTCCGTAGCCGCCTCCGAAGCCGCCTCCGAAGCCGCCTCCGTAGCCACCACCATAGTCGCTGCCATATCCTCCACTGATGCCACCGCTGCTGTAGCTGCTGGCGCCGATGCCGTGGTAGATGGTCGATCCGTAGCCACCGCCTCCATAGCTACCCAGCGAGCCAATCAGGCCCCGCTTCTCCACCTGCTTCTCCTCGGCTACAGCCAGTCCAAACAGCAACACGCACACCTACAAGTAACAATGAAACTAAATAAATTTAACAATAATGACCATGTATTGAATTTTTATCTTCCATGGTTCATGGGCGTTGCAACACTGTCATGTGTGTTGTACTTAGGTTATTTAGATTAAGTAGTTTGTAAGTCTAAGGACTTGTGTCCAACATAGTTTGATTCCATAGAATTACAACATTTGATTTTTATCAACTGTCTCATGTGGGGTTGCCTTGGCTGCTCGTTGGGTTATATGTTGAACAGCAGTGGAGCAAATACACTGTCCAGGGAGAGACCTTTTTATTTACTTATTTATTTGTTTTTGTTTCTCCACCTACTATGTTTTCCTTGCATGGTAACGTAGAACAGCCTATTCTGAAGTATTCACTGTACAAATTGTAAAAAAAAAAAAAAAAAAAAAAAAAAAAAAAAAAAAAAAAAAAAACTCTTTAGGCACCGGATAAAAGTTATAAAGGCAGTGGTGTGCGTCCTGCAAATCTGTGATATTCATCTCCACCGATATGTTCAAATGTTTGTCAAGCTTAAGGGACTAAACTGTGGGGTCATCAGTCTATAAACTTAAAAACTACTTATGAACTATCTTATACTAAAGACGACACAAACATCCATGCCCGAGGAGGAAATCGAACCCCCAACGGGGAACGACCTCGTGCATCTTAGCATAGTGCCTCAATGCGCTCGGCCGCTCTGCCGCGGTTCCACCGAAATGAGATAATACTGGAACACTTGTTCTGGGAGCACCGCTTTTCTTATCAGACAGTGTAGAAATGTTAGGGGTGGAAGAAGCAAGTATCGCGTTGAACAAAGTACCCCTCAATATGTGAGTCTATTGTACTAACGAAGCAGCGAATTCAGATGGTATGAATTTCCTCATAAATCAGTTGAAGAGACTGAACTGAAAATACTCATACAAGTCATAACACTGTGCACAACAACAGAATCGTGAATTGAACGCGTTCTTACCAGGATCCTCATTGCGCTGCTGTGTGGGGGATGTGTGGCAGGCAATGACTGATGCTGCCTCCGCCGCTCTCCGGAGCTTTTATACAGTACACTCTCCTTTCCCTCCAGCTCCGGTCTCGTTACACGGGAGAGGCTCGCTCTCTGGAGCGTAGAGCCAGATACCTGCTCCACGAACACAGCAGTCAAGTGACGTAGACAATTATGTAACTTCATTAGTAGCAGTTATTACGATCACATTGTGATGGTGCAGCTCTGGTTTCTATTTTCTTAAATAAAACACCCAGGCGAAAGTGCAATACATCAGTCAGAATCGTTCTTTGCACGGGAAAGGCTGTGACAATTTGTTATTCCTGAATTGAAGCACTAAAAGATCCTTCGAATGACATTAAGTATTGAAAATTTGGCCTAATATATCAAACACAATTGTGAAATCAAACAACTCGTCTAAATCACTGTATAATCAAAAACCTTTAATTTCTAGAAAATAAAAGGCAAAAACCGCAGAAGATGGCACAATAACGCCGAAACATGTCTGGGTAATAAAAGTAAAACAATTCACAATTTTCAGAAAACCCACCACTACGAGTACCACCATCCACCGTCTATCAAATCACCCGGTAACACACAAACAGGCAAGTTTCAGATTCTTGCTCAACAGGCTAAATAGAACACCCATCAGCAAACAAAACTATACACAGGAACTGAACACAATAAAACAAATAGCATTGGAGAATGGCTATGATACCCACATAATAGACAGACTAAACCAACAAATATGCAAAAAGAAAAATAATAAACAGATCACACACACACTGGACCACACACAACACACAACACAACACACTGGCAATGACCACATACCAGACACAACAGCACAACACACAACAAGAAACAAATGGCACATACTCACCTACAACAACAAAATAGTTCACAGGATAGGTAACATATTTAAGAAACAGGGACTCCAAATAGGATACAGGACAGATAAAACAGTACTAAAGAAACTCAGAACACAGACTACACCAACAGACAAATTCAACGGATCAGGCATCTATGAACTCACATGCAATACATGTCAATCAGTTTACATTGGACAAACCTGTAGGAACTTCAAAACCAGATATTCAGAACACCTCAGAGCCCTAAAAAGTCACAGTTCCCACAGCACATTTGCAGACCACCTAATAACTCACAACCATTATTCAACAAAAATAGACACAGACCTAAAGATACTAAAATCAAGCCACAGCCTGTACCACAAACTCACAATAGAAGAAAATTACCACATACCAAAAGCAATAGCAGAAGGAAAATCAGTCATGAACGAATACACCACCCTATGCAAAAATACATTATTTAACCCACTACATGAATTGTACAAAAAGGACGACACAGGCAGCTAAAACACACACACACACATACACACACACACACACACACACACACAGAGAGAGAGAGAGAGAGAGAGAGAGAGAGAGAGAGAGAGAGAGAGAGAGAGAGAGAGAGAGAGTGAGAGAGAGAGAGAGACAGAGAGGGAGGGAGAGAGGGACAAAACAAACATCATTCAAATCGACCGCCGTTCCACTGCAGAACAGCTGACAGTCAAATGACACCAATGCAGTTTAGCAAAGTAAACAGGCGAATTTTAAAGTGGAAAGTGATTGTGATTAAAAAGTCCACAAAAAATATGTGTATTAAGTGTCTACTATGCGAAACAAGTCGGAAGAAGGAATATATAACAAAAGAAACCGTAAGTAATAGAGAATAAACAGACGATAAAAATATCCCCAGATGTCAAAATTACGTTTTTGCACCATGAGTAACGATTAAAAAAAAAAAAAAAAAAACCTAACAATTTGTTAATAAAGAAAATTTGGTTGCAGATGACAACGCTACCACTTAATAAGTATATAAAAAGGGTCCCACATGACCACGAAATGTAAATAAAGGTAAAAAACCAAAATTAGACTGACGACTTTTTTAGGCCTAAATTTACAACTAGTACAATAGTGAACTGAATGTAATTTGTTTTTCACAGCACGAAATAAACATAAATCCCACTGATGATGACACAGAGGTGCTGAAACTAGTTTGGGTGTCAAATAAAAACAGTGTTTTGCATATCAGGCGGACCTCATACCCAGTAATTTTTACTGCAAACACGGAAGAAGAGCTGCAAATCAAGAAAATGATGAATACTGTTCAGTACCTCTTCATAAGTTATGTGATCTACCCACCTAATCTTCAGTATTCTTCTGTAAACCCACATTTCAAAAGCCTCTATTCTCTTCTGTCCGCACTGCTTACCGTCCATGTTTCACTCCCGTACAAGGAAATACTCGACACAAAAGCTTTCAGAAAAGTCTTCCTTACCCTTAAATTAATATTCTATGTTAGCAAATTTCTCTTTTTCGAAAATGCTTTTCTTCCCATTGCCATTCTGAATTTTATATTCTCTGTTCTGCGGCCATCGCATGTTATTTCACTATCCAAGTAACAAAACTCATCTACCACCTTCATTGTTTCGTTACCTAATCTAATTCCTTCAGCATCGCCTGATTTTCTAAGACCGCATTCCATTATTTTTGTTTTGCTCTTGTTAATGTTCATTTTATACGCTCTCTTCAACACGCTGTCCATTCCATTCAACTGCTCTTCCAGGTCGTTTTCTGTCTCTGACAGAATTACAATGTCATCAGCCGGTTAACGCTTTGAGACTCAGATAAAAAATGTTCAAATGTTTATTAAGTTTAAGGGACTTAACTGCGGCGTCTACAGTCCCTAAACTTACAAACTACTTATGAACTACCTCATACTAAAGACGCCACAAACATCCATGTCCGAGGGGGATTCGAACCCCCGACCGTAGCGGCCTTGCAGTCTGTGAGGGCGCGCCGCAGACCGCTCTGCCACTGCGGTCGGCGACACTAAGAACACTTACAGCACTCATCGGCGTACTTTATAGAAGTATAGAATGGTTGGAACAGAGAGTGTATGTGCTACAAACGGCTGTAACTGCTAACCGAAAACAGCGATGCACTTCGAAATCTTTCTTCAGGTTCCCGCAAAACAGAGAATTCTAAATGTGATAGTTAAAGGAGGCTATTATTAGGTCTATTGAGATCGTTCACTTTTAATAAACAGTGTTTTTAACGCTTTGATTGACCATTTCTTTCATAAGTTCTTTAATGATACAGGCAATGGGTTATTTCTAACCAAAGATCTGACTTGGATAAAAGTTTGAGAAAGACTGGCACAGAGCATATGAATCAAAACTGTGTTATGCCTGGACAATATTATGAAAAAAAGATTTCAGAAATAAGATTTTGTAAAGCCAATGTTAAATGTACTTTGTTCATTACCTGTAGTTTCTTTTAAAATGGTGGTTAATCTATTATAATAACACATGTATAATAGCAAGTTTAATTTGAATCCAGTTAATGCCTAGACGAGAATTTAGAAACATCAGTACAATACCTTCACTGTCAACTATTTGTATTTAAGCAAAAATATCATATTATGAAAAACAAGGGTAAACATAAATTTAAAATGTCTTTCATTTCCTTTGTCATTTCCAGTATTTGGTCTGATGCAATGCCTTCCGTTCTGCTGCCTAACTGCTCATAGAATCTGCGTTCCCAAATATACGGTACACATTTTGAAACGTATTATTTTCCGTTTACGCAATTGCAAGAAGTGCGATTGTTTTGCACCAGACGCGTTTCGTTTCACTGAATAGAAAACATCTTAGTGGTATGAAATGAGAGCTATCTGCAACACAAAATTTGTTTTCACATCTCATTATTTTTTTTTTTTTTTTAATACGTGGTACAAAATACCATCGTCATGGAAGATTTACACTTCACATTTGAGGATAGGGGGTTAAGTATAACTTTATTTATTAAAATAAATTTTAGGGGTTAACTTGTAAGGGCCTTTATTTTGGTCCGTAAGGTATCCCTCTCGATTTATTAATTACATTTTGTATTAAATTTGGTATTTACATATAATTTAAGACTTTATCAATTAGTCAAGGTCTGTGGCACTGTATCTATTCCATGGAAGTGGCATGGTCCTCCCCAATGTGCGGATGTTTTGTACGGTATCTTGCGGTGGATCTTCGTCACATGATAGTATCCATGGATGTCGGTATTCGATGTGTATGTTTGCCGTGAGGATCCATCGTAAGGTTTTGCTCTGTATCACCTGCAGCCGATGAATTTGGGTAGCACAGTCCAGTCCCCAGACCGTGCTGCCATAAAGTATCTTCGATAGAACCGTGGCTTTGTACAGGCGTAATTTGGCGCCAGCACTCAGGCCAGTGCTCAAGAAGAAGTGCATAAGGCTCTTCGCCATTGCGTACACTTTATTCCGCAAGCCGTCGACGTGTTTATGAAGGAACAAGCGCTTATCTAAGGTAACCTCTAGATAATTCATCGTTTCTCCCCATGGTATGTTTTGTCCGTAAAGTTTCAGATTGGTTGGCAGTCATGGAAGATTCTTAGTAAAGTAGATGGCAGTTGTTTTTGCCGGATTCAGTAGCACCTTGTTGGTTTTGCACCAATCCTCCATTGAATCCGTGCAAAGTAATTATGGTACGCAGCAGAATAAAATACGGAATGACAGATGTCAAGCCAAGTACAGCCTACAACTCGAACAAATAGATAGCGCTTGTACCGGTGTCGCCTGATAAACACATGTAAATACCACGGAATTTATGAGCTATTTTTCCCTTTTTTTATTCTTTTGATTCTCCACTACGATGAGTGGTGCGGGATGTTTGAGATCCTGCTCATTAAAAGGCGCAGTTGTTTACTGCCAATTATTAGAAAAGCTGATAGTGCGGCAAAGCGGGGCTGATAGTGGAGCAAAGCAGGAATCCAAATTAGTAATAAGTGGAGGGGTTTATCAGTCCCGGCATATTCCCTTACAACCAAGGAAACCCTCCCGAAAACCTTGGTCGGGAAAACGGGGGATTGGGACTAGTTTAATTCATTTCTGGAACTGGGTCTCGTGGATGTGCTGCGCTTTTGTCGTACACCGTACGGATACCTTGATGAGCACTCACCCACATGGCTCGACGGCGGCGATATTAGCGCATTACCAACCACGGTCCGAAAGAGCATCGATATTGATCACTGGTATCTCCCTTAAAATTGTACTTTGTCTGGGATTATTACCTACATAGGAGCTATGTTCTCCGGACAGTGACAGTCCGCACCCCACAGCGAGACTGTTGTATGAAAAACTCGGGAACACCCAACAGTCCACAAACTGGAGATTCGACAACCAACAAGCAACAGGCGCCGATCGTGGGAGAATATCCTGAAACCATTGCCGACAGAAGTCCGTGGTTTATGGTATAGATTCCTCAACAATGTAATCAAGACCAACTAGCGATTCGCCGACCTACATTTTATTGCTTCTCCTAACTGTATACTGCGCTACGTTCCTGACAACCGTGAACACTGGATCTAGTATCTCCGTCTATCAGCTGTATGGAAACTCTCCCTTATTAACAAAACTACCCCAATGAGTGTGACTGTGGAGTGGTTCACCATACCGGAAATGAAGCTGCACCCACGCACCAGGCATATTCCACTCTGTCGTTACTGGGGCACTCTGTTTTGCAGTAATCGCCCTCCTCCTCGGAGAATTGTGGCGTACATGGCCTATTTGTGAAATGCCAACCGACAGACGTATACTCACCAAACACATGACGAACAGTACGCCAACCTCCTCACTGTGGAGGTCATACACAGCCACCAACGAGACTTAACTCATTAAATCGCATTTATGTCATTGACTGGAATACTGTGAAGTATAAAAATTGTCCTAAATGCTCTTGCTTCGCCTTTATTTTCTTGATTTCACGTTGTGGGAATTGGATCTGTGGTGTCGCACAAGTACAAAGTGCGCGCCACCTACTTTCGCCGCGCGCCGCCATGCACACACGGCGCGGCGTTCTCAGGACAGCCACGAGCGCCCTCTGCTGCAACCCCGCTCGTGGCCACCACGGAAAGACATCGGCACTTCGGACGGAGATAGCAACCAGTTAGGACCTTCGTAATCAGATAGGCACCAGTGAAGACTTTGCTATTGTACAGGCACTAGGCAGGCCTCTAACAACTATGTATCAACATTCTGCAGTACTATGTAAAAGTTAAGTATTGTTACATTCTGTGCAATATATATCTCTTTCTAATTTACTCTAGTGTTTATAGTTTCTGGCTGCTCCCCTCCGTACCTGCACCAGCGTGCTATTTTTGTTCCTGTGTCGGGCTCATTCCACTCGGCCACCGACACCTACGACGAGGCTGGGACACAAAAGCGGCGACGAAGTTGGGACACAAAAGTGGCGACGAGGAGTGATAGAACCTTGGACCAGCCCGCTTACAGCAGCCAGACAGCAGCAGTCGGAGCACGCAGAAATTGCTCCCACCCACCCACCTTTATTATAAGAATTTTGGGGGAAGATATTTTGTTACGTGTTTTGTGGAAGTTTTTTGTTGCAGAGCGTCCTCTTTCATATTGCATTTGTGTTTTATTATAATTTACTTGTATGCGCGGCGCCTAATCGGTCAGCATGACCACTACCCCGAACCCAAACTTAATGGAAATTATTCAGTTACAGACGGCGCAAATCACTCAACTACTGCAGGCCGTGTCGCAGTTGACGGCACAGGCTGCTCACCAAGAACAACAGCCGTCACATTAGCAGCCCACACCTGCCGCGGCACCGCTTCCTACATTTCGCCAGTACAACGAACGTGAGGAAGAATGGAGCGACTATTTCGCACAGTTTCAAGAACTCGTCGCGGCTCATCAAATTACAGGTCAGAGAGTGAAGAACCTTTTCTTATCGATTGTGGGCCCCCAGACCTTCGTACTATTGCAAAAAATTTTCCCTCTCGCATCTCCTCGTGATGTAGACTTTGAACAAATTGTAGATGCACTGAATGCTCATTATGAAAGAAAAGTTCTTGTAGCCGCTGCACGGTACCGATTTTTCAGACTTAAAAAATTACCGCAGCAGTCACACCAAGAGTGGATTACGGAATTGAAGGGCTTAACCCGCCAATGTAAATTTACTTGCTCTTGTGGACTTTCGTATAGTGACGTGATGTTGAGGGATGCGATTACGCAGAATATTCAGGACCCCAGAATTAGAGCAGCAATTCTGAAACAGTCTGACCCCTCATTAGTGTCCTGCAGCTTATAGATGCGCATGATACTTTTGACTTAGCAGATGTAGAAATGCAAAGCCACAGTGTTAATTCAGTGCGCCGCAACGGTCGCTTTCCTAGCCGTAGTTCTCAGTGTAGCACTAGTGATTCTTACAATAGTACAGGCCGTGCTGAACAGACAGTGAACAGTAGCCAGTGTAAAAGTGCGACACAAAGGTCGCCCCGTCGTGTTAGAAACAGTGATTTGAATAACGGGCGCCAACGCTCATTTCAGAAAAATGTACGTAAATCTTGCCCCCAGTGTGTGTCTTGCCACAAGCGTGCTCATTGCCTTAGTCGCAACGCAACCTGTTATCAATGTGGCAAATCAGGACATGTACAGTCTGTGTGTATGCAAATTAAAAACTCAAAGAACGGTACCGTTAGAAACAGTGCTTCGCAGAGTGCGAGAGCAGTTCATTCTGTAAATGTTATAGGGGCTGTGGAATTGAACACTGCTTTCCTTGGATCTCAATTGCAAGAAAGTAGTTCCGCGCCTATGGCAAAACTATATAGTGCACCAAGTAGCAAGCGCCGACGAGCGCGTAAAACAGTGCAAGGGAAAAGGGTTCGGGACAAGCAAAATGCCTATGAACACTGCATTCCTGTAGTAAAAATTGTGCCTTCTGCAACTGCTCCTTGTAATAGTGCCCAGTACTGTGTAGCTAGTGACAGTAGACATCAAGTAGCTGCTCAAGAGTGTAGTGCAGTAGTTAGTGACTCTGTAGTAGCCTCGTATTGCACGGACGCCGATCCGGCGGTAGTGCCATCTAGTGCCAGTGTTGTTAATCCACTGCGTGCCGAGTCTGCGCCGCTTACTTCACTACGCGGCCCGCGCAAGCGCAGTAAACTAACCGTAGCAGACGTTGCCCACATTCGCGCACCTGTCGAGCGCCGCAAGCAAAAACTGTTTGTGACTCTCTTCATAGAAAATAAGACTGTGCAATTTCAGCTTGATACTGGTTCCGCTGTCACATTAATAAATAAAGATACTTATGAACTTCTGGGTTCACCAAAATTGTCGCCGTGTCAACATGTGCTAACGGCGTATACTGGTCAAAATATTCCCGTGCTAGGAATGTGTAGCCTGCCTGCCTCTTTTCAAGGTGTAACAAAAACAGTTGCTTTTGTAGTTCTTCAGGCCAAATCGACACAGAATATTTTTGGACTAGATGCATTCGACTTGTTTGGTTTATCAATTCAAAGAGATGTGCTTCAAATTTCGTCAATAGTGCCTCAGGATAAAATCAATGCATTGTGTGACAAATATAGTGACTGGTTTCGCCGGAACTAGGTTGTGCAAAAGACTTCGTGGCACATTTAACTTTAAAAGAATCTGCAGTTCCAAAATTTCGTAAAGCTAGACCAGTGCCTATCGCCTTGCGTGATACAGTTGCCGAAGAACTTAAACGTTGGCAAGATAGTGGGGTGATTTCTCCTGTTTCTGCGAGTCAGTGGGCCTCGCCTATAGTAATTATACCCAAGCCGTCAAGAAAACTTCGTCTCTGTGCGGACTTCAAATCAACAGTGAACAGTCAAACAATTGTGGACACTTACCCCCTGCCCAGACCTGAGGAACTGATGGACAAATTAGGACAGTCTCGCTTCTTTTCTGATTGATTTAGCAGAGGCATACTTACAAATTCCACTTGATGACGAGTCAAAAAAGTTTTTCGTCATTAATACTCACATGGGCCTTTTTCAATTTCAACGCCTACCCTTTGGCAGTTCTTCCGCCCCGCTATTTTTCAGCGTTTTTTGGAACAGCTGACAGTTTCTGTACCGTGTTGTTCGAACTATTTAGATGATATTGTGGTATCCGGACGTACAGTTGAAGAACATTTAGCAAACCTGGAGTGCCTTTTCAAAGTTTTGTCTGCAGCAGGTCTACGTTGTAATAAAGCAAAGTGTTCATTTTTTCAAACTGAAATAGAGTACCTAGGCCATGTGATTAATGCCCAAGGAATCCATCCCTTACAGTCACATCTTCGAGCAATCAAAGACTTGCCTCCTCCTAAGAATGTGCACGAATTGCAAGCAGTGATGGGAAAGCTTAACTATTATTTCAGATTTATTCCCAATGCCTCTCAGATTGCAGCTCCACTGCATCACTTATGTAGGAAGAATGTTCCTTTTGTATGGTCTACAGATTGCCAAGTTGCCTTTGACAAACTAAAGTCTGCACTACTCAGTGATGCATGTTTGATTCCCTTTGACCCACAGAAGCCTGAAGTGTTAGCAGTTGACGCCTCGTCGTACGGTCTGGGTGCCGTACTGTCGCATCGTATTGGATGTCACGATCGTCCTATTGCCTTTGCATCCAAGCTACTGACGCCGACACAACAGAATTACAGTCAGATAGAAAAGGAGGCCTTAGCAATCATTTACGGCGTCACAAAGTTTCATCATTATCTCTATTGCAGAAAATTTTATTTGTTGACTGACCACAAGCCTCTCACGTCGTTGTTCTCACCCACAAAGCCGATTCCGCCGCGAACGGCACAAAAGCTTCAGAGATGGTCCTTGATATTGTCTAATTATCAGTATGAGATTTTGCACCGACCTACCACTAAACATGCTAACGCGGACACACTTTCCCGACTTCCGGTTGGCCAGGATGTATCATTTGATTCTTCAGAAATGGCATGTTGTCAGATAGACTCCAGAGATGCTTCCGCTGTCGCAGACTTTCCTTTGAACTCTCGTCGGGTTGCACGGGAAACAGCTGCGGATGCAGACCTAAGTGTGGTAGCAAGTTTTGTTCGCTTTGGTTGGCCTGCCAGAGCCAAAGACATTGATCGGCCTCTGGTTCGACGTTATTTTGCACAACGTCATGCATTATCCTTAAGTCAGGGTGTTCTGTTGTTGCATACCGACAACGACCAAGCAAGAGTGATTGTTCCTCGTTCCCTGCAACGTGAAGTGTTACGCCTCCTGCATCAAGGACATTGGGGCATTGTTAGGACAAAGCAACTGGCCAGACGTCATTGTACCTGGGTTGGTATGGACGCTCAGATAGAGAGCATGACATCACAGTGTACAGTTTGTGCGGAGCATCTGGCGGCTCCTCCACAGCGTTTCTCAGACTGGCCACGCCCCAAGGGACCATGGCAACGTTTACATATTGACTTTGCCGGACCTTTCTGGAATACGCGCTGGTTAATTGTTGTAGACGCATTCAGCAAGTTTCCTTTTGTGATTTCCATAAACTCAACGACAGCTTCTAGTACAATCAGTGCCTTAACATCAGTGTTTTGCAACGAAGGCTTGCCTGAAACTATCGTCAGTAACAATGGACCTCAGTTTGTTAGTGCGGAATTTCAACAGTTTTGTCGTGTGAATGGCATTCAGCATATCACCACCGCCCCTTTTCACCCTCAGTCCAATGGTGAAGCAGAACGTTTCGTTCGAACATTCAAGTCTCACATGGAAAAGATGAAAGGTCAGAACTCCAGGCAGCAAGCTCTTCACCTTTTCCTGTCTACGTATCGGTGCATGCCACGTGACGGCCCGTCTCCTGCCGAGCTGCTACACGGCCGCCGTCACCGCACTCTCCTTCACCTGCTGCAGCCTCCCACGCACCGAGTCGGTTCGTATGGCGCTACGCGTTTTCAGGTTTACACGCCGGTGCTGTACATGGTGTTTGCTGGAAACAAGAAGAAACTATGGATGCCGGGCATCATTCAGCACGTGCTCGGTAGCAATATGTATGTTGTACGTTCTTCCACAGGGTCGGAGCTGCGGCGCCACGCAAACCAATTGCGTCTGCATAGGCCGCGCGATCCTGTCTCCGGTTTCTTGATTCCAGACCCAGTTCACCGCCAGGGAGCACAACCACATCGTTCGTCCCCGGACTACGAGATCCCTATGGAGGTGGACGCGCCTCCTACGCAGTCCGCCTCTCCGCCTCCGTCGCCGCCACAGCTGACAGCATCACCGAGAGGGACTCCGGGACCGTGCGGGCCCCCCCAGCTTGGGCCACGCACCTCAGAAGAAGATGACCTGCTCAATCTGGGCGGCAGGGTGCGCCCTTCCCCAGGTTTCGGTGGGTTCCCTGGAGGATCGCAAGGCGGATGCCGGGGCGCGGACGGCGTCTCGATCCCAGCCTCAGCTACGACGCCCGTCCCACCAGTAACGCCCCCGCCCAGGCCCTCCTCCCAGTGCCGTCGCCGTGGCCCTCAGCCCTACGCCACGACGGCGCGGCGGTTTGGGGGGGAGGGGTGTGGTGTCGCACAAGTACAAAGTGCGCGACACCTACTTTCGCCGCGCGCCGCCATGCACACACGGCGCGGCGTTCTCAGGACAGCCACGAGCGCCCTTTGCTGCAACCCCGCTCGTGGCCACCACGGAAAGACATCGGCACTTCGGACGGAGATAGCAACCAGTTAGGACCTTCGTAATCAGATAGGCACCAGTGAAGACTTTGCTATTGTACAGGCACTAGGCAGGCCTCTAACAACTATGTATCAACATTCTGCAGTACTATGTAAAAGTTAAGTATTGTTACATTCTGTGCAATATATATCTATTTCTAATTTACTCTAGTGTTTATAGTTTCTGGCTGCTCCCCTCCGTACCTGCACCAGCGTGCTATTTTTGTTCCTGTGTCGGGCTCATTCCACTCGGCTACCGACACCTACGACGAGGCTGGGACACAAATGCGGCGACGAAGTTGGGACACAAAAGGATCTCCCATGTACTTTATTACCTATTGATGTAGGTCGGCCGGCCGCGGTGGTGAAGCCGTCTATGGCGCGCCAGTCACAGTCTGCACGACCACTACGGTCGGGGGTTCGAATCCCCCCCTCTAGCATGGATATTTGTGCCATCCTTAGTATTAGCTAGTTCATAAGTACTTTGTAAGTTTAGGGACTGATGACACCGTATTTAAGTCCCAAAAGCTCTCCAAACATTTGAACATTTTTTTATGTAGGTCTCTTTGTGTTGCGTTCTTCTTCTTACTTACAGATCATTACGATGAAATTGTACGCCTTGCGTTCAGTAGTGACTTATTGACCCACTTTAGGTTACGGTAGTAACACTAAAAGTGGGCCTTTGCGATCGTTTTTTGACAGCTCGTAATTTAAATAAAAATAACGGCTTAACCTGACACGAAAATTGAATAACCGAATTTGTAGAGGAGAAAATTCTCTACATCTTTGCTCTCTCAGGGATTTATTTTTTTTATTTTTTTTTATTATTTTTTTTTTAATATCTCGTATCGTTTCAGAGATATTTGCAAAAATAACGGCGATTTTGGGATGTATGTCCGTCTCTCCGTAACGTGTTCCCCGTTTTTTACACGAACCGTTCAACCAATCAACACCAAATTTTACAGACATAATTGTAGGCCGACAGACACCAGAACCTCCCTTTTTCAAAATTTTCGGACAAAAAATACGGCAGTAATGTCCAAAAACGCCGTTTGTAATATAATTGTAATTGAAAATGAACGGTTCATCTGACACGAAAATTGAATAACCTAATTGGTAGAGAGGAAAAGTTTCTACAACTTCGCTCTATTATGTTTTTTTTTTCATATCTTGCATCGTTGCAGAGATATTTGCAAAAATAACGGTGATTAGACGATGTCTGTCTGGTTGTAACGTGTTCCCACTTTTTAGGTCGAACCGCTCAACCGATTGGCATCAAATTTTACAGACATCAATGTTGGCTGCCAGAGACCAGAACCTCGCTTTTCAAACATTTCCGACAAGAAATACGTTAGTAATAACAAATAAAGGTCGTTCGTAATGTAATTTTAATTGCATATAAACCGTTCATCTGAGGCTAAAATTGAATAACCGAACACGTAGAGGAGAAGAATCTCTACAGCTTTTTTTTTTTTTTCTTATATATATATATATATATATATATATATATATATATATATATATATATATATATATATATATATATATATATCGTATCGTTTGAGAGATATTTGCAAAAATAACAGAGTTTTGACCCACTCCACTGAATTAACGAAAACCAGCGGTTAGCAGATGTCACGTGACATTCCTCGCCCAGAACTCTCTCTGGCATAATCCATCTTGCATTGCGTATTTGATGATTTTCTTATTTTATTTTACACGTTTTCATTGCAAATCAATGGCGCACTGAAGAATTAACAAAAACACGTCGTTCTTCGTACGAAAAATGATAATCTAGTGTCTACTAATGCCATATTAGCATCAGTTAATAACAGTCATCAACAGTATGAGATTAAAAAACTTATAAAACTACAAATCTAAAGTGGGCCGTAAAACACGTCAGTGCGATTTTTTTCCTCTTCTTTATGTCTATCACTTATGGTTCCAATGCTGAAGATATATTTGGTTTACTTTTTCCCTTTGTGGGAGTGTAAGTTTCTTCATCTGTTGTATTTCTGTTACGTCACAGCAAAACAGCCCTTCAATTGCAGAAGTTTCTGTTTTGGTACTTTCGATAGGATCTGCGATACGGTGGGTTGAAGGGGCAGCACTAAAAAGGAAAAAAAAAAAAAAAAAAAAAAAAAAAAAAAAAAAAAAAAAAGAAGTAAAAGAAAAAAGAAAAAAAAAGTGGCTAAAGCGTCTCGCTGCGGAGCACGCGGTTGCTCGCCGTGGACGTTCGAGTCCTCCCTGGGGCATGGGTTAGTTTACCTAGGTTTAAGTAGTTTGTTAGCTGCGGACTGATCACCACGCAGTTTGGTTCGATAGATTTACAGACATTTGAACATTTGAAAAAATTGTTTACTACTAATAACGTAAATGTAAGTTTAATGAAAACATTCAAAATCATTTTAGGAATTGTTGCACAGACAGAATTATAACCTGCCCCTTTCTCTTGTACGATAGCCTCCATTTTAAAAGCTACATCCAAGCGCAAGGACGGCACCTTGAAACAGAGTTGTATGAGATGTTTCCAATTATTTTTTGACTGCCATAGCAAGGACTAACTTTCGAGTCCCAGTATTCCCACGGATGTTTCTTTCGTGAGAACTCGACTCTGCCTCACAAGACCAACGGAGGAGGAGCTCCAGACCACGAGATGCAGAAACGGCAGGGAGAGCGGTTTTCTGAACGTCTTTCCATATGACGTCATTGGCAGACGATGACAGAGCGATCGGTCGGTATACCTGAATTCATCATAGGTATTTTTGGAAAATATTTCTTAAATAAATACCACCACGTCAAAGCTACCAAACTGTGTGGACATTATATGCAAGGGTTGGGACTTTAATAGTTGTAACACTATTGTAGAGACACTATGCAATGAAATCTACTATCTTCACTGACAGCGCGCGTTGTTGACATACCTACCTTACCTCCGAGCAAATGGACTCGTCCGTCGTACGTCACTATGTTTTCTAAACAGGAACAACAAAACTAGATCAGGATTGAATGTGCCGGTCGCGGTGGCCGAGCGCTCTGCGGCGCGCCAGTCACGGTCTGCACGGCCACTACGTTCGGGGGTTCGAATCCACTCTCGGGCATGGATATTTGTGCCGTTCTTAGTATTAGCTAGTTCGTAAGTAGTTTGTAAGTTTAGAGACTGATGAACTCGTAGTTAAGTTCCATAAGCTCTAGAAACATTTAAACATTTCAGGATTGAATATGCGACAGCTCGTACAGCACGACAGTGTCATCAAGATTTTCGAAAGGTGTGCGGAGAATCGGTATTGCCGTTCAGAACAGTGGCACGATAGGTAAAAGCCTTCAACGATAGTCGGCAAACTGTGACAGACGTGCATTGGGCGACTCTGAAGAAGTGCATACGGTCGCCGCGTTAGTGGACAGTGATCGACGCCAGACGATTCGTGAACTCGCTGTGCTCACTGTGCTTCGCATCCTGAAGGAACGTTTTGGCATGCGAAAATATCATCACGATGGGTTCCGCATGAATTGACGAAAATGCTGATTTGGGTGCGTTACGACGCTGCACAGACGTACTTGGACCACTATGAGCGCGACGGAGAGACTTTCTTACGCCGTATCGTAATACTGCATTAACATGGGCCACATCGTACGAGCCAACACTGAAACGCCAGTCCAACGAAAGGCGTCATTATGGGTCACTGGAAAAGCCGAAAGTACGCTTGGCTTTAGCATGGTGTAAGTTGTGATGATTCTGACACATTGCGTTCCTTCACGGCAGATCGTCAATGAACAGTATTACTGCTCGTTTTTGGAGCATTACCTGTGACGTGCTTTGCGAAAGGAGCGCAACCCACCCATCACTTTGCACGACAATGCGCGGGCGCATATAGCGCAAGCTGTGGCTACTACTGTAACATCCACCTACTCCCTGGACTGCTTGTGATTTTGATTTGATTCCAAAAATCAAGGACCCACTTCGCGCCACTCGCATCAGAACTGTTCCAGAGATTCGACAGACAGAAGACCGCTCCATTTACACCAACAACCGAACAGGTTCTGCTAACGGTATACTAGGCCTTCCACATCGCTGGTGACTACTTTGAAGGACGGTAACAGGTGCAAACGTGTAATGCTTTTGTATTGATTGAGAATAAATGTTCACCACTATTTAATCTCCAACCCTCGCAATATGAGGATAAGTAAGCCTGTAATTTGTAAGAGCAAACTTTACATGCACTAGGCGTTGCCTTCTTTTATTAAGAAAGTAGTGGAAAGTTTTGGCATATTTAGAGCTAATGATTTTGTCAGTGTAGACAATTTTGGCGTACACCAAATTCAATGACTTCAGCTACATAGTACGTCATCGAATCTGAGGGTTTATTATTTTTTTTTAAAATAAGCCCTTATGAAGGTAGTCTCCATGATCTAACTCTGTGTAGAAGTTAAAGAAGTATAATGTGAACATTATGGGGAGCTTGTAGACGTTGATAAGTAAGTGACATTATAATTTATCAGATCATAGGATGATAACCCTGTGATGCTGGTGTGAGAGACATTGTAAGTTGGTGGCATGAAGGAAAGAGGGGGACGGGAGGGAGAGGCTTGAGCATAGAACCTCACTGTTTAACAAGCCGAAGGCAACCCTGCTTCCAGTATTCCTGTGACTGTGACAAGACCATCTAATGTATCAAGTTCATCGTTCGAGTTGAAGCACTTCCCTCTGAGCTATTTTTAGCGGACCAAACAGATGGAAGTAACAGGGATTCTTAAGTTGCTTCCACTTGGCCAGTACACGTTGTGTGACCCTGGATACGTGTGGACTTGGGTTATCATGGTGCACAATCACTACCTCCGTAAGCAGACCGTATGCTCTTGATGGACTTGCGTAGGCTATGAAGTATGTGATAGTTCACGTCACTGTTAATGGTTTTCCCGTGCCAGAGGAATTCGACGAGTATCGGACCTCGGGCGTCGAAAAGGCGATGAACAAAACATTGTCTGCTAAGTGCACAGCCCCGAATATTTCAGGGGGAAGTGACGATGCAGTCTTTGCGTCCCTAGATGACACACTACGTTATCCCAAAGCATATTCTAGTTTCAAGTTGAAATTTCTATATATGGCACACCAGCATGTTAGCCATCTGCGAATTAACACGGAAATGTCCAATGGGGCCGTCCGCCGTGGCCGAGGGGACTGAGGCGCGTCAGTCACGGTCTGCACGGCCACTACGGTCGGGGGCTCGAATCCCCCCTCGGGCAAGGATATTTGTGCCATAAGCTATAGATACATTTGAACATTTGGATGTCCATTGGGAAACTAGAGTAGACGGATTGAGGATTTCACCCAAAAACGTTGACGTTCTTATTTCGAACTCAGAATTGTTCATTAGTTTTATGTTACAAAAGTCAAACACTCAGCTGTGTGAGTTTTACGAAACGATTAGAAAATGAAATTTTTAAATGGTGTCAAGTGCGTATCCCACACCTGACATGTGAAACGCTTTTAAATATCAGGTAACATTGAATCACGCTTACGTTTCAAATCTTGTTTTCTTACTTAAGGCTTACGAAAATACCATTAACACAAGAAAAACGCATAGAAACAATAACTATGGCAGGAGAACGAATCACGAGCGTCAGAGATACGGATTGCAACAGTCGAGATCCGAAGAGGTCGCCAGTTTATCACACAGAATCTGCCAATAATTTTTTTTTATTTTTTTATTTTTTTATTTTTATTTTATTTTTTTTTTTTTTTTCAAAATTCCGGACAACAATTTCCGTAGGAGTTAAACCAAATGATGGAGAACCAAAATCCGTCACACATGAAGCAACAAAGATTTAGCTAACATCATCTTACAAGAATTCTTAACATTACATTTCTCACCTATCATACGAATATGAGGTCAGTCATACCACCATAATTCTTATGTTATCTCAGCACGGATCGCATCCGTACAAAATTAAACTGTTTCTGTACTCGAATCAGGATGCACCCAAACTGTTGGGTATAACTGCAGATTAACTGGCGCAGCAACTGCACGTAATCCCCCGTTTTTCCTACATCTACATTCATACTCAGCAATCGACCATGAGGTGCGTGGCGGAGAGTACACTGTACCATTACTACGCATTTCCTTTCCTACTCCATTCCCAAATAGAACGAGAAAAAAACAATGCCTATATGCTTCCGTCCTAATTTCTCTTGTCATTGTGACCACTGCGCGAAATGTAAGTAGGTGGCCGCAAGATCTTACTCAGCTTCAAATTCCGCCCCTCTAAATTTCGTCAACAGAAATTCACGAAAAGAATGTCGTCTTTCCTCCAGCGATCCCCAATTGTGTTGCCGGAGCATTTCCGTAACACTCGCGCATTGGTCGAACCTACCAATAACAAACCTAGCTGCTCGCTTCTGAACTGCCTCTATGTCTTATTTTAAACTGATCTGCTGCGGGTCCCAAATACTTGAGCAATACTCAAGGCGTGGTCGTACAAGCGTTTTATACGCGGCCTCCTATACAGATGAAGTACATCTTCCCAAAATTCTCCCAATAAACCGAAGTCGGCTGTCCACCTTACTCACAACTGTCCTTATATGTTAGTTCCATTTCATATCGCTCTGCAATGTTACGCCTAGATATTTGAACGACGCGACTGCATCAAGAAGCTCACTACTAATGCTGTATTAGAATAATATGGGATTGGTTTTCCTACTCATGCGCATTACCGTACATTTTTATGCATTAAGGGCTAGCTGACATTCTTCACACAAACTAGAAATTTAGTCTAAGTCATCCTGTATGCTATTACAGTCGGTTAAAGACGACACCCTCCCATACACCACAGCATCATCAACAAACCGCCGCAAATTACAAGTTACTCTGTCCATCAAATCGTTTATATAGATAGAAAATAATTACGGTCCTATCCCTCTACCCTGGGGCACGCCTGACGATACACTCGTCTCTGATGAACACTCGCCGTCGAGAACATCGTATTGCGTTCTATTACCTTGGAAGTCTTCCAGTCAGTCACAAATCTGTGAACCTATTCCATTCAGCTCGTGTATTAATTAGCAGTCTGCAGTGTGGGACCGCGTCAAAAGCCTTTTTGAAGTCGAGAAAAACACAATCCTCCTATTGTCCTTCATCCATGGCTCGCAAGATGTCATGTGATAAAAGGGCAAACTGAGTTTCCCATGAACGATGTTTCCTGAACCCGTGCTGGTTCGTAGAAAGAAGCTTTTCCGTTTTGTGACACAACAACACAGTGACCAACGGTGCTTTCCAGTCATGTGTGCGTACAGGGTGATATATAAAACGATGCTTTATGTATTTTTCCTCATTATTTGTATTTTTTTGTAATTTATTGTGTATTTGTATATTTTGTTTCTGTGATATATTTGCATTGTCCTGCCAATTTCCATATATGTCAAAAACACGCTGGGTTAGCAAGGGCTTTGCTATTGTATAGAATCATCTTTGAGTAGGGAGCTTTTTATCGCTGGTAGCGCAGAAGCGCACAGCGAGAAGGAGTCGTTGTTGAGAAGTAGCGGCGGACAGACGCATTGTGTGCTCAATGGTGTACGGAAAAAGTAAGTGAAGGAGAATGCATGTTGGATTGGCACTAGTGGAGGAGACGGCGAAGAGGCAATATTATTTATTCATACGGCCACAGCTTAAATAATTAATAAATGCATCAAGAGGAATGCTGTGGGCCCTAAATTGTAATTAACATTCGTCGCCAAGAAGAGCCTGTATTTGCCAATTGTTAAGTGCCAACAGTCTTCAATCAGGAGCACCACGACGCACATCAAATTCAGTAAGATCTGTCCTGTTTGTCTTAGTATGTACAGCTAACCAGCGTATTAGTGATGATTGTTCAATAGCGAACACTGTTACTTGTGAACCTGTGTTTAAAAATCATTACCCATAGTCATTGTCCAGACAGGTTCCTTCCTCATCCATTGTTTTTCCGAGGATATTCACAAAGTTATACAAAACTAAAAATCAGAGTCATTAAAGACAATGTGACAGTCGTTAATAAAAAATGTGTTCAGAAAAGTTTTACTAAATGTAGCTCATGCCAGTGTTGCTGATCAATAGGTTTGCTAAGTTGAACGAAACTGCTAGATTAACTTTCAATTTCAAAAGATATTTCAATAACAGTGTAAAAGATTAATTGTTTTCCACTGCATATTATTTTGAGGTAAAGTTTGTTTTAACTTGCAAGTACTGACTAGTGAGAATAGTAATTGTTTACAAGTGTTTGAATGCTAATAATTCCTGGTTAAAGATAGAGCAAAAGTTAATCAGAAGGTTAAATGGTTCTTTTCTAAATATTCAGTGTTAGCACGACAAGTCATTAATAAATTTTTTGAGCTTTCCATTAGTATAGTTAATAGTTCAGTCACAACTTGATTATTGCTAAAGCGCGTGGCATACTCACTGTAGAATAGGTTCTGGTACTTATATAAACAATTAATTATTTGAAGCTGTAAATAGTAAGTATTAAGGTGAGAGTTTTGCATGATTTGCTACATGTTGCATTTGCGCGGCAATGGCTTGCATTTCGCTGTCTTACAATGAACCCTGTGTTAGTAAACTATTTCTCAGTAATTAGTATATTGTCAGTGTCTTTTGTACCGAATTTGACTCGCACCCTCTGATTTTCTGCCCACCCAAATTTTACGTAATATTTCACGTTTTTAATTAACTTTTCTATTATTGACATCCCACCAAATTATTTGCTCGTACATCGAGCTGGCGACCGTAAATCAATAAGTTATTCACTTTTTCCAAATTAATCCCTGTGTTCCGTTTGTTCCGCAATTTTTTTCATTTAAACATTAATAATTTTATTCCAAATTTTACCTTCCACTTTCTTTATTCCTATCGATCGTTGTTGTTTACCAAAGAGGTGCAGCAACGTTCCGGTTATAGCCTCCACTACATCATCGGCTTCATTACCGATAGCTTTTCCACCAAATTAAGATAATTAGGCACACGGGTCATTTTTCTAATTATCATATTCTAACCGGTGGTGTAGGACGGGCAGGGTTATAGTTTCAAGGAAATTTACTATATTCGAAATGAGAATATGCTCCAAACTTTTACAGGAAACTGATGTCAACGATATTGGCCTGTAATTATGTGGGTCAGTTCTCTTTCCTTTCTTATAAACGGGAGTCACCTACGATTTTTTCCAATCACTAGGAACTTTGCGCTGAATTAAAGATTCGCGATAAATGCAAGCAAAGTAAGGGTCCAATGCCGCAGAATACTCTTTGTAAAACCTAACTGGTATTCCATCCGGACCAGCAGACTTTTTCGTATTTAGCTCTCTCAGTTGCTTCTCTACGCCGGAAATACCTTTTACTATGTCCTCCATCTCGGAATTAGTACGTTGATTAAATGATGGTACATTTGTGTGGTTCTTCTGCGTGAAAGATTTCTTAAAGGTTAAATTTAGAACTTCAGCTTTCAGTTTGCTTTCTTCTATTACTACCCCGGAATGATCAACGAGTGACTGGATAGTGGGCTTTGACCCGCTTATCGATTTTACATAGGAGCAGAATTTTTCGTATTCTCGGAAAGATCTTTTGCTAAGGTTTGACTGTGGTAATTATTGTATGCATCGCGCATCGATCTTTTTATAGAGGCACGAATCTCTACTAACTATTGCCTGCCATAATTTGCGTTTTCTTTCTTTGAACCGAGAGTGCAACAGTCTTTGCTTTCTCAGTAGCTCTCTAACATTGTTATTATACCATATCCTTAATCGACTTTATGTACAATGCATTTAAATTTAGTTGTTTGTTTGTTTGTATAGTCTATGGGACTTAACTAAGGGGTTATTAGTCCCTAAACTTACAAACTACTTATGAACTACTTACGAACTAGGACGGCACAAATATCCATGCTCGAGGGGGGATTCGAACCCCCAACCGTAGTGGCCGTGTAGATCGTGACTGGAGTGCCTTAGTTCCCTCGGCCACCGCGGCCGGCTAAATTTAGTTCACAATTCCTCTACATCCATAGTACAGGAACTAAACGATGCCCATTCATTTTATACGTGAGATCCTAAGAATTGCTTATCATTTTTATCTACTCATTGTAAATGAGTGCGGTAAAATATAGCCGAATGTGTTAGTGACAGTTCATTAGGACTGCGTTCAGAAGATATCATTAACACTCCGACATAACAGACAGGCTATCGAACCACTCCCATTATAACCCTATCCGTCCTACACCACCGGTTAGTATACGATAATTACAAAAATGACCCGTGTGCCTAATTAGCTAAATTGGGTGGATAAGCTATCGGTAATGAAGTCGATGATGTAGCGGAGGCTATGACCGGAACGTTGCTGTACCTCTTTGGTAGGCAACAACGATCGATAGGAGCAAAGAAAGTGGAAAGTAAAATTTGGAATAAAGTTCTTAATGTTTAAATTTAAAAAAATGCGGAACAAACGGAACAAATCGGTTACTTTGGAAAATGTGATTTACGGTCGCCAGCTCGTTGTACGAGAAAATAATTTGTTGGGATCTCAATAATAGCAAAATTAATTAACAACGTGAAAAATTACGTAAAGTTTGGGTGGTCAGTGCAATCGGAGTATGCACGTCAAATCCGCTAGAAAAGACACTGACAATATACTAAATATTGAGAAATAGTTCATTAACCCACTCCCATGAACCACAGACATTGCCGAGGTGGGGTGGCTTGCGTGCCTCAACGATACAGATAGCCGTACCGTAGGTGCAATCACAGCGGAGGGGTATCTGTGGAGAGGCCAGACAAACGTGTGGTTCCTGAAGAGGGGCAGCAGCCTTTTCAGTAGTTACAGGGGCAACAGTCTGGATGATTGACTGAGCTGGCCTTGTAACATCAGCTAATGTGGCTTTGCCACACAGCTACTGCGAACGGCTGAAAGCAAGGGGAAACCACAGCCGTTATTTTTCCCGAGGACATGCAGCTCTACTGTATGAACATATGATGATGGCATCCTCTCGGGTAAAATATTCCGGAGGTAAAATAGTCCCCCATTCGGATCTCCGGGCGGGGACTACTCAGGAGGATGTGATCATCAGGAAAGACAATACTGGCATTCTACGGGTCGGAGCGTGGAATGTTAGATCCCTTAATAGAGTAGGAAAATTAGAAAATTTAAAAAGGGAAATGGATAGGTTGAAGTTAGATATAGTGGGGATTAGTGAAGTTCGGTGGCAGGATGTACAGGATTTCTGGTCAGGTAAGTACAGGATTATAAATACAAAATCAGTTGGGGGTATCACAGGAGTAGGATTGATAATGAATAAGAAAATAGGAATGCGGGTAAACTACTATGACCAGCACAGCGATCGCATTGTCATTGTCAAGATAGATACGAAGCCAATACCGACAACAGTAATACAGGTTTATATGCCAACTAGCTCTGCCAATGATGAGGAGATAGAAGAAATATATGAGGAGCTAAAGGAAATTATTCAGACAATTAAGGGAGAGGAAAACTTAATTGTTATGGGAGACTGGAATTCGGTAGTAGGACATGGAAGGGAAGGGAAGATAGTGGGTGAATATGGTCTGGGCAAAAGGAATGAAAGAGGAAGCCGCCTGGTAGAATTTTGCACGGAACATAATTTAGTTATAACAAACACCTGGTTTAAGAATCACAAAAGAAGGTTGTATACGTGGAAGAGACCAGGAGACACCGGGAGATACCAGATAGATTTTATAATGGTAAGACATAGATTTCGGAACAAGGTTTTGAAGTGTAGGACATACCCAGGGGCAGACATAGACTCTGACCATAACTTGTTGGTTATGAACTGTAGGCTGAAACTGAAGAAACTACAGAAAGGTAGGAAAATAAGGAGATGGGACCTAGATAAATTGAAGGAACCTGAAGTTCTTAAGAATTTCAGAGGGAGCTTCAGGCAACAATTGACAGAAACAGGGGAAAATAAAACAGTTGAGGAGAAATGGGTAAAATTGAGAGATGAAATAGTGAAGGCAGCAGAGGACAAAATAGGTAGGAAGGCAAGACCTACAAAGAATCCTTGGATATCACAGGAGATACTAAATTTAATCGATGAAAGGAGAAAGTATAAAAATGCAGTAAATGAAACAGGCAAAATGGAGTACAGACGACTAAGAAATGAGATTGACAGGAAGTGCAAAATGGCTAAGCAGGAATGGCTAGAAGGCAAATGCAAGGATGTAGAAGAATGTATAAATAGGGGAAAAATAGATACAGCCTACCGGAAAATAAAAGAAACATTTGGTGATAAGAAAAACAGCTCTATGAATATCAAGGACACTGATGGAAAACCAGTTCTCAGCAAAGAAGGGAAAGCTGAAAGGTGGAAAGAGTATATAGAGGGGCTCTACAAAGGAAATGAACTTCGAAACACTATTGTAGGAAGGGAAGAGGATGTAGATGATGATGAAATAGGAGATACTATACTGAGAGTTGAATTTGACAGAGCACTGAAAGTCGAAACAAGGCCCCTGGAGTAGATGATATCCCGTCAGAGCTACTGAAGTCTCTGGGAGAACCAGCCATGAAAAAATTGTTTCAATTGTGTGTAAGATGTATGAGACAGGTGAAGTACCCTCAGACTTTAAGAAAAATGTTATAATCCCCATTCCAAAGAAAGCGGGTGCAGACAGGTGTGAAAACTGCAGAACCATCAGTTTAATAAGTCATGATTGCAAAATATTAACACGAATTATACACAGAAGGATGGAAAAGCTGGTAGAAGCCGACCTCGGGGAAGATCAGTTTGGGTTCAGGAGAAATGTAGGAACACGGGAGGCAATACTCACTTTACGGCTTATCCTAGAAGATAGATTAAGAAAAGACAAACCAACATTTCTAGCTTTTGTAGATTTGGAGAAGGCTTTTGACAATGTTGATTGGAATAAACTCTTCAAGTTCTGAAGCAAGCAGGAGTAAAATATAGGGAGCGTAAGGTTATTTACAACTTGTACAAAAACCAGACAGCGGTTGTCAGAGTTGAAGGGTATGAAAGGGATGCAGTGGTTGGAAAGGGAGTAAGACAGGGTTGTAGCCTTTCCCCAATGTTGTTCAATTTGTACATTGAGCAAGCTATAAAGGAAATCAAGGAGAAATTTGGAGAAGGAATTAAAGTTCAGGGTGAAGAATTAAAAACATTGCGTTTTGCCGACGACATAGTAATTCTGTCAGATACAGCAAATGACCTGGAAGAGCAATTGAACGGAATGGACAGTGTGCTGAAAGGCGCATATAAGATGAACATTAACAAGAGCAAAACTAGGGTAATGGAGTGCAGTGTAAGAAAATCAGGTGATGCTGAAGGAATTAGATTGGGAAACGAAGCAATAAAGGAGGTAGATGAGTTTTGTTACTTGGGCAGTAAAATAACAAATGATGGTCGCAGTACAGATGATATAAAATGCAGAATGGCAATGGGTAGAAAGGCGTTTTTGAAAAAGAGAAATTTGTTAACATCGAATATTGATTTAAGCCTAAGGAAGTCCTTTCTGAAGGCATTTGTATGGAGTGTTGCCTTGTATGGGAGTGAAACATGGACAATAAGCAGTGTGGACAGAAAGAGGATAGAGGCTTTTGAAATATGGTGCTACAGAAAAATGCTGAAGATTAGGTGGGTGGATCGCGTAACTAATGAGGAGGTACTGAACCGAATTGGGGAGAAAAGAAATTTCTGGCATACCTTGACTAAAAGAAGGGATAGATTGGTAGGACACATTCTTAGACATCAAGGAATTGTGAATTTAGCGTTGGAGGGAAGTGTGTGGGGTAAAAATCGCAGAGGGAGACCAAGAGACGCGTATAGTAAGCAGATTCAAGTGGATGTGGGTTGTCGTTCTTATGAGGAGATGAAAAGGCTTGCTCAGGATAGAGTAGGTTGGAGAGCTGCATCAAACCAGTCTCTGGACTGAAGACCACAACAACAACAGTTCATTAACACAGGGGTTGCATATAAGACAGCGAAATGCAAGCCATAGCCACGCAAATGCAACATGCAGCAGATCATGCAAAACTCTCGCCTTAATACTTACAGCTTCAAGTAGTTAATTGTTTATTTAAGTACTATAAATTATTCAACAGCGAGTATGCCATATGCTTTAGCAATAATCAAGATGTAACTGAACTATTAACTGTACTAATAGCAAGCTAAAAAAAATGACTTGACGTGATAATACTGAATATTTAGAAATGAACTATTTAACCATCTGAATAACTTTTGCTCTCTCTCTTTAACCAGGAATTATTAGCATTTCAAACACTTACAATCACTATTTTCACTAATCAGTACTTGCAAGCAAAAACTTTTCCTCAAAATAATATCCAATGGAAAACAATTAATCTTTTTTCACATTTATTGAAATATCTTTTGAATTTCAAAGTTAGTCTAGCAGTTTCATTCCACTTAGCAACCTATTGATTAGCAACACTGGCATAAACTACATTTAGCAATACGTTTCTGAACAGATTATTATTAATGACTGGCACATTGTCTTTAATGACTTCGACTTTTAGTTTTCTATAACTTTGTGAATATTCTCGGTAAAACAATGGATGACGAAGGAAACTGTCTGGACAATGACTATGAGTAATGATTTTTAAACACAGGTTCTCAAATATCAGTGTTCACTATTAAACAAATATCACTAATACGCTGGTTAGCTGTACATGCTAAGACAAACTGGACAGATCTTACGGATTTTGGTGTGCGACGTGGTGCTGCTGATTGGAGACTATTGGCACTTAACAATTGGCAAACACAGGTTCTTCTTAGCGACGAATGTTAATTGCAATTTTGGGCCCATAGCATTCCTCTTGCTGCATTTATTAATTATTTGAGCTGTCCCCGTATGAATAACTAATATCGCCTGTTAGCCGTCTCCTCCACTAGTGCCACTCCAACACGAATTCTCCTTCACGTACTTTTGCCGTACACCATAGCGCGCACCGTCTCACGATTCCGTCTGTCCTCTCCCAAGTCACAACCACGACTCTTCTCTCGCTTTGCGCCTCTGCGCTACCAGCGATAAAAAACACTCTACTCAAAGATGATTCTATACAATAGGAAAGCCC
Source organism: Locusta migratoria (assembly GCA_026315105.1). Taxonomy (NCBI): domain Eukaryota; kingdom Metazoa; phylum Arthropoda; class Insecta; order Orthoptera; family Acrididae; genus Locusta; species Locusta migratoria. The sequence continues at coordinate 188,457,368 of CM048745.1, forward strand.
TTGCTAACCCAGCGTGTCTACTACATTTCCATTATTATTTTTCACATATACGGAAATTATCAGGACAATGCAAATATGTTATAGAAACAAAACATACAAATACATAATAAATTACAAAAAATACAAATAATGAGGAAAAATACTAAATTATCGTTTTATATTACGTACTGTACGCACACATGAATGCCATTTGTAACGTCGGCTTACTCCCTGGTCGATCTCTAAAACTCACATTGACATCTTTTATCAGTACTATTAGTTATAACTCAAGAAGGAATACACTTATATGCTATTTTCAGAATAATGACATCCTCGTTTCTCCGGTGATATTCCCTGGCTGTCTGATACGTCAAATGACCACCATCTTATTAGAAGCCGGCCGCGGTGGCCGAGGGGACTGAGGCGCTTCAGTCACGGTCTACACGGCCACTACGGTCGGGGGTTCGAATCCCCCCTCGGGCATGGATATTTGTGCCGTCCTTAGGATTAGCTAGTTCATAAGTAGTTTGTAAGTTTAGGGACTGATGACCCCGTAGTTAAGTCCCTTAAGCTTGACAAACATTTGAACATTTTCTTATTAGAAAAGTAACAAGTCGACTATCGAGGTGGCCGCATGTTGGTAACATAGCCTTTTAATTTTCCCCCTCCCTTTCGTCACGTGCAGGGAATTTGTTTTACTATTCGCTACTTCGTTTTGATACCGAGTGGGTGCGTCCGGACTTTCGAAACAGTCTGTGTATCCAAAAGGTGCGTAAGGCTGCGCACCCGTATTCCCTCTTTTCAATCCGAGCACTTTTTTTCTTTGTCATGTAGTACTATAGTTAAATAATTCTATGTTCTCTGTAAGTTATATGCTACCAATATTGAAATATTTCTAATCGAATAAATACGGCCTTTGCGATTCGTTACTAATACTCATACTATAACAAGTGATTTTCGTTCCAAAAATTTTAACTTTGCTATGATTTAAGCATCTTATAATGCTGGGTCTGATAAATACCATTAGGGAGAAGAGCTGAAAATACCAAAGAACTATATCGCGAACTGGCTGAAACTCTAGCGTTGTTCACGTATTTATTTGCTCGTATTTCGTATTAGTGTTTCAAGTTTTCCCTCATCTGTAAATATCCTCCTCATAATCTGTATTTATTTCTGTCACCCTTTATTCGCCTCCTCCTCCCCATCTACCCCAACAGTCCATGACCTCCTTCTCCTCCTACACAATCCTCCTGTTCGTCCGTCCTCGATATCGCCAAGGATGCATGTAATGCACAGTAAAAGTCTTACATTACATATTTAATACAATTTTAGCTTAGTCCTCCTCCTCCTCCTTTCCACTCTATTCGACTTTTTCTACCGCCACTTCCTTCTGTTTCCTCCTCCTCTCTCTCTCTATCTCTCTTTCTTTCTCGCTCTCTCTCTCTCACACACACACGCACACACACACACACACACACACACACACACACACACACACACGTCGCCTCCTCCTTATTATCAGTCCCCTCTCACAATCATTACCTCCTTTATCAGACCATTTCCCTATCTATGAAAAATTACATAGCTTATGCCGGTGACCGGTCAAACGGTATCGAAATGCATTGCGAGGTACCCTCGACCATGTGTGATAGATTGACTCGCATTGTATTCAAAACTTTGTACAAAAAACACGTAGAAGTGTCAAATTTTATGATCGAGAGTACAAGCAAAACTTATGAATTTACAGTCTACCCAAATATTAGAACTTTCGTATATTTTTGTTGAACCTAGATAACTATAGAGCGCAAAGACGTAAAGACTTCTTCAAGCTCTTCAATCAAATGCGTCTTTTTTCTCTCTTAAATGACTACTTTACGTCTTGTGTTTAGTGATTCCTTTTGAAATGTCCCTGATTTCTCTTCCATCGTGGACTGTCTGTGGTGTAATTTCAACTCTCGTTGCATACGCTGATGTAGAAGAAGCGCTTACACGAAGATCATTTTGGTCAGTCTGCATTCATCCAGCCTTATTAGATTTCCATAGACGATTATCCTCGGCCTCTTAGTTATATCCGAAAAGCTGCTGGTCGGCTCAGTTTTTCTGCCAGGGTACTCAGCAGCAGCAGCCAGTAAAATCGGCTACATTTAATTAAGTTTAGGAGTTTAGGTTGTAAACGTCCCGTTTGGACAATAATTAGCTCCAGAAGAGAAAAACCCAAGATCTCAGTTTGATATATTTACGTCCGGTTTCAATGTACTTTACCATCATCTACTGGTCGCGTATAATTTTTACTAGCTGCAAGTACCCTGCTTTGATCCGAACGAAATTTTATGTAGGCATTGCCCTTATTCTTGTTTTGAAGGTCAATTGTGCAAAATGTCATCAAGATCAGTGCAAAGATATAGATTTACATGGACACACTGAAAACGCACTTGCACTTTTTATCAAATTTTCCGGTTCGTTTTCCAAAAAGAAATGTAACGATACCTGTTTAAGAAACTACCCCATGTAATTTTGTATACGTGTACCAAGTTTCACGTTATTTGGTTGTCTGGATCTTGAGTTATAAGAGAACAGACAACAATATACGTATAGAGATAGTGCGATAAACTTACGTATATAAAAGATAGAGTCTAAACCAAAGAAGTACAACACTGCATTTAGTAAAGATCTACTATCCACATGTTGCAGTATGTACTGCTAGTAAGTCTTAACAACTTTTTTAACTTTCATCTCGTCATGTGACCAGATGATTAGAGCAAGCACATAGAAGACGGTCGTTAATCATCGAACTACGATCTTGCCTTTTTTTCCTTTTGGAGCTAATTAATCATTATAGATCGTCACCTCCCTGCGATGTCGGGTAATTTCAAGAGAAGTGAAGCTTTTGCGTTTGTATTATTGATGAGAATGTCTGTTCCAGCTTATCTTCCCCATCTGCACCCTTACTTGTGAACTGGCTACCGTTACATCCCACAGTAGGCGACACCCCACAGTTAATCCACCTTTCTAATCGTAACTGATGGTCTTAAGTACCGACAAAACTCGCATAGAAGAAACACTCAATTTTTCCTGATTTTTCACACTTTCTATCATGTTTCCAATTTTTCTGTCCCTACAAACTGTACTCGAAATATTTCGAACATTATAAAAACATTTTTTTTTCGATAGACAAGGTTCAATATGAAGTGCAAATGAAACCAATCTTCATGATTTTGTTAAATGTACATTTTATTATGAATACAGATACAAAAGAATTCAATGAAGTATGACTGGCGTCGTGTGTTGAATGAGATGCTGGTCAGCTTCTGACGTTAGTGGCTGTATTTGCTGTAGCCTCCATAGCCTGAAGAGATACCTGCAGAGTAACCACCACTGTAGCCACTGCCGATGCCACCACTGTAGCCTCCACTATAACCGCCGCCGATGGCAGCACCATAGCCTGCACCATAGCCTCCTCCAATTCCTCCGCCAATGCCGCCTCCGAGTCCTCCTCCGATGCCACCACCGAGTCCTCCTCCGACGCCAGCTCCGCCTCCCACGACGACAGGCACCGGCTGGTTGACGACGACGGGCTGTGGTACCGGCACGGGCACCGGGCTAGGGACGCTGACGGGTACCGGGACCGGCCTCTGCACGGGCACAGGGTACGGCTGCGGCACGGGCACCGGGACCGGCCTGTTGACCGGCACCGTCACGGGGACCTTGACTGGCACCGGGACAGTGCGCTGCACTGGCACCGGGTACGGCACAGGCACCTGCTTGGTGATGGCGATGTTGGTCACCTGGCCGCCTCCAACGCCAGAGGCGATGCCGCCTCCGTAGCCGCCTCCGAAGCCGCCTCCGAAGCCGCCTCCGTAGCCACCACCATAGCCGCTGCCATATCCTCCACTGATGCCACCGCTGCTGTAGCTGCTGGCGCCGATGCCGTGGTCGATGGTCGATCCGTACCCACCGCCTCCATAGCTACCCAGCGAGCCAATCAGGCCCCGCTTCTCCACCTGCTTCTCCTCGGCTACAGCCAGTCCGAACAGCAACACACACACCTAGATGTAGCAGTAAAATGAAATAAATTTAAAAATAGTAACCATATATTCATTTTTTAACTTCCATGATGCATCGCGGTCACATCGCTGCTAATCTGATGATAAGGTGTTTACCATACCGATAAGTAGCACCTGAAGATGACGAGCAGAAACATTTTGCAGTTTTCACTACAAATCTGTCGCTACCGTTAACCGTGGAGGGAGTTAAACTCTGGAAAATCCGCAAACAGTACACATAATGATTTCATTATTCAAATTGTGAAAGTCTCACTTCTTCGTTCGTGAACTGAGTGGTTTTAGTACTAATATTTGATTTTATCTGTGAGACCAGCAAATACTCTTGGACTATGTAATAACTTGACACTCAACATAGATGTAATGGCGAATATATATAGTGTGGAGGGGGCGGGAAGATTAATGTGAAAATATGTTGTATTAAGTAGGCACTGCATGATATTCTGTATCAGTGTCGCTACTGCTCATTTTCAGAGGACAATTATCGCTGACTCCTATTTTAGCTAAAAAAAATTACTAGGAAGTATGAATCATTCATTAAATAATTCAGATAGTATATTTACTTTTTTCTTTATATTCATTATTTTGGGAGGAGCTCTAGTTCCCTGCTCTAAAGCCCACCCCGACCACTCACCCCCGCCCAACCCATTTATATGCGCCGCTACGTAGATAACTACGTATTCTCAACTGGAGGTATGTTTTCCGTGAAGCAGTGAAGTACTGATAGAGGATTTTGGAGTCTTCTAAAGAAAAGGATACTCGGATAAAGTATACGAGAGTGGAGAGTTCAGCTGTAGATGATTGTGGGCAGACAAACGAAGGTACAAGCAAAGTAACTACAAGAAACCTTACAGTGAGAAACTTTGAGTAATGCACCGAAGAAATACTTTGGACTAAATAAGGAAGTAAAAAAGGGCTTAGGGTATCAATCCCTTAGGAATGAAGTAAACAGTAAGTGGTGAAAGCTAATGAGAAATAGCTTCCTGAAGGATGTTAAGTAATTATGAAAAAGTCATCTGAAGGGCTGCACAGCGTAGTAGAAGTCTGAACAGCAGACGTTGTAATTAAACCCAAGGGCTTAAGGAAATGCCACTATTAAATGCGGAGGACACAGCAGATAGTTGGAAACAGTATACTGAGATTAAGGGGGGAGTATGATATGATTGGTGAAATAATTGGTGTTGTTTGTGATAATGTGGGGCTTTAGGGTTTAAAATAATATGGAATTATTTCATCTGCTCAGAGTTACCGGTTTCGACCTTGGATAATAATAATCTGTATCTATGTTTTTCATTTCAAATGTGAGTTAGAATAAATCGATCTCGCTTTGCTGTGGCTTGAAAATAATCCACGATAGAAACCAGTAGATCCGGGCAAAATAAAGAACAGCTATTCGGCAACCACAATAAATTTCAAACTGAATTTAAGGGATTCCTCAAACAATTGAATACGAATAAAGCAGTAGGTTTATATGAAGTACCATCGGCCATTCTAAAATAATTGTGGGGGAGGTCTCACGCACAATGTACAAAATACTTTCGGAGAAATGTCAACAACATAATAAAGAAGATAGCAAGGGCAGATAGATGTGAGAACTGTCGCCCAGTTCACTTACCAGTCCATGCATTCAAGCTATTGACGGGAGTAACCGAAGAATGAAAAGAAAATTGAGTTACATTACATGATTCTCTAACGTTTGGATCAAGAAATGGGTGCAGTGACGTATATGTTTATGTCACCAAGAAACATTACTCAATAATCTAGGAAAAATAAATTTCACTGTCTCAAAACACTACCACTGGCTAGTACAAATGTAATTTGTATTTGTCCATTTTTTCGTTTCCTTATTTTCTTTAGTTATTGTCCATATGACGTGTATAAATTATAAATCGTTTTCGTATTTCGGCATCTGTTGATCCGAAATCTGCCGTAATATTTTCGTGAGCGATCTGTTTTCTTATCCCATTTTCGACGTCCATGTGTGTTGCATCCTACTCAAATTTATCTGTCACCAGTCGAGTTTTCTCGCAATTCCACGCGATTACAATGTTACTCAAACGCAACACAAAACTTATGAAAATCGAATAAAAACTTCCAGCAACTGGCAAATTCGGAAAATTGTATCTGTAAGTCGCACGAATCTGAGAGACTGCATTCACTGACTTGCGAAAGTTACGTCTGAAAGTTGATGAAACTTGGGGAAGTCGACTTTCTGCAGGTATTTCCGTGTCGAAAGTAGCTTCGAAAAGTGACTTGAAGAAGTTTACTTGTTATTGAACACGCACCTGTATGATGCCACGCAGATGTTGCACCTGTCCCTCAAGGTCCCGTTTGTTGGCATGAGGACAGAAGCCCCTTCCAATGTCATGCCATACATGCTCAATGATGGCGAGGCTCAGTAGAGCTTGCTGGTCACGAGAGGAACTCAATGTACTGTAGCCAGTCCATAGATACACGTTCTGGGTGTTGGCATGTTATCTTTCTTAAACACTATCTCAGGGTGATGTACTTCTCAGGGGTAGGACGTGTGGACGCAGAAGGTGAGGTCCTGCTGTGCCTAAGCATGATTAGTTGTGACGGTAATCATATCCTGGCATTACTATGCAAAGGGGTTACTCTTGTGAGTCTCTCCACAACATTGCCTTCACCAAACCCGAAAATGATAGTTATCTGAGGTTATGGAGAAGCGGAACTGAACACTGTCCTCTCTTCATGCCCTCTCAGTCCAGCACCACTCCAAACGTTGAGGTGTTAATGAAAACCGAAAACTGTGGTGGTAGGAGCATTTCCCGCTGATGCGAGTCGTCGAGACACTGTACGGTCACCAGTACATGCTCGCGGATGGCGGGTGCCGAGATCAAGGGATTCCTTATTGTTGGGCGAACCATATTAAGGTCCTCCCTCAATGATGTGTTTCTTCGTCGACCCGAACCTGCGGGTGGCCTCATGTACCCGTCGATGCCAAAATCGGCCCACAGTGACATCTCGGTGGCTCACATGCCTGTAAAATTACAAAATGTGACTATCCCGCTTCCGCGTTCTAATGATCCTCCTCTGTAAAAATGTATTCAGTTTTTGTATAGGCTGTGTAACGCATCTATGAGGCACGACCGGTGATTCGTACTGTACAGAATAGTCTTGTTTCGCTGTGTGACTCACGGCATTTGGGTATTAGGCCTAGCCGGCCGCGGTGGCCGAGGTGACTGAGGCGCTCCAGTCACGGTCAGCACGGCCACTACGGTCGGGGGTTCGAATCCCCCCTCGGGCATGGATATTTGTGCCGTCCTAGTTAGTAAGTAGTTCATAAGTAGTTTGTAAGTTTAGGGACTGATGACCCCGTAGTTAAGTCCCATAAGCTTAACAAACATTTGAACATTTTTTTGGTATTAGGCCTACCATCTTCGCAACGACAAGGCGGTTTATTTACTTTCCGTGTCTAGAACACCAGCCATTAAAATCTAGTGTGAGTCAGTTGTAACAGAATTGAAACTTTTTTTCCAATAGCCACACTGATGGCCTTGTCATTTGATATCTGTAAGTCCTAGGAAGTACAGCTTTTGCCGAAGTTTGTGCACGTCAGAAGGTGTTCGTTCATTTGGAAATTCCCACAATCCCACAGAGGTTTCTCATCAAGATACTTGCAATTTTAGACCTCAGTCCTCAGCCTGTTGGGAACCTTCCACGTTGTGAAGGATTTATTACTTCCTGGTAGCAAGTTCTTCTTTCAGCTCCAGGTTAAGATTAGGTACTGCCTCCTTCCGTAGCTGAAGTCTCCTCTCTTTGGCGGATACATCACTTCCGACATCCAAAGGAAGCTCTTTCTTCAGCGAAGCCGCCTAGGATATTGTAGGAGACCTGTAGGGATGGCGATTACCTATTATCTGTTTCTTCCTCTACACCTCGGCGGTAACTTGCTGCCGTATGCTAGGGAGAGCTATTGTTATAAGAGGAAAGATCTGTCGGTTTAGGCTTCAGACATCCTAATATTATACGGACAGACTCATTTAAAGCTGCATCAATGTTCAATCGAAGCACTTTTGGGTTAGCACCCCAGTTCGTGATGGCCAGTTTACGAATTATGTTATTCCTATCAATGACTTTACTCTTAGCGTCCAAACATTGCATGTAGCTTTATCCCTAAGTATTTGAGAGGGTAGCAATGCTCTAGCTCTAGTCCTTTCCACCTCACATGAAATTTACTTTTTGCTTCTTTGTTCCTCAGATGGAAACAGCAGACTTTCGTCTTAGCTGGGTTTGGTTTCAGGTGATTTGGTGATAATAATTACCTAATATTTCGAAAGTCACTGGTTACTGGCTAACGTCTTCTAGATTTCAACAAAGGTGCTACTTTTGGCGGCCAGGCCTTGTCTAGCGTAATTTCTTCCATGTCAGGCAAGTGGGCACTTTTTTGAATGATATGTGTCACATACTTAGTGGATGCTTGAGACCAGCCAAAATGGACCAGCTATACCTGCAGGTATGGCTTCGCTTGACATTAGGCGTGATGCTGCTGACCAAGCAGAAGGAAGTACAGCCCTTCTCATACTCACCCACTGTTCATCCTCTTGCCAACATCATCAGGATTGAAGTCCAGGAATATTTTCGGACGAGTGTACGTCAGCAACAACAGACTGAACGAGGTGGCCAGTGGTAACGCAGTAGACTCGTATTCGGGAGAGCGGTGGTTCAAATCCAATCCCGGCCATCCAGATTTAGGTTTTCCGTGATTTCCCTTCATCACTCCAGGCAATTGCCGGGATGGTGCCTTTCAAATAGCACGGCCGATTTCCTACCCAGTGCTTCCCCAAAACTCCGAGCATTAGCTCCGTCTCTAATGACCAAGCTGTTGATGGTACGTTAAACCCTAAGCTTCCTTCCTGGCAACAATACAGACCAAGCGATAGACGTGTGGGAAAAGGGAGTAGATAATGCTCATCTATGCTGAAGAATAAAGAAGAGCTACCTCCCGGGCATAATGGGAGCTGGTGTATCTGCAAAACCCTCAACAGTTTACGAACTGATGTTTGGCAGTGTAAAGTAAGCCTTCAAAAATGGGGACACTGTGGTGAAGCGTCAACCTGTGAATGTTGCGAGGTGTAGACAATGCCTCACCTGCACAACTACCAGTTGTGTCTGTCAACCTGCAGTGGAGGAGATTTAAGACTGGCCAACTCTTATGCCTTCGACAGAGCGCGTTTCTGAGCGAAAACAATTTCATATAGTGACTGTTACTCTGTCTGAACATAATGATTGTTTACCTATGTAAAAATATAATTGTACGATAACTCTAATACCCTTAACACAGACCTCTTCTGGGTGAAAACAGTTTAATTACAGATTTTTTTCCTTTTTCCGTTTTCCATTTTAATACCTGTTGTCCTGGCACTTGCTTACTCTATAACTGGTAAGCTTTCTTGTAATTAATTTGTAGTTGATGCCTTTTACACGAATAACAATAGTAGCATATTATATGAAATGTCTCGCCGCGCGGGAGTGGCCGAGCGGTCTGGAGCGCGAAGTTACGGATCGCGAGGTTCGGATCCTTCCCCCGGCAAAGTAGTGTGTGTTGTCCTTAGGTTAGTTTGATTCAGTAGTGTATAAGTCTAGGGACTGGTGATCAACCCAATTACAACATTTGATTTTTATGAACTGACTCACATGGGGTTGCCTTCTCTGGTCGTTTGTGTATATGTTGAACAGCAGCGGAGTTAATACATTGCCCAGGGAAATACTTTTTTTCTTCTTTTTTTCAACCTGATATTTTTTCCTTGCATGGTAACGTAGAAGAGCCTATTCGGAAGTGTGCACTGTACAAGTTGTAAAATCCCAAACTCTTTAAGCACCGGGTAAAAGTTATAAAGGCAGTGGAATCGCGAAAACCCTATAGTGTGCCTCCTACAAATCACTGGTATTCATCTCCACTGTATAAATGTTACGGGTGGAAGAAGCAGGTATTGCGGTGAACAAAGTACCCCTCAATATGTGAAAGTATATTGTACTAATGAAGCAACGAATTCAGATGGTATGAATTTCCTCATAAATCACTTCAGGAGAGAGTGAACTGAAAATACTCATACCAGTCATAACGCCGGTCGTGGTGGCCGAGGGGACTAAGGCGCTTCAGTCACGGTCTGCACGGCCACTACGGTCGGGGGTTCGAATCCCCCCTCGGGCATGGATATTTGTGCCGTCCTAGTTCGTAAGTAGTTTATAAGTAGTTTGTAAGTTTAGGGACTGATGACTCCGTAGTTAAGTCCCATACACTTTACAAACATTTGAACATTTGAACCAGTCATAACACTTCGCATTACAACAGAATCGTGAATTAGACACGTGCTTACCAGGATCCTCATTGCGCTGCTGCGTGTGGTGAATGTGGGGCAGGCAATGACTGATGCTGCCTCCGCCGCTCTCCGGCGCTTATATACACTGTACGGCCCTTTCCCTCCACCTCCGGTCTCATTACACGGAAGAGGCTCGGTCTCTGGAGCGTAGAGCCAGATACCTGCTCCACGAACACAGCAGTCAAGTGACGTAGACAACATCATTAGTAGTAAAATGTGAATAAAAAATCCTTAAAAATATTGTTTTTCATGTATAGAAAACATTTACTAAACAGACACGTTTCACATCATTACGAAACGTCGTATGTATGACCTATGGAACAAGTATTCATGTAGTATAGCAATTATTACGATCATCTTTTAACAAAACATCCAGGAGAAAGTGTAATAAATCAATAAGTTTTAGATATAAGGACGTTTTCTTGTTTGCAAGATGACAAGCAGTGAAAACTTGTCATTCATGAGTTAAAGCAGTAAGATAATCCTTCGAATGACATTATGTAAGTATTGAGAATTAGGCCTAATACATCAAACAAAATTGTAAAATCAAACAATTTGTCTAAATGGGAGTATAATCAAAAACCTTTAACTTTCTAGAAAATAAAATGCAAAACCCACAGAAGATGGCACAATAATGCCGAAACATGTCTGGGTAATAAAAGTAAAACAAGGTGTCTAGCATACGGCGGAGTTTTCACAAAACTAGGAATTATAATGTTGGTTCTTTCGTTACTCTCTTGTCATAATTATTATTGCAGATTCATGGCCTAAAGGTTTTACACATTGTGTTGCACCTCCTTAATCTTCAAAAATCATTTCATATGGGAGCGAAATTGTAACTGACTAAGTTTCAGCCGCGGCTTTGCTCGCGTTGATGTCCTTGCATACGTGTCAAAGATCATCTAAACCACAATAATCTCGCAGCTTTGTTCTTAAGTTACGATCACGATCATCACGATTAAACACAGTTCCTAATTTTTGTTTTGTTTTTTGTTTAAATGGAAACCGTACGTACAATTACGGTAAATACTGTCCTATATCGAGATGAAAAATAATACTATTAAATAAAAATGATTGTTTGTTACATCGCGATTAAACCGATGACTAAATAAGCTATACGTTATACAATGTGTACATTATGCAGGGTTCACATGTCATAAAAGGCAGTAAGGCACTTTAAAGACTTTTGCGTCTGGTGTAAGTATTGTATTAATTATGTTGTATCGTAATACGTATAACATATTAACCATTAAAAGTATTTTAAGTATTGCCATAAATTTCAAATGTAACTGAATAAATACCTTTTCCAAAGACTCTTCAAGCATCTCAGAAGCTGTAAAAGAAACGTTGATGCTCAGATTTTCCATATTTCGAATTATATACTTGAAGTAAACAAATATCTTGAATTACACACATTCCAAAATAGCCTATGTTCTTCTCCAGCGTTCATCTCTATACCCAATTTCATCAAAATCGGTTAAGCGGTTTAGTTGTGAAAGTGTAACGGACTGAACCTCTTTCGTATTTACAAGTGGCTTCTAGCAGCCGTCATCCAAGTCCATTTCTTACGGAGGGCAAAGGATAAAAATACAGCCCCCGGTCGAAAATTATTATTATTATTATTATTTAATTTGTGACCGAGGGCTGCATTTTTATCCTTTGACGTCGTAGCGGTCGTTAACAATAGCAGCTATGTTCAAAATTTTAATCTTCCGGAGGACTTTCCAAGTCGTCGGACCGGAAGCTTGAAATTTGCAAATGATATTGATCCCATACTGCAGCCGTCATTTAAGAAGCGATTTTTTGATATCCCATCATTCTTCAGGGTTTGTAACAGGGACTGAAAGCTTTATTGAAAATACGTTGCTATTAAGACTATTTTGATGTTAGATCAATAAAAATTAGAATTTTGGTTGTTGGTGGAAGTTTACAAAGAACTGTAACCAAACAGGCGTGGAACAGGTAAAGGATTTTTCTTTAATTTTTACTTATTATCTCAAAGGATTACTGCTATATGGGCTTGAATTGATATGTGTCTGTGTGGCTGCATGGCCATGCGGGGGGGAAATTTAAAAAAAAAAAAAAATTATACGTAGTATCGGAATGGTTTGCTGCAATCGGGGCAATGTGTCGGCATGAGTTTGCGCTGGGGTTTGATTGATAATACACTATTGGCCATTAAAATTGCTACATCAAGAAGATATGCATCGTATAGTCATTGGACAAATATATTATACTAGAACTGATTACATTTTCACACAATTTGGATGCATAGATCCTGAGAAATAAGTACCCAAAACAACCACCTCTGGCCGTAATAACGGCCTTGATACGCATGTGCATTGAGTCGAACAGAGCCTGGACGGCGTGTACAGGTACAGATGCCCATGCAGCTTCCACACGATACCATACTTCATCTAGAATAGTGACTGAAATATTGTGACAAGCTAGTTGCTCGGCCACCATTGACCAGATGTTTTCTATTGATGAGATATTTGGGGAACGTGTAGGCCAGGGCAGCAGTAGAACATTTTCCGTATCCAGAAAGGCCCGTACAGGACCTGCAAATGCGGTCGTGCATTATCCTGCTGAAATGTAGGGTTTCGCGGAGATTGAATGAAGGGTAGAGCCACGGGTCGTAACACATCTGAGATGTAACGGCCACTGTTCAAAGTTACGTCGATGCGAACAAGAGGTGACCGAGACGTGTAACCAATAGGACCCCATACCATCACGCCGGGTGATACGCCAGTCCGGCGATGACGAATACACGCTTCCAATGTGCGTTACCGCGATGTCGCCAAACACGGATGCGACCATAATGATGCTGTAAATAGAACCTGGATTCATCCGAAAAAATGACGTTTTCCCATTCGTGCACACAGGTTCGTCGTTGCATACACCATCGCAGGCTCTCCTGTCTGTAATGCAGCGTGAAGAGTAACCGCAGCCATGGTCTCCGAGCCGATAGTCCTAGTTGCTGCAAACGCCGTCGAACTGTTCGTGCAGATGGTTGTTGTCTTGTCTCTTGCAAATGTCCCCATCTGTTGACTCAGAGATTGAGACGTGGCTGCACGATCCGTTACAGCCATGCGGATAAGATGCCTGTCTTCTCGACTGCTAGTGATACGAAGCCGTTGGGATCCAGCACAGCGTTGCGTATTGCTCTCCTGAACCCACCGATTCCATATTCTGCTAACAGTCATTGGATCGCGACCAATGCGAGCCGCAATGTCGCAATACGATAAACCGCAATCGCGATAGGCTACAATCGGACCTTTATAAAAGTCGGAAACGTGATGGTACGCATTTCTCCTTCTTACACAAGGCATCACAACAACGTTTCACCGGGCAACGCCGGTCAACTGATGTTTGTGTATGAGAAATCAGGTGGAAACTTTCCTCAATTCAGCACGTTGTAGGTGTCGCCACCGGCGCAAAACTTGTGTGAATGCTCTGAAAAGCTAATCATTTGCATATCATAGCATCTTCTTCCTGTCGGTTAAATTTCTCATCTGTACACTTCATCTTCATGGTGTAGCAATTTTAATGGGCAGGAGTGTATTAAAACTGGGAGTGAACGGCCGATTAACGCTGCGAGACTCAGAACACTTACAGCACTCGTCAGGGTACTTTATAGATGTCGGAAATGGTTGGAACAGAGAGTGTATGTACTACATACGGCTGTAACAGCTAACTGCAAACAGCGATGCACTCCTAAATCTTTCTTCAGGTTCCCGAAAAACAGAGAAATTGTAAATTTGATAGTTTAAGGAGGCTATTATTAGGCCAAATGAGATAATGAGATCGTTTACTTTTAATGAACAGTTTTTTTTCCACATGGGGATGGCGGGCCCATTTTCGAACATTTTGTTCGTTTTAAGCCAGGGAAATTAACTACTATTTAGTGCTGTGGTGACTAATTTTAGCCGGCCGCGGTGGCCCAGGGGACTGAGGCGCTCCAGTCCCGGTCTGCACGGCCACTACGGTCGGGGGTTCGAATACCCCGTCGGGCATGAATATTTGTGCCGTCGTAGTTCGTAAGTAGTTCATAAGTAGTTTGTAAGTTTAGGGACTGATAATCCCGTAGTTAAGTCCCATAAGCTTAACAAACATTTTTTGACTAATTTTATTTTATTTCTTAAGGGATTTGGGCTTTACCTATTTCTTTTATTCTTTTAATTTCCGTCGGAGGTTACCCGCTATTTTCATCTGCTGAGAAGAAAAAAAAGAGAAAAAAGAGAGAAAAAAAACCTTAACAAACCTCAGCGTGGGTATAATTACGATTGTCATATATTAGTTATTCATCTGATTTCTCTTCCTGAAGTAGTGGATGATTATATAGATATTGTTCCTAAGATTGCAGGCTATATTTACCTGGTTCTACTCTTTCTATCGCTTGCGCTATGGCATATTTGTACCTTGGATAACTGATGGTAATTGGACTTGGTCGTAACAACTCATTAGTCGTAGTAGTTATTGAGAGTCTAGCAACTCCATATTTTGCTATCATATTAATAAGCCTTTATTATAATGGTTGGATGTTTACTATTTGATATAGTTCTTCCGTACTGGTGCTGGGGCTAACTCGTAGTGTTCTTTCAGTACCAAATATTTTGTGAGAATGTGCTCTTGATGTTAACCATATACGTGCTGCGTATTCGAGATTACGTCAGATAAAGCAACATTAACTATAGGTGAGTGCTGGGGTTGATGTATCACTGAATTTGCCTTTTATCATTTTTAAGAGGCCAAGTCTCTTTCTTGCTTTATTTACCAAATCTGAAATTGTGAATATATAAGTTAAAGTGGTATCAAATGTAATATCCAGATATTTAACTTTATTCTTAGTCTGAATTTCTTTTCCCCATAATTGCACTTGTAAATCGTCTTTATTCTGTGGATTATACTGTGTTAGATTTTTATGGTGGAAGGCTATCAGTTGACTTTTATCTGGGTCAGGGCGTATGCGCCATTTAGCAAGCCACGGTTCTAAGATTTTGATATCTTCTGTTGCATGTCGGTGAAGTGCCTCAGACGTAGATGCATGGCACCACTATGCAGTATCATCTGCATACAATGCAATATCTTCATTCCATTTCACAGGTAATGGTACATCGGCTGTATATAGAGAATAAAGTGAAGGCGAGAGAATTGCGCCTTGTGGTACACCAGCAGCCGGGAAGAAAAGTGTTGAAAAATTCCCATTTATGTGTATCTTTGTCGGTCTGTTGTCGAGGCAGTTTTGTAAGAGCTTCACGAGTTGATTAGGGAAACCCATTTTAATTAATTTGTAATAAAGTTCACCATGCCAGACTTTATCAAAGGCATGTTCTATATCCAATAACAGTACCATAGCGCAATTTCCTAAGTTAAAGGCTTCAGTAACACTTGTGGCCAATCTTAATATTGGATCTAAGGCTGAATGGCCCTTGCGAAATCCTGCCTGTACTGGCCGGATGAGATTTTTATTATCAATAAAATGCTGAATTTTTGTTCTTAGGATTGTGTCAGAGGTCTTCCCAATAAATTACAGTAATGTAATGAGACGATAAGATTTTTGGGTCATTAGATGGTTTTCTTGGTTTTAAGATCATTATAACTTTGGCAGTCTTCCATTGTAAAGGTACTTTCCTTTGCTTGATTGCTTGATTGAACAGCTCTTGTAAAGATGTAATCAGTTCTTTCGGGGCTACACGTAATGTTTTCCTTCATATTCAATCCATGCCTGGCGCATTGTTTTTCCCGTTCTTCACAGCTGTAATAATCTCTTGTTCAGTGATCTCTGATAACAATTTTAATTGATCTTCATCCATTTCTATTCGTCTATCAATCAGTCTGTATCTCTTTATTTACTAGTACCTTATATTCTGAGTTAAAACTTTTGTCCATTGCGTGCTGGTGTATGTCATTCAAAACGTTTCTAAAAATTTCAGCTTTTTCTTTATCATCGGCTATTATTTGACCATCCTGAATTAGTTACGGAGTTCCTTTATTGTTGTCACCAGTAATATTTTCAAAAGTTCTCCAAAATAGAGTTGAATTTTGTGGTCCAGTATTTCAATTGTTTGTATCCACTTTTGAGCTCTGAAGTCCTTCAATTGGTTTCTTACTAAGCGGTTCAGTCTATTTCATTCAGTTTTATGAATTGTTTCTCTGGTCTGAATATAAAGTTTCTACATCATTTTTTAAATTTAATATTGTTTAATATATAACCTGCTATGCTTAGTTTCCCTGACATTATTATGATTTTTGTGCACTTTTTCTATGTGACTTTAATGATTATTGCAACTAGCTTATCATTATAATCATCAATGTTCTTTTTGTCGATTAGTTCTTGCGTATCTTGTTGGGCCAGCCTCACGACTTCTTGAAACTTATGAACATTCTTTTAATTTAAATTGTAAATAATCTTCTTTTTTGCCTTAATATTGGATTGAATTTGGCCGTCAAATGATAAGAGTGAGGTTTTAAAAAATATAGGCAAATGGTCGCTGCCAATGGCATCGCTGATCCACATTTCGCTAAAATATTGTCTAATACAACTAGACCAAATCAAATGGTCTGGTGTGGAAGTCCCTGTTCCTCCTATAAAAGTATGTTTATCATTTTCAAATCTGACAAGGTCATTTTTCATTAAAAGTTCTTCTAAAATTTGGCCATTCCTGTTTGTATTGAAATCTCCAAGATTTATTGAGCGGCCATTAAAAGTCTCCTTTTATGATCACTGGTCCAAGGTTTACTAAGTACTCAATAACATTTGTATTTGAAATTCCATTAGGAGAATTGTATATCAGTGCCATTTATATAAAATTTTGGTTCTTGACACTTAGATTTAAAACTGTTGCTTGAATGTTAGTGAACTCCTCAGGTGGCATAATTCTTACAGTTGCTATGTCATGGTCATGAAAAATTGCCACTCCCCAACTGTGATTTGTTGCATTTTTTCGAGGACATATGTAATCTTTTAGGGCTAGCTCTTGTCTCAATGACTCCAAAAAAATTTTCTCTTTCTTTATTGACTACTAGCTATGCCCGTTCTTCGCAACGGTTGTTGAAGGAGGGCCTGTGTGTATCATGACTTTTTAGTGTTCCCGACCTCAGTCAGTAAAAATGATATCCTTGTTGGATCGCTCTGTCAATAAACCCATTTCTCCTAGCCAAGTAAATAAAAGTCATTGTCGAAAACGATGTATCATTATAAAGATATCACATGTAAGCAAAAGTCATTGCCCGAAACGATGTATCTTCATGAGGTTTTGACACAAAAAGTGAAACGTGGCAAAATAAGCAGAGAATGTCGTTAGGTATTTAATACACAAAGAGAAATCAGTAGCACCATGTTCAATATTTGTTGGTATTCGTAGACATAAGATCGCTTAATTCTGTCACAGACGTTCGCTTCCTTGTTGTACTACCTCATACTTATTATGCAGCAGGGGTGTTTATTAGTTCTTTGGTACACTACAGCGCATCTATCGCTTGTTGGCTGTACTGCACAATCTTACTTCAAAAACAACCTACATCTAAAACAATTTCCCCGATTCCCCTTTTATGAAACGAAGTTGCTCCATGCAAATCCGTGAAGTAGTTTAGATGAACAGACAGTTACGAAAACACTTAAGATTGCGATGTATCTTTTTTTCTGTGATATCATTTTGATGACATCATGCCTATATGTTTCCCCATTCTTAGCTCAAATTTTCTTAGAAAACCGCATGAAAATGTCTCAGTAGTTTTTAATTAATACGTTTACTAAACGTGTTTGGGCTGAGGCATGGAAAGCTGAAATATAATAAGTAATAAATATTTCCTTAATGAAGTAGAAATATTATTGAAAGCAATTATTATTCTTAAGGTTGGCTCTCTTTCGGTTGGATGTGCTATTGTCGCTCCAAGAGTGAGATTTAAACTTCCACAGCAGTTGTACATTTACGTTAGACTGTGATATCAGTATGTAAATATATGCATTGAACATGACGAGGATTGTATCAGTTTTATATTCATCGCGTCGAATCATATTTCGTAGAACATAGCAAACAAGAAAACTATTTTCAGATATATATTTGAAAAGTCAAAGAGTAAGTAGTATTTTCAAAGGGTAATAATCCGATCGCTGCCCCGAACTTCACACGAACACCCGCAGCGCTATCTATTGGTTCTTTGCTGCATTTCGCCGTTCTTTCCAAGTATGAAATACACCTAAATTTCCAGATTACGATATCTTTTACTTCCCGGATCTAATTTGATGAAATGAAGCCTATATGTTGCCCCAAGGTGCGCTGAAGTTATCTGTGAAAACCCCATGCGAATTCGTGGTTTTTGGAGTAGTGGTTTCTAATAGATGAACACGTAGTTCATGAGATATGAGGACGTAAAGAGTAACGTTAATGGAAAACCGCCCCATCAAGTGGCACGTTTTAATCTATTACTTCTTTACTACTAACCACATTCGCAACAGATTTTACCGTCATACAGCACTTATACAAATCAATATATTCTTGCAGAATTTTACAGTTTTACAACAATCTATAATATAAATCTGTAAATGTAGACCTGTCGCTGTTCGCTTCAATCTTCAAATCTATTGGACGAATTTTCATGCGGTTTTCACAGGAAACATGAGGGAAGATTGGTTCATGATCAAGGCATGATTTAATCATGAAGTGTTTCCATAGACCGTCGTGCCTGTCTGTTCATCTACTACAAACCACTTCTCCAAAATTACTTCACGAGTTTGCATGGGGTTTTTACAGATAACTTTAGCGTACCGTGGGACAACATATAGACTTAGTTTCATAAATAGAACGTCACAATTTAACGTTTTTCATTGAGAACGTAAAAAAGAACATCACAATTTAACGTTTTTCATCGAGAACCTTCATGTCTATCTTTGTCTTTCATCTCCAAAACTAATACATGAATTTTCAGTGTTTTTTTGCACAGAAACGTGAGAGTATCTTGCAGTTACATAAACGCTTCATTTCACAAAATCGGATCAGAAAGTAAGATATCACAATTTAAACATCTCTCTGAAAGCAATCGCATGTGTCTATTTGTAGAAAGTAATCTACAAAAGAACTAAATGAACATTCATGGGGTATCGCAGATAAATAGAGAATATCCTAAGGCAACATATATCCTTCATTTCATCAAAATCAGATCAGGAAAGTAAAAGATATCGTAATTTGAAGTTTTAGGAGTATTTCATGCTTGGAAAGAACGGCGTAATGCAGCAAAGAACTAATAGATAGCGCTGCGGGTGTTCATGTGAAGTTCTGGGCAGCGATTGGATTATTACCCGTTGAAAATAACTTACTACTTTAGGGGACTGATGACCACGCAGTCTAGTCCCTTCTAAATAACAACAACAACAACAACTTACTACTTTGACTTTTCAAATTTACTATATTTCTGAAGATTGTTTTCTTGGTTGCTATGTTCTACGAAACATGATTCAACGCATTGAATATAAAACTGATACAATCCTCGCCGTGTTTAATCCATATATTTACATACTGATATCACAGTCTAACTTATATGTACAACTGCTATGGAAGTGTAAGTCTCACGCTTGGAGCGACAATGGCGCATCTAACGGAAAGAGAGCCAACCGTAAGAATAATAATTGTTTTCAGTGATATTACTACTTCATTAAGGAAAAGCTTTTTACTTATCAGCTTTCCATGCCTCAGCCCATTGGGAAGAGACATAAATGATCGTGAAATAAATGTTTTAAATGGCGAATATAACTGATGAATGATGTTATCTACATCCTATTCATGAACATATGGCTATTTCTAACATGTTTTGCAAATTTATTAAGAAAAAATAAAATAAAAAACCTTCTGACACATTTTCATCCGTTTTTCACAGGAAATTTGAGCTATGATTGGGGCAACATATAGTCATGATTTCATCAAAATCAGATCACGGAAAAAAGATACTTAAGTGTTTTCAGTAATTGTCTGTTCATCCATTAGAAATACCTAAATTACTTCACGGACTTGCACGGAGCAACTTCGTTTCATAAAAGTGGAATCAGGGAAATTGTTTTAGATGTAGGTTATGCTTGAAGAAAGATTGTGCAGTACAGAAAACAAGCGATAGAGGCGCTATAGTGTACTAAAGAACTAATAAACGCCGCTGCTGTATAATAAGTATGGTCGCCTTTCGAACATTATTCTACGTCTGCTCGACCTTTCACGTAGTTCTTCAGGAATTCTGTGTTTCTTTCTTTCTTTTATGGGGGGGTCTCCTTTAACCCCTTAACCCATCAAACACAACCCTTCACTAGGAAACAAAACAGAAGCTCCTTGAAAGACCAAATTGCAACTCCAAGGTAAATCAAAAGCAACTAGCGCAGTCCGCACCCACTACAAAGTGGTCACAACAAGGTAAAGGAGAAGAAAGAGCCCCTCATGTAAACGCACCACTTTGCCGATTCCTCTTTCGGCCAGCAACAGAAGCTCTGAAGAATGGAAGTGAAGGAAATAGAATATGATGTACGTTGGCGATATTCATTCGTGCGAGACCAGAACACCTAATCTGGAGGCACTTTAAGTGGGGTGAGAAGAAAAGGGGAACTAAAGGGCAATCCTCTAGCTTTTGGATTTTCTGTCGGCTGTCGTCTGATTGAAGACCAATTATAAAGATAAAAATAAAATAAAATAAAAAATAAGCAGCTTCTTTTGAAAGACACAAAGGGTAAAACTCAATCCACTCTTCATTTTGTGAATCGTACTGAAAAAAAAAAATAAAACAAATGTAATATTAAGTATAAAACTCTCTGTCAAAAAAAGAAAATCACGAGAAGAACGTATAACTAAGCAAAAATTAAAAATTGTCCATGCTACCCCCTCTGGGCCCTTGACCCGAAATGACAGGGTAAAGACCTGAAAGTAAAAGGAAGTGGAAAATACATTTCACAAATTAGCGGTGAGGCTCAAGGAAAAACACTAACATACCGTCCTGTTATCATAAAGGAATCACAGCAATGTAATGTCAACGTCCCAGAACTGTTTGGTTGACATGGATCAGGACAGCCTTCTCTTAACAAAAAATCAAAAACTTACCAATGACAAAATATGTAACCAATATTAAATTAAAAGAAAAGGAAGCTATCATTACAAAATCTAACAAAGGTAGCTCATTGGTAGTTAGTAGCAAGCAAGAGTATATAACAAAAACTTTGCGATTTTTTGATGGAAATACTATTACCGAACTGCGCGATGACCTTACAAAAGGAAATAAGAGCTGCTATAAATGATGTGAAAAAGTTTGCACAAACCTTATCACAAGAAATATTTAATTGATATGAACCCCAAACCACCAAAATTACATTCTAACAAAAAAAAATGCAGTCAACAATCTGATTGTTTTGAACACCACAGTGCTTTACTAGACATGGTCCTGTTTGGAGGTGGTATGCCGTCGCCTTCCTCCGACCTGACTTACCCAGCCAGTTATAGGGGGACCTAGAGTTAAACGTGGGTTCCGAACCACGGTGCTACTTGGTATTTTTCACATGAGCAATACTGCCAGAGGAGAAACAAGTGGAAAGGGACAGATAAAAACCCTAGGAGATGGCGTGGATCGAACCCGAGACCTTTGGATTTGCAGTTTGGCACTCTTATCACTGTGCAACCGAGGCGCACTTCTGAATTTAAAGTTCGTAAAATAAATCATCCGATTCGACCAATTCCCAACAGTATTAACAGTGCATGTCATGATTTAACGAAACTTCTATACGATAAATTGAAAAATAAAATCATACGTTTTTCAGAATAATTATTCCGTTGTAGATAGCAAAAGCTTAATTCAAATTATCCAAAATTTACAATGCGGCCAAGAAACTCGGCTTCTTTTCTTCGATATCAAAAATTCATATACTAACGTCGCTCAACTGAAACTCTAGCCATCGTATAAAAGAATTTCCGTCTTTTTAAAATTGAAATGTCTGATGACCAAATTACTGATTACATGAACTTAATCGATATTGTCACCAAATATTAGTAACGCACTAGCCGGTATTCTAGCTGACGTCTTCATCAATTCGTTGGAGGAAAAATTAAAAAAAAAAAAAAATCTGCTACAAATTAAGCATTATTTTTTATTCTCGTTACGTAGACGACATGTTGATCGTCTATAGTGGTCCCAATGCAGGTATAGAACATTTATTTACAATATTTAACGATCTACATGATAAAATCTCCTTCACTTGTGGACTTTAAAATGAACACAGGCAACTCAATTACCTTGTTTTGACTCTATCCATAATTGAGGATAAAATCTCTTTTAACATTTTCCGCAAAGAACCGTGTACTGATGAAATCATTCCAGCCTCCTCTACTCACCCGCTTTCACACAAAAAAAAGCCTTTTTCCATTTTCTGATACACAGAGCTGTATCCGCACATTTATCTAAAGAAAATCTTGATACCGAAATTAGGCTGATCAAAACCATTGCTGTGAACATTGGCTATGAACCAACTTTAGTAGACAATATTTTTCACACGAAAATTAATAAAAGTGTTACCACCCTTGGTTTATCTATCTCCGATCAAAAATACAAAAAGGATTTTTCTATTCCTCTTCTGAGTTCCATATCTTATCGAATACGACGTTTTCTTACTAAGGGGTATAACTGCAATGTAGCCTTTTCTACCTCCAACAGCCTTAAGAGTAATCTCATTCATTATTTTAAATCGTATGACCCGCCCTTACAAAAATCAGGCGTCTATAAAATTACACGTGGCTCGTGCCCTGCATACTACATTGGACAGACATGACGAGAAATTGCTACCAAATGTAAAGAAAAAAGGTACTAACGTTTACAACTCTTTCTTTGTCGACCAATTGCCAATTGCAAATCACAAACCAAACAATGTTCAGGATGTTAGCATTTTTCATGCAGAAAGTAAAGGGAGGAAACTCGATCTTCTTGAGCAATTGGAAATTTTCAAACATTTTTCTTTGAAAGATAATTTCATTCTCAACAAGCAGCTACATTTACGTAATAAAGATTTCTTCGGTACTTCGAATTCGTTAGTCAATTATCCCTGATTTTATCTTTTTTGGTTGGGTTATTCGTGTATCTTCGGTAATAATATTTTCTACTTCCATTTAATATTCACTGTCTAATAAGCCTGTTACTTTAAGCCTTCCCCGTTCTTTTACTACTTATCTGTAAACTTCTGGTTAACGCCACATTTATGTTAAAAACTGTGGTCTATTTGAATATTTCTGTCCCCAAATCTTCTAAATCAACTAATATTAAATAAGAAGAAACCTGTCTGTTAACTGCTTATTCACTTGATGTAATGTTTTTCGTGTTCCACGTGATTTGTATAAATGCTCCTGTTACTCATAAGCACTAAGAGGGGTCTCCAATGTACTGCGCATGCGCCTCGCCGCAGTTGTGGCCGCAGTTGGCTGGCGGGCAGTACGGCCAGCCGCTCTTTCGTGAAATTTGACTTACTAGCCTCTGACTAGTATGTGTTCCAATGTTATTTATCTTCTGGACTTGGGCATATTGCTCATACGTTTACGTCTCATGTAAGTACGTATTTTGGAGCATATTCTCAGTTCGAATGTAGTAAATTTCCTTCAAACGAAAATGCTTCTTTCTATGAATCAGCGCGAGTTTAGGAAACATCGTTCTTGTGAAACTCAGCTAGCCCTTTTCTCACATGGCATCTTGCGATACATGGATGAAGGGCAACAGGCGGATTGTGTTTTTCTAGACTTCAAATAGGCGTTCGACGCAGTGCCACACTGCAGACTGCTAACGAAGATACGAGCTTATGGAATAGGTTCACAGCTTTGTGACTGGCTGGAAGACTCCCTAAGTAATAGACGGCGAGTGTTCATCAGAGACGAGTGTTTCGTCAGGCGTGCCCCAGGGGAGAGTGATAGGACCGCTATTATTTTCTATCTATATAAATGATCTGATGGACACAGTAAGTTGTAATTTGCGGCTGTTTGCTGATGATGCTGTGGTGTATGGGAGGGTGTCGTTTTTAACTGACTGTAATAGCATACAGGATGACATAGACAAAATTTCTAGTTGGTGCGAAGAATGGCAGCTAGCTGTAAATGTGGAAAAATGTAAGATGATGTGCATACCATAATGTTAGAATACAGCATTAGTAGTGAGCTTCTTGATGCTGTCGCGTCGTTCAAATATCTAGGAGTATCATTTCAGAGCGATATGAAATGGTACGAACATGTAAGGACAGTTGTGAGTAAGGCGGACAGCCGACTTCGGTTTATTGGAAGAATTTTGGGAAGATGTACTTCACCTGTAAAGGAGACCGCGTATAAAACGCTTGTACAACCACATCTTGAGTATTGCTCATGTGTTTGGGACCCGCAGCAGATCAGTTTAAAGGAAGACATAGAAGAGGCGAGCAGCTAGGTTTGTTACTGGTACGTCGACCAATGCGCGAATATCACAGAAAAGCTCCGGCAACTCAATTGGGGATCGATGAAGGAAAGACGACGTTCTTTTCGTGAATTTCTGTTGAGGTAATTTAGAGGGCCGGAATTTGAAGCTGAGTATAGTACGATCTTGCTGTCGCCTACTTACATTTCGCGTGGTGATCACAAAGACAGGATAAGAGAGATTAGGGCTCGTACGGAGGCACATAGGCATTTTTTCCCTCGTTCTATTTGGGAGTGGAATAGAAAGGAAAAGCCTAGTAGTGGTACAGTGTACCCTCCGCCACGCACCTTGCGGTGGGTTGCGGAGTTTGTATGTAGATGTAGATGGCTTTGCAGATAAAAATTATTTGTATAAAGTGTTTCATGCCAATGTCTGTTAATTTACTCAATAATTCATTTCTGTGTAATGTTATTAATCTTCTGATAAAGGCACCCTGGGTTGGTGCCGAAATCTTGATCAAGTATCTAAAACGTGCAACGTTTTGGACTGTTTCTACGATTATTTGAATATTTGCAAACAGGCGAATGTCACAGGAAAACATGTCCACACTGTAGATTGAATGCTGAAGCTGCTTCCACTTGAACGCGGCTAGTACACTTTGTGTGATTCTAGAGTCGTGATTACGCGCGTTATCATAGAGTAGTATCACTCCCTCAGTGAGCAGCCCAGGCCGTTTGCTCTTGATGGACTTTCGTAGGTACAGAGGGTCTGACAGTAAACGTCACTGTTAATGGTTTTCCCGTGCTGGACGAATTCGATGAGAATAGGACCTCTAACATCGAAATAGACAATGAGCATCACATTGTCTTCTGAGGGACAGCGTTAAATTTTCTATGGGAAATGACAACGCATTCTTTGCGTCCTTAGATGTCACACTACGTTATTCCAAAGCATAAATTCTAATTTCAACCAGTTTCAATCAGTTTAGTACCTTTCATTTGACCACCACTCATATACCTTTAAATAGATATTTTATATCATAAGCACCAACCTGAAATTTTTATTACTACAATTGTAATATGGGCACAGTAACATGTTAACCATCCTGAAAGTCGCCATCTTCGCATTAGTAATTTCCAGTGAGAAAGTTGTCATGTGACCAGACTGGATGAGAATTTCACCGGAAAACGATCTTCTTTATTTTGAGCCTAGATTTATTGATTCTCTAGTATCTAACATCTTTGTGGGGCACAAGTCATACACTCGGCTGTGTGAGTGTTACGAAACAAAAAGGAATAAAATGAAATTTTACAAGGTGCAAAGTGGATATGCCATACCTGACGTGTTGCACGCGTTTAAATATTAGGTAACATTGACTCGTGCTCACATTTTAACCGTCGTTTCCTCACTTATAGGATACGAGAATTCCATTAAAACAAGAAAAACTCTTCGAAATCATAATTATGTCAGGAGAGTGAATCACAGACGGGAGAGATACGGATTGCAACAGTCGCCATCTGATCGGGTGGCCCGTTAATCACACAACATTTGCCAATTTATTGGCCAAAAGTCTGGCAATAATTTCCGTTGCAGGTAAACCTAAAGATGGGGCACCAAAATCCATCATTCATAAAACAACAATGATTCAACCGACGTCATTTTAGAAGAGTTCTCAGTGGAGTATTCCTCACCTTTTATAAGAATAAGGGATCAGTCGTACCACCATAATGCTAATGCTAGCTCAGCACAAATGGCACCCATACAGCCGGCCGCGGTGGCCGATGGGAGTGAGGCGCTCCAGTCACTGTCTGCACGGCCACTACGGTCGGGGGTTCGAAACCCCCTCGGGCATGAATATTTGTGCCGTCCTTAGTAAAAGGTAGTTGATAAGTAGTTTGTAAGTTTAGGGACTGATGACCCCATAGTTAAGTCCCTTTGTAAATATCCTACCCTCTGAACGTCTCCTCCTCCGCATCTACCCCCATGGGTACTCATCCTGCACTATCTCCTCCTCATTCTACCCAATACTCCTGCACGTCCGTTTTCTTTTCCCCTTATTGTGATTCTGACTTCGCCAAGGCTGTATGTAATGCTAAGTAGAAGTTTTTTATTATGTATTCCTTACAATTTTCTCTTAGTCCTCCCCTCCTTTCGACTCTATTCACTTTTTTCTACCGCCGCTTCCTTCTCATTTCTTCCTCCCTTTTCCTTTCTTTCTTCACCTCCTATCCCCTCTCACCATCTTTACCTCCTCTGTCAGTCCATTCCTCTATCTATGAAAAATGCCTGTGATCGTTTATGGCGACCGGTCGTACGGTGTCGATTCACATTGCGAGGCACCCTTGACCACGTGTCATAAAGAGGCTTGTATTGTACAGAAATCGTCACCCCGGAAAAAAAACAAAAAAAAAAAAAAAAAACAAAAAAACAAAAAAAAAACACAAAATCTAGATACATGATTTGTCTAATTTCATGATAGGTCAAACCAATGCGTTCTAGTTTTGCCGCTTCCAAATTCTAACAACAACAATGTCTTCGCAACGTCAGTTATGATGGCGAGTAGAAGCAGAAATTGTGAACTGGCAGTCAGTCCAAATATTTCAACGTTCGTATACTTTTGTTGAATCTGACCAACTATAGGGCGTAAAAAGCTAAATTCTTGGCTATTTTTCTTCTCTCGGAATATCTTGAAACGATTTTTTTCTCCTCGGAAATGATTCTTATAGGTTTTGCGTTTGGTGGTTCCTATTGAAATGCCCCTGAATTTTCTTCTATTGTAGACTATCTGTGGTGTAATTTCAACTTTCGCTGCATCCCTCATTTAGATGTAGCCTTCAAACACAATAAGTAACTGAATATCCTTTTGGACAGTCAGCATTCATCCAGCCTTATTACATTTCCATAAAAGTTTAACATCCGCTTCCTCATTGGATCCGTCAGTTTTCAGTATGCTTGCACAGTTATTTGTTTTTCCTCTTCTTCCGTGCTCCGTTTCCTTCTTTTAGAGTTCTTGAAGTTCCTTTTGATTTAAAATAACACATTTTGAAATATATAACGATTCTGATTTTATAACCTACTCATGACAATTTGTATTGTATTTGTTCTGGTTCAGCATGTTTGAGAGTTTCAGTAATCTGAGTCTGCCTTTGCGTCCTTATCCAGTCCGTTGGCTTCGTTCAAATGTTTGTAAACTTATCTGACCTAACTGTCTCGTTATCAGTTCGTAGCTTACAAACTAGTTAAACTAAGGTGAACTAAGCTAAGGACAAAACACACGCCCATGCCCCAGAGAGGACTCGAATCTCCGATGGCGAGCACCCGCGTGCTCCGCAGCGAGGCGCTCGGCTACTCCACCGCGGCGTTGACTTCGTTCCAATCCCACAGGTATTTGAATCTTATCGTCTAGTCGACCGATACTCTCCTAAGTACTGTTCTACTACCACACGTACTACTATCATAGCTACTTAAAAGATGAAAGTTAAATATTAAAGTGCAACATTGCACTTAGGACAGATATAATATCCATATATTACAGTATAGACGGCGTATAAGAGATTCTTAATGACTTCTTAACTTCCATCTTTTGGGCACGTAATATGACCAGTAGATGATGGCAAAGCACACAGAAACCGGTGATTAATGTAAAAATAAAACTATAATATTCGCTTTTTTCCTTTTGGAACTAATCAATCATTATAGATGTTCTCCTCCTGCGATGTCGGGTAATGTGAAGTCTGAAGAAATTAAGTATTTGCATTTGTACTTGCAATAAACTTATTATATTGATGAGAATGTCTGTTCTAGCTTATTTTACCTATTTGCACCCTTACTTGCGTGCTGGCTGCTGTTGAGTCCCACAGCAGCACACACACCAGAATTAATCCATCTTTCTAATCGTAAATGATGGTCTAAGTACCGACAAAACTCACATAGAAGAATCACTCTCAATTTTTACTTTCTTTCACGTTTCCAGTTTTTCTGTCCCTAGAAACCATACTCAGAATGTTACGAACAATATAAAAGCATTTTTATTGCCACAGACAAGGTTCAATATGAAGTGCAAATGTAAGAAATGTTAATGATTTTTTTTAACTGTACATTTTATTATGAATACAGATACAAAAGATTTCAATGAAATATGACTGGCGTCGTGTGTTGAATGAGATGCTGGTCAGTTTCTGACGTTAGTGGCTGTATTTGCTGTAGCCTCCATAGCCAGCAGAGATACCTGCGGAGTAACCACCACTGTAGCCACTGCCGATGCCACCACTGTAGCCTCCACTATAACCTCCGCCGATGGCAGCACCATAGCCTGCACCATAGCCTCCTCCAATGCCGCCACCAATGCCTCCGCCGATGCCGCCTCCGAGTCCTCCTCCGACGCCAGCTCCGCCTCCCACGACGACAGGCACCGGCTGGTTGACGACGACGGGCTGTGGTACCGGTACGGGCACCGGGCTAGGGACGCTGACGGGTACCGGGACCGGCCTCTGCACGGGCACAGGGTACGGCTGCGGCACGGGCACCGGGACCGGCCTGTTGACCGGCACCGTCACGGGGACCTTGACTGGCACCGGGACAGTGCGCTGCACTGGCACCGGGTACGGCACCGGCACCTGCTTGGTGATGGCGATGTTGGTCACCTGGCCGCCTCCAACGCCAGAGGCGATGCCGCCTCCGTAGCCGCCTCCGAAGCTGCCTCCGAAACCACCACCGTAGCCGCTGCCATATCCTCCACTGATGCCACCGCTGCTGTAGCTGCTGGCGCCGATGCCGTGGTCGATGGTCGATCCATAGCCACCGCCTCCATAGCTACCCAACGAGCCAATCAGGCCCCGCTTCTCAACTTGCTTCTCTTCGGCTACAGCCATCCCGAACAGCAACACACACACCTACAAGTAACAGTGAAAGTAAATAAATTTAAAAATAATGATTATATATTGATTTTTTTTACCTTTCTAGGTGCATCCACGTCGCATCGCAGCTAATCGTCATCATAAAGTGTTCAGCATAACGATAGTGAGCACCTGAATATGACGAACAGAAACATTGTGCAGTTTTCACTATAAATCCGCCGCTACTCCCGTTTACCATGGAAGGACCTAAAATAATGGTGTCACGATACACTGAAATTTTAAATTTTTATTTTTATTTTTTGTTCATCTTTGATCAACGATGCTTATCGCCTCAGGTTCCCTCTGTCTCGCAATGCAACTAATTTATTTTCGTTCGTCATTTTTTTACTCCAGACAAGCGAGAAGACGGAACCGTGATAGTAGGTTTTACTCACTCTCTGGTCTGTATCTCATCGGTGTAGACATCTTTCATACCTGTATCCGCTAATGTAAGTAATAATGATGCAAGTTGTTGCTGAAATATAATATTTAAATTTAAAAGCATTCCCTCACATTGGGTTTCATTGAAATGAAACTCCTCCACGTCAAATATTTAATTTCTTGATGGTTTTCAGCTCCTCGTCAACCGTAATATTTTAATGTTCAGACGCCATTATAATCGCTTCGCATTGTCTGCATAATTTCAATCAATCAATCATCCTTATATTATACTTTGCTTGATATTAGAACCTGCAGTCATTTCTTTTGTAATTTAACTAAGTCCGATCTTTTTTTTATTATTATTATTCTATCATTACCAGTAACTCCATGTTCCACCCACTGTCACACAACAATGAAAAGCGAAGTGAACAGTCTGAACATTGATCTCCTGCGGAAAGTATCCCGAATTTCACGGATTAAATAAGAAAAAGTTATCATTTCCCGCTTCTACAATACGAAGTGCAAGATCCAGCTACATGCTTTCCGTAAGTCTTATAACGTGCTGTAGTTGTATGGTGCCCAACTTTAATATGCAACCCGCTGTTTATTTGCTTTATTGTTCATTTTGTGCTGTACTTTAACTAACCTATTTCAAATTGAAACATTCGGTACCATCAATTCCTTGTCCAAAAAATATAGTCGCGGAATCTACTTTAACAATTATGGCATCATACAAAGCAAGGGCAACGTTATATTGGGAAAGCCGTAAACAGTATACATAATGCTTTCATTATAAGAATTGTGAGAGTCTCACTTCTGTATTCGTGAACTGAGTCGTATCAGAACTAATATTTGATTTCATCTGTGAGACAGTAGATACACGTAGACTATATACGAACTTCACACTGAACATAGATGCAATGGCGAATATATATAATGTGGATGGGGCGGCAAGATTGATGTGAAAGTAAGTTACATTAAGTAGACAAGCCATGATATTCTGTATTATTGTCGCGGCAGAGGACAATTTTCGCTGAATCCCATTTTACTTTACCGTCATCTAGCTTTTCTTTCTTAATTTTTTATTTATTTATTTTTTTTCCTTGCTGTTAAATCTACAAAAAGAACGCAGCTATAACAAAAATCTGGCACAAATTGCATGCCAGTAAAAGTCGTCACCAAAATTGGGAAGTATGACTTTCTATGATGGCAGCGCCTTCCCGAATGATTCATTAAATAATTCAGATAGTATATTTACTTTTTTCTTTATATTAATTATTCTGGGAGAAGCTCTAGCTCCCTGCACCAAAGGCCGCCGCCCACACCCCCACGCCCTACCCTTTATATGCGTCACTACATGACTACGTATTCTCAAATGGAGGTATGTTTTCCGTGAAACACTGATGGAGGATTAAATCATATTGGAGTCTTCTAAAGAAAAGGATACTCGGATAAAGTATACGAGAGTGGAGAGTTTAGCTGCAGATGATGGTGGGCAGACAAACAAAGGTACAAGCAAAGTAACTACAAGAAACCTTACAGTGAGAAACTTTGAATAATGCACCGAAGAAATACTTTGAACTGTGGATTAAATAAGGAAGTACAAAAGAGTTGAGGGTAAGATAGTAATACACCTATATAAATCCCTTAGGAATGAAGTAAACAGTATGTGCTGAAAGCTAATAAGAAATAGCTGCTTAGAGAATATTAAGTAATTTGGAAAAAGACTCATCTGAATGTCTTCACAGCGTATAGAAATCTGTCCAGCCGACGTTGTAATTAAACCCAAGGGTTCAAGATGGAGAGTGCAGTAGAAATGACACTATTAAATGCGGAGGAGACAGCAGATAGTTGGAAAGAGTATACTGAGATTAAGGGGGGAGTATGATGTGATTGGTGAAAAAATTGGTGTCTTTGTGATAATGTGGGGCTTTAGAGTTTAAAATAATATGGAATTATTTCATCTGCTCATAGTTACCGGTTTCGACCTTGGATCATAATAATGTAGTTCTGTCTGTATCAATGTTTTTCATTTCAAATGTGGGATAGAAGAAATCGATCTCGCTCTGCTGTGGCTTGAAAATGATCAACGAGAGAAATCAGCAAATCCGGAGAAAATAAAGAATAGCTATTGGGCAACCACAATGACATATCAAACTGGATTGAAAGGAGTCCTCGAACGCTTAAATACGAACACAATACCATCGGCAATTCTAAAGTCATTGTGGTGGAGGGGGTAGTTCACGGACAATATGCAAAATATTTCGGAGAAATGTCATCAACATAATAAAGAAGATAGCAAGGGCAGATAGATGTGAGAACTGTCGCGCAGTTCACTTACCAGTTCATGCATTGACGGGGGTAATATACCGAAGAATGAAAAGTAAATTGAGTTACATTAGATGACTATCTAATGTTTGGATGAAGAATTGGATGCAATGTCGTATATGTTTATGTCTCCAAGAAACATTATTGAATGATCTGTGAAACATAAATTTCACTGTCTCAAAACACTACCTCTTGCTAGTACAAATGTAATTTGCATTCGTCCAATTTTTCGTTTCCTTATTTTTTTTTAAATCTTGTCCATATGACTTGTACAAATTATAAATCTTTTTCGTATTTCGGCATCTGTTGATCCGAAATCTGCCGTAATATTTTCATGAGCGATCTGTTTTCTTATCCCATTTTTGACGTCCATGTTTGTTGCATCCCACTAAAATTTCTCTGTCACCAGTTGAATTTCTCGCAATTCCACGTGATTTAAATCTTTATTACTGTCACTTTCGTTTCGAAAACACAACACAAAACTTCTGAATATCGACGAAAAACTACCAGCAACTGGCAAATTCGGCAAATTGTATCTGCAAGTCGCACTAATCTGAGAGACTGCATTCACTGACTTGCGAAAGTTACGTCTGAAAGTTGTTAAAACTTGGGGAAGTCGAATTTCTGCGGGTCTTTCCGTGTCAAAAGTAGCTTCGAAAAGTGATTTGAAGAAGTATACTTGCTATTGAACACGCACCTTTCGGATCCCCACAGTTGTTGCAGCTGTCACTCAAGGTCCCGCTTGTTGGTATGAGGACGGAAGCCCGTTTCAATGTCAATCCCACACATGCTAAAGGATGGTGAGGCTCAAAAGAGGTTACTGGTCACGAGAGGACTTCAACATACTGTAGTCAGTCCATAGATACACGTTATGCGTGTTGGCAAGTACTTTCTTCAACACTATCTCAGAGTGCAGGGGTAAGACGTGTAGACGCAGAAGGTTCCTAAGCATGATTAGTTGTGACGGCAATCATAACCTGGCATTACTATGCAAAGGGGTTACTCTTGTGAGTCTATCCATTGACAATATTGACGGCATGTGGTTCTTGCCATCATCAAAAAAAAAATGTTCAAATGTTTGTATAGTCTATTGGACTTTACTATGGGGTCATCAGTCTCTAAACTTACAAACTACTTATGAACTATTTACGAACTAGGACGGCACAAATATCTATGCCCGAGGGGGGATTCGAACCCCCGACCGTAGTGGCAGTGCAGACCGTGACTGGAGCGCCTTAGTCTCCTCGGCCACCGCGGCCTTCATCAAACCCGGAAATGATAGTTATCCGAGGTTATGGAGAAGCGGAACTGAACTCTGAACTTGCGACCCCATCTGTTCTCTCTTCATGCCCTCCGAGCACAGCACCTCTTCAAACGTGATACTTCTTGAATACTACCTCAGTGTGCTATACTTCTCAGGGGTAGGACGTGTGGACGCAGAAGGTGAGGTCCTGCTGTACCTAAGCATGATTAGTTGTGACGGTAATCATATCCTGGCATTACTATGCAAAGGGGTTACTCTTGTGTCTCTCCACAACATTGGCAGCATGTGCTTATGGCGTTCACCAAACCCGAAAATGATAGATATCTGAGGTAATGGAGAAGCTGAACTTAACACTGAACTTGCGAACCCATCTCTACTCTATTCATGACATCCGAGGACAGCACCACACCAAACGTTGATGTGCTAATGGAAACCGAAAATTGTGGCGATAGGAGCAATTCCCACTGATGCGAGTCGTCGAGACACTGTGAGAGACGTTGTATGGTCTCCAGTACATGCTCGCGGATAGCGGGTGCCGAGGTCATGGGATTCCTCATTGTCTGGAGAATATTAACGTCCTCCATATTAATGTCCTCATGTGCCCATCGATGCCAAAAATCGGGCCACTGTGACATCTCCATGGCGCACATGCCTGTAAAATTACACAATATGACTACCCCGCTTTCTAATGTCTGTAAAAATGTATTCAGTTGGTGGATAGGCTGTGTAACGCATCTATGAGGCATCACCGGTGCTTCGTACTGTATATAAACGTCTTGTTTCGCTGTGTAGCTCACAGCATTTGGATGTTACCATCTTTGGAACAACAAGCCAGATTATTTTTTTCTGTGTGCAGAACACCAGCCATTAAAGTCTAGTCAGCTGTGATAGAATTTAAAAGTTTATTCCAGTATTTTAAATGTGTTTATTTCAGTCAACAGTTGCTATAAAATTGTTTAATGACATGTTTCGATCACTTGGATCATTTTCAGATCTTTTAGTTGCGTCCGCAACACGTCTGGCTGAGTACTAATTGGTACTCAACCACACTGATTGCCTTGACATTTGATAGCTGTAAAATCCTAGAAGTTACAGCTTTTGCCAAAGTTTGCGGACGTCTTCTCTCTTCGGCAGATACAACAGTTACGAAATCCAAAAGTAGCTCTTTCTTCAGCGAATCCGCCTAAGCTATTGTTGGAGACCTATAGGGGTTGGCGATTATCTATCATCTGTTTATTCCTCTACATCTCGGTTATAATTTGCTGCCGTATGCTAGGGAGGGCTATCCTTATGAGAGGGAAGAACCTTCACTGTGGGTTTGGTCTTCATGCATCCTAATACGACACGGGGGCAGACTCATTTAAAGCGTTTTACATGGGCTGATTTCTTCCAAACAGACGCGTCATATTCATTTGTTGATCGAAGCACTTCGTGTTGGTCAGTTTATTCCTATCAATGACTTTTCTTTTAGTGTCCAAACATTGTATGTAGCTTTATGCCTAAGCCTTTATGCCAAAGCAATAGCATAGGTCTAGCAATGGTCTAGCTCTAGCCCTTTCCATCTCAATTTAATTTTGGATTTTTTGTTCCTCAGATGGAAACTGAAACTTTCATCTTAGCCGAGTTTGGTTTCAGGTGATGTTCGTGATACTAATTACCTAATATTTCGAGGGTTCTGGATAACTTCTCCTAGATATCACGAAGGTGCTACTTTGGGCGGCCACGTGTGTGTAATGAGCATATATGAACTTCAGGATTTGCGTTGTTCTATACTGCGGGCGAATAGGCAGGCCTTGTCTAGCGTAATCTTTCACCTTAAGGAAGTGGACACTGTTGAATGACGTGTCACATACTTAGTGGATGCTTCAGACTAGACAAACAACTATATCACCTAGCAGGTATAGCTCCCCTAGACATTAGGCATGAAGGTGCTGCCCAAGTAGAAGGACGTAGAGCCCTTACTTCTCATACTCACCCAGTGTTCGGTCCCTTGCGAGCACCATCAGGATTGAAGTTCAGGAATAGTTTCGTAAGAGTGTATGTCAGCAACAACAATACAAACCAAGCGATAGACGTGTGGAAAAGTGAGAAGGAAATGCTCATATAGGCTGAAGAGAACCTGAAGAAGAGCTACATCCCGGTCTTAACGAGAGCTGGTGTACCTGCAAAACTCTCAACAGGCTACGAACTGATGCTTGGCGGTGTAAAGTAAGCCTTCTAAAATGGGGAGTCTATGGTGGAGCGTCAACCTGTGATGGTTGCGAGGAGAAGACAATGCCTCACCTGCGCAACTACCGTCTGTGCTCGCCATCCAGCACTGAAGAAGATTTAAGGCTGGCCAACTCTACTGTCTTGGACAGAGCCCATTTCTGGGCGAAAACAATTTAATATAGTGACTGTTACTCTGTCTAAACATAATGATTGTTTATCTATGTAAAAATATAATTCCACGATAACTCTACTACCTTGAACATAGACCACTTCTGGGTGAAAACAATTTAATTTTTGATTTAATGCCTGTTGTCCAGGCACTTGCTTAATCTATAACTGGTGAGCTTTCTTGTAATTAACTTGTAGTTGATGCCTTTGGCACGAATATTATATGGTCTCGCCGCGTGGAAGTTGCCGAGCGGTTCGGATCCCCACGTTACGGATCGCGAGTTCTAATCCTCCCTCTGGC
The DNA here is from genome assembly GCA_026315105.1 of Locusta migratoria. Lineage (NCBI taxonomy): Eukaryota > Metazoa > Arthropoda > Insecta > Orthoptera > Acrididae > Locusta > Locusta migratoria. Next base: position 188,493,685 of record CM048745.1, read on the forward strand.
ACGGATGTGTGTGTTGTCCTTAGGATAGTTTAACTTAGTTTAAGTGGTTTTTAAGTCTATAGACTGATGACCAACGTAGTTTGGCCCCACAAAATTACAAACATTTAACTCTTATGAACTGTCTCACATGGGGTTGTCCTTGGCTGGTCGTTTGTATATATGTTGAACAGCAGCGGAGTTAATACACTGCCCAGGGAAAGACTTTTTTTGTTCTTTTTTTCCACCTGCTATTTTTTCCTTGCATGGTAACGTAGAAAAGCCTATTCTGAAGTATGCACTGTACAAATTGTAAAACCCCAAACTCTTTAAGCACCAGATAAAAGTTATAAAGGTAGTGGCATCGCGAATACTCTATAGTATCACTGATATTCATCCCCACCATCTTATCAGGCAGTGTAGAAATGTTACGGGTGGAAGAAGCAGGTATTGCATTGAACAAAGTACCACTCAATATGTGAAAGTATATTGTACTAATGAATCAGCGAATTCAGATGGTATGAATTTCCTCATAAATCACTTCAGGAAAGAGTGAACTGAAAATACTCATACCAGTCATAACACTTTGCACAACAAAATAATAATGAATTAGACAGGTTCTTACCAGGATCCTCATTGCGCTGCTGTGTGTGGTGGATGTGTGGCAGGCAATGACTGATGCTGCCTCCGACGCTCTCCGGCGCTTATATACACTGCACGGCCCTTTCCCTCCACCTCTGGTCTCATTACACGGGAGAGGATCGTTCTCTAGAGCGTAGAGACAGATGCCTGCTCCACGAACACAGCGGTCAAGTGACGTAGACAATGATGTAACTTCATTAGTAGGAAAATGTACATAGAAAATTCGTAAAAAGTTTGATTGCCGTGTATAGAAAACATTTACTAAACTGACACGTTGCAAATCATTGCGAAAAGTCGTATATATGATCTATGGAACAAGTATTAATCTAGTATAGGATTATTACGATCATCTTTTAACAAAACGTTCAGGCGAAAGTGTAATAAATCAATCAGTTTTAGATATAAGGACGTTCTCTTGTTTGCAAGATGACAAGCTGTGAAAACATGTAATTCCATAATTAAAGCAGTAAGAAAATCCTTCTAATGACTATATGTAAGTACTGAAAATTAGGCCTAATATATCAAACACAATTGTGAAATCAAACAATTCGTCTAAATAACTGTATAATCAAAGACTTTTAACTTTCTAGAAAATAAAAGGCAAAACCCATAGAAGATGGCACAATAATGCCGAAACATGTCTGGGTAATAAGAGTAAAACAAGGTGTCTTGCATACACACCTTTTTCACAAAACTAGGAATTATTATGTTGCTTCTTGCCTTTCTCTCTTGTCATAATTATCGTTGCAGATTCGTGACATGGCGGTGCATCTCCTTAATCTCCAAAAAGATTTCATATGGGAGCGAAATTATGTCTAGGTTTCAGCCCCACCACCATGAACCACAGACATTGCCGAGGTGGTGTGGCTTGCATGTCTCAACGATACAGATAGCCGTAAAGTAGATGCAACTACGACGAAGGTGTATCTGTGGAGAGGCCAGAGAAACGTGTGGTTCCTGAAGAGGGAGAGCAACCTTTACAATAGTTACAGGGCAACAATTTTGATGATTGACTGAGATGGCCTTGTAACATCAGCTAACATGGCTTTGCCACGCCGTTACTGCGAACGGCTGAAAGCAAAGGGAAACTACAGTCGTTAATCTTTCCGAGGATATGCAGCACTACTGTATGAATGTATGAAGATTGCGTCTTCTTGGGTAAAATATTCCGGAGGTAAAACAGTCCCCCCTTCCGGGCGGGGACTATTCAGGAGGATGTAACCATCGATAAAAGCAAAACAGTCATTCTACGGATCGGAGCGTGGAATGTTCTAATCCAGTGCTTTCCAAACTTTCCCTCACGGCGACATCCTTTTATACCTTACAGTTTTGCGCGACACCTTTTCACTAATGTAAATACATATGGTCGAATTTAGATGGTTCTAGCTGGGGGGGGGGGGGGGGGGCAGGGAGTGGGGGCGGAAATAAAGTATCGCTTAAATGTAGTTTGTAACGAAACTGAAATCCTCGTACGCATTGAGATGTTTAATGTTGATCCTAACTGCATCAATTACGTACATTCATCGCAAGAAAAGGAAACATTAGGAACTACGGACATGTACATTGTACAACAGAGTAACTCCGCAGACATCAATCCCTAACTCACACAGTAATACTTGCTTCTTCTACATGCGACCTAACTTCCGAAACACGAAAACTGAATTTCGGAAACAGTTTTTCGCTCTCGTGTTTACATGTCAGGGCCAGATACGGGTTTGCTCGATCGATTGAAAACGCCATCTGGAAATTAACTGCTCGGATTTCTGATTTAGACAGCACAGTGGCTGTTCCAATTCAATTCAACATTATGGCATTATTTTCAGAAATAAAGAGGATGTATTTATGACAAGTGATGAATTATTATTTAAGTTATATTGTTCTTGCTCCACCACGACCTCGGAAGACCCGACATATTCTGAAAAAAATAGATAAATATTTGTGACAAGTATGAATATGAATGTCATTTCGTGCTTCACCACGACCTCGGAAGTCCCGACATGTTCTGGAAAAATGGATAAATATTTGTGACAAGTAAGAAGATGAATGTAATTTCTGGTCCCAGAATCTGTTACATACAGGGAACTGAGAGAGAAAAAAACATTAACGCATCCAGGGTTCGAACCAACGATCACTCCGTTAATCACCTGACCATACTCCATACTAAATAGCTTTAGTCAGTGGACAATTGTGACTATTTTTACAATCTGTGACAGGTTTTACAGCCACTATGTCATTGATTGACATTTAATTGCAAGAAACGCTTTTGAGAAGGAAAGCAGACTACAGTGAAGGTTTGTTGAAGCAAAGGTCAGTTCCAGCAAACTGCGCATGGGAAGAGCTGATACCGAGTATCAGCAGCAGCTCTGCGCTTGCGCAGTTCGCGGGAATCTGGGAACTGGCAGCTGCTTGAACGAACCCTGAGTGTCTACTGCTGCTGAAGGAATCTTCAGGGTAGAATAAGGAAAAGGATGTTCAAACAACTTACGGGTATGCTGACGGGTGACGTCGACAACCGCCGATATTTCGGCAGGAGAACACCCTGCCATTCTCAAGGCACAACTGCACTTAAGGAAGCAATGTGCAAGCGTATTTAATACCTCGGTTTGCAAAGTGTAAACAAGGAAGATAACACACACAGTACAAGTCACAGCAGAGTCAACACAACCAAAGGTGACCAAACATCGTGTAACGTTTATGTTCAATACACCGGTCTTCCACAGTCCTGATTGTCTGACCAATATATGACATGCCACAACTGCAAGGAATACGATATACACCTGCCTTACGCAAACCAAGATCATCCTTTACGGACCCCAACAGAACCTTTATCTTAGAAGGTGGTCGAAAAACACATTTCACATCATATTTCCGTAAAATACGACCAATCTTGCTGGAAATACTTCCTGCGTAAGGAAAAAGACCATAGATTTAGGTGCCACTTCATTACTATCGGCACTCATCCGTTGCACAGAAGGCTGATAGCGCAATGCACGTTTTATCTGTCTCTCACTATAACCATTCTGACGAAAGGTCACCTCGAGATGGGACAACTCAGCTGACAAACTTTCAGGGTCTGAAATGACATGTGCCCTGTGAACCAAAGTACGAAGTACTCCTTCACGCTGAGCTGGATGGTGACAACTATCAGCTCGCAAATACAAATCTGTGTGAGTAGGCTTCCTATAAACAGAATGTCCCAATGTACCATCAACCTTCCTTCTGACCAACACATCAAGGAAAGGAAGGCAGCCATTCTGTTCCACCTCCATTGTGAACTGGATTGAATTTAGGTGTTCCAAAAAACCATTTAAATTCTCACTACCATGAAGCCAAACAACAAAAGTGTCGTTTACATATCTGAGAAAACACGCAGGTTTCAGAGTCGCTGACGCTAAAGCACGTTCCTCAAAATCCTCCATAAACAAATTGGCCACAATAGGTGACAGCGGGCTTCCCATTGCAACTCCACCGGTTTGTTCATAGTACTGACCATTGAATAAAAAGTAAGTGGAAGTCAGCACATGTCGAAAAAGGTTTGTTAACTCGACACCAAACTTAACCTCAATTAGCTGCAACGAATCTGACAGAGGAACGCGAGTGAAGAGAGAGACAACATCAAAACTCACTAAAATATCAGAGTCATTCAAACGCAATCCCTGCAATCGACGTAAGAAATCCGCCAAGTTCTTAATGTGGTGTTCACACCTGCCCACCATTGGACTCAACAAACTAGCAAGATGTTTAGCTACACGATATGTCGGAGCACCAATGTTAGACACTATAGGCCTCAGAGGAATGTTCTGTTTGTGAACCTTAGGAAGGCCATACAATCTAGCTGGAACAGCACAGTAAGAATTAAGACTTTTGATGGTGTCGGCGGTTGTCGACGACGTCACCCGGCAGCATACCCGTAAGTTGTTTGAACACTCATTACGCAGGGAAAAGTTAAAGTCTCACAAGGAAAAGGATATTTTCTTTCATTTTATGATAAGTTTTTTAGTTTAGAGTGTAAATTTGTTAGTCTCGCGACACCCATGATACTAATACGCGACACCCGAGGCTGTCGCGACACCCAGTTTGGAAAGCTCTGTTCAAACCCCTAATCGGGTAGAAAGAAAATTTAAAAGAGAAATTGAAAGATATGGTAGGGATTAGTGAATCTCGGTGGCAGGATGAACAGGATTTCTGGTCAGATGAGTACAGGATTTTAAACACGAAGTCAGTTGGTGGTAACGCAGGAATAGTTCTGATAATGAACAAGAAATAGGAATGTGGGTAAGTTACTATGAACAGCATAGAGAACGCATTATTGTAGCAAAGATAGACACGAAGCCAACACCGACGACAGTACTACAAGTTTATATGACAACTAGCTCTGCCGATGATGATGATATCGAACAAATGTATGAGGAGATAAAAGAAATTATTCAGAAAACTTGATTTGGCGGGGGGCTGGAACTCGGTAGTAGGAAAAGGAAAAGAAGAAAATGTTGTAGATAATTGTGGACTGGGCATGGAATGAAAGAGGAGATTGCTTGATAGAATTTTGTGCAGAGCACAATTCAATGATCACCAACACCTGGTTATTCATCATGAATGAAGGCTGTATACGTGGAAGGGACCAGGAGACACTGGAAAGTACCAGATTGACTTTACAATGGTAAGGGATAGATTTAGGAACCAGGTTTTAAACTGTAATAGCCAAGGGCAAATATAGACTCTGACCATAACTTATTGGTTATGAACTGCAGATTAAAACATGAGAGACTGCAGAATGGTAGAAAAGTAAGGAGATGGAACCTGCACAAATTGTAGGAACCAGAGGCAAGGATTGGCTGAAACGGTGGTAAGTAATAAAGTAGAAGAAGAATGTGTAGCTCTGAGAGAGAGAGAGAGAGAGAGAGTAGTGAAAGCTGCAGATGATCATATAGTGAGAAGGACAAGGCCTAATAGAAATCTGTGGATAACACAGCATATATTGGACGAAATAGATGAGAGTATAAATTATAAAAATGTATCGAGTGAAGCAGGCAAAAGGGACTAAAAACATCGGAAAAATGAGATTGGCAGGAAGTGCAGACTGGCTAAGGAGGAGTGTCTAGAGGACAAATGCAGAACCATAGAAGAATGTATAACGAGGGGAAAGATAGATACCGCCTACATGAAAATGGAAGAGATATTTGGAGACAAGAAAAGCAGCTGTATGAATATCAAGAACTCTGAGGGAAAACCATTACTAACCAAAGAGGGGAAAGTTGAAAGGTGGACGGCATATATAGGGGGCCTATACAAAGGAAATAAATGGAAGACGGAGGAAGGTGCGAGCAGAATTTGACAGAAAGCTATACAAAGGAAATGAAGGCAGTATTCTAGAAATGGAAGACGAAGTGGAGGAAGATGAGATAGGAGATATGGTACTGCGAGAAGAATTTAATAGAGCCCTGAAGGACTTAAGGTGAAACAAGGCCCCTGGAGTAGATGATATTCCTTCTGAACTGCTGATATCTTTAGGAGAGCTAGTCATGAAGAAATTGTTCCACTTGGTATTCAAGATGTATGAGACTGGGGAATTACCCTCCGACTTCAAGAAAATATAGTAATTCCATTCCAAAGAATGCAAGTACAGACAAATGTGAAAATTACAGTACTATCAGTTTAAGAAGTCATGTTTGCAAAATACTAACACGAATTATGTACAGTAGAATGGAAAAACTATTGGGGAAGATCCGTTTTGATTTAGGAGAAATGTAGGAACCCGGGAGGCAGTATTCACGTTACGACTTATCTTAAAAGATAGATTAAGGAAACTGATACGGACGTTCTTAGCAGTTGTAGATTTGGAGAAAGCTTTTGACAAGGTCGACTGGAATACACTCTTTCAAATTCTTAAGATAGAAGGGGTAAATTATAGGGAGCGAAGAGTTATATTCAACTTGTAGAAAAACCAGACAGTGGATATTAGAATCTAAGGGGATGCAAGAGACGCAGAGGTTGGGAAGGGGAAGGCAGGGTTCCAGCCTTTCCCCATTGTCGTCCAATCTGTATATTGAGCAAGCAGTGAAGGAATGCAAGGAGAAATTCAGAGAGGGAATAAAAGTTCAGGGAGAAGAGGTAAAAACTTTGCGGTTTGGCGATGACGTAGTAATTTTGTCAGGGATTTCAAAGGATCTGGAAGAGCAGTTAAATGGAATGTGCAGTGTCCTGAAAAAAGAGTATAAGATGAACATTAACAACGGTAAAACAAGGATAATAGAATATTGCGTCAGGAAATCAGGTGATGCTGAAGGAATTAGATTAGGTAATGAGACTATAAAAGTAGAAGATGAGTTTTATTATTTGGGTGGAAAGATAACGTCTGATGGCCGAAGTAAAGAAGATATAAAATGCAGAATGGCTTTGGGAAGAAAAGCGTTTCTGAAGAAATGAAATTTGTTGACATCCAATATTAGTTTAACTGTTGGGAAGTCCTTTCTGAAAGCATTTGTCTGGAGTGTAGCATTGTGTGGGAGTGAAACGGGGAAGATAAGGAGTTCAGACAGAAATGTGGTGCTACAGACGTATGAAGAAAATTAGATGGGTAGATCACGTAACTAATGAAGAGGTGATTAACCAAATTGGGGAGAAAAGGAGTTTCTCGCATACCCTGACAAGGAGACAGGATAAATTGGTGGGACACATTCTGAGACATGAAGGAATCATCAACTTAGCATTAGAGGGAAATGTGGGGCTTAAAAGTCGTAGAGGGAGACCGTGGGACGGATACAGTAATCAGATTTAAAAGGATGTAGCTTGCTGAATTTATTCTCAGATAAAGGGGCTTGCACAGGTTAGGGTAGCGCGGAGAGATGCGGTGTGAAGACCACAACAACAACAACAAGTTTCAGCCGCGGCTTTGCTTACGTTGATGTCCTTGCATACTGGTCAGAGATCAACTAAAGCACAATAACCTCGCAGCTTTGTTGTTAAGTTACGACCACGAACATCAGAATTAAAAACAGTAAGTTTTTGTTTTAAATGGAAACCGTACGTAGAATTACGGTAAATACTGTCCTCCCATATCAAGATGAAAATAAAGATATTATTAAATATGAAAAGATTGTTTGTTACATCGCGATTAAAGCGCTGAGTGAAGAAGCTATAGCTTACACAATGTGTAAATTATGCAGGGAATCTACTATTGTCACTGATAGCACACGTTGTTGACATACCTACATTACCTCTCAGCAAATGGACTCGCCTTCAACGAAGGTCGACAAACTGTGACAGACATACATCGGGCAGGTCGTCCTAGCGACTCTGAAGAAGAAGTGCATACGTTTGCCGCGTTAGTGGATAGTGATCGACGCCAGAAGATTCGTGATTAGCGCATATGACTGTGCTTCGCATCCTGAAGGAACGTCTAGGCATGCGAAAGTAACAACGTGAAGAGTTCGCCACGAATTGACGGAAATTCAGAAATGGGTGCGTTACGACGCTGCACAGACGCACTTGTAGCACTATGAGTGCGACGGAGAGACTTCCTTAAGCCGTATCGTAACACTGCATTAGACATGGGACACATCGTACGAGCCAAAACTAAAACTCCAGTCCAATGAATGGCGTCATTATGAGTCATCGGGAAAGTCGAAAGTACGAAGAGCCCCAGTATGGTGAAAGTTATTGTGGTACCACTAACGCATTGCGTTCCTTCACGGCAGACGTCAATTTACAGTAATCATGTTAATTTTTGGAGCATCACCTGCTATCAGCTTTGCGAAAGGAGCGCAACTCACCCGTCATTCTGGACGACAATGCGCGGGTGCTTACATCGCAAGCTGTGGCTGCTCTGTTCGGTAGATGGGACTAAGAAGCACTGTACCATCCACCTACTCCCTCTTCGAGCTATTCGCTTCAGAAGTATTCCAGAGACTCGACAGACAGTAGACCCCCCCATTCGCAGCATCAACAGAACAGGCTCTGCTAACGGTATACTAGGCCTTCCACATCGCTGACAACGGGTTCTACACAACGCTGATGACTACTTTGAAGGAGAGTAACAGTTGCAAATATGTAATGCTTTTGTACTGATTTTGAATGAAAATTTGCGTGTATTTAATTTCCAGCACACGTAATCTGAGGATAAGTAAGCCTGTAATTTGTAAGAGATAAGATTATATGCACTGGTAAATAGGAATTCTCTTCTTTTATTGAGAAAAAATTGGAAAGGTTTGGCATATTTTTAGCTAATAATTATACCAGTTTAGACTGACAATTTGGCGTGATGAAAATCAATGACTTCAGCTAGATAGTACCTCATAGAGTTAATCTGAGGTTTTTTTTTTTTTTTTTTAATAAGCGCTTCTAGGGGTAGTGCCCATGATCTAACTCGGTGAAGAAGTTAAAAAAGTATAATATGAGCATTATGGGGAGCTTATAGATGTTGATAAGTAAGTGACATTATAATTTATCGGATCATAGAATGATGACCATGTGATGCTGGTGTGAGAGACATTGAAAGTTGGAGGTATGGATGAAGGAGGGGGACGGGAGGGAATAATTTTTCCCATGGAAATTTCGAGACAGATTTAATGTTAGTTTGTTTTTGTTATGATTGACTTACATATATCTGATTAAATACTATATATAATAATGGAAAGTCCAGGTTGGAATAATATAGTGAGGACAGTTACAACTCACCGCAAAGACGTGGCGACGAGATGCGACAGCCACATACAAAAGACACACACATACAACACATTCACCTATCGGCCATGGCCTTCTTCAGAAATAGAGCACTCACGCAATCACACAGGCACACAACACAGTCATACAACCATCACCTCCGACTGCCACACTTCGAATCACGCTCTGCAGCGAATCGGGGACGGGAGGGGAGGGGAGGGGGAGGGGATAGAAAGGTTACGTCACGGTGGTGGGGATGGGTTAGATGGGAATAACGAGATGCAGCTTAGGAATGGAGTGGGGAGGCGGGTGAGGGGAGAAAATAAAATAAAATAAAGTAAAATAAAATAATATATATATATATATATATATATATATATATATATATATATATATGAAAATTCATGCACACTGCAAGTGCACAAGACCACATACACACACATGTGTGTGTGTGTGTGTGTGTGTGTGTGTGCGTGCGTGCGTGCGTGCGTGCGTATGTGTGTGTATGTGGTCTTGTGCACTTGCAGTGTGCATGAATTTTCATATATTCCTCATGTTTTATGGTGAAGTGTGCAAAATTTCATAAATATCGGAACAAAACTATAGATTTGTATGCAGTATAAACACAGAGTCACATTGCAAAACGAACTTTGTTTTTATCAAATTTTCCAGTTTTATTCCATACAACCTGTGTTCTGAAAATAACGAAAACAGCAACAACAAATATGATATGTGACATCGGTCGAGTCCTTCTCAAGTTATGGCGCGATCAACATCCGTTTTTATCTTGCAAGGTACTCTTCCTCATGCACCGTATGAAACTTCAGGTAGGCGGGGACCTTCCTTTTGAAGATCAAGCGTGAAAAGTTTCGTGAAGATCGGAATGAAAATGTAGTTTTCGTCAGTCTGTCGGAAACGTATCCTCCGCCATGCACATTCCGTCCGTCATATCGTTAATACCTTCTTAGACAACAACTTCTACCTTTAAACTACATATCGGCAAAGTTTCAGCTTCATAGGTGCAGTAGTTTTAGATTTCGTGTATCGTCAGGGAGTGAGTGTGTGACCTTTAGCTTTTATATATAAAGAGATATCTCCTGAAGTATTGGTCCTACAAAGACATAATTTACCAGGTTCATAGAGAGGAATATTAGGAAACTGCTTGCGAAATGTGTTGTAAATTGATTTGGTAGTAAAAACGTAGTAAATTACAACCTCATGCTTTTTAGGATGAAGTTTCATGTATTTTAATGTCTTTGACGTCATAGCACTATTGTACAATATGTCGTAATACGATATTATTTCGAAGGTACATCCAGTAGTGCATATGTAAAACGTTTGCAAAATACGTCGCGAATAGAGTTAGTAGGAAAGACGTAACAAATCAAAACGTCTTACGTGATAGTTGTTTTTTCATTATTTTAATTGTTTATTACTCCATGTCTCATTGACTGTGTCGTACTATGATAAAATTTCGAACGTACGTTCAGTGGTATGTGAGTATACTGTCTATAACATTTCTCGCGAATGCAATTAATAGTTTACGAGTAATAAATTGAAAGCGTCATGCAAAATGCCGTAATTTTACTTCATGAACGCCGAAAAAGTAGTAAGCGACAAACTTTTTTCCTATCAGTTTGCCGGGGTTGTCAGCGAGAAAAAGTTTCCCAAAGGTTTGAAATTACGTTTGAAGTTTGTTGCAAGTCGCTAAGTGCTCTCCTTCTCAAACACTGGACTGATAAAGTCACACTATCACGTGCCGCAATGCTGGGAAGTTTTCATTGTTTATGACGTCATATATCGTTAACTATAGGCCCTATCGCAAAATCCTTTCTTAGCGGACGTCTTCTACAGATCAACTATATTCCTGCCAAATTTCAGCTTCATAGCTGAAGTAGTTTTCGAGATTTCGTGTTTATTCAGTGAGTGAGTGTCTGTATGTCTGAATAAGTGACCTTTTGCTTTTATATAGGTAGAGATTACAGCAAATTAAGCAGGAAATAAATAAGTATACAGGGGAAAAAAGTAAAAAATAAAAATAAAATAATAATAATAAGGTGAATAGAATAAGCAAATTGACTAAGCAGTTGGAGGTTAGCGGACAAATACAATTCTGTAGAAGACTGTATAGCTACGGAAAAGGTAGATACCACCTACGCAATAATTAACGAATCGTTTGGAGTAAAGAAAAGCAAACCTGAGAGCTCAGAAAACCAGAACTTAGCACTGAAGAAGAAGATGTAAGAAATATATGAGGAGCACCACATGAAAATTGACGGTAGTATTGTAGAAAGAGAATACGAAGTAGACAAAGATAAATTTGGAGATAACACTCGAGATACGAGTCGAGATAGGAAACCCTGAGTATCTGGTGATATACTTGAGAGAGCTAACCATGACGAAACTATTCCGGATGATGTGAAAGATGTGCGAGACAGGTGTCAATACCGTCAGACTTCAAGCATAATGTGATAATTCCAATTCCAAAGAACCAATTGCAGACAGGTGTGACATCACAGAACTATGAATTTAATAAAACGTCATAGTGGAAAAATTACTTATAGAAGAATGAAAGGATTGGTAGATACCATCGTCGAGGAAGATAAGTTTTGATTTAAATGAAACAGAGAATTTCGTGAAGATTTACTCACCTTAAGACTTACGTTAAGGAAAGGAAACCTTACGTCATAGCTCTCGTAAATTTGGGAAACGATGAAAGAAATTGCCTTCTTTTAATTCTTAAGGTTTTTGGGGGAAAACAGAGGGAACGAAATATTATATACAAATAAACCAGACAACAGTTATATGCAAAGGCACGAAAGGGCGCAATAGTTTGGGAAGGGAGTGGGTAAGATTGTAGCCTTTCCCCAATTTTATTCAATCTGTACAAGTTGTGAAGGAAAGAAAGGAGTAATATGGAAACGGAAGTAAAGTTTCGATTGAAGATATAGATACAATGTATTTGTCCAGTGGCTTTTCGATACAATAAATATTTGCAAATCAGTTAACGATATAATACCATTACAACATTTTTCAATATTCTAATGTCCGAGGGACCAATTTCAAAAAGTAACCCATCCCTCTCTGTCTCTCTCTCTCTCTCTCTCTCTCTCTCTCTCTCTGTTTCTCTCACAAATCAATGAAAACTACATTTACATTGAATATTTGTGTTATTTTTAAGACATGAGTGACAAATAAAAAGATAAGTAATGTAATTCGATGTAGTTCTTTTTCCAGATAAGTTGTTTTTTCGCATTGGCGCAAATGAATTGTCCGTGCATTCTCACGTGATAGCATAGTGGCTAGCTTTACTTCTACCATCTTCTTGGAGATCCTATAATGTTCATCCCCTAAATATTTCATGTGCCTTATTTCAAACATCTCACCTGGCCTGAAGATTCAATGTTCCTCCCGAATTAACACTACATTCAGAACTTCAGATATTTAATTATTTCTTTATTCTTTGTAAATGGAGAGTTACACGAGTACCTTTGCAAATTGCGATTTGGCACGATGTATGCTTGTTAGATATGCTACACCATTCAGCCACCAATGCCGTCACATCCGATCAACAGCTGTAGATTTATCATTAATTTCAGATGCCTCATTGACAGTAGGCTTTATACAGGCAATGACGCAAAGCTTAGCAGCTTCATATAATGTATCTGTAGACTTCTGCAATCTTGTCGAGCCACTTGTGTGATTTATGATTGCGCTTAGTTTATTGATAACTTCTTCACATAGATCTATAGTACTTAAACCGTACACAAACCTAACAATAGTATCAAACCACTGTGATCTCCTATTCCTGCATTTCAGAAATAGTTTACTATCAATGGAATATTCATAACAAAATAAACTACCATGACATACTTTACACTCTGCAACTAAAGATACATTAGACTTAAACAGTTCAATATATTTGACAACATGGCCAAAAGTCATTTCTTCATTATTGTATTTAGTACTTACCTAGTGTTCACTTTCTTCTGCGGGCACTGGTACTAATATTTTCACTGCTGTAAATATCACTCGCTATCACTATGTAAACTAAGGCACAAGTATATTCTAATCTAGAACAGCCTGCAGCACTCTCGCTTACAATGTCATTATTTTCACGTTTAGCGTTTTTAAATACATTTGTTTTCGGCTTTCTTACAGGTTCCCTTTGCATTCCTAGTAGACTCTTCCAAATCCTGGAATGTTGTCTGAAAACACACTTTGCAACGTAACAATGTACAAAAAAGGCGCCGGAAACAAAAGGTGCAACTGAAACTTGTGCGCTAAGCCGTCTTATAAAATAGGCTTTATGTGTGTATGTATGTATGTTCCACATCTCCTCCTAAACTACTGGACCGATTTCAACTAAACTTGGTACACATGTTCCTTAATATCACGCAACAATCACCTACGACCCTAAGAAGATATGACGTCATAAACAGTGAGATGCGCGAGAAACTGCTGCGTCAAACAACAATCCTGCACATTTCCTCCTAAACCACTGGACCGATTTAATCCAAATTTTGGAACACATATTCCCCATGTAAGATAAAAATTGCTGTAGGAGTACGAACAACATACGGTATATGGTTGAGGAGATATAACATCATAAGCAATAAGAGTTGTAAGAAACTGCCACGAGACTGTATGAATACACTATATGAGAATGAGAGTACTTAGAGACTTGCAAAAAACTTTAAACATAACTTCAAACCTTTATTAAACTTTTTCTCGCTGACAACCACAGCAAAATGATGAAAAGGAAAAAGTTTCTCACTTACTACTTTTCCGCTGTTTATGGAATGAAGCTACGGCTCTAGGTATGAGGTTACAATTTATAATTTGAACACTACAAATTGTAGCTACAGGAAATTTTACAGACAGTATACGCATATATAGTTGAATGTATCTTCTAAATTGTATCACATTCCGACACGTAGTTCATGAGATATGAGCACGTAAACAGTAACGTTCATAGAAAACTGGCCTATCATCCACCAAGTTTTAAGCTATTACCTCTTTACTGCTAATTGTATTCCAAAGAGATTCAACAGAAATACAACCCTCATATAAATGAATATATACCTGAAAAATGGCAGAAATAAATAAATAAATACCCGGGCAACGCCGGGTTTTCAGCTAGTGTAATATATAAAGCAGAATGTCCGTATGTGTGTACGTGTTGCATGCAGAATTACAGTTTTCACCGAATCTCTATGAAATTTTGTACACGTGAGCTTCAATCCACGAGGACGGTCGCCGTAAGTGTAAGAATCACGTACGATACGTTGTCCACGAGATATGACGTCATAAACAATGAGATGCGTGAAAAACATGCATTTAGCGAGAATGCTGCTCATACTCTCCTCACCACTGGACCGATTTCAACGAAATTTGGTACACACATTCGTTACCGTGAGGTAACAATTGCTGAAGGGTTAAGAATCACAGACAACACATGTTTCAGAACATATGACGTCATAAACATTAGGAATCGCATAAAACTACTACACAATGCGACCAGACTTTATAAATACGCTATATGAGACTCAGAGTACTTAACGACTTGCAACAAACTTTAAACATAATTTCAAACCTTTATTAAATTTTTTTTTCGCTGACAACCATAGCAAAATGATGGAAGGAGAAAAGTTTTTCGCTTACTACTTTTCCGCTGTTTATGGAGTACACTACATAATATAGCCGCAGAAAATTTTTACGAACAGTATACATGCATATAGTTGAGTGTACCTTCTAAGTTGTATCACCGTACGACACGTACTTCATGAGATATGAGCACACAAACAGTAACGTTCATGGAAAACCGCCCCATAACGCACCAATTTTTAATCTTTTACTTCTTTGCTACTAATTGTATTCGCAAGAGATTTTACAGACATACAGCCCTTATACAAATTAATATTTACCTCAAAAATGGCAAGAATAAATGAATAAATAAATACCCGGGCAACGCCGACTTTTCAGCTAGTGTAGTATAAAGTGGCTTGCATTGTATAAAACTCTTTCCCAAAGAGTATCGAATTTCATGATGACTGGTCAAACCAAAGTGTTCTAGTTTAGTTCCTTCCAAAATCTAACTACAACAATGTGTTCACGCCGACAGTTATGATCGAGAGTACAAGCAGAAATTATGAACTGGCAGTCTGTCACAATATTTTAACTTTCCCATACTTTCGTTGTATCTGACCAATTATAGAGCGTAAAGAACTAAATACTTCTTTACTATTTTTCTTCTCTCAGAACATCTAGAAACGATTTTTTCTTCTCGGAAATTGTTCTTATAGTTCGTGTGTTTGGCGGTTTCTCTTGAAATGACCCCCTTATTTTTTTTTTTTTTTTTTTTTTTTTTCGTGGACTATCTGTGGTGTAATCTCAACTTTTACTGCATCTACACATTTAGATGTAGCCTTCAAACACACTAAGTTACTGAATATCATTTGGGACATTCAGCATTCATCCAGCCTTATTAGAATTTCCATAGAAGTTTAACATCCGCTTACTCGTTGTATCAGTCATTTTTCATGGTTCTTCGTTTTTCCTCTTTTTCTAAGTCCGTGCACCGTTTCCTTCTTTTCGAGTTGTAGAAGTCCCTTTTTATCTAAAATAACACACTTTGAAACATATAATGACAGATTAATGATAATTTTTATTGTATTTTTTCTGGTTCAGCATGTTTGATAGTTTCAGTATCCTGAGTCTGAGTGGCCCGTTGGCTTCGTTCCGATCCCGTCTAGCCGACCGATACTCTCCTGCGTACTGTTCCACTGCCATAATGAACAAAGAATTTGCGCAGTCCTATCGCATCAATTGACCACCGACCTGTGCAGCAGCACCAGAAGGAGACTTAAAAGGCACTGCAGCGTGTGCCAGCTACTAGCAGACGCGCGGCCACGCCCACTGGCGACAACGCTGAATTAACCAGCCGAACGTTGCTGGTCGCTCCAGTTTTTCGACTCTTGAGAAGCATCAGCTAGAAGAATTGGCTATGTTTAGTTATGTTTAAATTGTAAACGTCCCCTTCAAGTATGAACAATAATTCGCTCCAAAGGAAAAAAAAAAAAAAATAAATAAATAAAAGGCCATGATAGCAGTCTGATTTATTGACTGACGGCCGGTTTCGATGAGCTTTGCCATCATCTTCTGGTCACATGTATTATTACAGCATTACACTTAGGTAAGATATAATATTCACTTGTTACAGTAGAGACTGCTTGTAAGAGAGTCTTAAAAACTTCTTAACTTCCGTCTTTTAGGTACGTAAGATGACAGCATTGTAAAGATATATGCGACCAGAAGATGATGGCAAACCACATAGAAACCGGTCATTAATGAATAAATCAAACTATGATCTTCATTTTTTTCGTTTTGCAATTCATTAATCATTATAGATTGCCTGCTCCTGCGATGTCAGGTAATGTGCAGTCTGTAGAAGTTAAGTATTTTCCTGATTTTTCACACTTTCTATTATGTTTCCAATTTTTCTGTCCACACAAACCATATCGGAATATTACGAATATTATAAAAGCATTTTTATATCGATAGACAAGGTTCAATATGAAGTGTTAATGTAACCAGTCTTCATGATTTTTTAAAATATACATTTTATTATGAATGCAGATACAAAAGATTTCAATGAAATATGACTGGTGTTGTGTGTTGAATGAGATGCTGGTCAGCTTCTGACGTTAGTGGCTGTATTTGCTGTAGCCTCCGTAGCCTGCAGAGATACCTGCGGAGTAACCACCACTGTAGCCTCCACCGATGGCACTACCGTAGCTGCCACTGTAGCCGCCACCGATGGCACTACCATAGCCTCCTCCAATTCCTCCGCCGATGCCTCCACCAATGCCTCCTCCGATGCCTCCACCGATGCCGCCTCCGAGTCCTCCTCCGACGCCAGCTCCGCCTCCCACGACGACAGGCACCGGCTGGTTGACGACGACGGGCTGTGGTACCGGTACGGGCACCGGGCTAGGGACGCTGACGGGTACCGGGACCGGCCTCTGCACGGGCACAGGGTACGGCTGCGGCACGGGCACTGGGACCGGCCTGTTGACCGGCACCGTCACGGGGACCTTGACTGGCACCGGGACAGTGCGCTGCACTGGCACCGGGTACGGCACCGGCACCTGCTTGGTGATGGCGATGTTGGTCACCTGGCCGCCTCCAACGCCAGAGGCGATGCCGCCTCCGTAGCCGCCTCCGAAACCGCCTCCGAAGCCGCCTCCGTAACCACCACCGTACCCGCTGCCATATCCTCCACTGACGCCACCGCTGCTGTAGCTACTAGCGCCGATGCCGTGGTCGATGGTCGATCCGTAGCCACCGCTTCCATAGCTACCCAGCGAGCCAATCAGGCCCCTCTTCTCGACTTGCTTCTCCTCGGCTACAGCCAGTCCAAACAGCAACACGCACACCTAGATGTAGAAGTAAAATGAAATAAATTTAAAAATAGTGACCATATGTTGACTTTTTACCTTCCGTCGCATTCGCAGCTACTCATCATCATAAGGCGTTTACCATACCGATCAGTGAGCACATGAAGATGACGAGAAGACACATTGTGCAGTTTTTACTACAAATCCGCCGCTACGCCCGTTAACCATGTAGGGAGTTGAAACATTGGGAAAGCTGCAAACACTACACGTAATGATTTAATTATTCGAATTGTGAGAGTCTTATTTCTGTTTTCGGGACTGTGTGGTGTCAGTACTAATATTTCATTCTATCTGTGAGACTAAGAGAGTCACGTGGACTTAATTAGAATTTCACACTGAACATAGATGCAGTGGTGAATATATATATATATATATGTGTGTGTGTGTGTGTGTGTGTGTGTAAGGGGGGAAAGAGCTGTGGAAATACGATGTAAATATAAGTTAAGTAATTTTAAGTAGAAACCCCGTGATATTTTGTGTTAGTTTCGCTGCTCATTTTGAGAGGACAGTTTTTGCTGAAGTCCATTTGCTTTACCGACTTTAAGCCCTTATTTTTGGCATTAAATCATAAAAAATACAGCCGTAAAAATACTGGCAGGAACTCTATGCTAGCAAAACCCCTCACCACTACTGGGAAGTATGACTTTCTACGACGGCTATGCCTTTCCGAATCATTCATTAAATAATTCATAAGCAACTTCTTTATATCCATCTTTTTGGAGGGTCTCGGGCTCCCTGTCCTGCATAGATGACTGCGTATTCCCAATTGAAGGTGCGTTTTCAGTGAAATACTGAATTAATGATAAAGGATTACATTATTTCGGATGTCTTCTAAGAATACTAAAGGGGGCGATTCAGCTGCAGACGATTGGTGGGCACAAAAGCGAAGGTACAAACAAAGCAACTGCAAGAAACATTATAGTGAGAAATTTTGGATAAAAGACTAAAGAAGTACTTCCAATTGTCGATGACGTAAGGAAGAACGAAGGTGTTCAGTGGAAGACAGGAATACACCTATATAAATCTCTTAGGAATGAAATGAACAGTACGTGCTTAAATGACTGCACAGCACAATAGAAGTATGAACAGCCAACGTTGTAATTATACCCGAGGGTGTAACATAAAGAGTGTGTTAAAATATCACCCCTCCACAATTTTGCCAATCCGTTGTACCTTCTTGTTAAGGATTCCCTGTCTAGGGGTGGAGCCAATGCTCACTGAAGAGACAGACGGCACACTTTGAGTAAGAAGGAGACAGCGGAAGTTAGAGATACAACTAAAAGTAGCTGAAAAGTGTGTCACGCATAAAAACTGGAAAATGTGCCAGTGAGAAAAAATAGGGTAGTGAGAGGCAAATGATGCATATGAAGAAGAGTTTAAAATGTTTGCAAGGAAAAATTTTTGGTGAGTAGGTGGAATGAAGACTGAGGCAGCCAGTCCCCTACTTTTCTCACAGAGTCTATTAAACAGAAACATATTCGCTTTTTTTATTCTGAGATAGAGAGATTTATCATTGGTACACAAAACATTTAAAAGCGAAAAAGAGCAATAAGTTGCAAAGAAATAACGAAAAATTCGGTTTTGAAAGTGTAAGTAAGGTAAATGAAGCTGTCGTACGCAATCGTATTGACTACTGTGGAACACGACAACAAGACGACGCGCGAATGGCGTGCATGTGTGGAACAACAAGAAATGATATCTATCTTTACTTTTTAACCCAAAAGATGCCGTAGATATTGACTGAAATTCGAGCGATGTCACTGTTACGACACGCGTAAACGAAAATGAAGTCGCAGATATAAACGATGTTTTATGTGATCGGTCGAGCTTGGCGAATTCGACTGTTGGCAGAATCGCCCATGTAGACAGCACTGTGATGGGTTCTGCTCTGTCGTGCCGTCTTCAAGATTTGCCTCGTGGTATGTGATCCTCCTCAAAGACTTAGCAAGCAACACGTCAATGCAGTAGGAATCGGTTTTTGGTTAGTGACAGGCATGAAGAAACTAGAGGTCCACCCATTAATACAGGAGGGAGAGGTACTCCAAAAGCGAAAGCGAGAAGGTGTGATGTAACTTATTTCCTAACTTAACGAAAAATAGAACCAATGGCGAAGGCCGTCGCAGTATGTAATTTTTTAAATCATTTTGGTGTTAATCTGTACAAACATTTTAGCTGCTGAAAAAATGAAGCCTAAGAAAGAGACATTTTGAAACCAAACAGTGAATTAAAGAAGAATGCTAGAGATTATTTGTTCGATAAATAAGACGCATTTCGTTATTTGTCCAATGCAGCAACTGTTAGATTTAGTTTTTCAAATAGCAGCAGGCAATTGAACTAGATATCGCTCTTCAGACATGTTTGTATCCGAATGCCAACATATATCTGAAGAAGACCAATAAGTGACCGAAACTGATATGTAAAAAAGTGCATCTAGTTGCTGAAATTAAAAAAAAAAAATGAAAAAATTATTGGCCACCCAGAAGCACTTTATGTAATCGACGAATGGGATTTCTGAGGTCCTTTCAACATTTAGAGAGGTATTTTGCATAGGTCTGAGAAATGCAAGAATCCGCAGAAGATTGAGGAAACTCTTAACAGAAACAAGTCATACAATAGCAACAATGCTTTAGTGAGTCACTTGCTCAAGAGTGATTAGCTTTCCTGTTGGTAATAACATAGTATACAGACGAATTTTAAACATTTTTGAGGATATAAAAGAACATTTAATCGCTAAATCGCGTAACAACTCTTCAGAACTACAAGTGGACAAAGCGACTGATGATCATAAATATACTGAATGAGTCCTATTATGTTCATGTCGTTGGTGAGTTTAACATTCGGTATTAATTGCTTTTCTCTGAGCCGTTACTGAAATGCAGTTCAAAATCACTTTGTCGTGATCATTACTATTTTTAATCAGAACTGAATATGTGGAATGTGTGGTCTACAGTATGTGCTGATGAAACTCTCTCAGTGACTGGTATTCGTGGCGGATTGCGAATGTAAGCTGTAACTTTAGCCCGT
The DNA here is from genome assembly GCA_026315105.1 of Locusta migratoria. Lineage (NCBI taxonomy): Eukaryota > Metazoa > Arthropoda > Insecta > Orthoptera > Acrididae > Locusta > Locusta migratoria. The sequence continues at coordinate 188,514,447 of CM048745.1, forward strand.
AATGACGAATGGAATCGCTGCCCTATACAAAACATCTACATTTTGAAATGCTGTAAACCGTTATAGAAACGTGCGAAGGAAAAAACTATCAATTTATGCATATTTAAAGTTATATGTAAGGCGATGGGTGACGAATAATCATAGATAGACTTATTTTAGTAATTTTCTATGGCTTTCAAAGGCCAAAGTATTAAAATTACTGTTTGAACTGAGGTATTCTGTTCTTATAGTAGAAGAGTAACCCCTTGGAAAGTTGTTTCACAAATGGAGAATAGCTACTGAATGTGCTTTAGCTGCTATGAAATGGCCGAGTCCTCTAAGGCGCCTTGCTGCGAAGCGCACGGTTGCTCGCCGTCAGATATTCGAATTCTCCTCGACCGCGCGCGCGCGCGCGTGTGTGTGTGTGTGTGTTGTCCTTCGATTAGTGTAAGTTGCTTGTAGGCCTAGGGACTGGTAACCACAGCATTTAAGTCCCATAAATTTACAATCATTTTGAAAGTTGTTTACCTCATAGTCATTTTTCGCAACCTAAATATTCATAACCATATTCTTATCCATTTTGAAGAAATTTGGCAAATGTTCTAGCTTGGCGTTTGAAACAACAGTTTGGAAAGATCTCAATAATACTTTATTTCTGGCATGATGCGGTAATCACATTTGTACAGTCTTTAAGTCTTCAACGTTGCCTAAATTTCATTTAATAATCATATAATAATGGAAGCTGGTGTACCTGGAAGTCCCTCAGCAGGTTACTAACTGGTGTTAGTAAGCCTTAAAAATGGGGATACTATAGTGGACCCTCAACCTGTGGGTGTGTTGAGGAACAGGCAATGTCGCACCTTCGCAGCTGCCATCTGTGCACTGAAAGAGGTTCAAGGCTGGTCAACTGTAATGCCTTGGACGTAGCCCATTTCCGTTTATCTATGTAAAAACATAATTGTACGCTAACTCTAATACCTTGAACATAGACCACTTCTGTGTGAAAACAATTTAATTACTTATTTCTTTTACCATTTTTCATGTTAATGCCTGTTGTTCAGGCACTTGCTCATTGTATAACTAGCTTTCTTGTAATTAACTGGTAAGCTTTCTTGGAATTTGACACGAATAATAAGAGCGATATGGAATTGCGTTGGCTGGTCGTATGTGTACATGTTGCAGCGCAGCTAATACAATGACTAGGGAGAGACCATATTTTGTTTTGTTCCCACCTACTATTTTTTCAAATCAAATGTTTGTTAAGCTTAAGGGACTTAACTACGGGATCATCAGTCCCTAAACTTACAAACTACTTATGAACTACCTACAACTAAGGACGGCACAAATATCCATGCCCGAGGGGGAATTCGAACCCACGACCGTAGTGGCCGTGCAGACCGTGACTGAAGCGCCTCAGTCCCCTCGGCAACCGCGGCCTTTCCTTTATTTTTTCCTTGCATTGTTACGTAGAACAGCTATTCTGAAGTATGAACTGTACAAATTTTGGATACCCAATCTCTATAGTCACCTGATAAAAGTTATAAACTACATACCAGGGGTATTCATCTGAATGACAGCCTCCGAAGTCGAGTGGCCAGCGTGGTAGACTACCACGCTGGGGACCGGGGTTGGACATTTTTCTCAACACGGGGAGTCGGTGTTATCTTCATCATCATCAATGCGTACGTCACCCACGTGGCGTCACCTAAAGACTTGCACCAGACAGGCCGACACGATTCCAGCTGGGGTCTAACGGCCGACAATGCAACACGAAATCAGCATCATCTCTGATATAATAATGCTTTTGGGAGCATCACTTCTCTTGGCATGCGGTGTGGAAATGTTAGGGGTTGAAAGATTCTGGTATCGCGCTGAACAAAGTATCCCTCAATATGTGAAAGTATATTGTGTTAATCAAGCAGCAAATTCAGATCATATGAATTTCCAAGTTATTTCAGGAAAAACTAAAAATTCTCATACCAGTCATAACACTTTGCACAAAAACATAATCGTGAATTAGACAGGTTCTTACCAGGATCCTCATTGCGCTGCTGAGTGTGGTGGATGTGTGGCAGGCAATGACTGATGCTGCCTACGCCGCTCTCCGGCGCTTATATACACTGCACGGCCCTTTCCCTCCACCTCCGGTCTCATTATACGAGAGAGAGGCACGCTCTCTGGAGCGTAGAGCGAGAGACCTGTTCCGCGAACACAGTAGTCAAATGCCGTAGAGAATGATGTAATTTTATATCTAGGAATTATTATGATCATTTTTTGGTGGTGCATCACTTGTTTCTATTGGCCCACTTTAGGTTACGGTAGTAACACTAAAAGTGGGCCTTTGCGATCGTCTTTTGACTGCTCGAAATTTAAATGAAATTAACGGCTTAACTATTCATCTGACATGAAAATTGAATAACCGCATTTGTAGAGAAAATTCTCTACAACTTTGCTATCTTATGTTTTTGTTATATCTCGTAGCGTTTCAAAGATATTTGCAAAAATAACGGCGATTTTGGGATGTATGTCTGTCCGCTTGTCTGTGCGTAACGTGTTCCCTGTTTTTAAGACGAACCGTTCAACCGATCAGCACCAAATTTTACAGACATGATTGTAGGCCGCCAGAGACCAGAACCTCCCTTTTTTCAAATTTTTCGGACAAAAATTTCGGTAATAATACAAAAAAGCCGTTTGTAATATAATTGTAATTGAAAACGAAGCGTTCATCTGACACGAAAATTTAATAACCTAATTGGTAAAGGAGAAAATTCTCTACAACTTAGCTCCCTTATGGTTTTTTTTTTTTCATATCTCGTATAGTTTGAGACATATTTGAAAAAATAATGGAGATTTGACACCCTCCAGTGAATTAACGAAAACCAGCCCCTCGGAGATGTCACGTGACATTCCTCGCCCAGAACTCTCTCTGGCATACGCCATCTTGCGTTACATATTTGATGATTTTCTTATTCTTACTTACAAGTTGTCATTACAAGCAATGGAGCACTGAAGAATTAACAAAAACACATCGTTCTTCGTACGATAAATGATAATCTAGTATTTACAAATGCCACAAATGCCATATTAGCATCAGTTAACAACGGCTAGCAATAGTACGAGGTTAAAGGCCTTATCTTTTGATTGACAGCCGTAGTGTAGTGAGCAAGACGTTGGGCTATGACGCTAAAGGTCCGTGGTTCGGAACCTGCCACTACCTATTTTTTTTCCTAAAAGGGTTTCAAACACTCTTATTAATTAATTTTTTTATTATTTAGATTATTATTTTGGTCGAAAATGTTTGCAAAAACAAAAGCTACAAATCTAAAGTGGGCCGTAAAACACGTGCAGTGCGATTTTTTTTTTCAACGTAACATCTAGGCGAAAGTGCAATAAATCAAACAGTTTTCGAAATAAAAACATTTTGTTGCTTGCAGTTGACAAGCTGTGAAAACGTTTGGTAAAAAACAGTCTTGGTGGCATAAACTTGACATTTCATTTATTTATACATGACGCGTTTCGCCCTTTCTGGGCATCATCAGACGTTGAAAGGGGAAGATTTACAAACTTGTTTAAAACACAACTAGAAAAATGTTAAATCTTTCCTAAGCAAGAAATATTACAATAGGGAGGGTGCAGACAAAAAATTGCAGGCTACCTGACCACATTCACGTTTTGTCATGGGGGGGGGGGGCGGATGAAAGTTGAACTAATAAATACCGTTAAAGAGCATAGGTCAGCAAATAAAATTATTTATTTCTGTGGTTTCAGAGCGTCAAATTATTAAATTCAATTAAAATAGATATAACTGTTGCTCAAGAATCGGTGCTAACGTAGTCAATGGTAAAACCTACCTGAGCCGCGCGAAGCTTTATTTACTCAGGGAAGAGCCGCTCTCTCCCACGACCCTGGACTGCTTCCGCGCTCGTGTCTTGCTGGTAACTCTTCCGTGAGTAAGCAAAGCATCACGCGGCTGAATTAAGTTTTTTACCATTGACTTCGTTGACCCCCATACTTGAGCAACAGTTATATCTATTTTTATTGAATTTAACAATTTGACGCTCTGCAACCTCAAAGTAATTTTATTTGTTAACCTATGCTCTTTAACGGTATGTATTAGTTCAATTTTCACTTCCCCACACGTCAAAATCTGAATGTGGCCATGTGGCCTGCAGTTTCATCAGTCTGCACCTTTCCTGTTGCAATATTTCATTTTTTTTTTTTAATTTTTTTATTTTTATTTTTTTTTATTTTTTTTTATTTTTTTCTTTTTTTTTAGTTTTGTTTTAAACAAGTTTGTAAATCTTTCCCTTTCAACGTCTGATGATGGCAGAAGAGGCGAAACGCGTCATGTATCAGTAAATGAAACATAAATTTTATGCAACCAAGACTGTTTTTTTTAGCAAAATATCAATTACCGTTGCTGTGCCACGGCCACAGAAATATGGAGTGAAGTCATTTCAGCTATGAAAACTAGTCAATCCTAAATTTCGGCAGTATGAAAACACTACGAATGGCAGTATGTTAAGTAGTGAAAATAAATTAAGGCCTAATACATCCAACACAATTGTGAAATCAATCAGCTCGTCCAAATGACTGTATAATCAATAATCTGTAACTTGTTATTATAGAAAATAAAAGCCAAAAACCCATAGAAGAAGTGCCGAAAAAAAAAACAACGGTGGAATGTTCGTAAACCTATGGCAGTGTTTTCAACCTTTTCGAATATGCAACCGCCTTAGAAATATTATAACGAACCCCTTCCAAATAAAAAAATATTCTGGCGCCCCCTCACACACCCACGAACCGTAACATAACTATGCTATCTCAATGGAACACATGTAATCTTCATTCTTTTACTTCAGCTTTCTTTTAAATTTTAGGCCAAATTTTTTTATGTTTCTCGAAATGGAACATATTTGACGTATGTTTACGTGATTTACGACAAAAAAATATATTTTTGGTAATGACTCTTTCATATTTCAGGCAAGACCCAGAAGTGAATTATGTTCATTAATGAAGGTCCCGCTGTATAGACAATTTGTGAAGAAGTAGATCTTTTTTACGAATTTTTCAGGATTACTGTATCAAGTTATTTTACCTATTGATTGGTTCCTGTAAACAGTTTTCAGACTCTGCGCTTATTCATCATTAACACATTGTGTTAATGATCTGTGGTCAATTCATAATGAATGTTACATAGGGAAATCCATAATATTATCATTAAATGAATCTCACTTAGGCATACGTTTTTGTATTACTAGCTCCTAGATATTTTGTGGTGCACGTACTACGGACTGTGACGGCGATCTCCTCGAGCAAGGCTTTGCGACCCCATTGGCGGTCGCTATCCACAGGTTGAAAAATACTTCTCTATGGGACTCAACTGCTTCGTCCTTAGCTTGCAGACTACATAAACTAAGTTAAACAAACCTAAGGACAACACATAATCCCATGCCCGAAGGAGGAATCAAACCTCCGACGGCAAACGGCCGCGCGAACTGCGCCTCAGTGCGCACGGCGATTCAGCCACGGCAGTGCCGAAACATTTCTGGGTGTGTTGTTGTTATGGTCTTCAGTCCGGAGACTGTTTGATGCAGCTCTCTATCCTACTCTATCCTGAGTAAGCCATCTGCTCATAAGAACGGCAACTCATATCCATTTGAATCTGCTTACTTAATGCGTCTATTGGTCTCACTCAGCGATTTTTACGCCACAAACTTCCCTCCAAAGCTAAATTAACAATTATTCGTTGTCTAAGAATGTGTCCTACCAAGCGATCCCTCCTTTTAGTCAAGGTATGACAAAAATTCATTTTCTCCCCAATTCAGTACCTCTTCATTAGCTATGCAATCCACCCACCTAATCTTCAGCATTCTTCCGTAAGACCACATTTCTAAAGCCTCTATCCTCTTCCTGTCTGCACTGTTTATCGTGCATGTTTCACACCTGTACAAGGCAATACTCCACACAAATGCCTTCAGAAAGGCCTTCCTTACACTTAAATTAATTTCTCTTTTTCAAAAATGCTTTTCTTCCCATCGCCATTCCGCACTTTATATTCTCTGTACTGCGACCGTCATATGTTATTTTACTGCCCAAGTAACAAAACTCATCTACCACCTTCTTTGTTTCGTTACCTAATCTAATTCCTTTAGCATCGTCTGATTTTCTAAGACTGCATTCCATTATATTTGTTTTGCTCTTGTTAATGTTCATTTTATACGCTCTCTTCAACACACTGTCCATTCCATTCAACTGCTATTCCAGGTCCTTTGCTGTCTCTGACAGAATTACAATGTCATCAGCAAAACACAATGTTTTTATTTCTTCACCCTGAACTTTAATCCCTATTCCAAATTTTTCCTTGGTTTCCTTCACAGCCTGCTCGACGTATAAATTGAATAACATCGGAGAAAGGCCACAACCCTGTCTTACTCCCTTCCCAACTAATGCTTCCTTTTCATGCCCTTGGACTCTAATAACTGCGGTCTGGCTTTTGTGCAAGTTGTAAATAATTCTCCCTGTATTTTACCCTTGCTGACTTCACAATTTAAAAGAATGTATTCCAGTCACCATTGTCAAAAGCTTTCCCCAAACCTACAAAAGCTAAAAATGTAGGTTTGCCTTTCCTTAATCTATTTTCTAAGGGAAGTCGTCATGTGAGTATTGCCTCCCGGGTTCCTACGTTCCTCCTGAATCCAAACTGATCTTTCCGAGGTCAGATTATCAATTCTCCTATAGATAATTAATTAAAATTTCGTAGCCATGACTTATCAAACTGATGGTTCTGTAATTTTCAAACCTGTCTGCGCCTAATTTCTTGGTAATGGGGACTATTACATTTTTCTTAAAGTCTGAGGGTATTTCGCCTGTGTCATACATCTTACACATCAGGTGAAATAGTTTTGTCATGACTGGCTCCCACAGAGACTTTAGTAGCTCCTAGGTCTTTCAGGGCTCTGTCAAATTCATCTCTCAGTATAGTATCTCCTATTTCATCTTGATCTATTTCCTCTTCCCTTCCTACAACATTGTTTCTCAGTTCAATTCCTTTGTAGAGCTACTCTCTGTACTCTTTCCACCTTCTGCTTTCCTTTCTTTGCTGAGAACTGGTTGTCCACCTGAGTTCTTGATATTCGTAGAGCTGTTTTTCTTGTCCCCAATTGTGTCTTTTATTCTCCTGTGGGCAGTATCTACTTTTCCCCTTCTTATACATTCTTTTACAGGTGGCATTTAGATTATAGTCACTGCTGCTTAGCCATTTTGCACTCCCTGTCAATCTCATTTCTTAGTCGTCAGTACTCCATTTTGCCTATTTCATTTACTGCATTTTTTATATTTTCTCCTTTCATCAATTAAATTTACTATTTCCTCTGATATCCACGGATTTTTTGTAGGTCTTGCCTTCCTATCTATTTTTTCCTTTGCTGCCTTCACTATTTCAACCCCCAATGCTACCCATTCCTCTTCTACTGGTTTATTCCCCCCGTTTCTGTCAATTGTTGCCTAAAGCTCCCTCTGAAATTCTTAGGAACTTCAGGTTCCCTCAATTTATCCAAGTCCCATCTCCTTATTTTTCTACCTTTCTGCAGTTTTTTTCAGTTTCAGCCCACAGTTCATGACTAATAAGTTATGGTCAGAGTCTATATCTACCCCTGGGTATGTCTTACAGTTTGAAACCTGGTTGCGAAATCTATGTTTTCCACGTACACAACCTTCGTGATTCTTAAACAAGGTGTTTGTTACGATTAAACCACGTCCCGTGCAAAATTCTACCAGGCGACTTCCTCTTTCACTCCTTCTGCCCAGTCCATATTCACCTACTATTATCCCTTCTCTTCCTTCTCCTTCTCCTACTACCGAATTCCAGTCTCCCGTCATAATTAAGTTTTCCTCTCCCTTAATTGAATAATTTCTTTAACTCCTCATACATTTCTTCAATATCCTCATCATCGGCAGAGCTAGTTGGCATACAAACCTGTACTACTGTTGTCGATGTTGGCTTCTATCTATCACTGTGCCGCTCATAGTAGATTACCCGCGTTCCTATTTTCTTATACATTATCAGTCCTACTCATGTAATACCTCCAACTGATTTTGTATTTATAATCCTGTACTCATCTGACTAGAAATCCTGTTCGTCCTGCCACCGAACTTCACTAATCCCAACTATATCTAACTTCAACCTACATATTTCCCTTTTTAAATTTTCTAATTTTCCTACCCGATTAAGGGATCTAACATTTCACACTCCGATCCGTAGAATGCCAGTATTGTCTTTCCTGATGACAACATCCTCCAGAGTACTCCCCGCCCGGATATCCGAATGGGGGACTGTTTTACCTACGGAATATTTTACCCGAGAGGATGCTGTCGTCATATTTTCATACAGAAGAGCCGCATGTCCTCTGGAAAAGTAACGGCTGTAGTTTCCCCTTGCTTTCAGCCGTTCACAGCAACTGTGTGGCAAAGCCACATTAGCTGATGTTACAAGACCTGCTCAGTCAGTCATCCAGACTGTTGACCCTGCAACTACTGAAAAGGCCACACGTTTGTCTGGCCTCTCCACAGAGACCGCTCCGCTGTGGTTGCACCTACGGTACGCCTATCCGTATCGTTGAGGTACGCAAGCCACGGCACCTCGGCAATGTCTGTGGTTCATCGCGGTGGATGTCTGCGCAATAATAAAAAATGCGCTTTACACAAGACACCTTATTTTATTCCTCTTATTATGTCTGGGTAATAAGAATAAAATAAGATGTCCTGTGCAAGGTGGATTTTTCACAAATCTAGGAATTATTGGTTCTTGCCTATCTGTCTTGTAATCATTACATTACTGATGAACGACTTAAGGTTTTCTCAAATGGCGCTGCAACTCCATAATCCCCAAAAATCATTTTATACGGAAGCGAAATTATAACTGACTAGGTTTTACCTGTGGCTTTGCTTCTGTTGATGTCCTTGCATACCTTTCAAAGGCCATCTAAAGTACAATACTCGCGAAATTTGCTCTTAAATTACGATAACGATCACCAGTATAAATACAGTTTATAATTTTCCAGTTTAAATAGAAACCGTACGTAGCATTACGGTAAATACTGTTCTTCGATATCGAGATGAAAATAAACATATTATTATACTTCTGGTCATTAATATTGCTACGCCACGGAGATGACGTGCTACAGATGTGAAATTTAACCGACAGGAGTAAGATGCTGTGATGTGCAAATTATTAGCTTTTCAGAGCATTCACGCAAGGTTGGCATCGGTCGCGACACCTACAACGTGCTGACATGAGGGATGTTTCCAAGCGATTCCTCATACACAAACAGCAGTTGACCGGCGTTGCCTAGTGAAACAGTGTTGTGATGCCTCGTGTAAGGAGGATAAATGGGTACCATGACGTTTCCAACTTTGATAAAGGTTGTAGCCTATCGCGATTTCGATTTATCGTATCGCGTTGCTCGCTATCCAATGACTGTTACAGAATCGATGGGTTCAGGAGGGCAATACGGAACGCTGTGCTGAATCCCAAAGGCGTCGTGTCACTAGCAGTCGAGATGACAGATATCTTATCCGCATGGCTGTAACGGATCGGGCCCGCACGTCTCGATCCCTGATTTAACAGATTGGGACGTTTGCAAGACAACAACAATCTGCGCGAACAGTTCGACGACGTTTCAAGCAGCATGGACTACAGCTCGGAGACCATGGCTGCGGTTACCCTTGACGCTGCATCACTGTCAGGAGCGCCTGCATTAATGTACGCAACGACGAACCTGGGTGCACGAATGGCAAAAATGAGGTTTTCGGATGAATACAGGTTCTGTTTACAGCATCATGATGGTCGGATCCGTGTTTGGCGACATAGCGCTTAATGCACATTGGAAGCATGTATTCGTCATCGCCATACTGGTGTATCACCCGGCGTGGTAATGCACGACCGCATGTTGCAGCCCAGTACGGGCCTTCCTGGAAACGGAAAATGTTCAACTGCTGCCCTGGACAGCACATTCTTCAGATCTATCGCCAACTGAAAAGGTCTGGTCAATGGCGGCAGGGCAACGGGCTCGTCACAATACGCCAGTGACTATTCTTGATGACCTGTGGTATCGTGTTGAAGCTGCATGGGCATCTGTACCAGTACACGCCATCCGAGCTCTGTTTGACTCAATGTCCAAGCGTATCAAAGCCTTTATTACGGCCCGAGGTAGTTATTTTGTGTATTGATTTCTCAGGATCTATCCCCAAATCGCGTCAAAATGTAGTCACATTTCAGATCCAGTATAATATATGTGTCCAGTGAATATCCGTTTATCATCTGTATTTCGTCTTTTTATAGCAATTTTAATGGCCAGTAGTGTAATAAATTTTTTGTTAATGTTGATGAAAACAGCGTCAAATAAAAGATTTCAAACTAATTTTTTAAATACTTACTGGCCTTAAGTGATACATTAAAACATTACATTGTTGTTGTTGCGGTTTTCTGTCCGGAGACTGATTTGATGCAACTCTTCACCCTACTCTACCCTGAGCAAGCCTCAACCTCATAAGAACGGAAACCTACATCCATTTTAATTTGCTTACCATATTTATCTCTTGGTCGCCCACTGCGATTTTTACCCCACACACTTTCCTCCAACGCTAAATTTTATAATTCTTTGATGTCTAAGAATGTGTATACAAATCAATCCCTTCTTTTGGTCAAAGAATGCCAGAAATACGTCTCCCCAATTATGATCAGTAACTCTTCATTAGTTACGTGATTCGCCCACCTAATCTTTAATATTCTTCTGTAACACATTTCAAAAGCCTCAATCATCATCCTGTCCGCACTGTTGATCGTCCATGTTTCACTGCCATTCAATGCAACACTCAACACAAATGCCTTCAGAGAGGACTTCCTTAATCGTAAATTAATATACGATGTTAACAAATTTCTCTTTCACAAAAAAGATTTTCTTCCCATTGCCAGTCTGCATTTTATATCATCTGTATTGCGACCATCATATGTTATTTTACTGCCCAAGTAACAAAGCTCGTTTACCACCTTTATTGATTCGTTACCTAATTTAATTCCTTCAGCATCGCCTGATTTTCGGAGAATGCATTCAATTACCGTTCTTTAGCACTTGTTAAAGTTCATCTTATATGCTCTTTTCAACATACTGTCAATTCCGTCCAATTGCTCCTCCAGGTCCTTTGCTGTCTCTGACAGAATTACATAACCAAAACGCAAGGTTTGTAATTCCTTCCCCAAATTTATCCAAGCTTTTCTTTATAGCTTGCTCAATGTACAAATTGAATAACATTGGGGAATGTCTACGACCGTTTCTTACACCCTTCCCAACCTCTGCATTCATTTCAAGCTCTTCAACTCTGACATCCGTTGTCTCGTTAAATAACCTTCCGTTTTCTATATCTTACTCTTGTTGATTTCAGAATTTGAAAGAGTGTATTCCAATCGACATTGTCAAAAGGTTTCTTCAAATCTACAAAAGCTAGAAATGTAGGTTTACCTTCTAAGGTAAGCCCTAAAGTGAGTATTGCCTCCCGTGTTCCTACATTTCTCCTTAATCCTAACTGGTCTTTCCCAAGGTTGGCTTCTACCAGATTTCCATCCTTCTGTAAATAATTCCTGTTAAAATTTTGCAACCAAGACTTATTAAAGTGATGGGTCTGTAATTTTCACATGTGTGCGCCCTACTTTGTTTGGGATGGGGAGTATTACATTTTTCTTGACGTCTGAGGTTATTTACACTGTCTCATACATCTATCGCGCCAGGTGAAATAGTTTTCTCACGGCTGGCTCTCCCAGAGGCTTTAGTAATTCTGAGGGAATGTCATCCACTCCAGGGGCCTTGTTTCGACTTAGGACTTTAAGTGATTTATCAAATTCTTGTCTCAGTTTGGTATTTTCTCGTTCATCTTTATCTACATCCTCTTCCCTTCCTACAATATTTTCTCTAAGTTCATTTTCTTTGTAGAGCCCCTCTATGTTTCCACCTTTCAGCTTTCCCTTCTTTGTTGAGTACTGGTTCTCCATCTGACTTTTTTACATCCACAAAGCTACTTTTATTGTCTCCAAATGTTTCTTTTATTATCCTGTAGGCGATATCTATTTTCCCCTATTTATACATTCTTCTACAGACTTGCATTTGCCTTCTAGGCACTCCTGCTTACAGTTTGAAACCTGGCCCCGAAAACTATGTCTTACCATTATAAAATCTATCTGGTACCTTCCAGTGTCTCCTGGCCTCTTCCACGTATACAACATTCTTTTATGATTCTTAAACCAAGTGTTTGTTATGATTAAATTATGGTCCTTGCAAAACTCTGCCAGGCGATCTCCTCTTTAATTCCAGTGCATATTCACTTACTACTTTTCCTTCCATTCCTTTTCGTACTATCGAATTCCAGTCTCGCATTACATTTCTTCTATCTCCTTATCATCGGCAGAGCTAGTGGGCATATAAACTTGTCCTACTGTGGTCAGTGTTCGCTATGTATCGATCTTGTCTATGATAATATCACTGCGCTGCTCATAGTAGTTTCCCCGCATTCCTATTTTCTTATTCATTATCAGACCTACTCCTTTAATACTTCCAACTGATTTCGTATTTATATTGATGTACTCGCCTGACCAGAAATCCTGTTCCTCTTTCCACCAACCTTCACTAATTCGCACTATATCTAACTTCAGCATATCCATTTCACTTTTTAAATTTTCTAACTTCCCTACAATTTAAGAGATCTAACATTCCATGCTACGATCCGTAGAATGCCAGTGTCGTCTTTCCTGATGATCACATCCTCCTGAGTAGTCCCTGCCCGTAGATCATAATGGGGGACTATTTTACCTCCGGAATATTTTACTCGAGAGGATGCCGTCATCATATATTCATACAGTAGAGCTTCTTGTCCTCGGGAAAAGTAACGGCTGTAGTTTCCCCTTGCATTCATTCGTTTGCAGTTACTGTATGGTAAAGCTACATTAGCTGATGATTCAACGCCAGCTCAGTCAATCATCAAGACTGTTGCCCCTGTAACTGCTGAAAACGCGGCTGCACCTCTTCAGGAACCACACTTCTGTCTGGCCTCTCCACAGATAACCCTCCGTTCTGCTTGTAACTACGAAATACTACATAGCTGCTGCAAAGTATGGGAGAACGGGGAACGTTGACCATATTTTATTTATTTTTGTTAATATTAATTTATTTGACTTTTTTAAATTTATGAAATTATTGTTAAATATTTCATAGGTGTTTAGTGAATCTGGATCGCAGTTATTGAGTTTGAAAATATGAGTTGAAGTATGAGAAAAAATAATTACTGGACATATCAAGTGTGCTAGTCTGCTCCTACCTCGGGGAAAGTTTTCCCAGAGCCTGAGGCACGTTAACCCATGTAGATTTTCGGTGGGTTAAACTAAGAAATCATAATAAAACTAACAGTTATCAAGAAATATACTTTAATGTACTTAATATCAAGGTGATTATTGAGTTAAATGCTTAACATTGAGGAGTATGACAACAGGACTGGTTAACCGTATTACGATTTATAGTGTTTTAATACAATAAAAGCCAACTTGAATCAATGTCTAGATCCAAACGATCAGCACAGTTTTATCTCATAAAATAGTCCACGGATTTTATTTTTCACGCATCTCTGATGAGTCCAACGCTTACAGTTCGTGAACTGAATTCCTTGTTCTCTAGTTAACTGTTTCAAAATGGTATTGTAACTCTTCCTCATTATCATCATTTTTGAAAAAGGGCTTCTCTAGCCTCTGATCTAATTTTCCAATGGTTTGGTTTAATGGAATGAGTTGAAATTCAATTTCCGTTTCCTGACTTTCAGTTACCTGTGCAAACGGACATGAAGTCTGTCTGTACTTGGCACACTACCTACAATATGATTTTCTTGGAAACTCAAAGTCTTCGCTAACAGGCCTCACAGATCTTTCCTTTACTTCTAAAACTACTCTTAGCATCGTACCTTCAGAAATCATTCCCCTTTCGTTCTTTTATAATTTAGGATTATTTTTATGATACTACAAATAATACAAAGATTAGAATCATTGTCATAACTAATGTTTTGAAAACAAGGAAATGAACGAGATTCTGACTTCTCAGATCAATGTTTAAGATTAAAATAAAATTTACTGGTTGGCGTTTATTCGTAGCTTTTTATCTCGTGAATATGACGATCTTTTGTGCTCTGAAACGTATCAAAATATGTTTAACTTCGACAATTATGTTACTAATTTACGAATCTCGAAGACTTATAAACGTTGTTATCATTAAAAGTAACAAACCTTTCATCGAGTTTAAAGAAGTACAGTTCGTATAGGACGTGACAAGATGTCTCGGCTGGCCATCGTGCCCTGCCCTCTCTGGGCCAACCTGCCCCATCGCCATCTTTACAATAAAAATTCACTGAAGCAATTAAATTTGTATGCCATATAGAAATAATCGTTAAACTACGACCTTTTATTATACTGCTCACCTCGCCTACAGCAAGCAAAAGATAAATAACACACATTAACCGACGAGTAGAATTTTACTGAAACACACACAAAAGCAATTAAGGACTACAGCTTGTACAAAACTTCGCCGCCTGTGACATTGGCCCTGTATAAGGAGAGGGAAAGTGCTCCCAGCTTTTTGGTTGATTCCTAAGACGATCTAGCGTATATTGTATGAACTAATTCGACTGGGCCATCCTGCATCTGTGGTCAACATGCCCCGCTCTCCCCTACTGGTAATCTTCCCAGTGTCATGGACAGCAACGAATTATCGACGTAAAAGTTACTAAAATTAAAGGTAAGTACGAAACGAGCTTATTATTTTTGTGTACTGCATCAGCAAAAAAAGGAAAAAGAAAGGAATATTCCAGAGCCAAGTTGAAGAGAACTCTCTTCTGATTTTTGGTTGTCAGTAAGTGAACTAAAGGTTGAATACACCCACCAGTGAAGTAGCCAGGATATTGTCAAAAGGGGAGGGGGGGGGGGTGGAGGGGTCCGAATGGTTAAAGAGAAATTTACGAGGGGTCATGTTTTCCATTTATTCCATTTATTCTAAAAACAAACTTAGGCTAACATATTTTTTATATTTTATGCACATAGTTTGCATTTGTAAGACCTTCTTACAAATACTGCAATATTTTATATAGAAAACTGAGGAAAACGTTTGTTAAAACTTGTTTCAATATACGCCATCAGAACCAACAGTTGTTATTCCAAACGAAGGTAGAGTATCAGAATGAGAAGTCTTTCTTTGTATTTGAACACTGGCAACGACACGGTAGCATGCCACGAAGCTCGCTGTCTGTCAGATACGACTCTAGCTTGGTGTTTCGCAAATTCTGCATTAATTTTCGCATGAATATAAATACTTTGCATATTGATTTAGGAAGCGAAAGTGTATAATTTTATTTACAAGATTATTGGCCCTTTTACTCTTGTTGCCATTGCATCGTATCCATCCTTTGGATAAAATATTACTCTTAAACCTAACTTTAAAAAGTATTACACATACTGATTGAGGCGCCTTATGACGCCACTCAAGATAACGACTCCACTGCTGTGAATAGATACATAAGCTATTATAGTAGTACGTATTTTTTAACTTACCATAACGCTAGTGGACAAACGAAAGTCGGTTTTTCTCTTTTTTCTTGTTATGAATTTATCCATATGGAAACTATCTTAACAGCACAAAAGAAATAAACGGCAGCAGTTACATTACGTACCACTGCAAGTAAGAACTGTACTATATTGTTTAACATAGGAATAATGGGGTAAGGCCAACAGTGGACAATGGCTAAAGGAGGACTGGGCAACAGCCGATGCTGTTATCGATAATTAAAATCTATAGATGACTTTGTTGATTGTCGACAGAGCGTATTTCTTTTCGGCGTATGACTCATAACAATATCATTCTGTGAAGTTTGGAAAGTAGGAGGCGAGTAAAGGAGTGGGGCGGCATCGTGTGTCGTGTCGGGATAGCTCAGTCGATAGAGCTATACTCTCCCGAGCCTGGTATGTTGCGCAGTTGCTCTCTGTCCCAAAATGCTGGCTCACTTTATTTCACAGGTACTACTGTGGTTGCTGTGGCGCCACTAATACTTCAAAGTTACGGCCGAGACATCTATGTTGACACCTCAGTAGGAGGACTGGGTCTCGTGGATGTGCCGCGCAAGTGAGCATCTTTACTCGTCCACCATACAGCTACCTTGAAGACCACCCTACCACAGGGCTCGACGGCTGCCCGAAAGGGCACCGGTAATGATTACTGGTATCCGCTTCAAATTGTCCTTTGTACGGGTTTACTACCTACATAGGAGCTATGGACAGTGACCGATCCGAACCGCACAGTGAGACTGTAGTTTGAAAAACTCCGGGACGCCCACCAGTCGACAAACTGGAGATACACCTAACATTCAATTGGTGGCGACTATGAGAGAAGTTATATATAGGACTATGTGGTGTCAGAGCAGACGCCACTTTTGGTCCTGCAGTTATTTTCATATTCACGGAATCTATGACATTAACTGTGAATGGGTAAAGCCGAAAATGTACTCAACCGGGTCACATGCTTTCTAGGCAGTTGCGCTGACCACTGGGGACATAGCGGTCACCACAGCTGCACGGAATTACTCAAGTACGCCTCCCATCAGATACAATTTCTCATCTTCCATGAATATGAATTAAGGATCAAAAGTGGCGTCTGTTCTTTCGGACATTTCCGAAAGAACAGACAATACATACATATGTAACGTATACAATTTGCCGATGATGGGCAATGATACATTCTCAGTGCGGAGGCACTCCGAGGCATTTACTCTTACGAGAATAAGTTTACAAAAAATTACAAGTTTGCGTTCTTGAGGGCAGGGTAAAGTTGGGAATTTATATTTGACTGGAGGTATATTTCAGTAATTCCATGCAGGTGTGGTGATCGCTGTGTTCCCGGTGCTGTAGGGGACAGAGAAAATGTCTAGAAATCAAGAGAACCGGTTATAATTCCGGCTGGGTACACATTTTCGGTTTTACCCAGTCGCAGTTAACGCCATACATTCCGTGAATATGTATACATTTCAATGTTTCACCAAATTGTACACTGTCCCATGTTCCTGATACCCGTGAACACTGGTTCCAATGTCTGCGTGTATCAGCTGTATGGGAACTCTGCCGCGTAATATTAGCCCTTATTAGCGAAACTACCCCAATGAGTGTGGCTGTGGAGTGGTTTATCATACGAGACATGACGTTGCTCCTACCTGTGGTTAAGGGGCACTCTGCTTTTTCGATAATAGACATCCACCTCGGGGAAGGTTTGACACACTTGGCCTCTTTGTGGAATGCCTACCAGCAGACGAAAACTCACCAATCTGTACACCAGCTTCCCCTTTGTGGCGGTCATTAATGGCCACCAACGACACACTAAGTCTTTACTATGTCAGTGACTGGAATACTGTAAGTATAAAATTTTTCATAAGTGCTCTTTCTTTTTCCTTTGTTTTCTTCACTTTTTGTGCAGGAATTGGATCTCCCATATGCTTTATGACCCAATGGAGAAGTCGCTTTGTATTGCCTTCTTCTTACTTTAGTAGTGACTTATATTTAGTGATATTTTTGTTCTTTACATCCTTTATCTTTGTCACTTATGGTTCCACTGCTGAACATATATTTGGTTTACTGAATAGTGTAATTGGGTTTTTCCCTTTGTGGGAGTTGGAGTTTCTCCATTTATATACACCTGTTGCATTTATTTTACGTCACAGCAAAAGAGCCAATCACTTGCAGAAGTTTCATTTTTGTTACTTTCGATATGGTGCGTGATAGGATGGCTGAAGGGGCGGCGGAGACCAAAGGACAAAAAATAAATAAATAAGTAAAATAAAAATAAAAATGACAATTAAATATGCCTAGTAGTAAAGGACGAACGGCTCCACTCTCGAACCAACATCAAATACTGGTATTTATTAATTGCTTAGTGCAGTTAAAAATCGAAAATAATTCAGCAGTAACAACTTGAGACAGTAAACAACAATGTGTTTTCTCGAACTCTTCTGTAGACAGGTATTGGGGGTAAAAAATTGATTTACTACTCAGAAAGTAAATGCCATTTTTATGAAAAAATTTAAAGATTACTTTAGGAATTGTTACACAGACAGCATTATAACCTGCCCCTTTCTTCTGCATGATAGCCTCCATTTTAAAAGCTACATCCAAGCGCAATGAGGTCGCCTTGGAAAAGAGATGTTTCCAATTAATTTTTTTGACTGTCCCACCACTAGCTGTGACAAAAAGAAAATTTCATCTCTTGAAATAACATCCCCTTTGAGTTATCGGAAGTTTGCTTCCATAATTAGTGGTCAGAACGGGTGTCTACGACGATCTGAAGGAAGTAGTTTCTATTCCCAGCACTCCCATAGATGTTTCTATGGTGGTAAGACCACTCTACATATAACGGTCGATGGAGAAGGAGCTGCAGGCCACGAAAAGCGAAAATGGCAGGGAAAGCGGTTTTCTGAACGCATGTATCTCCACACCGTATCCAGCGGTCATATGTTCGTCATTGGCAGAGGATGACTCTGCGGTCGACCGGTATACTTACATTCATCACAGGTATTTCTGGAAAATATTTGTTAGTAAAAATAGCTTCATGTCAATTTGTAAGAGCAAACTTTACATGATCTGGACAGTAGGTGTTCTCTTCTTTGAATACGAAACATTTGGGAAGTTTTGGCGTATTTTAAGCGAATGATTTTGTCAGTGTAGACCGACAATTTTTGAGTGCACCAAAATCAATGACTTCATCTAGAATGACCTCACCGAGTTACTCTTAGCTGAGTTTTTGAAATAAAAGCCCTTCTAAGGATAGTGGCACAGCTTTCCCATGGTCTAGCTGTGTGTACAAGTTACACACTGAGTCTCATTTTAACAATATGGGGAGCTTATAGATGTTGGTAAGAAAGTAAAATTATAAATTATCAGAGCATATAGTGATAACCATGTGATATTGGTGTGAGAGACACTGTAAGGTAGTGGTATGGGGGGTGGAGTGGGAAGGGGGGGGATTAATTCTTTATTGAAGTTTCTTTGTTTGTTTTTGTTATGATGGACTTTCATATATCTGTTTAATGGTTATGCTACTTGTAAACACTTTTACTGCTTTTTGGATTATACATAACATTCGTTCCGATCACGGTGTAATTTTGCACAGTGGAAGATGTCCTTTGTGTATTTTTGCCCCAAGTATGATACTAGATACATCCTATCACCTGCGTATTCCAGTTTCAATAGGTAGTAATTTCTAAAATATTGAATTTACCATCTTCAAAAATGCGTCAACTATGTTCAGCTCTTTTTTTGTAAGATGTTTAAGTTTTACTGCTCTGCGGTGGTAATTTTCTAACAAAAATGTAACTAAACATTATAAAAAACAAAATCTCGGAAAACATGTTTTAAAATTGATGATTATTTGTTACTCACCTTATAAGCCCACTGGACCATATCCAGCGATATCTGTATTGTCTTCATCCTTCCTGGCGCTCCTAACAATGCTTCTCTCTTGCTTTCCTATTTACCATATTCACTTCATAATCTGGTTCCTTCATACGGACAACATCCAACTAAGACCACGCCATCACTTTTTTTCTCCAGGTTTTATGCTTAACTTTTGAAATAGGCTAACTCTACGCATATTGCCAACCTTACGTGAAATAACTGTATAATAAACACCATAATTCAATGTATCCTTATCTACAAGTACTGTTTTAGGTATTCTAGGCTTTATCACAGTATTATGATTCCTTCACGTTTCTTGATTTGCATCGCAAAGAGTTACAGAACACGTTTTGATTGGTTAAATCATCCAGTGACGGAAACGAATTAGAATGGGTAGCTTTAAAACGGGGAAATAGTGAAGGCTGCAGAGGGTCAAAATGGCATAAAGGCATGGCCTAGTGAAATTCTTGGATAAAACAGAGATACTGAAATTCATTTATGAAAGGATAAAATATAAAATTACAGCAAATTAAGTAGCCAAAAGGGCGTATAAATGGCAAGAAATGAGGTTGACAGAAAATGCAAATTGACTAAGCAGTAGTGGCAAGAGGATAAATGGAACTCTGTAGAAGAATGTATAACTAGGGAAAAGATAGATACCGCCCACATAGTGAAGGCTGCAGAGGGTCAAAATGGCATAAAGGCATGGCCTAGTGAAATTCTTGGATAAAACAGAGATACTGAAATTCATTTATGAAAGGATAAAATATAAAATTACAGCAAATTAAGTAGCCAAAAGGGCGTATAAATGGCAAGAAATGAGGTTGACAGAAAATGCAAATTGACTAAGCAGTAGTGGCAAGAGGATAAATGGAACTCTGTAGAAGAATGTATAACTAGGGAAAAGATAGATACCGCCCACACAAAAATTAAAGTATCGTTTGGAGTAAAGAAAAGCAGTCTTGAGAGCTCAGGAAACTAGAACATAGCACTGAAGGGGAAGGTGGAAGAAATATATGAGGGAATCCACTTGAGAAATAACGGCAGTATTGTAGAGAAGAATTAGACAAAGATGTTTTTGGAGATAACACACTGCGAAAAGAATTTGACGTAACACTGAAAGATGTGTGTCGAAATATGAAGCCATGAGTAGCCGATATTCCCGCTGAAATGCTAATATATTTGAGAGAGCTAACCATGACGAAACTATTCCCGCTAATGTGCAAGATGTACGAGACAGGTATCAATACCAACAGACTTCAAGCTGAATGTGATAATTCCAATTCCAGACATAACAATTACAGACAGGTGAGACGTCACGGAACAATCGCTCTAACAGGCCGACGTAGTTCCAAAATACTAATACGAATTACTTCAGAAGGATGAAAGAAGATTGACAGAATCCATCATCGAGGAAGATCAGTTTTGATTTAAATGAAATATAAAACCTCGTGAAGAATTACTCAAGTCTTACAGTGAGGAAAGGAAAATCTACGTCCATAGCATTTGTAGATTTGGGAAAGCTTTTGCAAACGATGATTGAAATACCCTTTTCCTTATTCTTCAGGAAAGAACGAAATATCATATACAAAGAAATCAGACAGCAGTTATAAGGAAGGGCATGAAATGTGTGCAGTACTTTGGGAAGGTAGTAATATATGGTTGTAGACTGTCCCCAATTTTATTCAATCTGTACAAGCTCTGAGGGAAAGAAAGGAGAAATTTGGAAGCGGAAGACATAGAAAAAATAGATTTGGCCAGTGATACTGTAATCCTCTCAGAGGGTAAAGTACCTGGAAGAGCAAATGAATAGTAAGGACTGTGTCTTGAAAGGATGGTGTAAGATGAAAATTAGCAAGAGCAAAATAAGAGTAAAGGAATATAATCGAATTACATGAGGCGATACTGAGGGAATTAGGAAAAAAATCAGTAATTGGAGGAGAAGAGATTTCGGCTGTAAAAGCTTATGATTGTTGGAGTAGTAAATGTATGAAATGTGTAATGGTAATGGGAAGAAAATAATTTCTTGAAGATTAGATGGGTATATCGCATAACTAATGATAAGGTACTGAACAGATTTGGAAAGAAATATGCTTTTCGCCTATCTTGATTAAAAAGAGCTATCAATTGCTAGGAGACATTCTGCGACGTCAACGAATCTTCAGTTTAGTATTGGAGGGAAATGATTGGAGGGAGTTGAGTGGTGGAAAATTCAGAGGGAGATAAGGCACGCATACTATAAGAAGATACAAATGGTTGTGGGCTACCTTTCTTATTAAGAGACGAAGAAGCTTACAGAGGATAGAGTAACGTGGTGTACTATGTCGTCAACCAAGGTGAGAAAACGTCAAAACGATTGCGTATTGTATTAATTTTAGTTAGGGGAAAATATTCAAAGTATTTTAAAGTGTTCAGACCGTGTCATCTAAATTTCAGTTTTGCACATGAAAGCGTTCGGAATGCACTTGGTAACGTAAGCTATCTCCAGTTAAAGTCGATGTCTTTAAGCCAAAGAAAATATTAATAATCTGGAAACTTGTTTAGCAATGTTGCAGCTCGGCGTATTCTTGCTCATAAATGAAGGCTGCACCACGAGGTGCGGGATCCCTGAAATTTTATTTGTAGTTGAGAAAGTTGACAACTTAGTCTCTCGGCCACTTGAGTGTGGAATGTCTTTCCGTACATAATTCTTGTGCTGCGCCTAAATGATATAAGGAAATCATACAAAGGAAATGAAGTATTACCGATTCGATATAATACATATTTGCAACTCATTTGACAATCTAATACCATTTTTCAATATTCTAATGGCCAAGGGGGGGGGGGGGGAATTGAAAGAGTAACCCACCTCTGTCTCCCTCTCGCACACACACACACTCTGTTTCTTTCACAAATAAATGGATACTACATTTACATCGAATATTTCTCTGTTTAAGAGTCATTTTTAAGATATGAGTTACAAATGAAAAAATAAATAATGTCATTCGATATAGTTCTTTAGCCAGATGAGTTGTTTCCTCGCACTGGCGCAAAAGAAATGTCCGTGCATTCTCGCGTGATAGCGTAGTGGCTAGCTTTACTTCTACCATCTTCTTGAAGATCTTATAGTATCCATCCCCTAAATATTTACGTGTCTTATTTCAAGCATCTCAGCTGGCATGCAGATTCAATGTTCCTTCAGAATTAACAGTTCATTCGGAACTTAATATACTTAAGTATTTATTTATTCTTTGTAAATGGAGACTTATGCGAGTACCTCTGCAAACAGCGATCGAGCATCTATGCCTGTCGGAAATACTACTCCATTCAGCCACTAATGCTGTCACATTCCATCAACAGCTGTAAATTTACCATTAATTTCAGATGCCTCATTGACAGCAGTCTTTATAGAGGCCATGGCGCAAAGCTTAGCAGCTTCATATAATGTATCTGTAATCTTGTCGGGCCACTTGTAAGATTTATGACTGCACATAGTTTATTGATAACTAATTCACATAGATCTATAATACGTAAACCGTACACAAACCTAACATTAGTTTCATACCACTGATTTACTATTCCTGCATTTCAGAAATAGTTTACTATAAATGGAATATTCATAAAAAAATAAATTGACCAGACATACTTTACAAACTGTAATTAAAGATACTTCAACAGTACAATATCTTTGACAACGTTCTCAAAAATCAATTCTTCACTTTTGAAATTTAGTACTTACCTAGTTTCCAGTTTTCATCTGGGAAGATTGGTACTAATGTTTTCACTGTTAGAAATATCACTCGCTATCATTGAGGAAGCTGAAGCAGGAGTAGATTATAACCTAGAATAGGCTGCAGCACTCTCACTGATCACATCATTATTTTCACCATGATCATTATTAAGTAAATTTGTTTTCAGCTTTATTACAAGTTTCTCTTTGAATTCCTAGTATACTCTTCCAAATCGTTGAATGTATCTGAAAACACACTTTTCAACGTAAAGATGGAAAAAAGGCGCCTGAAACAGAAGGAGCAACCGAAAGTTGCGCACTAAGCCAAGCGTGAGCATGAAACATCTTTCTAAATCAGCAACATAAGTATCTGGTGCTCAGGAAGTTAACAGAAGGCAGAGGGAGGGTAGCTTGTGCTACCCTTGAAGTAAGTGAACAACGAAAGCCTTTAATAGCTATAATTCCATAAGAAAGCATATTAATAGTGTAGTACACTCCAGAAAAAATGATTCATTTTTAATTTTGCCCCTACGAAGGCACGGTCTCGCCTTAAGTGAGTGAAGAAGCCACAGACGACCACCAGTATGAAGTTGTTTCTTCCAATAAATGAAGAAGCTTAGTTGTTTTGTAGATGATATCCTGGAAACAAATTTCAGGGCGCCTTGATCTACCTAGACAACGGTTCCCAACATTTGGAAAGGAAATAGAAAAGTGATCAAGTAGACTGTGAGAAATAGACAATTTTTCAAGTACACCCTCATAGACTTTTCGAATTCACTCAAGAATTATTCTTGTAACAGTTCATGGAGTACATGAAATTATTACATTTACAGATCAGTAGCTCAAGCGGTACAGGGGTACCAGATGTCGAACAGTGCTTATTCTGGCTT
Source organism: Locusta migratoria (assembly GCA_026315105.1). NCBI lineage: Eukaryota > Metazoa > Arthropoda > Insecta > Orthoptera > Acrididae > Locusta > Locusta migratoria. Next base: position 188,538,541 of record CM048745.1, read on the forward strand.
ACTTGCGATCAGATAGATGACGAATACTTTGTTGGGATACATTATTCTACGTCTTCTCGACCTTTCAACTTTCACCAATGGACTACCATAATTGTAAAAAAGTCATTTTAGATGAGCTCTAATGTGGTGTGCAATCACCTCGGTCAATACAGTTGCACACCTGCGTGGCACGTACAGTATGCTCTTGAGCGCTATTTGGCCATTCTTCCAAGTTTTAGATAACCAGCTCTACAACCGATATGGGAGGTGCTGGTCTGGATGCGATGCATGTGCCAAGTGCATCCCAGACATGCTCAATAGGTAGTCAGGTGAACAAGTTGGTCACTTCATTTGGTGAACTCCCTCAGTTGCAAGGCTGTTGACAATCAGTGCAGTTCTGTGGGGGCGAGCGTCATCGTCTACCAGAATGAGCGCATGGCACCAGCATAGGGTACAAAAAAAGTCGAAGGATTGCGCCTCTACAACTATAAGCAGTCATAGTGCTATTCTGAACGACATAGAGGTCCATTCAAGCTTTAATACTGGCTCTTGCTCACATCTTTCATTAATCACCATGATATGTTAATGTTTCCTGAACATTAGCGGGATTGTTTCGACTTCCACATTTTCTCCAGATGATACCTCAAATATTTGATACAGTAATTAACTTTAGTAATTACTGCAACTGCAGGAATAATTGCGCATTAGAGTCTGACACAAGACACCACATTTAACGCATCTCACGCCATTATGTAAATAATGCTTCATATGTGAGTGGATTTGAAAAGAGGCAGTTTACATAAATGCTTTGGTGAAAAAGGGACGCTTTTTGGACACGTTAACTGACGTGGCGGCCCATAAGAATACTGCCCTCTTGGTGACCTTTGAAGACCCATACCTGCATGCTACGGATGTGCAAGTGGGACCTATTTTTCCAAGCCTATTATGTAAGTTATATCGCTACCATAGTATTTACGAGACTAATTCATTCACTGGATGCCAGTAGTGCGAGAAGACCCGTCCGAAAATTCTTAGACGGCCGTGGTGGCCGAGGGGACACAGGCGCTCCAGTCACGGTCTGCGCGGTCACTACGGTCGGGGGTTCGAATCCCTCCTCGGGCATGGATATTTGTGCCGACCATTGTCTTAGTTCATGAATAGTTTGTAATTTTAGGGACTGATGACCCCGTAATAGAGTCCCATAAGCTCTGCAAACATTTGAACATTTGAAGATTCTTACAGCATACCTCGCATTTAACCGCGACTTTGGAAAGTAAAACATGACCTGATGACCTCGTAGTTAAGACCCATAAGCTTTACAAACATTTTAAGATTTGCTGCAACCGGTGAGAATGCCCTCTTCTGTGGAGAGCATTGCTCTGTAGGAGGAACAGACGAGCGTTTAGCCCATTGAAATGCATATATCTCGTGCAGTAATGTCATTTACGGGGAGAATGACTTTGCTGAGAGGCCATTATAATTATAATTAGTTACCGTCTCAGAGCGGCAGTCAGTGTAACTTGCAAATTGAAGATTACAAGGAAATAATTGCTTAATATTATTTTATGGGTTCTTCGGGACATCAATTTTAAAGTTTGGAACGTTACAGTTCCATTGCTTAATGAAATATTGTGAAGGGGGTGGGGCCTGAAAAATTTGTACCTTTGGCCAGAATTGGGGGGGGGGGGGGGGGGGGTATTTAAAACGATTTACAAAACGTGAAATAAAAGAGATTTAAATTCAATATTAAATGGCAAAACCATATTTATTGGGTAATCAACTAGGAATCCAAATATCTCGGGAATGTGGGGGAGAGGGGGGTGGCGCAGTTGGGGGTGGGGTGAGGTGAGCCATTGACCGAGGAGGGGGTGATAATTGACCTGAAAAGGGTGCAGTTTTTGTTTTCTTCAAATGTATGTAACTCTTGTGAATTTAAATGCGGGGCCATCAGTCCCTAAACTTACAAACTACTTATGAACTAGCTTATACTAAAGACGGCACAAACATCCATGCCTGAGGGGGGATTCGAACCTCCGATCGTAGCGGCCGTGCAGACTGTGACTGGCGCGCCACTGCGGCCGGCTCCAAATTTTTGACCTCAGGCTGAAGATCGAAGGTATTTAATGATGCAGAAAAGAAAATACTTCATTTGTTGTTCCCATAGGTTAATGATAAACATAACATACAGCATTACTGTCTGAGAGTCGATAGATGTTAAATAGACGATAGAAGTGGTCGCCAATAATAGTGTTGGTGCTGTTGTTCGGACACTGAAGATTTCGTTAGAAATCCATAGACATCGTTAGTGTTTGTAAACTTTCAGCTTTTGTGTGAAAATTGTCTTTTATGCTGACAGAATGCATCAATTTTGCAGTATATGTGGCACCCACCAAACTTGCATCCAAAATGAGCTTCATAACACAAAGAATTTTGGTTATTCATGCAAGTAAGAGATATTTCTTCATCTGAAATCACACGAAACTCAAACCTATAGTCACATATAGAAACGAACTTCTCAAGGTCAGAGCTCTTCCGATATTGGTGGAGGGGGAGGGGGGGGGGGTGACGCAGCAAATACAAAAGCGACGCGATGCGGCCCGTGCGTGACTCAACTGCCTCTTTTGTATTCTGGCTGTGAACAATGCAACTGGGAATCCTGTATGGAATCCCTTCTACACATTTTGATTGTTTACAAGCAGTTACGTAGTTTAAATAAATGTAAATCAAATAAGTAAAGCCACAGTAAACAACGTGCATTATTTTTAAGGATTTTTTTAAGGCACCGTACACAAAAGCGATTTTGGAGTTCAGAAGCCACAACTCAGATGTTGTGTTGTTATGGTCTTCAGTCCGGAGACTGGTTTGATGCAGCTCTCCACCCTACTCTATCCTGAGCAAGCCTTTTCATTTCCTCATAAGAACGGCAACCCACATCCACTTGAATCTGCTTACTATACGCGTCTCTTGGTCTCCCTCTGCGATTTTTCCCCCACTTCCCTCTAATGCTAAATTTACGATTCCCCGATGTCTAAGAATGTGTCCTACCAAGCGATCCCTTCTTTCAGCCAGGGTATGCCAAAAATTCCTTTTCTCACCAATTCTGTTCAGTACTTCTTCATTGGTTATGCGATCTACCCACCTAATCTTAAGCATTCTTCTGTAACACCACATTTCAAAATCCTCTATTCTCTTCCTGTCCGCACTGCTTATCGTCCATGTTTCACTCCCGCACAAGGCAACACTCCACACAAATGCCTTCAGAAAAGACTTCCTTATACATAAATTAATATTCAATGTTAGCAAATTTCTCTTTTTCAGATAAGAAAGAAAATTGCTGTTGACCAGTTTTAGTGGTCAAGCACCATGAAAAGATGGGACTGAATCTGGAGCTATGAAGTTGTTGCATAACCATTGTCTTAGAATAATGTAAACGTCAAGGAAACCTTTTTTCATTGTATGCTTTATTTCCATTCACATTTAAAAAAAGGAATGTTTGATATTTAAGATCTGGCATATTGTTTTCTTGTCTTCATCCGCTGGTTTTAGTGGCTGTTTTTCCAATACCCTCCGTAGCCTTCAGATATGCACCTTAGCCACCAGAAACGTAGACGGGCACTGGCTTCGGTACCCACACAGGCCGTGTTCCGTTGGCAGCCCTGGCGTGGACAGCGCGCTGCGCCCCACCATAGCCGCCATCGTAGTTGCCCCCAATTGAGCGAAATGATCTGCCGCTACTGTGGCTGCTGGAGTCGATTCCGTAGTCGATATTTGTTCTGGATCCACCCCCACCGTAGTTAGGCTGCTCCATCAGCTTCGCCTCGGTCAGAGACGGTCCGACAAGCAGCACGCACACCTAAAACAAGGAATACGGTATTTCATCACATTTGAGTAACAAAGGTCCTTGAGCTTACGGTACATATGTGCTTGCAGCAGTCCTACACAACATTTTATTGGTAGTGCTAGAAAGGTTAGTGACTAATGAAATGCTATTTTAATTCTTTTAATCCGATACAATCACAATTAATCAGACAGAGACCGACAACAGAAGACTTTATATAGCAGAATTTTTTTAGTTTTACGATTCCAAATGGCATCGTTCGGCAGTATATGTTTTCTTTACACACATTACATCAATTTATAAATGTCTACTACTAATTCAAACATTTGACAATAATTTCTTTATTAAATTACCAAATTACTTTGTTTCCTTTACCTTGAAATAATATTTAGAAAGTCTTTCTGCGTGTATTGTAACTTAGACATGAATCAACAATGCATTCTTTGTCATTCTTTATAGCCTAATAAACTCTGTTTCCCTGAAGTAATGGTAGCCAAAGTAACTTCAATGAATTTTTGAAAGTCCTGCAGTATTGTTTATGAGGTTTGTCAAATGGTTGGTCTAGAGAAACAGATAAAGATATCGGGGTAGTGGCGGACTATGGCTGTCGGAGACCCGGGGCGGCGGCAAAAAATGAGACCCCCCACGTCCACTCGTATTACTATAATACGTCCCCCAAGGACGAGAGGCACGGGACAGTCTAAAAAAAAAATCACTTTCGAGGTTTGGAGGCCCCAGAACGAGAGGCCAAGGGCGCTCAAATAAATAAAATAATAAAAAAGGGCGGTTTTAAGGTATTTGGTGGTCCGGGGCGATTCGCCCCCGCCCCCGCCCTCCCCCCCCCCCCCCCCCCCCCCCCCCCCCTCTTAGTCCAACACTGTGTCTGTAACAGTTAGCGCCACTGGACTGGAAAGGATTAAATCTCAGATACGAGGGAAGAAGACTGCGGTTTAATGCTTCATCTACGTGGTCATTAACGGTCTGTTCCGAAAATTCCGGAACATTTGCGTCAATGCACTATTTGAACTAAAGTCATTTGGCATCCCTGCACACGCCTGCGTTGAATATGCACCTGCCGCAAAATATCATTATCCTGTGTTAATATTCAGTACGTTATTGAGAAGAACGTTGAGTCACATAGTTTGCGAATTTCCATATGATAGATTTTTGCAAACTTTTCGAATACGCGAACCCCTTCCAAACAAAAATTTTCTGGAGACCCCGCCCCATCCTCACGGACCGTCACAAAACTATGTTACCACAAAGGAAACAGAAAACCTTTTTCCTTCGATACAGATTTTTTTAGTTGTTGGAAGAATTTCCTTTTAGGACTTATCGGAATGGATCACATGTTCCTCTTTTTACAAGCTTTCCAACAGAACATTGTTCAATTGTTTGTTAAGCTTTTGGGACTTAACTCCGGGGTCATCAGTCCCTAATCTTACAAACTACTTATAAACTAACTTATACTAAAGACAACACAAATATCCATGCCAGAGGGGGAATTCGAACCTCCGACGGGGAGGCCTCGCGCATCGAAGCATAGCGCGTCATTGCGCTCGGTCACTCCGCCGCGGCTTCCAATAGAAAAATATATTTTGCTTAATCAGTTTTTCGCATTTCAGGCGAGACTCAGAGACGAATTGTGCTCTTTAAAAAAGGTCCCACTGTAAATACAATTTGTAAAGGTGTAGATTTTTTATTCTAATTTTACATAATTAATTTTTGAATCACTTTCTTTTACCTATCGATTGGTTCCTGAAAACAGTTTTCAGCCGCGCGGGAGTAGTCGAGCGGTCTGAAGCGGCACGTTTCGGATCGCGAGGCCTCCCGCGTCGGAGGTTCGAATCCTCCCTCGGGCATGGATTTGTGTGTTGTCCTTAGGTTAGGTTAATTTAGTTTAAGTATATGTAAACGAAGGCTTCCGCGGCCGTTGTCATTGTATGTAGTTTAAGTAGTTTGTAAGTCTAGAGACTTATGATCAAAGTAGTTTGGTCCCATATAATTACAAACATTTGAACTTTTTTTTTTACGCTTTGCACTTATTCTTCACTAACTTAATTCGTAATCAGTGTTACACAAGGAACTCCTGAATTTTAACATTAAATAAATGACACGTAACCTTTGTTTTTGTATTAGTGAACGCCTGGTTGTTGTTTGGTGTAAGTACTTCCTCTCATGCGGCCTACAGTTGGAAATGCAGGTGCGACTCCAGCGGAAATGTGGGAGCAGACACGAACTCCATAGAGAGAGGTCGATTGCCGAATAGGTGCCTTGCGCCACGCAACAATGCGTGGGAGCCCCAGTGTTTAAGAGACAGATGTCCTGCTGTAACAAAAGCACCTCTACGTCGCTACCATGGCGTGTTGTCTGCATTCCATCCCACAATGGGTGGTTGGCATTAATATCCTCCAAAAAGAGAAATGGTGGTTGTGCCATCAATGCAGCGACAGAGATAGAGACAGCTGCATACGGGGGAAGGTAAATGGAACAGATGGTGAATTCCTGCCGCGCCCGGATTCGAACAGCGACTGCCTCTAGGGCCATGTGCGGAGAGGCACAGCAGCACTGGGGACAGTTGCGAGGATGTAAACAGCGACAACTCCTGAAGCTCTATCGCATTTAGCCCCGTTTCGGTATTAGCCCCGATAGCCGCGAAGGGCTAGGTGTCCTCTGGGCAGGAAACCAAGAAACCGCCGCAAATCCATTGGAGAATTACTGAAACTCCATAAATAAAAGCTGAGTAGCAGACTGTTTCATTGGCACGTCTTCTGCCTTCTGCTCAGAAACTAGAGTCGTAAGCCATAGGTTCTGGCAAATCAGTAAGTGTGAGATCCTCGGGGGATGCTCGGATCTCCTCCTCTGAACAAGAGGTAGCCATGGCTTTGAAGCCATTAGAGTGTCTTTCTTCTTACTATCCTTTTTCTGTACCTCTCGCTGGCCCTTAGTTTTAAGGGCTGAGATATCAGGCACGGTTTAAGGGGCTGACGAAGAGCAGGAGGCCCTTCGATCAGCAGCAAGCAGAACCATGCAGCAAATTACTGGGATCCTCTTTGACATTGGAGAAGCCTCGAAAGGGAGCGTCCCAGGGCACCCCTCCGACTCTGAAGAGGGTACCGACGTCCCTGGTGTTTGAGAAGGCGTTGCTACCAAGGTGAAAAGCCTGGGAGCAACAAAGCAGGGAGTGCCCTTAACTGTCAAGGGCGCGGGTGCAATCGATTGGGCCTGTGGGCCCACTGGTATTGAAGGCACTGATTGAGCTTTGGTCACCGTAGATGTCAATGGCGAAGCTACAATGGCATTAGCTGCCGTCAGACTCACAGGATGGAGCTTGGTATACTTCCGCTTTGCTTCTGAGTACGTCGGTTTGTCGAGTGTTCTGTACTCCATTATTTTCCGTTCCTGGTGCAACTCTTTGCAATCCAGTGACCACGGGGAGTGGTGTAGGCCACAGTTCACACACACAGTAGGAGGGATACAAGGGGCATTCGGATGTGGAATACGTCCGCCCTCCCGACAGATGGGGTCAGCATTGCACTGGGAGGACATATGACCAAACCTTCAGCACTTATAGCAGCGCATCGGGGGAGGAACGTTGGGCTTAACATCGCAACGGTAAACCATCACCTTGACTTTCTCACACAACGAGTCACCCTCGAAAACCAAAGTACCAGTAGCAACCCTCTTATACTTTGGACCCTTGTAGATGCGCCGTATGAAGTGCACACCTCGCTTCTCTAGATTTTTCCGCATCTCTATGGTAAATTAAGCCCTGCAACATGTGAAGACACTTATGTGGAGTTATTGTGACAGGAAAGTCATCCAGCAACGCCCAAGACTGAGCTGGGGATGACGTTGTGATCAAGACCGATCCAGACATAGTACATACCGTCCACCTCTCCAAATTTATCCTCCAAATTCTCAACAAAAAACAGTGGCTTGGTCGCTACAAAGGATTCCCCATCTGTCCTAAATATCGAGGGACGTACACCTCACCTCGTTCTCTCGCCCTACGTCCCATGCGTGGCCATGGAAGGGAACGATTGGGGATCGTAGTCTTCTCTACCTCTGTTAGAGACGGCGGTTATACGTCCGCCAACATTTCTTGCTTCTTTTATGGTGTTCCTATGAGCAGCTACGGAAATAAAAGTCCACCCAGATAGAGTCCCTTATACAACTGAGGTGTGACAGGTTCTTCATAGGTTGCTCGCTAGCGACTTTTCAACATGAACAGCCATGCACCTCCTCGGTACGTAGCACACCTTGAGATTGGGAGGTTTTTATATACAGGTTTTTATCGACCTCGCGACCCGGGAGATTAAGCCAAGATCCCCTGGATCTACAACGTACAACGGTCCACCGTCGCGCCGAACGATTGTCGTTGAAGCACGCACAGAGCTTACGGTGTGGTGGACTGTTGGCGCGACACAGTCCGCATCTCGAGACCCCGGGTTCGCCAAGCGCGTACTCAGAAAATTAATGCTGAGCCCCTGAGGTGGTTTACATGTTGTGCACGCCGTAGTTTCCTTAATTTACGTTTTATTTCATATACTCCAATTGTCACCGTGCATATTTATCCCCCATACCTCGTGCGGTAGCGTTGTATCCGGGAATGATGTTCCTTTGGTATTAACTTTGTAGATGAGCGATGAGGAAATTTCACACTTAAATTACGCTTAATAGCAGAAAGAAATTCTTACTTTTAAACAATGAGAGATATACTTATTCCTATCACGATGTGTGGTCCAGACTGCAACACGATGATTCGAACAAATTCCTATAATTACCAGTAGCAGTTGCACAAAAGTTAATTTTTACTCTACATTTTATACTAGCTGTAATAGAGACCATCTCTTTTCACCTCCTATCTTTCTCTATACATCTGTTCCTCTCCTACATCTCTGTTCATCTCCTTCCACTTTCCCACCTAACTCCTGCCTGATTGATTTATCTCCTTACCCATCTACGGAAACGTATGACGATGCGAGGAAGCTACCACGAAATTGTTTTACCTTGAAATTTGTCTATATGATATGTGTTCTTCACGAAAAACGTAACTGTTAAATATCTAACGTCTCAATGGTCACACGAACACATTAAAACACATTTTTTTCTAAGTTTTTCCAGTTTTCCCAAAAATTTTATGTATACAAACGTTGTCGTCCTGAGAGTTATGGATATGAAATAAAAATATCAGCCAAGTCGTTCTTAAGGGAAGTGGTTTATATCAAATTATTTGGAGTTATCGGACCAAACAGCAGTGGTCATTATTCCATACACTTACAAACTACTTAAACTAACTTATCGTAATGATAACACACACACACACACACACACACACACACACACACACACACACACACACAGACTCACACGCGCGGGCGCCAAAGGGAGGACTCTAACCTCTGACGGGGAGCAACTACAAAGTTCGCAGCAAGGCGCCCAGCACTCGGCCACCCCCTCATGGCGGGAGGGGAAACGGGTGTACAGGGGTGTAAGTACATTGGAATTAATTTTTACGTACAGTATATATACGTAGATTACAGGTTGCAGAGATATCAGTACCTTTTTTCCATATGTGCTAAAGCATAGAGAAAAGTGGTTTAATTTTCCTTGAAATTAACTATTCGACAAATCGATTGAAGACTAGGATTGGTTGTGGAGAAGTGAATAAAATGAAGTCATTATAAATGCAGCTTTGGTTTGTTAGGTGTTTTATTCAGTTATACAAAAATAAAAGTATCAATACTTAAGATATTATGCCAATTTTCGTTCGAGGTTATGTGATGAGCCGCGGCTGTTCATGGCTGTACTTTCCACAGCCTCCAGGGAAACATCTAAAGTAGCCATCACTCTAGCCACCGCTGATAGTACCACCGCTGCTTCTGCCGTCGCCTAGACCGAAGTTACTGCTGTAGTCATGTCCAAAACCATCAGTACCACCTCCACCCACGGAGACTGGTTGAGGCACTGGCACTACGACCGAACGAGGAACTGAGCCTTGCCTCTCTACAAGGTCAGGTGGAGAAGGATACGGCTGTGGGACGGGCACTGCTTCTGCTCCGTTGACCAGAGCTGCGAAGCGGTACGTGTGGGCAGAGCTCTGCCCTGTTGGTAGGTACTGGATAGGGGCCTGCCTGTCGATGCCACCATTGGTCACCCGGTCGGTATGGGTTCCGCTTTCATAGTCGCCTCTGTAACTCCCATAACCATGTCTGTAGCTGTTTCCATAACGACTTCTGATTCTGCCGTTGTTGGCGCCGAAGCCGTAGACGATAGTCGATCCGTACCCACCACCGCCATAGCCACCCAGGGAGCCAGTTGTATTCCGAACCTCCAGTTGAATCTCTCCGCCCAGAGCCAGTCCGAACAGGAGCACGCAAACCTGAAACAAGTGTCTTATACGCCTGAACATGAAAACTGACCACTGATTTGTAATATTAATCATACAACGACTCCGATTTTTGCCGTAGATGTGCACAAAACAAAAACAATGAGTCGCAGGTTCCTACACAATGGATAAAAGTTTCAAAAACAATGAGTGTACGGAGCCTTTAAGAGCGCTTAAAGGAAGTGGATGTTTCCATACATTTAGAGGGAGATACAGGTTAGAGATCCTGTGTAGGGAGAGATTGGCTAATCGGCTAGTGGTCGCCATATTTTTACTAAATTGCGCGCGGGACCTGCATTTAGATATCAACCCAAACATAAAGGCAGCAATATAACGATTAAATTAAGGTATCGACGTGTGAGATCAAAGCAGATCTTCTAGTTTAATACTCAGTACGTGGTTAAACAAATGCCATTCGTATATGTTTATACAGGCCTAGGTAATTTGTGAGCAAGCGAAAGTCTCGTGAAGTACTGTCTATATACCTGCTGAAGGTTACTAGTCATATTATACGATGTTGTGATGATATAGACAATTTGCAGTTGATGAATAAGAAAATGAGACGTTTCCCGCGGCGATTCTTAAAAAAGAAAATGATGCTGTTTTAATTTTTCTTTCTTCTGTCTAGATATCCATCACTGAAGTTAGTGATCTCTTATCACCATATAACGCATGTTGTCTTCCTGTCGGTCTTACATTTTCCATATCCTACACTGGAAAATACACATTGATTGATAACCTCATACTGCCAATGCACGCAGGTGTGCAAAGCAATTGTACTGGCCGTCAGAGGTAAAGCGAATGGCCGGCCGCAGTGTCCGAGCGGTCTGCGGCTTGCCAGTCACAGTCTGCACGGTCGCTACGGTCGGGGGTTCGAATCCCCCTAGGGCATGGCTGTTTGTGCTGTCTTTAGTAGTAGGTAGTTCATAAGTAGTTTGTACGTTTAGGGACTGATGACCCCGCTGTTAAGTCCCTTAAGCTTGACAAACATTTGAACATTTTTAAAGAGAATGACTTTCTCACTTTTGTGGTAGTCGTATGGTGTCCCGCTCTAAGTAAACGCAATGTAATTCTCAATTAATGAGTTGAGACAGCAAAATATCTTACTGTATCATACGCAGATTACAATTGTAAGCAATATTTGAATAAATCCGTTATCATATGTGTATTGATCCCCTAATTCAGAGGTCGGCAGGTAATCTTGCATTGTACCCGGATACTTATGGAAATTTTTATCCAAGTCCAGAAGTAAAACCACATATTGTTTATCAATTTTTTATTTTAATTTTCAGTCTCAAACTAATACCAGATACAAAAGATGTGAAGTAAACATGTATAAAAAGCCAGTAAAACTTTTATTATTTGCTATTTATTAATTTTCACTCACAAAATATATGAAATAAAATGTGTAGTCAAACTTCTGTTGAAAAAACCGGTACCATAAATTAAAAAAAACTATTATTTGCTTAATTTCACTAAAAATGTATGAAATACAATGAACTTCGCGTATTTGTGTTAAAAAATAAATACAAGAAATTACATTTGCGGCGTTCAGCCAGTTTCGTAAAATTAGTTGACATGCGGAGCAGCTTATGCGAATAATCTCTTCGAGGTGGGCGGCCGTTAATCTCTTCCGATGCTTATTTTAATGAAATTTGACAAATATATGTGGAGCCAAACATAGTAACCAGGTAGATGGCTAATGTTTTGTAATTTTCATATTTTCCCAGGACATGTTCACTCCACAATTCGTCAGTGAGTACATTTTTATATGTCTGCAAGGAAATGTCGTCCTGCAGGTCTATTATTGCCATTTGGAGTAAAGGCTTTGAAAGGTGGAACAACTTCGCAGCCACATCCGTTCGTTTTACTGCTACAGAAACATCAAAATGTGATTTTGAAAGGGCACAAGAATGGTGTTTAAGTGGATATGCCCTGATCGCTTAAATAGAGGTTTCAGAGACTGTCAGAGTACGAAGTCTACTTATAGAATTTTCTTAATCATTAGATAAAGTACTCTTGCTGCATTCGTGTGTACGGGGCTTTTAGGCGGATCACCGGCCACCTTGCGCCGTTTTGCCGCCCCTTGTTAGCGTACTCTCCAGCGTTACAGACCATGACATTTTTTAAATCTACGTCTACATCTACATCTACATCTACATAGATACTCTGCAAATCACATTTAAGTGCCTGGCAGAGGGTTCATTAACCACTTTCATAACCTTTCTTTAACGTTCCATTCTCTAATAGCGCGCGGGAAGAAAGAACACCTAAATCGTTCCGTTTTCGATCTGATTTCTCTTATTTTATTGGGATGGTCATATCTCCCTATATAGGTGGGTGCTAGTAAAATATTTTCACATTCAGAAGTAAAAGTCGCTGATTGAAACTTCGCAAACAGATCACGCCGCAATGAATAACGACTTTCTTTTAATGATTTCCACCCCAATTCGGGCAACATTTCCGTGACGCTTTCCCCCCGTAAAGTGATAAAACAAAACGAGCTGCCCTTCTCTGAACCTTCTCAATGTCTTCCGTCAGTCCCACCTGGTGAGGGTCCCAGAAGGGACAACAGTACTCCAGGAGAGGACGCACAAGTGTGATGTGGGCAGTCTCTTTGGTGGAGCTGGTGCATCGTCGAAGCGTTCTGCCAATGAAACGTAACCTTTGGTCCGCGTTCCCCACAATATTTTCTATGCGTTCTCTCCAGTCAAAGTTGTTCGTAATTGTAACTCCTAGGTATTTGGTAAAATTTACGATCTTAAGGTTTGACCGATGTATCGCATAATTGAAGTTCAGCGGATTTCTTTTAGTGGTCATGTGTATTACTTCACACTTTTCTTTATTTAGTGTCAATTGCCAATTTTCGCACCAAGTAGAAATTTTGTCTGTTACTTTTCATCCTCTGTTGACTTCACTAACCGATAAACGACAGCATCATCCGCAAACAGTCTAAGGGAGCTATTCAGATTGTCTCCTAAATCATTTATAAACACGAGGAAGAGTAGGGGACCTATAACGCTTCCCTGTGGAACGCCAGATATCACTTCTGTTTTACTCGATGACTTACCGTCAATTACAACGAACTGTGTTCTTTCTGATAGGAAATCGTGAATCCAATCGCACAATTGGAAAGATATTCCATAATCACGCAATTTCATTAGAAGCCGTTTGTGGGGTACAGTATCAAAAGCCTTCCGGAAATCCAGAAATATGGAATCGATTTGAGATCCCTTGTCGATGGCACTTAACACTTCATGTGAATAAAGGGCAAGCTGTGCGATACTTTCTGAATCCGTGTTGACTATTGGTTAATCTACCTGTAACAATCATTAAGGGTTCTAATCATTCAGCAGTTAATTGCAAAAATTCAGGAAAATTGTAAGGGTGGCTCTTACTTTTTTTTTTCTTTCTTGTACAATTTTAGTCTGTAACTTTCAAAATATTTTAGGCCTTGCGCCAGTTGCCGACCGCTGCCTTAATTGTTTTCAGCAGTGTATTTATGTCACCGTGTCGGACGTGCCGAACGTTATAACTTACTTGCTGTGGGTCGCGTGGTTGCTCGCTCTCGGATATTCGAATGTGTGTGTGTGTGTATGTGTGTGTGTTGTTGTTGTTGTTGTTGTTGGTCTTACTATTCGAACTACTTACTTTAAGTAGTTTGTAAGCCTAGGCACTAATAACCAAAGAAGTCCGATTGATTTACACACATTTGAACATTTTGTATATCTGTCAACGTTCTTGGTGATCAGTGGAAAACCGTTTATAGCAAGATACCCTTTACGATGCGCCATATGGTGCTTGCGTAATATAAAACGCTTCCAAGAAATGACACGATCTTGGTGATTTGTAAAACGGAGTCAAATTCTGCTGTAAGACACCCTCTGCTAAGCATCATATGAAACATATGATGCTTGCGCTGAAACTCAGCTGCGCAAAATTTCATCAAAACCGGATTAAAACTGTAGGTATGTGGCAATGTCTCTAAGCATACTTCGCCATGCAACATATGAAATAAAATGCAAATTCTAAAAATCCGTTCCCCTAAAAAGAATCTTCTTGACTCAATTTTCATAGTAATTTCGACGGAAGTTCATCTAGAGCATAATAAAAACGTTGATTTTGTAGAATTCTGTTATATAAAGTATCATCCGTCAAGAACCACACGAAATTTTATATGTACTGTGTCCTTCCTCTTGGTTTGACAAGATAACTCTGCATAAAAATCATGAAGATCGGGCCATAAATATGGATTTTGCGGAAGTCCATAAATAAAGTACCACAGGCTTGCACCATACAGAATGTTATGTAGACAGCGAGTTTCCTGAGTTTAGAAGGTGCAGTGTGCAAAATTGCATCAAGACTGGAACAAAACTATAGATTTGTATGCAATAGAAACATACGGACACAATGGAAAACGCACTGTGAATTTTCATGTAGATTTCCAAAAAAATTAATTTCATACAAAATTTGTCCTCCTGAGAATTAGGAATTTTAAAAATAATCTGATGAACCGATACAATAGTTCTCAAGGGAAATCGTTTATATATACAGTATATACACGTGGATTGCAGGCTGCGGACATACCAAACCATTTTCAAATTATCACGCTAAGTTGAACAATATAATAGTGGCAGATTTACCAGTAGGCTTAATAAAAGAAATCTAATTATATTTACTTAATGTGAATTATTGTGTAAGAAGTATACATTACCGCCACACTACCACTAGTATACAACTATGACAGTGCTTTTAATAGCTCAGAAATATGCACAAGCCGGCCGCGGTGGCCGAGGGGACTGAGGTGCTCCAGTCACGGTCTGCACGGCCACTAGGATCGGGGGTTCGAATCCGCCCTCGGGCATGGATATTTGTGCCGTCTTTAGGATAATGTAGTTTCCAAGTACTTTGTAAGTTTAAGGACTGATGACCCCGTAGTTAAGTCCCATAAGCTATACAAACATTTGAACATTTTCAAGGAAAGAAAAAGCACAAAAACAATTTCTTGTGCAATCGTAACGATACAATTGGCCTGTAATAACAATCTAGGAAGTGACACTTCGATCCCCTAGTTCACAGTCACACTAATTACGGAAAAAACGTGGTATAATTACGATAATAGTGCACGAAATATAAAGCTATAATTTCAGTGACAAAAAGTATGATCAGTATGATCATACAATGTAGGCTTACTCGGCCGGCGTCAACTACACTTAAAATTTCCTGTCTGATAGGCCGTGGTAGCAAAGTAAAACTTTCCCCTAAGGTTGAACTTAGCCTCCGATGATGTCTTCCGCAGCCGAAGACGAAACGTTGGGGGGAAAGTTTTACCTATCTACCTCCGCCTACTAGCCCGGAAATTTTATGTGAAGTGTAATTAGTATGTTTGTGAAATAGGGTATCGATTTGCAAAGGTCAGAAGGGGCGGAAAAATTTTAATAGCCGCTGGCAGTAAATTCGGAAATCCGACACTGATCACAATTGGTCACGTGCTTCCTTTTTCGTGGATTGAGAGCCTTCTGTATGGCAAATTGTATTTCCTATAAATTAACTATTGCTCAAGATGCACTGAAGAATAGGATTGGTTGCGAAGCAGGGAATAAAATCGAGGTAAATATAAATACAACTTTGGCTTGTTAGGCATTTTATTCTTTGACACACTTAAAACAGAAATAAAGTATCAATACTTAAGAGATCACAATTTTTGTTCGAGATGATGTTTTCAGCCGCTGGTGTTCATGGCTGTACTTCCCACAGCCTCCAGGAAGGCACCCCAAAGTAGCCATCACTCTAGCGACTCCTGATGCTACCACCGCTGCTTTCGCCTTAGCCTCGACCGAAGTGACCACCGTAGCTACCTCCGGAACCGCCGAGACCATTAGAAGCACCTCCGCCCGCGATGAAAGTCTGAAGTATTTGAACTGGGACTGGACCTGGACTAGGAACTGAGCCTTGCCTCTCCACAGGGACAGGTGTAGTGTACGTGTGGGGAGCATCCTGCACTGTTGTTGGCTGCTGGATAGGGGCCTTCCTGTCGCTGGCACCATTGCTCATCCGAGCTGAGCGAGTTCCGCCTTCAAAGCCGCCTCCGTAACTCCCACAACCATGTCTGTTGCTGCTGGCGTAATGGCTACTGCTTCCGCCGCTCCTATAGCTGCTGGCACCGACTGTACGGTCTATAGTGAATCCGTACCCGCTACTACCATAGCTACCCAAGGAGCTAGTCAGACCTCGCTCCTCAACTTGGGTCCCCTCAGCCGGAGACAGTCCGAACAGGAGCACACACACCTGAAACAAGTAGTATCTTTACATAAACGCATGAACACGACAACTAAGTACCAATTTTATTATTAATGATAAAACGATTTCAATGAAACATATACTAATCGAGAGGGGATTTGCCTCGTATGTGCACAAAACAAAAGTCATCTGTTATGTTTTGGGCCCACAGTGTTACAGACGATGTAGATTGACTTGATTGTAATTGGATGAACCATATCATGTAATTATACCAATATGCTGCTTTAAAGTTTTTTATTATAATGTTGTTATGGATCCATTTCGGCACAATTAGTCATCGTCAGACAATGATCATATAACATCCTTGGCAGTGTCTTGCTGTTTATTTAACAATAATGTGAACTTTTGTGTCACACTTATGTAGTATTATACAAATGTCGTTAAATAAAATTTTAATATTTTTATCGTGATGTTCTTTTGGCAACTGTCAGAACTTCATGATAAAAAATATTAAAATTTTATTTAACGATATTTGTATAATACTACATAAGTGTGACACAAAAGTTCACATTATTGTTAAATAAACAGCAAGACATTGCCAAGGATGTCACATGGTCATTGTCTGACAATGGCTAATTGTATCGAAATGGATCCATAACAACATTACATTAAAAAACTTTAAAGCAGCATATTCGTATAATTGCATGATGTCTCTTAGAGATATATTCTGTGCTACGAGTCCTTTGCATAGAAACTGTAATATATATTTGTATTTATTTATTCACCAGATATATCTTTCGGCAAAACTGCCGTCAGGTGTCTTTCTGCAAAAAAATATTTTCCGTTGACAATACGCAGCCAAGTATTAACAAAAATAAAATTTACAAAATTCCATGTAAATGTGGTGCAGTGATGCAGCTTTAACTGACCTATTCGATATGTACAGGAGTTTTTTCAATCTTATACTTCCAGCTACGAAATATAGTCACTAACGACATTGCAGGTTATGGAGGCCATCTGATAGATTAAGAAATCTTTAAAAGTGAGAAGCCAAGATCGCAAAGATCGAACCACCATTATACTATTTATATCCCATTCCAGTCTCGAATAGCGCGCGGGTAGAACACCTGAATCTCTCCGTTAGAGCTCTGATTTCTCGTATTTTATTCTGATGATCACTTCTACCTATGTAAGTGGGAGTCAACAATATATTTTCGCATTCGGAGGACAATGTTGGCGATTGATGTTTCGTAAGTAGCCCACGCCGCAGCGATAAGCACCGTTGTTGTAATGATTCCCATACCAGGTCCTGTATCATTTCCGTAACGCTGTCGCCCCTGTATCGTGACAATACGAAACGAGCTGCCCTTCTTTGGAATATTTCGATGTCCTCCGTCCAACCCACCTGATAAGGATCCCACACTCGGCAGCAATACTCCAAAAATGGACGGACAAGCGTAGTGTATGCAGTTTCTTTTGTAGTTCTTTTAAGAGTTCTGCCAATAAAACGCAGTCTCTGGTTCGCCTTTCCTACGACATTATCTGCGTGTTCTTTCCAATTTAAGTCTGAAGTAATAGCAATTCCTAGGTATTTTGTGGAGTTTACGGCCTTCACTTTTGATTGATTTATCTTGTAAACAAAGTTTAACAGATTTCTTTTCGCACTCATGTGGACGACTTCACACTTAGGTTTTCCCCTAAATCGTTTATGTAAATAAGGAACAGCAGAGGACCAATAACACTACCCTGTGGAACGCCCGATATCACCTCTGTTTTAGTCGATGCTTTACCATTGATTACTGCGATCTGTGTCCCCTCTGACAGGCAATCCCCTATCCAATTGCAAATTTGGGGCCATATACCATAACCACGCAATTTGATTAAAAGCCGTTTGTGAGGTACGGTTCAAAAGCCTTCTGGAAATCATGAAATACGGAATCGGTTTGCGAACCCTTGTCGATAGCATCCATCACTTCGTGTGAATAAAGAGCTAGTTGTGTTTCGCATGAACGATATTTTCTAAATCCGTGTTGACCTTGGGTCAAAAGATCGTTCTGTTCGAGATAAATTGTAATATTCGAATACAGGATATGTTCCAAAACCCTGCTGCAAATTGACGTCAATGAAATGGGCCTGTAGTTTAGTGGGTTACTCCTACTGCCTCTCTGGAATATGGATGTGACCTGTGCATCTTTCCAATCTTTTGGTACAGATCCTTCTATGAGAGAGCGGTTGTATATGGTTGTTAAGTAAGGAGCTATCGCTTCAGCAAAATCAGATAGAAATCTAATGGGTATACAATCCGGACCAGAAGGCTTGTTCTTGCTTCGTCGGCTATGCCACCAACATCTGGACTTATCAAATTTTAAAAATTGGTCATTTTATTTAAAAAATAGATATTAAATAATACGTGCTAAATTGCACTAAATCTAAATATCTTACAAGCTTTGTTGTTTTAACACGTATTATTTAATCTCCACTTTTTAAAAGAAGATGACCAACTTGTAAAATTTGACAAGCCCAGATAATTGTGGTATAGCTCACTGAAACTGGTTGGCATTAAATAAATTATTTTGCGATCTTGCGTTTCACTTTTGCAGATTAATAGTCAGTTATGCTTTTACCAGCAGTTACAATCGGAAAACCACACAGCAGGCTCTATAGAAAATGCACTAGAAATTTACATATAATACAGAAGGGATACGAAATGAACGTTCTAGAAGAACTCGAAGTATGTATCCATGCAGCCAGCGACGCAAATAATTTATTGAACGATCAAACCGATTTTAAACAAAAATTTTGTCGATAATTTTATTCATACTTTAACGCTGACAAAGGATAATAAAGCTCAGCACTGATTAAGGAGCATAGTATACTGCTAATGTCAACCAAATACTAAATAAAGAAAACCCTATCAAACTTAAATTCATCGTCTATGTATCCTCTAAAAATTTCTAATAAAAATGTTTAACCCCACCACCCTATATAATAACATACTCATAAAAATAATAAATGAAATCATACCATCTCCATTCTCTTTTATATTTTCTCTTTGGGGGGAAAATTGTAAACGTACAGTAATCTGAGGCACTAGCAGATAACTGGTTGTAATTCGTAACTCCAAGTATACCATCAAAAGAACACATGAGACCCTGCAGTACGGTGCTAAAGTGCTGGAAATTCGGGCACTTGTCCTGCCGGTGCAATTGCAGACCCACACGTACAGAATCCGGACGCTCCTTGTACGCCCCATCCTGTTGCGCCAATTGTGGACAGCGCCACCCACCTTGCTTTCCGGACTACACGAGGTTCCGTAAAGAAAGGAACATCATGTATTATAAGACCAAGGATAAACTTTCTCATACCGAGGCGAAAACTGAAATATGGGCGAGTGAGTCGTGTTACATTTAAGTCAGCATATGCTATTGTCACGTCGTCCCCACTTCGTTCGGTGACGATGGTACGCAAGACTGTGGCAACTACTGTGGGGACTCGTTCAGGATGGGGGTGGCACAGGAAAGCAGCTAGCTAGTAGTGCGACGCATTTTTGGGTGGATTTGTGACTGTGTATGAAGATGTAGATGATGCACATGTGTCGTTCAGTCAGCAAGGTTCACGAGTGGGCCTTCGGTTCCAAAATACCATATCGTTCATGTTTCGTAGACTGGTACCTACGCTGATATGTGTTTATACTCCGACACTTAATTCCACAGCAATTTGCGGAAGGTTTGCACTTCTGTCACGTTGAACGATTCTCCTCAGTCGTCGTCGGTCCCGTTCTTGGCAGGAACTTTCTCAGCCGTAGGAATGTCGGGGATTTTATGTTTTACCATATTCTCGATATGCATGGTGTACTTGTTGAAGTTGACGCTTGAAATACGCGAAACGCGCGGCTAGCGCACGTCCTGAGCAGCATGGTGTTCTCGCCTGAGTCTCAGGACGTGCGCTAGCCGCGCATTTCGCGTATTTCAAGCATCAAATTCGCGTCGCAATATCTCGGGAGGTAATTGGAATATTCCGATGCAATCAACGCCATTGTTTATGTGATTTGTCATTCTATGGATTGCCGAAGAAAAAATACAGGGTGTTCTTTTTTAAAAAAACGTAAGTTTGTGTTACAAAACACATTTTCTTTCGTTTTAGAATGTTTCTAAATATGCACATTCATGGGCCCTAGCCGTACTTTGATACCGGTGAAAATCGTTTTGCCACTACGGTCGGGGGTTCTAATTCCCCCACGGGCATGGATATTTGTGCCGTCCTTAGTTGCAGCTAGTTCATAAGCAGTTTGTAAGTTTAGCACCTGATGACCCCGTAGTTAAGTCCCATAAGTTCTACAAACATTTGAACATTTGAAAGTCGTTTTCCATAGCTGTTATTGTTCCAGAGATATTTTGGGTGTACAAGATAGCTGGGACAACCTGTATATATATGGTTTATACTATTATGTTGCACTATTATGTAAAGAAGAGTCATTGTCTAATGTTGTTACTAAAAATTTCGAAAAGTACTGTGGCTATTTGCTTCAGAATTGTACACAAAACTCTAGCGGACATTCCGACTGACATACGATATATTCAAAACACAGTGGTTAGAGCTTTCGAAGAAACTTGACTCAAGAGTCAATTAGATTCGGGAGATTGCTGTCAGAAATTGGGGTACCCCACGCTCTGCGGCTCTCGCTCTTGTGTATTCTCCTGGGAGAAACTGTGCGCCAGTGTGGGAAAACAGCGCTCACACAACAAAGACTGACGTTCAAGTTAATGAAGCCATGAGACTTATCAGTGGCACTGTCAGATTTACGCTTAATGAAGCCATGAGATTTATCATTAGCACTGTCGCCCTTTCAGTGGTTATCTGTCATGGCTAAGTATTTCGGTATACTACGGATTGCGCGGTTGTTCCCCGTCGCAGGTCCGTGTCCTCCATCGGGTGTGGATATGTGTGTGGGTGTGTTTGTGTGTGTGTGTTAGTTGAAGTACTTTGTAAGTCTATAGATAGGTGACGTATGCAGTTTGCCCCTTAGCTTTACAAACATTTGAACCTTTTGGATTTAAAGGAATATGTGAACCAAATGTCGTTGAAATCGGTTCATTCTTTCACGTCAAGATGTGGAACATTGTCTCAAATTGCTGCAATTTTACGCTGATTAACTTGTTTATTTTAAATCAATGTTATGACGAGATCACAAAATACGTATATTTGATTTTATATCCAAAATCAGAGAGCAGAAGATATTACCACATTGTACCGAAACCGGTCGCTGAAGAAAGATACATATTTCTAGCGATTTTAGCATAATATTAAATTCAAAGAAGATGGTTTAACGCTAATAAGAGCATATTAAGACAATTGTTTATGTCGTCACTTCTTTTCAACTATTTTTCGTACGTGGTTCTGTCGCGCAAAGCTATTGTTTAATGATAGTAGGGAATTTGTGTACCAATTTAAGTTGAAATCGAACCAGTAGTTTAGGAGGAGATGTATAACACACACACACACACACACATACATACACACACACACACGGGCGCAGCGGAGTGGCCGAGCGCATTCAGGCGCTATGCTCCGATGCGTAATCGCCAGTCTTGTGAGGGCGTGCTCGTCTGACGGAATCATTAACTTTATTCCAAAGATGTCAGAGATATTCTTTTGTTTATGCTTGAAGGGCTCCTTCGTTTTAATTATATTGTGCCGGCCGCGGTGGCCGAGGTGACTGAGGCGCTCCAGTCACGGTCAGCACGGCCACTACGGTCGGGGGTTCGAATCCCCCCTCGGGCATGGATATTTGTGCCGTCCTAGTTCGTAAGTAGTTCATAAGTAGTTCGTAAGTTTAGGGACTGATGACCCCGTAGTTAAGTCCCATAAGCTTAACAAATATTTGATTTTTTTTAATTATATTGTATTTTTTCTCCTTTTTCCTTTTGTCCCTAATTTATTTAAATAAAAGAAGAAGAATATAAAAAATAAGGAAAAAAGCCGCAAGAAAAAAAGGAAAAAATTTGCATGAGACTATTTTCCGTTGGGGGTTCGAATCCTCTCTCGATTTGTGCTGTATTTAGTATAAGGTAGTTCATAGGTAGTTTGTAACTTTAGGAACTCATAACCCGCAGTTCAGTCTCATAAGCTTAACAAACATTTTAAAAACACACACCCACAGACACAAAGAGAAACACTTGCACGCATACACTCACACACACGAAACACAATCATTTTTCTACTATGTATAGACTGTATATTGGCAGTTACAATATATAAGTCGATTTAACCAAAATGTACGAAATGAAAGAAGCAAACATTTATTTTTATTGATGGAATTTATTTTTCTTTCAAGTTACAAAAAAGGTATGAGGAATGAAAGGTGAATCTCTGGTGTCGTGTGTTGTTTGAGATGTTGGGGTCAGCTGCTGATGTTAGTGGCTGTATTTCCCATAGCCTCCATAGCCTCCGGAGATGCCAGCACCGTAGCCTCCGCCGATGGAGCTACCGTAGCCACCACTGTAGCCTCCACCGATGGAGTTGCCACTGTAGCCGCCCCCGATGGCACTACCGTAGCCTCCACCGAAGCCTCCTCCAATGCCGCCACCGATGCCTCCACCGATGCCGCCTCCGAGTCCTCCTCCGACGCCAGCTCCACCTCCAACGACGACAGGCACCGGCTGGTTGACGACGACGGGCTGTGGTACCGGCACGGGCACCGGGCTAGGGACGCTGACGGGTACCGGGACCGGCCTCTGCACGGGCACAGGGTACGGCTGCGGCACGGGCACCGGGACCGGCCTGTTGACCGGCACCGTCACGGGGACCTTGACTGGCACTGGGACAGGGCGTGACACTGTCACAGGGTACGGCACTGGCACCTGCTTGGTGATGGCGATGTTGGTCACCTGGCCACCTCCAACGCCAGAGGCGATGCCGCCTCCGTAGCCGCCTCCAATGCCACCATAGCCGCTTCCAATGCCGCCTCCATAACCGCCACCGTATCCACCTCCGTAGCCACCATCGTAGCCGCCACTTAATCCGTACCCGCTACCGCCGTAGCTGCCGAGGGATCCAATGAGACCCCGTTTCTCGACTTGTTTCTCCTCAGCAAGAGCCAGTCCGAACACGAACACGCACACCTGAAAGACACATTTATCTATTTATTTCACATGTTAAGATTAGGGCCTTTAGGCCCACTCCTACACTTAACGAGGATTACCCAGAATTAACAGTTACCATTTGTGTAGTTCATTACAAATATACCACGTGTAACAACAGTATTAATATTAAAAAATAAAGATGATTCATAGAATATAATTGTAACAATAAATAAATATTATTATAACAATAAAAATGATAATAATATTCATGATTGTGTGTATGACAGTAAGCATCTTTTATTTTATGAACGTCGGTCCTATTACCATTTAGGAGTTTCCTCGTTATGTTCATACACATTGATTTAATCCCATCCAACAGGAATATAAGGGGATAGAATGAACAGGTAGAAGAGGTAGATTGGTAAAAAAAAGTAGAATGGTAAGATAAGGAGCTGTGATGGAAAGAGTAAAGAAAGAAATGAGAACGGCATTACAAGGAAGCTATGCTGTCATGTTGTAAATTTGGAATTTCCTCTTGAATGTCGAGTGGTTTTCGATGAGACACAGATTTAATTACATAAATTATGTGGGAGTAGGCATTAGAATTAATTTAAAATGGAACGACCATATAAAATCAGTCGTCGGTGAAGCAGATGCCTGATTTAGAAGCATTGTCAGAATCCTACGGAAATGCGGTCTGAAAATAAAGGAAGTAGGTTACAGTACACTTGTTTGCCCACTGCTTGAATACTACCCACCGGTGTGGGATCCGTACGAGGTGGGGATGATTGACAGGTAGAGGAGATCCAACGGAGAGCTGTGCGCTTCGTTATAGGATCATTTGGTAATCGTGAAAGCCGTACGAAGATGATCGATAAACTCCAGTGGAAGACTCTTCAGGAGAGACGCTCTGTCGCCCGGTAAACGATTTTGTCGAAGTTTAGAGAACATTACCTAGGAGTCTAGCAGTATATTGCTCCCTCGTACCTATATCTCGCGAAGAGATCATGAATATAAAAGTCCACACAGAGGCATACCGACAATCTTTCTCTCCGCGAACAGTACGTGACTGGAATAGGAGGGAGAACCGATAGTGGTACTCAGGGTACCCTCCACCACACACCGTCTGGTGGCTTGCGGAGCATGGATGTAGATGTAGATCGATTGATAGGACTTCAAGGAATCGTGAATTTAGTGTTGGAGGGAAGTGTGTGGGATAAAAATCGCTGAGGGGTACCAAGAGATGAGTACAGAGAGCAGATTCAAATGGATGTTGGTTGCCGTTCTTATGAAGAGATGAAGAGTAGGGTGGAGAGATGCATGAAACCAGACTTAAGTCCAAAACAATCTTTTCTTATACAATGTAATTTCGGTGTGTGAGCCTACAAGAGTCTACTTAGCGTAAGTGTAAACTTATACCTGCAACTTACCAGGATCCTCATTGCTGCTGCTGTAGATGGTAGGCTGCGAGCAGACAATGACTGATGCCTCTGGGTGGTCTCCCCGCGGCTTATATAGCGTGGACTTCTCCCCACCAGCCGGGCAATTAGCAGACGCAGAGCTGTACCTCGGGCGTAGCGCGGAGGCCTGTTTGGAGAACGTGCCGCTGCGCTCTGTTCCGCTAGCGCATTGTGCCAGTTGGCGTTTCCTCTCCTGAAAGTTAACACTAGCAACCGCATTCTCCGAGCCGGAATTACCGGATGCATGAAGTTTTCACCAGAAGCGCAGTGTGCAATATTGTTTCGCTGGGCTTAGAGAAAGGTAACAAGGATCACGAGAAATACGAGGAATCAGTTTCGGTGTGTCATTCTACGGCGATATAAATGTATTTCTATGATAAGCCAATATTATAAGGAGTCGTCGAATGCAACCAGTTCAACCTTCACAATGCTAGTATTGATTGGTTCCATTTAAATGAAATCATTATACGAGGTTTGAAACTTATACCATTCACCACTGCTGCGGAGGCTTTATACAATGGAATCTACTATTGTCGCTGATAGCATACGTTGTTGACATACTTACCTTACTTCCGGAGCAAATGGACTCGCCCTCCCCACGTCACAGGAGTTTGCACAATTCAGGGAAAAACAATCACTTGTGAGCGAGCGGTCTAACGTAACGGTGTCACTATGTTTCCCAAACAGGAACAACGGAGATGGATCAAGATTCAATGTTTGAGATGTCGTACAGCACGACAGTGTCATCACCTGCTACCAGCTTTGCAAAAGAAGGGGCAACACTTCCTGCGCAAGCCATCCATCAATTTGCACGACAATATGCGGGCGGATATAGCGCAAGCAGTCGCTGATCGGTCGATAGGATTACGAAGTACTGTACCATCCCCCATACTCCCTGTATTTATATCCTTGTGACATTGATTTGATTCCGAAGATGAAGGAACCACTTCGTGACATGCGCTTCAGAACTGTTCCAGACATTGGATAGACAGTAGACAGTCCCATTCGCACCATCAACAGGCCCTGCTAACGGCATACTACGTCTCCACATCTCTGGCAACGAAATCTACACAACGCTGGTGACTACTTTGAAGTACAGTCACAGCTGCATACATGTAACGCTTTTGTATCGGTTGTGCATGAATAGTTGCCATTAACTTCCAACTCTCGTTTATTTATAGATCTACAGAAAGCCTAATGACCGTGTTCCTAAGTGAAGCTAATGTCAGTTCTACAACTACTGCGGGCAATTGAAGGTCGAAATGTAGACTGCATCGCAGCAGTTCAATAAACGGTAAGAGTGCTTAAGTAGTTGGTATGTTCAGGTCTGATGACCATAGCAGTTTAGTCCAATAGGTTTGCAAACATTTAAACTACTGTAATATTAATCGGTCGCTAGACTTACAAACAAAGGTGAGCTGGGATTATACAGACACCCATGCCCGATGGAAGACTTGGACCTCCGACTGGGAGCGGCTGCTCACTCCGCTCACTCCCACGCGGTGATTGCAGTATAACGTCCAAAACCAGTGTGGTTAAAATACTTATATTTCCATTCAAAATACTTTTACTTCGTTTTTACCTTACTTCATACTTATTACATTTTATAATGGTGAGTTGGATCATCGAAACTAGTTATAGAAACTTTTGAAATATGCTTTGTCTGCGGCCTGACTACTATACCAATGTCAATTATATTGGTAAAAATGTTTCAGTTGTTACCGCTATCGACAATTATTGATTGTCATCTCCTGATCTCTTGTACAGATGATGACAACCAAAAATTATTGTAACCGGTTATGAAAGAAAAAAAATTAGTAAAAGAGCGTACCGATCTTTTCACAATTGATGTCACAGTTATTGATAACGTATTTTTATCTCGCCCCCTTGGCTGGAACAGTGTCAAACGTATATGAAATGCAATCACCTCACGCGTAAAGCCATTTATCCAACGCGGCGGTGGAGTGGCCGAGCGATCTAAGGCGACTTGCTGCGGAGCGCGCTGTTGCTCGTCGCCGGGGTTCCAGTCCTCCCTCGATCATGTGTGTGTGTGTGTGTGTGTGTGTGTGTGTGTGTGTGTGTGTGTGTGTGTGTGTCGTCCTTAGGTTAGTTTAACTTAGTTGAAGTAGTTTGTAAGTCTAAGGACTAATAACCGAAGAAGTTCTACAAGCTTACAAACATTTGAACTTTTGATTTGATGTGCCCCACAAGCAGACGGATCGATCAAGTCATGTTCCATTGAACGCAGTCGGCCGATGACTGATGCACAACCGCACCAAGTGTAGTGCCTCCTCGTCCGGGACAACTACGTATTTCCTTCTTCAGGTGGCTCTATGAAGGATGTTTCAGTGTTTTCCAACGTTATTGCTAAAGCGTAATCTCCTTCCGATCGTCAGTGAGGCAACGGGTGTGTTATCATACAACGCTTCTCTCCCGTATCGTCACACCGAACGAATCGTCATGTCACCACATCGAGCGGAGGACAATCAAAGCCAATACTGGAAACGTGCCTCATCTCCCCACAAGCAAACAAACCAGAGCCCTAACTTCCTGATATGGTCAGGTGCCAAGTGGGCGTTCTGTTTAAATTTCAAGTAGAAAGACTTTTGCCAAATGTTTATTGGTCAATATGGTGATAATATTTATATATATCTTCGGCTAATTTGCAAGCCATCATAAGATCTTGTCTGTGCATATTATATCTTGGAATGCTGAACCCCATCTCTGCTGTCTGCATTGTATATTCCATTGTGTAATCTTCCGCAGGATAAGATGGTACCTTATCACGTTACCACACATCTGATGAGGTCCTCAGTGAATTAATTTCAGGAGAAAGTGTCGTTATCAATGCATGAAGTGTTGATGTTCGCAGAGTACGAGTTGATTACTTTCCAAATAATTAAGATACGTAAAAGAGACTATATTATGAAGTGTTGACACCACCATCACTCTTACATGCAACTGCCATAACACCAAAACTGAGACGAGAAAATGACAAAGATATTACAATACATCTCAATATACAGCAATTGCGCTCTCTCAGGAGTGCGGAAATTTAATCGGGTAGAACATTAACTTTCATATAGCACTTTGTTTTACACACTTCAGATGTTAGTTTTCAATAAGAAAAAATAATGACAGAATTTATACATAAACACTTTATTTTATAGTAATATAACAATTTTGATGTAAAAACATAAAATGACTATCGAAGTGCTGAATATGCTTACAGAAATCGTTCCTAATGATGTTTAAGTAATTAATAATTCACAAAATGGGTTTTCCGTTTAAAAGTGACTAATTGTCCAAAATTCTGTACTGAGAAATAAATCCTTGCAAAATCTACGTTTTTACAAAATTCGGTGTCTGAATTGTAATGTATGATAACGTTATAAATAAATATGATTAGGATTTCATTGAGCCGCGGTGGAGTAGCCGAGCGGTCTAAAGCGTCTCGCTGCGGAGCGCGTGGTTGCTCGCCGTGGAGGTTCGAGTCCTCCCTGGGGCATGGGTGTCTGTGTGTTGTCCTTAGGTTAGTTTACCTAGGTTTAAGTAGTTTGTAAGCTACGGACTGATGACCACGCAGTTTGGTCCGATAGATTTACAAACATTTGAACTTTTTTTTTTTTTTTTGATTTCATTGAAATCCAACGTTGATGATCGTAAAATATGAGTAAATAACTTAAAACTGTTAAATTAGGAAAAAAGAAGAAAGAAAAAAAAAAAAAAAAAAAAAGAGAGAGAGGGAGAGAGAAAGAAAGAAATGGCTGGTCAGCTGTTAGTACCGATTACTGAGAAACTTAAAATATATCGTATACGACGATATGAATTGGAAGTATTGTTTGTGAGGAGGGCTGATTACAACGTCACACTTTAAAAGCACATGAAAGTAATTTGTACTGTATCATACAGTCAAAAAAATGTTCAAATGCTTGTAGACTCTATGGGACTTAACTACGGGGTCATCAGTCCCTAAACTTACAAACTACTTATGAACTACTTACAACTAAGGACGGCTCAAATATCCGTGCCCGAGGGGGGATTCGAACCCCCGACCGTAGTGGCCGTGCAGACCGTGACTGGAGCGCCTCAGTCCCCTCGGCCACCGCGGCCGTCATCATACAGTCAGATCAACACAAAGTACAATCAATATCAATGTAAGTAGGACGCGAGGAACTGGCGGAAGTAAAGTTGTGATGATGAACCGTGAGTTGTGTCGGTATAGCTCAGTGGTAGAGCGTTTGCTAGCGAAAGGCATAGGTCCCAGGTTCGAGTCCGGGTTCCGACACACAATTTTAATCTTCCAGGAAGTTACAATCTACATGTCGTCGAGGAAAAGAACAGACAAGACATTATACACTTGGAGACACTTGACATGCATGCGTCGAATGTCGGCTAAGAAACTTTGGTCTAGTTGATCGTCACAGTACCTCAGCGTGTACAGTAAGGTTACTCACCACAATCAGTAGTAATAAAAGTAACTACTCATCGATGTAATCGGAAGAACGTCATGCGACATTGATACAGAGCCAAGAGTGGTTAGCTGCTTCTAGGTCTCGGGGTTCCGGGTTCGATTTCACGCCCTTTAAAAGACGTTCTTCCGTCACACTCTGGGTCTCCGTGTTTATCTCATCGTTATGGACAGAAAATCTGCCGCTATGACGTCATCAGAAACATTTACATCAGACGGCCGAAATTTAAATTAAGTTGCAAGTCTGTGTTTATTACTGGTCTTGTGTTGACCTTGCAGAAACCATCTTTGTTTCAATAATCTTGTGAAATCTTTTGCTTTCATGATCACACAGCTTACCAGACATACACGTCGCCTGTTTTCCTATCGCAAATCAGAATTGCTTATTTGAACAGTGAACATAACATATGTTATGAAGAGCAATCAAAATTTTATTGTTTGAGGCCTTCTTGGATCGCAGGGTGTTCAAAAAAGTGTTGAATTATGTAAGAGGTGGTAGTTCTCATCCAAACAAGAAAAATAGGTCCAATAAATATCGGTCCCGAAACTCATACTTCTTGAAGTTTTATGATGTTTGCATACTCGTCGATAGCCACGCGTGAGTGGCCACGTGGTCTTAAGCATCAGGCTACGGACCAGGCGATCGCTCGGAGGTTCAAATCCCCCCTCGGGCGTTTGTATGTGTGTGTGTGTTATAATGTCTTCCCGTATTAATGAACGTTTGTGATGATAAATGTAGTTATAATATGTGAAATGTGCAAGTAAAAACTATTTACAATGTGCCACTCATGTAAACCCAACGTGCCACGAAAGACCTGTATTAGCTAAGCAGCTACAATAATGTAATTCTGGTGTGAATATTATTATCTCTGTCGTTGTCAATGTATAAAAATTTGTAACACAAAAATATTGTAAAAGTAGCGTGAGTGTGTTTGGAAGATAAAAGTAGTGTGTGTATCGATACAATCGTGTCACTGTTTGTATTACGTGACAGTACCCGAAGAAATTCACAAATAAATTTTCTGTTGTGGCTCTGACTACAAAATAACTTGACTAAGCAATGAGACTTAGTACCTTCCTTTGCCGTGTTAGAATAAATTACAACTCACATGGAATGCAGTCATCTTATGTGATTGTGGTTATGTTTCATGCACAACGGATAACACTTTAAATTTTGCAGTAGTTAATAAATCAACAGTAATTAAAATCGGAATTTGTCTACAGATTAATTTCGTGTGTGAGAATCAGCGTGACCAAATGAAATGTTCAGATTTGCCAGCGTGCACCAAATGCAAGTTGTTAGATTGTGCATGCAGAAATTGACAGCCACAGCCAACAAACCAGCGTGCTACTATTGTAATACTGTAGCCACTTGAATAAATATGATTTAAAATAAGGACTTTTAAGATTAATAGGATACCAAAATCACTGCACTTGATAATATGCCTATCTGTACAACAATTATCATACTGATTCAATTATATAAAAATGTCCTACAAATCTGGTAATGTTTTCAATCAATAACACACACTGCAAATATTTCTTTTCTCATTACGGATCTAATTATTTCTCTTCTCATCAGACAAATAACTTTAACTGTTACAAACATTAAGTGACCTAATAATGTGAACTTCCATGAACACTGTGAGAAGTCTATCAATGAACTTCACTGAACTCACGAACAAACTACTTCCTGCTCTCGTTAATATAACAATTGATCATGTCAAAATGCCTACACTGAACTGTTCTTTAATATTATAAAATTAATAACACTATTCTTATGCAACACTATCACAAGAAAAAAATAATCTTAATGATCAGATCGGATTGTACATTTGCTTTCAAATTGGTGAAAGGAAAAAGGAATGGTAACAATGACTCAGGGTTAAATGATAAATGCAAGCTGCACTTAACAGTATTTATTAGCAAAAGACACACACAAAGTACAATACCTCTAGTACAAGTTACCATTCATAACAATAAAAATGTACAAGTTTTACCTTATTAGTAAACAGTGTTCATTAACATCAGCTTCCTTATAAAAATTACAATCTGAAGACTTGACTGCGATTCCTCAAAACGGCTAAAGCGTTAAACTTTCCGATTTTTACTCATCAAGCCTTACATACCGACTGGCTTATTCGCCAGTTCAACAACGACTTCTACTCATCGACTGTACCGTAAGACAGTCATGCAACGACTCTTTTAACGCAACTGCTGCAAGACACACTCCAAAGATACAACATAGTCTTTGATTTACAGCAGAGATATGCAAATCACTTCATCATATTATATAGATTAATAAAATGATACAGAACATTACATAAATTTGTTTTCTACAGAATTATAGCTTAAGTTACTATAACAACATATGCTCAAGGCAGAGTGACAGGTAAAATTAAGTGAAAATTATATTATACTCCTTTCAATTGTTCTTCATATTCATTAGTATTTCGTTTTGGTAGGACTTACAAGAGAGAGTTATAATATTAGTTCAGGCGTCGATAGGTTGTTTTCCGATACTAATGGATTCGATGGAAAAAAATTGTGTAAATACGAAATGTTGTCTAAATATGTTAAAATATATGTATTAAAATGCGTGTGTCGATTTCAATTTATTTTGAAAATATTTAACCCGATTTGAGAGTTATCCGGCAAGAATTTAGTAGTTTTTGCAGCGGGCAGCCGCCGACCTGGATTTCAGCATCCTGTCGCCATTACATGGCAAACATAAAAATAGTAACTCTAATAAACCAGGGTCGTGTGGTAATCAGGGTAGTAATATTATATACACTACACATAGAAGAACTCCTAGATCGCATATTTTACTTCATACTTTATTATGTGACTAGTTTCCACAACAAGTTGTCATTTTCAAATGTAAAATGGAAGTTATAAATCTGTATTAAAACTTTCAAAGGCACATGCATCTGGTGTACACAGTACATAAAATACTCCACATGTGTGTTGGTTACTGGGATAGAACTCACATGCTTGGAACGTTAACATATTTAATTAAAATGAAATTATAAAACTGTATAAAAACTTTCAAAGGCACATGCATCTGGTGCACACAGTACACAAAATATTCCACCTGTGTGCTGGTTACTGGGGCACCACTGACAGACTCCAGTGACCAGCACATAGGTGGAGTATTTTATGTACTGTGTACACCAGATGCAAGAGCCTTGACCCACGTTGTCTCATGCAACTTTTGTCCCATAATGTTTTCACCATCTGTCATACTTTTGCAGTTATTCTTGGTGTCAATAGTTAGTGACTCATCCTGTAGACTACGAGTAATAACAGATTAATACTAGTTTCATAGATCATATATATGACATTTCGAAATGATGTCAAACGTGTCAGGTAAATATAAAGTATCTTTACTAATTTATATCTACATTTCTTTATACTAATTTAAATCCACAATCATTTTAAAAATCTATTATCTCTTTTATGGAAGAGGCGATAACACAGTTCAAAGTAGCACAACATATATTTTGTGACAAATACTTTGCAGAAGTGTCTTACATTTGTGTAGCTGCATTTGAAGCACTGTTGAAGTGTGCTCCTATTATATAAATGCACAGGACGCAACGTAGCCTCTATCAAGTAGGACAATGATAAATTACTATCAGTCTTATCAGTCATCGCTATGATATGTTTAACTTGCATACCTAATGTGACGCGTCCCAGAAAGATATCATGAACATCGCCACCCTGTGATAGCCAACATATGAAATTGCCTAAGAAGCAAAGAGTTTTTGCGCATCACGAAGTTTCGTCCTGAAAGAGTTCCACCTGGGCATTGCGGGGAAGATCCCCTTGTTCGATAAATGTGAGGCTATCCTTCCGCGGCTGTAACGAAATGTCAGTTGGTGATGCGTGGACAGGAAACGCCGTCAGGTGTATTAAACATAAACTGTAATATCACTTACGGGAATGTCCAGCATGTCTGTGGGGTTAAAGATATCAAGTTGTGAAAGAGAAGGCTATTACTTTTTCTACTATCATTTTCTGAGCTATATCAAATAATCGAACCAACAATGATATTTTTATTCTACTTGCGCTTGCGTGGAGTCGCGTGGTCAGTTAAAGATGTGGCAAGGTTAATTTAAAGGGGTGGCCATATGCTTGTCCTATCGCTCTCCTTGTTATCGATTAAGTATGGGCAACTAAATCGGCCCTGCCATTTGACAGAGATCATATTGAAATTGGAGGATTTTGGGAAATCACGGAAAATCTAAATCAGGATAACGGGAGGCGGTTTTAAACCGCCGACCTTCCGAATGTAATTTCAGTGTCTTGCCACTGCCCCACATCGCTTGGTCCGGCGAGTCTAGCATAAATATGACGAACACTGTTTTGGAGTACAGTATTCCACGCCTGTTCGATCTGTTCACGCAGTTCGGCAAGACTTACGGGTTGACAAGTCGAAAAAGTCAGTAGCCGTCCCATCGTATCCCACACTTACTCGATCCGAAGATCTATGCTGGCGGGGTAAGTGGTTGCACGTATTGACTATCAGGCCCGAGCGGAGACAACGTCACTTGAAGGAATGTACCCTAAGAAACAGCGGAGGAACAGTTGCTATCAAAATATAGAATGTAAAAAGGAAATTTTATTGTCCACATTAATTTCTACTGCAAAGAAAAAGAATTTTAGAAAACGTATTTTGTGCACAGTATGGAAATATTAGACAACTTGTAACGTAAAATGTACGATAAATAATATGTATTTGATTTAATTAGGTACTCTGCAGTTTAAGAAATAATAGGCTTACAACTCTTCATAGAGGGAATTTTTTTTATGAACTATCTTATATTAAAAAAAAAAAATATTTACTTATGTTTGAGTTACATTTATGTTTACTCCCACACATAATGCATGTGATTAAGGTTACATTACTCATGAAATTGTTTGAAGAAATATGAGTTTTTGTTTGGACAAAGATGAT
Organism: Locusta migratoria; assembly: GCA_026315105.1. Lineage (NCBI taxonomy): Eukaryota > Metazoa > Arthropoda > Insecta > Orthoptera > Acrididae > Locusta > Locusta migratoria. Next base: position 188,572,962 of record CM048745.1, read on the forward strand.
TCGTACGCATAATAAGAATAAGAAAGCTGTAAAGTTACAACAATGTATGTGAAATCCACAGCTAGCCACTAGTTAATCGTAATTAACTACAACTGTATTGGAACATATTAACTACATGTATCCATTGATCAAAGTTATAAATAAAATTGCAAAAACGTCATTCACAAACATAATTTGGCAGTGAAATATGTTATCGTCAGAGACTTTCTCCATTTTAATTTATATATTGCATGAGCCCATAAAATTGACTAAATGCCTCATGAATAGAGCTACGTGATATTAGCAAATAAAATTTACCTTTTTGAAATTCCAATTTAGCTTTTATGTTTTTGACCGTGTTTTTCTAAACTCTTGTTCTCTTTGTTGAGTTCCATATTAGGAAAGTGACGAAATGGAAGTTTTGTCATGAACATAAAAGCTACCGTCCTTCGGCTAGACATTGCCTCACTCCTACTAACTGGTACCCATTTTTACACACTTCAGTCAATATATGCACAGGCTTCTGTAGCCGTTGTCATTGTCAGTTAACAGTTTCAGGCTATGGCAGTGCATTTTAAATTTGTTAGGGCCACTATTGCAGGTAGCCTGCCTCAGGGTGTGGTGGATGGCAAATTGCTATAGTGGGTGAAATGGGGGGAAGGGGGGGGGGGATGAACAACAGCCAGTTTAAAACTTAAGTCAACCGATTTATATTTACCGCTTTCCTTACAAAAAATTCTTTGTTGAGAGTAAGGACGCTGAATTTATAACTGCGTAGGGAATGAAGGAGATAATCAATAAGTAAAACATTTCATAGCATCAAATTCAAAAATTATACACTGTATATTAACGAGCAACAAAACAAGAAAATATACTATCTTATGTCTGCTAGTGAAGTTTTCTAAGCTTATGTCGACTTTAACGTTTCTTTATACCTCCAGGTATATTTGAATTATCCTTGGTCTATTATTGATGTTAAATATCACAGAGACCTATAGTATCTCATCTACTATGTGGCAACTCGGTATTGCATAAATATGTTTTGCTAAGTTTAGCAGAACATCATATATACCATTTAAATAGTTATGTAACAAGTATTTATTAACAATCTAAATTGTCACTGTATTTCTCTTGATATTTTGCCTACAGCTGTGGGCATATTATAATCAGAAAGTCTGCTGTCTATTCATTAAGATGTTTCACCAGTTGGGCAATAAATTTTGCTGAAAGAAGTTATTTCATTTTCAAATTGACTTATTTAGCATTTATAGAACTTATGTAGCATTTACTTAGTATTTATAGCAAATACGAATTTCACGTAGCTCTACTCCTGATGCATATTTTACATAAAAAGTTGTCGTGTTCCCTGTAGGTGTAACTACTTATAACATCTAAAACGTGTATTTCAACGCCCAATAAATATTAGGGAAACAAAATGTAATCTTCAAAATGAAACTTTCCTATTTATTTAGCTGTATTTCACGAAAGAATGGTCATAACCTCAGGTATTTGCCCACAACACCACGCGATAAACGAAGGCTGTCGTACGAGTATAGTCAACGCTCAGTAGACGACAGTACGTACCACACGCACTAGGCCCTTTCGTGTACAATCTGCTTCAACCGACATTGGTGCTCTAAAACATTTTTTATTCCAAATATAAGGAGGCACAATGGAGTGATGCAAATTCGCGACAATCGGAATTAAGCGGACAATTGATCTGTTTTCGAAGAAAAAAGAGAGAAAAAAAAGTGTTCCACAGTGAAAGATGACTGTGAAGAATTAACATTCTGCTCAAATTTCTCACACACAAATTTTATTTCCTTGGTGATGACTACACTAATAACCTCATACACACGTGCTCTCTGTTCCGACATATATGCCTCCTACCAAACTTAACTCTCTCTCCATGTATGCAATGCCTCCTATCTCCCTCCCCTCCTCTTCCGCCCCTGGAGTCGCTACGCTCCCTTCCTACCCCTTCTTACCCCTTTCCTTCCCCTCCCACCGCGCTTCCAACATTTCCACCCTCCCTTCCTCCTGCGGGGTCCTCCTGTTGATCGAGTTTCAATCACTGCTTCGTACAATGTTTTTCGTGTCTTCTGTATATATCTTAACAGTCATTCCACTGTAGGGGGCTAATAACCTTGCAGTTTATCCCCTTTTAAATAACAACAACAATCTCCACCATATTAAGACAAGTGTCGGTCTGTCAGTTTTATCAGTGTCTCAGTGTTCATCATGTCTAGTGCACTGTTTCTCAATGTGTTTTTATCCCCGCCGTGGCACAGATTTTAATCACACTACATGTTGTTAGCATCTTTCATGTTCGATGTTTCTTGAAAATTTTCTACTTGCTCAAGTTTTAAAATATCACATTTTTAACTCCTGTATTTACAGTTTTTATTCTCCATTATGTTTCAAACTCGCTCCTGAAGAGCAGCATATGAGGCTGCTGTCGGCCTGCTTGTGTTGTACATGGGTTTCAAAATTACAGTAAAGAGAAAAAAACCATACACACGTTCCTATTAATAACACCATCAGTTAACAATTTCGGTCGTTAAAGAATTTAACAACTGCTTATTCCACATTATCTGATATAATCAACGATAATAAATTCGTATCGTGGTCGCTCTGTTATTCCGTGCTCTTTTAATTGTTTCAAATAATATTATTTTTCATATTCTCCCGGCGTACTGCATATCGAAATAAATCGCGGGTAAATTACCGGGTCAGTATATATAGGTCAGATAGTGTGTACTGTCGAGGATCGGTGCCGAGAACACCAACGGCACACAAGATTACAGCAACCTAGCACGTCGGCAGTCGCAGAAAATTATCTGACGGAAATAGACCGAATGGATTACGATCGCACCAAGTTTTTGACACAAGCGTCCAACTTCTGGGACTGTGTCATCAGGGAATCTGTTGAAATACGTGTAAGAGAACCACAAGTAAATCATGATAGTGGGTAGCAAGGCATGCGATCTCGCTATTAGATTGATGAAGAAGAGGAATATCTGACAGACTTCGGGGATTCGTGGAGGAACAGCAGAAGAGCCGACAGCACGCAGACCTGGGCGCGGACCTCGTGTTGAACACTCGGTCGGCGGGAGAAGCGAGGGCAGGGATGCTGGGCGCGGACCGCCGACAGAGCGGATGGCGATAAAAGCGCGGCGAGGACCCCCTACCCCAAATCATTCAGTTCATCAGCGCACCTGATGATGGCAACGTGGTCGTTTTCCGAAATATTGTGCCCGTTGGACACCGAAACCCGGCAGTTTAACCGCGAATTGTTTCAATATCATAATTCTTGAAGTTACCCTTTCCTTAGCCTATCTTCTAAGATAAATCGTAATGTGAGTATTGCCTCCTGTGTTCCAAAATCCAAACTGATCTTCCCCGAGGTCGGATTCCATAAGATTTTCAATTTCTCTGTAAATAATTCGTGTTAGTATTTTGCAACCATGACTTATTAAACTGCTTTCTTTGGAATTGGAATTACGATATTCTTCTTGAAGTCGGAGGGTATTTCCCCTGCCTCATACACATTGCAAACCAAGTGGTACAATTTTTTCACGACTGCCTCTCCTAACGATATCAGCAGTTCATACGGAATATCATCTAGTCCAGAAACCTACGTTTTTAGCGTTTGTCGGTTTGGAGAAAGCTTTTGACAATGTCGACTGGAATACACTATTCCAAATTCTGGAGGTAGCGGCGGTAAAATATAGGGAGCGAAGAGTTATATTCAACCTATACAAAAACCAGACAGCGGTCGAAGAGCAAGAAAGGGACGTAGAGGTTGGGAAGGGAGTAAGACTGGGTTGTAGTCTCTCCCCGATGTTGTTCAATCTGTACATTGAGCAGGCAGTGATTGTATGGAAGCACAAATTTGGAGAGGGCATTAAAGTGTAGGGAGAAGAAATAAAAACGTTGCGGTTTGCTCATGACATAGTAATTCTGTCAGAGACCGCAAAAGATCTGGAAGAGCATTTGAATGGAATGGACATTGTCTTGAAAGGAAGATATAAGATGAACATTAACAAGAGTAAAACTAAGGTAATGGAATGCAATGTCAGAAAATCAGGCGATGCTGAAGGAATTAGATTAGGTAATGAGACAATAAAAGTAGTAGATTAATTTTGTTATTTAGGTTGCAAGATCACTTCTGATGGCCGAAGTGAAGAAGATATAATATGCAGAATGGCTTTGGGAAGAAAAGCGTTTCTAAAGAAGTGAAACTTAATAACATGCTATATTAATTTAAGTGTTAGTAAGTCCTTTCTGAAAACATTTGTCTGGAGTGTAGCATTGTATGCGAGTGAAACGTGGACGATAAGGAGTTCAGATAAAAAGATGATAGAAGCTTTTCAAATGTGGTGCTACAGACGAATGATGAAAATTAGATGGGTAGATCACGTAACTAAAGAAGAGGTACTTAACCGAATCGGGGAGAAGAGGAGTTTCTGGCATAACCTGACTAAGAGAAGGGATAGATTGGTTGGACACATCCTGAGACATCAAGGTATTGTCAACTTAGCGTTAGAAGGAAGTGTGTCGGATAAAAATCGTAGAGGGAGACCGAGGGATGAATACAGTAAGCAGATTCAAAAGGATCTAGGTTGCCGAACGCATTCTCAGATGAAGAGACTTGCACAGGACAGCGTAGCGTGGAGAGCATCAAACCAGTCTACGGACTGAAGACCACAACAACAATACTTGAAGTTACAATAGGGTCTAGTACTCAGGAACAACCATTGTTGATGTTGTGCCTACGTTGCTTTATAATCAAGAAACCGGGAGCAAGAGGAATACTGCACCCCAGTACAGTGTGACAAATATTTCCAGTGATTTTCTGCAGAAGAGAAGAAAATATCTAAGCAAGATGGGCAGGCTATTAGCCAACTCACCTCACCGGCACCTTGGAACCGGAACGACTCGGGGAAGCCACCTGTTCCGTTCCGCCAGAGGATAGCACGGCAGCGTGCGGCCGCCTCATAACGTATTAAAAGCCTAATTAGTATTCCCGCGGATCACACTGGGAGGCCGTTACTCTTTGTGCAAGCATTACCCGGCCAGTGAGCCTCTTATTAGTGGCGGCAGCGGAAATGCTGTGGACCGACATGCACGGCTTACAACGAGTGAACTATACGACTTCTTCAGATTAATACAACACAGAGGCGGTACGTGGGGCCTTATCTTCTTACCTCGCTACTCTCTCGACAAGTAGAACATCCCGAGTAAATGGTAAAAATACAGATATGTACAGTGTAAGCAGGGTAAAAAATTAATAACAGACCAATACCCTCAAGTTCTGAACATATTATATATATATATATATATATATATATATATATATATATATATATATATAACTTAAAAATATGTTCAGAACTTGAGGGTATTGGTCTGTTATTAATTTTTTACCCTGCTTACACTGTACATATCTGTATTTTTACCATATTTATATATATATATATATATATATAAAATTTAGAAATACGTTCAGAAGTTGAGGGTATCGGTCTGTTATTAATTGCTGTCCGTTAGCCTCGCTAAAACTCGAGAACGGCTGAACCTATTTAGCTAATTTTAGTCCTGAAATATTCGTGTAAGTCCAGGGAAGGTTTAAACGGTGATAAAATATGGAAACGTTGTCCGGAAAAGAGGAAAATCGGAAAAAAACTGAAACAGCATTTTCCAGTGCGCCTACAATACCTTTCCTCCAATTGTGAAAAAATTTTGTACACTTCGTGTTGAAGGCAAGAGGAAGGTTCGCATCAAATAAAATTTTGGAAAAGTCACCCAGAAAGTATGAAAATTTAGGAAAAACAGAGAGCGATTTTTTCCGTGAATAAAAATAAATTGCCACATGGTTGTAAGAGCATCACTTGAGTACGGCTTGACAGGACAAGGACTGTATGAAATTAATTTTTTTTCGAAAATCTACCGGAGAATTGGAAAATTTGAGAAAAACTGAAAGTGTGTTTTTAATGTGTTTTTGATTGAATTCAGCACTATAACCAACGATTCGCACGACAGAGAGGGGTAATTCATTTTTTGGTTTGTTCATTATGGTCTTGGAAAAGTTTTCAGTAAAAAAATAGGGACAGTTAAAAAGTAGAGTCGCAAAATTCGAACCAATTTCCTTTTTCATTGTGTTTCTAAATGTACTCAGCATTATAAGTTGAGAACCGTTCATTCGAAGGCGATAAAATTTTGATCATTTGACGTTCAACGAAAGATGAATGTTATTATGAATTAAAAATTTGGGAAAGTTACGTGCTAATTTTGAAAATTCGTGGAAACTGAAATAGCTATTTTCAATGGGATATCGATATCATTCATCTGATTCCGATAATATTTTGCATATTTGACGTTTAAAGCAAGAATAACGGTCATATGAAATAAAAATGTAGAAAACTTTCCTGGAAAATTGGCAAATTCAGAAAAAATAGTAATAAACCATTCATCAGATTGTGATAAAATTTTGCACATTCGACAGTCAAGGCGAGAGGAAGGTTTGAGTGAAGTAAAAGTTTGGAAAATTTGACCACTAAATAGGAAAACTGAAATAGTTCTTATTTTGGGATATCAATATTACTCGTACGATTGCGACAACATTTTGCACATTTAACGATCAAAGCAAGAGAACATTAGCAAATTCAAAGCATTGCCGGGTCGATTAGATAACACAACAATCAATATTTCACATGTTTTAAATCTAAATTTTCCTCGGAATTTTTCCATAATTTATCATCGTTTAAACCTTCTATGAATGTGACATGAACATTATCCTGGACATGTGTGCCGTGATCTGCTCACTCTTTCTGCCCACTATCAAGCCGATACGTAGACTATCTGATAATGCCTTTATAAGGCTACTGGGTGTAAATACATATGTTTTAAATTAATATCGATTATATTAATAGGTAAGTGATACGAAGTTCACCGGGTCATCTAGTCTTCATATATAAAACAGAATGTCCGTATGTTTATATGCAGTGTTGTTCTAATCGTTATAAAATTTTGCACACGTAAGCTTCGATTCATAAGGACGGTCGCCGTAAGTGTAAGAATCACGCAATACACATAGTTCACCAGTTATGACGTCATAAACAACGAGCTGCGCGAAAAATGCTTCGTGAAGCGACAATGCTGCACATATTCTCCTAAGCCACTGGACCGATTTCACCCAAATTTAGTGCACATATTCCTTACGTAAGACAATTTCCGTAGGGGCAGGGACCACATGCGACACGTGCTACAGGCAATATTACGTCACAAACAACAGTAGTTGCAAGAAACTGCCACATAATGCGACGAGAATTTATAAATACACAGTATGAGAATAAAAGTAATTCGCGACTTGCAACAAACCTTAAACATAATTTCAAACCGTCATTAAACATTTTGTCCCTGACAAGCACATCGAAATAATGAAAGGAAAATAGTTTCTCGCTTACTACTTTTCCATTGTTCGTGGAGCAAAACTACAGCAGTCGGTATGACGTTACAGTTTATAATTTCTGCACTACCAATTGTAGTCGCAGGAAATTTTACATATAGTATACACACATACAGCTAAATGTACTTTGTAAACTATATCACAGTACGACACGTAATTCATGAGATATAAGGACTTAACCCTTTCCCTCCCAGTGTTGCCATATGGCAACGTCATCTTTATCTGTTCTTCTAACCACGACTGTTTGACCTAAGATTGTAAACAACACTGCAGGACTTGCGGCAATTCATTGTGACCAGGTTGAGGAAACAGAGAGAATTAGGCTACAATGCATTGTCGAAAGGTATTCGTTGCTTCATGTCTAAGTTGGAGAACATGCAGCAAGACTTTCAAATAATTATATCAAGGTAAAGGAAATGAAGTAATTTAAAAATTTCATTACTAAATAATTGTCCAATGTCTAAATGAGTAGTAAACAGTTTGAAAATGTTATTACTTACGATAAAGGAAACATATCCTGCGCAATGATGCTATATGTAGTCATCCAAGATTTACCTCCAAAAACCAAAAGTGATCAAACATTCTGTCAAATATACATAATTCGAATCATTATGCATAAAATATACAAAGAAATATTTCCGTTCATCAATTAATAAAATTTGGGGTTGAAAGGGACTGCAACCTTCATGGAAAGCCGCCGACTCATGCATCAGGTTTTATTCCGTTACTTCTTTACAACTATGTTCGCTACGTATTTTACCGACATACAGCACTCATAAAATTGAATGTGTAACTGAAAAATTATACAATTATACAACATATAAGACAATAAATATGAGATCATATATACTGTGATAGGTAAAAACCTGTCACATCACGTACCACGTTTTAATTCATTTCTGATTTACTACTAAGACACTCCTGTATTCCGTTCAACTTCGGAAAATTTCTGAAAGCTGACTGCTCTTGACAATTTTGAACCAATTTTGAACTGTAAAGCGCACACGACTGAAGGTGAAAGCAATAGACTTCTGTAGAGCTACAGGGAAAGGAAGAGAATGAAACAGGGTACATCCATCGAATATCCATTATATCCGACAGATCTAGCTTTTGTCTTCAAGATAATGCAGTTCCCAGTGAGACTTGCACTTTCTATCGTAATAAATCACAGGGCAATATGTTCAATACTGTGGAGTAGATTTCACGTCATGTTTATGTTTCTCATACTGACAACTTTATGTTACTTGATCAGAGATGGCTCACCAAAGAATTTATTCATATTCGATCCTGGACAAGTCACAAGAAATATTGTTCTTAGTAAAGTTCTGAATTAAATGAATGTTACATATCATTTGAATTTTGATTACTACCTTTCTCTGTTTGAATACTGTACTTAAAGTGTTGTAAATTATATAAGGCAACCTTATTACTTATATATTTTTAAATAAATATAATATGTTATTAGAAGAAATAAGATAGACAGAGGGAAGGGATAGGAGAAATACTAACTCAAAGCATGAATAAATAAATAAACATCCGGGCAAAGCCGGGTTTTCAGCTAGGAATAATATATTTCCTTGTGGTTCAGACTGATTTGCATACGTATAAGCACTTTATCAATTAATATTATACCCTAAAAAAATACAGAATCAGTATATGTTTAACAGAACAGGTCCGCTACGAATGTTAAAATTGTTAATATGACCGGTTTAGTAATTTAATATTGCATCCTCAGGTGTCATCTGTTTAGAAATAAATAAGACCTATGAGAATTTAAGCATCGTTAATATTAATATAAAATCATATCATAATGATCTATGTTTTCTTAGGTCAAATCATTAGAGAGAGGTGATTTGAAATCGAATGTAGCTCCTTCCCTCTCAGTTAAGTCCGGGCTTCTTTCAAAATTACAGAAATTCTTGATTAAATTTTGAAAGCTGCCTGGACTTGAATGAGAGGAAATGAATTCCATCCGATATCATGTCAGATCTTTTTAATGTTTTGACGTAAATAAACACAGAACATTAGGCTACATAGATTAAAGTTGTTATTGTTATGGTCTTCTGTCCGGAGACTGGTTTGATGCAGCTCTCCACCCTACTCTATCCTGAGCAAGCCTTTTCATCTCCTCATAAGAACGACAACCCACATCCACTTGAATCTGCTTACTATACGCGTCTCTTGGTCTCCCTCTGCGATTTTTACCCCACACACTTCCCTCCAATGCTAAATTTACGATTCCTCGATGTCTAAGAATGTGTCCTACCAAGCGATCCCTTCTTTTAGTCAGGGTGTGCCAAAAATTCCTTTTCTCACCAATTCTGTTAAGTACCTCTTCATTAGTTATGCGATCTACCCACCTAATCTTCAGCATTCTTCTGTAGCACATTTCAAAAGCCTCTATCCTCTTCCTGTCCGCACTGCTTATTGTCCATGTTTCACTCCCGTACAAGGCAATACTCCACACAAATGCCTTCAGAAAAGACTTCCTTACACTTAAATTAATATTGGATGTTAGCAAATTTCTCTTTTTCAAAAATGCTTTTCTTCCCATTGCCATTCTGCATTTTATATCCTCTGTACTGCGACCATCGCATGTTATTTTACTACCCAAGTAACAAAACTCATCTACTACCTTCATTGTTTCGTTACCTAATCTAATTCCTTCAGCATCGCCTGATTTTCTAAGACCGCATTCCATTATTTTTGTTTTGCTTTTGTTAATGTTCATTTTATACGCTCTCTTCAACACACTGTCCATTCCATTCAACTGCTCTTCCAGGTCTTTTGCTGTCTCTGACAGAATTACAATGTCATCAGCAAAACGCAATGTTTTTATTTCTTCCCCCTGAACTTTGTCCCTATTCCAAATTTTTCCTTGCTTTCCTTCACCGCCTGCTCGATGTACAAATTAAATAGCATCGGAGAAAGGCTACAACCCTGTCTTACTCCCTTCCCAACTGATGCTTCCCTTTCATGCCCAACGAGTCTAATAACTGCGGTCTGGCTTTTGTACAAGTTGTAAATAACTCTCCTTTCCCTATATTTTACCCCTGCTGACATCACCTGATGTATAAATTCATTTCTCAACAGATAACACCTGAGGATGTATTTTAAATGGGTAAACCGGTCGAGTGTCCTCCAATAAACGATTTTAACAGTCGCAGCGGACCTATAAAGTCTTATGTTCAGAATTATTGCAAAAAATGTTTGTAAGGCTTATGGGACTTAACTACGGGGTCATCAGTCCCTAAACTTACAAACTACTTATGAACTACTTACGAACTAGGACGGCAAAAATATCCATGCCCGAGGGGGGATTCGAACCCCCGACCGTAATGGCCGCACTGACCGTGACTGCAGCGCCTCAGTCACCTCGGCCACCGCGAATTATTGCAACTGGAAAGACGAAGTCCATTATGATCTCATGACGCCAGATGCCTTTCGGGGGATGGTTAATGTACTGATAACGGTTTCAACGTAGTCCACCAGCAGACAGCGTAGTGGCAAAGCTGCCAGAGCACCACCTGTGAGTACCCTTTGAAAGGGAATGTTTACAGTCATAATTCTGAGTGTGACGCAAACAGGCACCGTGCCATGGAGACTCACTCGTGCTTCCAGTAGCTTCCAGTTGCCTTCCTGGATGGTTCTTTCGGTGAACTGCCACGCAAGATCGTCGTAACGCGTTATTTGTGGAACGATACTGGTTGAGGTGGTCACGTGAAGGAGGTAACATTTTCAGCCTCTCCTTCCGTCGCCATTGGGAGACTGCAACAGGTGGAGATCAGTATTGGGGCGAAACGAATGCCCCAGATTAACATCTAGTTCTGCGAGCGGAGTCATATGAAGCATCAATGAGAAGTACTTCCATATAGTCCGACGGTTAAATCCCGGTTTTCACCTGTGGGGGAAGCTCAGCAGTTGATTCTTTTTATTTGTTTACTTTTTACCTTGAATGGCGGATAGGGGCTAGAGTAGGTGAGGTAGTAGATAGGCTGGATGTTTGGACAGGCTCTACGGCGTAAGGAACGAGGGGATTTAGAAAGGTGGTAACCGTAGCCTTACATAATGCCTTAACACATTTACCACAACGTAGTGGTATGTGAAAATCATTAACAGCGCATTGGTTTGGATACATAAAACCGCACCGTTTATCTAAGAAAGTGCCTGACATGTTCCGGGGTTCTAGTAATATTGAAGGAGAGGATTAAAAAAGTCCCCAGTCCACTTTATTCCTATTATTTTGCGCATTTGCGCATCCACTATTCGTTCTAAAAGTCAACGTCAGGAGAACGCACCTTTGGTACTGTTGAAGGTACTGTGCGTCGCTGTTTCTATTTCATATGCTTATCGCTTCCCCAAGGCATTTAGCTGTTTCGAGATTTGCTGCCCGTTGGAAACTAGAAATTACAACCAACAGGGAACAGTTTCTCAGACTTTTAACAGATTTTACAGACACCGCAATGCCCATAAGTACTTTTGGATGTTGTTGGTGTGGTCTCACTCCGCAGACTGGTTTGATGCAGCTCTCCTCTTCATCTCCAGATAAGAACGGCAACCTAAATCCTATTGCATCTACTTATTGTATCCGTCCCTCTGTCCCCCTCTACGATTTTACTCCACACACTTCCTTCTAATGCTAAGTTGATGATTTCTCGATGTCTCAGAATATGTCGCATAACTATCCCCTCTCTTAGCCTGGAAATGTGTTGAGCACCTTCTCATTAGTTACGTGATTACCCTTCTAATCGTAATCATTCGTCTGCAGCACTACGTTTTAAAAGCTTCTGTTATCTTTTTGGCTGGTCTCCTTATCATCCATGTTTCACTTCGATACAGTGCCACACTTCAGAAAAATGCCTTGACAAAGAGCTTCCTAACGTTTAAACTAATGTTGCATGTTAACAAATTTCGCTTCTTCAGAAAGGCCTTTCTTTCCATAGCCATTCGACATTTCATATATTTTTTACGGCGGCCATCAGAAGTTATTTTGCTACCCAAATAACAAAACGCATCTAATTTTATTGTTTCATTACGTAATCTAATTACTTCAGCATCGCCTGATTTTCTGACACTATATTCCATTACCCTTGTTTTACTCTTGCGAATATTCATTTTATACCTTCTTTTCAAGACGCTGTCCATTCCGTTTAATTGGTGTTACAAGTTATTTGCTGTCTCTGACAGAATTTGTATGTCGACAGCAAAACGCAAGGTTTTAATATTTTCTCCCTGAACTTTAATTCCGTCTCCAAATTTCTCCTTGAATTCCTTCACAGCTTGCTCAATGTACAAACTCAAATTTTTGTAAATATATCGGACTCAACTCTGTGGTTATTAGTCCGTAGTTTGCAAACTACTTAAACTAAGGTAACCTAACCTAAGGACAACACAAACACGGATGCCCGGGAGGGGACTCGAACCCTCGACGGGGAACGGCCGCGCACACCACAGCACGGCGCTCCAGTACGCACGACTAATCCGCCGCGGCGCTCAATGTACACATTGAACATTAGCGACTCAACCTCTGCGTCCCTTTGATTCCCTTAGACTTCAATAACTGCTGCCTGTTTTTGTTGTACAAGTTGAATATAACTCTTCGCTCTCTATATTTTACCTCTGCTACCTTAGAATCTGAAAGAGTGTACTCCAGTCAACAATGTAAAAAACTGAAGATGTAGGAATGCTAAAAACGTACGTTTCCTTGTCCTGTCGTCTAAGATAAGTCGCAATGTATTGTCTCGCGTCTTCCCAGATATCTCCTATTGAAAACAAAAGAGAGAGAAAAAAAATCTTTTTGAAGATTAATGATTAAAAACACACTTCGCACTGTCCTGTTGATCTTGACCACTCTCTACGCACACAGGTATGTCTGACCAAGCCCTGTTAATTTATTTTATTTCACTTGTTATTGAGGCCCATCAGTGACAAACACATCCCGCTGGGAAGAGTAAAAGAAAATTTCGAAGGAACCACAATGTTACAAAAAGTTGCCACTGAACTAAACGTCCAAGCAGACGTAGCCCCGCGTGCCTAGATAAGCCTTATAAAACTGAGAAGTTCGGCAGTGTCTCCAGAGATTGCCCTCCAGCGACTGTTCTACCTCAGTTCAGGTTTCTACTGTCCGCGCTACACGATGTTTACTGACTGTTACCGAGGACTAGTGGCGTTTACCAGTCCCGAGCTCAGGAATCACAGGTGAGGTTCGCCTGTACTCAACAACCGAATGCTGCGACTCTTCAGGGTGACTTGTGTTGGTTGCTGGCTACTCTGAATGGCGTTAATAGCGGTGCGTACTACTGCTGAAGTGCCTGCATAATCAAGGGAACAGCTTCTGTTCGTTTTTTGTAATAAGTTAGAATTAGTGTGACCAAATTAAAAGACGTTTATAGAACTCGTGATTTTTTTTATTTCTTTTTTAAATTTATTTATTTATTTATTATTATTTTTTTTTGGGGGGGGGGGGGGGGAGGGGGTGTTATTTTCAGTGTAAGACGTGAGCGTTGCATAGACGTTAACACTTTCAACACTGCCCACTTCCGACCCGGTAATTGGCTGTGAACTGGGGTAGCCTACTTGTGTGAAATTTTAAATGAAATAGCAAAAAGCAGAAATGTGGTAGGAATTTGATTCTTTAATCATTTAAGAGGGAAACGTAAGTATGTTGGAAGAATTCGTTTTTATTTTAGAATACGCAGTACGGACAGACGGTACAATTAGAAGAAACGGCATATAAGAACAACCCACAAAGGGTCCGTCAGAAGTGTAAATGTCGGATTTTGATGAGTCACTGATATGTTGTACAGGCACATACCTTGAGTAAGAGGCTATAAGGTTTTTCAGCGACCGGGCTTGTTTTTCGAGAATACTGATGTTGAAGTTCACTACGCGCTGTCAGACGCGAAACGTTAACCATATTCCCACCAAGTGAGCGTGGCGCAACGGTGGTTAAGGTCTAGAGCTACCAAGCTGCAGTTACCACGTTCGGTTCCTCCCGTTGTCTCCTGCTTAAAAAATAAATAAATAAATCCCAAATTCTTCCCTAACAGTTCTCACAGATCTTTCCTTTTCTTTTACTTCTAAAACTACTTTTAGCAATGTATCTTCATAAATCATTCCCCCTTCATTCTTTTATAATTTAGGATCATTTTTATGATACTAAAAATAAAACAAAGGTTTCAACCAGAGCCGTAACTCGTTGTTGTTGTTGTTGTGGTATTCAGTCCGGAGACTGGTTTGATGCAGCTCTCCACAATACCGTATCCTGAGCAAGCCTCTTCATCTCCACATCAGAACGGCAACCTACATCTGTCTGAATCTGCTTACTGTATCCATCTCTTGGTCTTCCTCTGCGGTTTCTGCCCCACACACTTCCCTCCAACGCTAAATTCACAATTCCTTGATGTCTAAGAATGTGTCCTACCAATCTATCCCTTCTTTTAGTCAAGGTATGCCAGAAATATTTTTCTCCCCAATTCTGTTCAGTACCTCCTCATTAGCTACGCGATCCATCCACCTAATCTTCAGCATTCTTCTGTAGCAACACATTTCAAAAGCCTCTATCCTCTTCCTGTCCGCACTGTTTATCGTCCATGTTTCACACCCATACAAGGCAACACTCTATACAGATGCCTTAGGCTTAGATCAATGTTCGATATTAACAAATTTCTCTTTTTCAAGAACGCTTTTCTACCCATTGCCATTCTGCATTTAATATCCTCTGTACTGCGACCATCATTTGTTATTTTACTGCCCAAGTAACAAAACTAATCTACCTCCCTTATGGCTTCGTTACCTAATCTAATACCTTCAGCATCGCCTGATTTTCTTACACTGCACTCCATTACCCTCGTTTTGCTCTTGTTAATGTTCATCTTATGTGCACCTTTCAGCACACTGTCCATTCCGTCCAATTGCTCTTCCAGGTCCTTCGCTGTATCTGACAGAATTACTATGTCGTCGGCAAAACGCAATGTTTTTAATTCTTCATCCTGAACTTTAATTCCTTCTCCAAATTTCTCCTTGCTTTCCTTTATAGCTGGCTCAATGTACAAATTGAACAACAATGGAGAAAGACTACAACCCTGTCTTACTCCCTTTCCAACCACTGCATCCCTTTCATGCCCTTCAACTCTGACAAACGCTGTCTGGTTTTTGTACAAGTTGTAAATAACCTTACGTTCCCTATATTTTACTCCTGCTTGTTTCAGAACTTGAAAGAGTTTATTCGAATCAACATTGTCAAAAGCCTTCTCCAAATCTACAAAAGCTAGAAATGTAGGTT
Organism: Locusta migratoria; assembly: GCA_026315105.1. NCBI lineage: Eukaryota > Metazoa > Arthropoda > Insecta > Orthoptera > Acrididae > Locusta > Locusta migratoria. The sequence goes on from CM048745.1 coordinate 188,588,696, forward strand.
TGCCTTTTCTTAATCTATATATATATATATATATATATATATATATATATATATATATATATATATATATATATATATATATATATATTGCCTCCCGTGTTCCTACATTTCTCCTGAACCCAAACTGATCTTCCCCGAGGTCGGCTTCTACCAGCTTTTCCATCCTTCTGTATATAATTCGTGTTAATATTTTGCAACCATGACTTATTAAACTGATGGTTCTGTAGTTTTCACACCTGTTTGCACCGCTTTCTTTGGAATGGGGATTATAACATTTTCGTTAAAGTCTGAGGGTACTTCACCTGCCTCATACATCTTACACACCTGGTGAAACAATTTTGTCGTGGCTGGTTCTCCCAGAGACTTCAGTAGTTCTGAGGGAATATCATCTACTCCAGGGGCTTTGTTTCAACTTAAGTCTTTCAGGGCTCTATCAAATTCTCCTCTCAGTACAGTATCTCCTATTTCAGCTTCATCTACTTCCTCTTCCCTTCCTTCAATATTGTCTCGAAGTTCATTTTCTTTGTAGAGACACTCTATATACTCTTTCCACCTTTCAGCTTTCCCTTCTTTGCTAACAACTGGTTTTCCATCAGTGTCCTTTATATTCATAGAGTTGTTTTTATTATCTTCAAATGTTTCTTTTATGTTCCTGTAGGCTGTATCTATCTTTCCCCTATTTGTACATTCTTCTACATCCTTGCATCCTTGCATCCTTCTAGCCACTCCTGCTTAGCCATTTTGCACTTCCTGTCAATCTCATTTCTTAATCGTCTGTACTCCATTTTGCCTGTTTCATTTATTGCATTTTTATATTTTCTCCTTTCATAGATTACATTTAGTGTCTTCTGTGATATCCAAGGATCTTTGTAGGTCTTGCCTTCCTACCTATTATGTCCTCTGCTGCCTTCACTATTTCATCTCTCAATGCTACCCATTCCTCCTCTACTGTTTTATTTTCCCCCTTTTCTGTCAATTGTTGCCTAAAGCACCCTCTGAAATTCTTAAGATCTTCAGGTTCCTTCAATTTATCCAGGTCCCATCTCCTTATTTTCCTACTTTTTTTTTCTGCAGTTTCAGCCTACAGTTCATAACCAACAAGTTATGTTCAGAGTTTATATCTGTCCCTGGGTATGTAACCCACTTTTCGAAAACAAGGAAATGAACGAGATTCTGACTTCTCAGATCATTGATTAAAATTAAAATAAAATTTACTGGTTGGCGTTAATTCGTCGCTTTTTATCTCGTTAATATGACGATCTTTTGACTTCTGCGACGTATCAAAATATGTTTAACTTCAACGATGAAGCTAATAATTGAATAAACTCGAAGAATAATAAACGTTGTTATCACTAAAAGCTTCAAACCTTTCACGGAGTTTAAAAAAGTACGCCTCCTATAGGACGTGACAAGTCGCGGTTGGCCATCGTGCCCCGTTCTCTCCCTGGGCTAATCTTCTCCATCGCCATGTTTACAATAATTTCTGTTGTTTACAAAACTCACTGAAGTAATTAAGTCTGTATGCCACATAGAAATAATCCATAAAGTACCACCTTTTATTATAGTAATTTTGTAAGTGCAAAATGTTTCCGAAAAGTCAATATAGGACATCTTGTTAAAACTAAAAAACGTGTCAGACTACAGTATTTAATTTACATAGTTTCCCTTTACGTCTGCGTTATTTTTAGTTTTTTCCCCCTGTAAATTAAATCCGATCTTCAGTTGGAATAATTTACTACGGGGCAGACTGAACATTCCATACATGCATTAGCTATGTATTTATAATTTTACGTGCTGCCGCTGCCTTTGCTGCTGTTGTTCCTGTGTTGTTCCAATTCTAGCGAGAGAATTGAAGGCGTTATCCAACTTGGAGTAAGTGAAAGAACAGGGCGATAAATTCGACAAAACAGAGAAATCCCTTCCACGTTCTGTGTCTTCTGCGCATGAAAGTATTACCTCATACTCGTCTAATTACATGGAGTTATCATACATTTCTAAAAAAGAGTTTTCAAGGTATATTGTGAAAGACATTTATTTTAGCTTTTATTCAAAGTAAATATTCGATTTTTATTCAGCCCACTTAAAACTGGTAGCTTCCATGTGGCAATTTCCATTAAGCATTTCGATAGTAGAACTGAAGTGATATCTCGCGTTCCCCAGGGAAGTGTTATAGGGCCCATACTGTTCCTTATTTTTATAAACGATTTAGGTGACAAACTGAGCAGCTCCGTTAGACTGTTCGCGAATGATGCTGTCACTTGTCGGTTAGTAAAGTCACCAGAAGATCGAAAGCAACTGCAAAATGATTTAGATAAGATATCTGCTTGGTGCAAAGAAACAGGAATTGCCCTGTAATAATGAGAAGTCTGAAGTCTTCCGTATGACCACTGAAAGAAGCGCGTTAAAATTCATTTACACGACAAATCAGACAAACTTACAGGCCGTAAATGGAGCTAAATACCTAGCAGTAAAAATTACAAACACCGTAAATTGGAAAGAACACATAAAAAATATTATAGGGAAAGCGAATCAAAGACTACGGTCCGCTGCAGAACAGAAGATGCATCAACACTACTATATGAACTGACTACATCACACTTGCACGTCCAATTTTGCAGTATTGTTGTGCAGTGTCAGATGCCCACCAACTGGGATTTACAGACGATTTAGAGAAAGTACAGAGAAGGGCAGCTCGTTTTCTATTATAGCGATAGAGGGGAGAGAGTGTCATGGAAATGACGCAAGAGCTGGGCTGGAAATCATTAAAAAAAAGGTGTTACTCGTTGCGACGAGATCTATTTGGGAAATTTCTTTCACCAACTTTCTCTTCCGAATGCGAACAGATTTTGTTAGAACCGACCTACATAGGAAGACATGATCTTCAAAATAAAATACGAGAAATGAGATAAAAAGCGGAAAGAGTTCCTTTTTCCGAGAGCTATTAGAGAATGGAACTGTATAGAAACATCATAAAAGCTGGTCAATGAACCCTCTCTCACGCACTTAAATGAGACTTGCAGAGGATTTGTAGACTGAAATCCGTGCTAAGTGCCAAAGTGAACGTTTTGAGTAAAACGCAAAAAAAACTTTCTAAAATGAACAGTTTGTCTTTATGTGCAATTTTTTTCGCCGTAATTTGTGCCTACCGTTAATCTTTAAAGACTTATTTCAGATGAAATGACCATTCAATTTTTATCTTTATGAAAAAAATATTTTTCCGGTAAAAAATAAGAATAGGGCTATGTGCCATACCCTCTACTGTAAAAACCGGGCTATGTCCAAAATTCGAATAAATGGAAAGCTGTATTTGACTTTGTGGTCTGGATGAAGGTCAACAAGGACGTCATACATCCTCTGATAATTCAAACCTTGGCTTAAACACATGAGTGAACTTTTGGCCCACGTGTAATAACTTTCGTCTGGGGGGAAATTTCTATGTGTTGAACTATACGCTGTGCATCATCGCTTGTGTACTTCCTCTCTTTGGTTTTTATTTCCCCTACGTTCAACGTACATAACGTTACCACGCTTTTTCGATTTAACCAATGTTTCAACCCTATGCTTTGTGATGCCATGAATTTCCATAAATGTTTGCTTGCACACTTGTTTATGATGACCTTTGCCATTAGGAATCGTATAAAGTACACTTGCCTGCCTTCTACTTTCTGTCGATCTGTGTACGACACAAGTCGCCTACTTTTAATACTTATGTTTCCCATTAGATACGAATTTTGCTTGACGTTATCCCCTAGTTCATAAAACTGATTGAAAATGTTTAGTTTTTGTTTGAAGGCAATACTTCTGCATAGATATGGGCATCAGCATGAGATCTATTTAAAAGAAGGCCAGTGTAAACACTGCGTCTAATAACCTGTTTTTCACTACTTTGCACTCAGAACAAAAATGCATATCAAAACAACTGCAACATTAAAAGTCGAAGGAATACAAGTTTGAGCTATTAATAAACGACAACCTAGGTCTCTGATGAATACGTACAGTATTTAAACCTACCGCAACAGGTGGAGGTTGTTTCCCAGGCAATGTCGTGTTCTGGCTGTTCTTGTAGGACTTCCCTTCTGCTCTAAGCTTGTTCTTGCGTTGAGAAACACTCCGTTAACATCTTTTACGGCACTTATTTACCACTTCCATTGCAGAAAAAAGACAAAATGAATAGTCACTGCTTGCTACACGATGGAACCTCAACTCAAACAGTAATTTTCTGGGCACTGGCACATGGCCCAGATTTTACTTCACAACAGTTGGCACATAGATCGTCGGGCATTCTTGTGAGAAACATTAGAAATAGTTCCTCATCGAATAACAGATAGCCCGCTTTCTAGTGTTATTGGTCCTCTGCAGTTCCTTATTTACAAAAACGATTTAGGGGAAAATCTAAGTAGCTCTCTAAGGTTGTTTGCAGATGACGCCGTCATTTACCATGAAGTGAAATCATCTGAAGATCAAAACCAACTGCAGAACGATTTGAGTAAGATATCTGTATGGTGTAAGAATTGGCAATTGACTCTAAATAATGAGAAGTGTGAAGTCGTCCACATGAGTACGAAAAGAAATCCGTTAAACTTTGTTTACATGATAAATGAATCAAATGTAAAGACCGTAAACTCCACAAAATACCTAGGAATTACAATTACTTCTGTATTGAATTGGAAAGAACACGTAGATAGTGTCGTGGGAAGGCGAACCAGAAACTGCGTTTTATTGGTAGAACCATTAAAACATGCAACAGAAATACTAAAGGAACTGCGTACACTACACTTGTCCGTCCTTTTATGGAATATTGCTGCCCAGTGTGGGATCCTTATCAGGTGGGTTTGACGGAGGACATCGAAAGAGTCCAAAGAAGGGCAGCTCGTTTCGTATTGTCACGATACACGGGAGACAGCGTTACGGAAATGATACAGGATCTGGGATGGGAATCATTACAACAACGACGCTTATCGCTGCGGCGTGGGCTGCTTACGAAACTACAATCGCCAACATTCTCCTCCGAATGCGAAAATATATTGTTGACTCCCACTTACATAGGTAGAAATGATCATCAGAATAAAATACGAGAAATCAGAGCCCGAACGGAGAGATTCAGGTGTTCATTCTTCCCGCGCGCTATTCGAGAATGGAATGGGAGATTAAATAGTATAACGGTGGTTCGATGAATCCTCTGCCAGGCACTTAAATGTGATTTGCAGAGTATCCCATGTAGATGTACTGAGTAGTGTTAGGCATGTAGCCCACATTTTCACAATAGGGTAATATGGTACAATTTCGATCATTTCGGACAAATGTCATTGTAACTGGAAATATATTGAAAAAATAACAAAAATTTAACTATTTCACTTGTTCCCGGATGTTTAATGAATATATAACACAAATATTTGACAGTTACAATTGTTGGTATAAACACTAGGAAAGGTTACAGAATTGAGAAAAATCGTTCGAAAATGTACCACAATAGGTACAATTATGATCACTTCCTCATACAATTTTGATAATGCGCATCATCGACATAGAAAGCACTTTTTCCTTAAGGCACCAATGCAGACTTCGTGGTAGCAAACATTGCATATTAAGCAGCGAATCCAATCACCTTTAACCAGAAAATGTATAAGAGCGCGTTGGACTAAGTAGCTTCACTTACCTCTTAAAAGGAAAAAAAATTATATCTCCGTAGCACAGAGTGGTGTATTCTTGGAAAAGACAGGAGAAGCTGTAGAAAACTGCTACACTACAACGCCACTCAACGAGACCCCATGAAATTGACAAATGGCGCGAAAACTTATGTTGATCGGAATTGTACCTATATCGAATTTGTACCACCTTAACCTACAACAAAATTTTTCATTTCTGGCCCTTAGCACGGATTTTATATTCAGTCTGCATTTATGTAGATGTAGTTCTAGATGCAGATATATCAATTTTGATGAATAAAACAAAGCCAGGAACATCATTGTTGAGACAAAGAAGTCAAAGCTACGTCTGAGGTTAGCTCGTTTTATTCCTGTCGTAAAACACGGGTCGCCATCTGCACCGCCCAAGGCAGACAGAGCGTAAAAGCAAGCAGGTCGATCTGCGTTTCACTGTCGGGATTAAAAGCGGTGCAAGGAAGAGGCCCGCGCCGCTCGCCCTTGACTCGTGTATCGAATTAAACAGGCCGCTTCAGCCGCCGCACCCGAATTAACGTCTGGGAGCCGGGAGGCTCGTTACTCATTGCAACGAGATCTATTGGCGAAATTTCTTTCACCAACTTTCTCTTCCGTATCCTGACTAAGAGAAGGGATAGACTGGTTGGACACATTCTGAGACATCAAGGAATTGTCAACTTAGCATTAGAAGAAAGCGTGTGGGATAAAAATCGTAGAGGGAGACCGAGGGACGAATATAGTAAGCAGATTCAAAAGGCTATAGGTTGCCGAACTTATTCTCACAAGAAAAGTACATGGGCTCGAACAAACATATCTGTATGAACGTTTGGTTACAGGATCTCTACGTACACATCAATGAGATGGTGGGAGTCGTTTTTATGCAAAAATCTGCAACGATGCTCTAGATAGCACTGTAGATGTAATTGTAAACGCCATACGTAATGCATATAACTATAACTCATGTAATAATCATCGTACATGTTCTCGAGGGAATTGTCATCAAAAGCCGTGATGATAATTGCAACTTTAACCTTCTTCCCGAAAGACTGTTGGTATTCACTGTCACTACTTCCATCGCCTCTTCCCGCACTTACCGTAGCACTACCGCTTGCAATGAGTTGTTCGTCATTATCATCCCTATTATCATTATTGTGAGTTTGTAACAACAGTATCTAACTTATGCTCATATTTCTGTACCATAACAGATACGAGAAAGCATGCAAATGATTCATCTTCTACACTTAAACCATCTTCAGGAAGAAGGGTTCTTCGTAACTTCATCTCAATACATTAGCAGGATTGATTAGCAATCGCCGCCCCATATGACGCTTCACCACATCACAAAGCGCAACTTCTGAGGCACACTGTACCGTCCCTACTGGCGAACCGACAGGTCAAAGTGCAATGCGGCATGGCACACGCAGAGGCCTGTAACGGACGACTGCAGTGTTTTGCAGATGCGGGAGTATCACTAGTGCAATAAGGAATCTTTACATTATCTCTCATACGATTTTGGTGTATATGTGTTTGTTCGAGCCCAAGTACTTTCCTTGTCAGATGAAGAGACTTGCACAGGACCGGGTAGCGTGGAGAGCTGCATCAAACCAGTCTACGAAATGAAGACCACAACAACAACATGCGAACATATTTTGTTAACACCCAGCTACATAGGAAGACATGATCATGAAAATAAAATAAGAGAAATGAGATCGGGAACGGAAAGGTTTAGCTGTTCTTTTCCGCCATCTATTAAAGAATGGAACTGTAGAGAAACATCATAAAAGCTGTTCGATGAACCCTCTGCCACGCACATCAATGAGACTAGCAAAGTATTTATGTAGATGTAGATATATCAATTTTCACGAATAAAACAAAGCCAGGAACATCATTGGTGAGACAAAGAAGTCAAAGCTACGTCTGAGGTTAGCTCGTTTTATTCCTGTCGTAAAACACGGGTCGCCATCTTTACCGCCCGAGGCAGACAGAGCGTAACAGCAGCAGCAGGTCGATCTGCGTTTCACTGTCGGGAATAAAAGCGGTGCAAGGAAGAGGCCCGCGCCGCTCGCCCTTGACTCGTGTATCGGATTAAACAGCCAGCGTCAGCCGCCGCAGCCGAATTAACGTCTGGGAGCCGGTAGGCGGGAGGCCGGGGCGGGCCGCTGTTCTCCGGCTAGCCGGGGCTCTCGTTAAGGTGAGAGACGGTGCCGCCCGGTAATTGGCTTCGTTTGCCAAACTGCCGGCACTGGCGCCAGAGCTCCTACTGGCGCCACTCCGACTGGCGCTAGTCCCGTGCCGAGCCTGCCCGATCGTCCTTCCCAGCGGGCCGAGACCGTCCGGGAAAGCGCAAACACTTTCCAGACAACGATTGTGTGCTACATCAACTATGTCCTCTTCTTCGTAGATCGTAACTCACGGTACTACTCGAGTTGTTATATAAACATCTTAGTCCTCTCTTCAATTTTTGCCGGCCGCGGTGGCCGAAGTGACTGAGACGCTCCAGTCACGGTCAGCACGGCCACTACGGTCGGGGGTTCGAATCCTCCCTCGGGCGTGGATATTTGTGCCGTCTTACTTCGTAAGTAGTTTGTAAGTTTAGGGACTAATGACCCCGTAATTAAGTCCCATAAGCTTAACAAACATTTGAACATTTTTTTCTTCAATTTTTATTAAAGAGAATTCTTATCTGATGGCCTGTTAGGCACAGACTTAACTAATTAAACTTATAAATTATGGGGAGCAGCAAATTAATAATGAACAAACCAATTGCAACAATAATCGTCAGTACATCTTTGGGTAAATTCTAGAGAGATGGCGCACATTTTCAAAATTATTCATAAAAATCCCATTATGCACTTATGTCAAAATCATTTCTTTTACAAGTAAACAAACAATTTTTCCTTGAAATATAATTTTTTGAAAGTCTTACATGCACTCATTCGTCATGATATTTGACCATTCAGAAAACCTTTCAGTGTGGCATACAGGGTGAAATCACCTAACAATTGCACCGCAGATATTGCGGAAACGGAAAGTGCGATTGATGAGCGGCTTTCACAGAATGGATTGGTAGTCAGGGGCTCGTATTTTTAGCCACAAATAGATTGTAATATTACTTAGAAAGTGTATTTTTTAAAACAAAAAATACAGTTTTGTAATTGCAACAATGTTTGTTTCTAGAAAGCACTGGCAGTCTTGATACCAGCCGTGTACAAAGAATTTTGAATGACATTTTTTATCACGTTTAGTTTGGCAGCTACAACCGTTCAAAGTTTCGTGGACGGAGGCTGCGATAGCGTAGCTTACTGGCCGAGTGGCACGGCCCACTGTCTCATGACCACCAGCCAGTGAGCTACGTTGTCACTGGCATCGCCCCGAAAATTTCGAATGTTTGTAGCTGCCAAACTAAACTTGATTCCAGTGCATGATAGTAACAACCATTAATCAATTTGGAAAATTGAATTTTTTGCGCAAAAAATACACTTTCTAGGTATCTTTACAATCTTTTTATTCGCTAACAATACGAGTCGTTGACTACCAATCCAATCTGTGAAAACCGCACATCAATCGCATTTTCCGTTTCCGCAATATTTCAAATTCAAATGTTTGTATAGCCTATGGGACTTAACGCGGTGCGAGTGTTAGGTGTTTCACCCTGTTTATCCCTTAGGCTAAGATTGAGGTGCTTGCATGCCAAATGATGTATTTGTTAAAATTTACAATTTTAAACAAAATATGATAAAGTTTTGTTTATGATTGTAACGGTTGAGGAAGAAAAATAAACACTGAAGAAATGACAAACAAATCTTTTATTTTAGATAAAACAAAAAATTGAATTAAATTTTAAATTATATTTAATTATTGAACTTAGGCATACCAGAGATTTTCAAAAGAAATCCTCTCCATCATTAGCTATTTTCCTAATTTCCCTGGCACAGTCAGCACAGTAAGTATCAAAGATTGCGAAATGTATCCCAATCTAGACGCCGCACCCTATGTCTCTGTAACCATAGCAGCCAAGATGTCCGGACTAGAATCAAAAGACACCCAGCGGAAGATACTGTTCGGGCATTTTCTAGAACATTTAAAAATATGTTACGATTTAGCAACACTAAAAAGATTTCCAAGCAATATATCGAGACTGACCTTGTTTATAACACTAACTCCGTTAAAACTACCACTATTGAAACAAAAGCAGTTGCCTCGCCACCCAGCGTCTACTGCGCCTATACACGCACTGTGGTGGCTTTTACCAAAACAGCATACAATTCTCCCGGCCATACTATATACGTAGAATAGGCTGTATGTGTGTGAGTATGTATAACTGTTCCATATCTCCTCCTAAACTACCTGGATCATTTAAAACAACATGGTACACATGTTCCTTACTATCAGGCAAATATCGCTGACGGGGTAAGAACCATCTGCGCCACATACGTAAGGCGATAACACGTCATAAACAATAACAGTCGTGAAAACAGCCGCATCATGTGATAATATTCTACATCTGCTCCTAAAATAGTTGGACCGATTTCAACCAAATTTGGTAAAAATATTCTCTGAGGTCATCAATCATTTGTTATGGTGGCAAAAACCATGTATAGACATAGTTCATGCGATATCATTGAAAACTGGCCCATCTTGCGGAGCGTGTTAGTATTATTTTATTCGTCAACTGTTTAACAATGACAGCACTTAGTGACTTGCAATAAACTTTGGACATAATTTCATATCATTACGAGACATTTTCTCGCTGACAACCCCTGCAAAATGATGAAAGGATAAAGGTTTATCACACTACTTTTCCGATGTCCATGATGTATATCTATGGCATTATGCATGACGTAACAAATCATTGCTCCTACACAGTAAATTGTATTCGTGAGACAATTCACAGAGATAACACATACATTACCACTGAATGTTCCTTCGATACTATATCACACTTGACATATATTCGTGAATATGAAATCATAATTTCGTTCCAGAGAAACCGCATCATCTCGTATGAGGCTTTGCTTTATTACCTCTTTACTGTTCACACCATTCACGATATATTTTGCAGACATGAGTCACATAGACCAGTCAATGTTCCTTCGAATTTACATCATAGTACGACACATAATACAGGAGATATTACGTCATAAACAATGAAATTTCCGAATTAATGTTATATTATGCGCACTTTTTCCAGATCTCGTCTTAAAACAATGGGCCGATTTCAACAATGTACACACATTGTTAGCTTTCAGTCAACAAGCCCTATGGGGTTAAAACTACCTACGACACATAGTTCAGGAGCTATGACGTCGTGAAAAATGAGTCACAAAAACAATCCCATCATAAGTGTCAATAAATAATGTTTATCGTCAAGTTTTGAATTAAATTAAAGTGATACATCATTAGTATTTTATTACTATTTTTCTTTCTTTGGATACTGGACTTACAATTTTGTACATTATGCATATTTCTCTTTTTTACTGTTTCATAATTTCTAAGCTGTTTTCATTGTGTGAAATCTTTTTCGAAACTTTCTTTTTCGTTCCTAATATAAGACTGGAAAACTGCATATATACCTCGGCAATTCTAGATTTAGCAGCTAGTAGGTTAATAAAATTGATCAAGTTTTAAACTGATAATAACCCGTTTTCTTCAGAAATACATCTGATACCTGTAGACAATGTAACAGCATAAATTACAAAATCATAATCATCATGTCTGATATAAATGCGTCTTACCAAACCTATTGCCTTAAACACAGTACTTTACTATAGTTGCATATCACAGTAGTTGAAACACCCATAAAACCAAGGGAGTGTCAGTAATGATTGTAAAAATCGTCAGCGCATTCGGAGACATTCACGCCTACTGATGGGAAGCGGAGAGCGGGATACCAGTATCGGAGAATGAAGAATAATTTAAAATATGATCAAACAAATTATGTACAAAATATTATTATGTTAAACTGCAGTTAAGAACTGTAAAGAATATTTTTATTTAATTTTGGTTGACGAAATGTCCTGCATTTTGCAAGATACGTTTTTATTTTTATTTTTTTAAGCCTTATCTTGCTACCTGACATGAGGTTAGAAAATCGTAAAAAAATATTCTGTTTTTCAATTTCCTGCGAACCATCCGGTGAAATCCGATTATCGTCTTATTCAAGGGATTGAAGAATGGGAGTCATATACGCAAGACTATTTGTGCGGAGCGCCTGCCTCAAGCGTTACCGCAGTCATTGCAGACGTAAAACTCGCTCGCGCCTATCATATACGTATGGTATCCGACAATAGTAATACTAAGAGCAGCTTTTGGCAAAACGGAAATTCACGTATTATGCAACCGATTCATTATCTGTTTTTACGGTTTGATAGTGGATGAAAATCTTTAGTTCCTGAACTGTCGAATGGTGATTGAGTCGTAATCATGGCAAATTCCGATATTTATATCAGTTTATTGTAAGCATTAAAGAGAAATCGGATATCTCTGATGTAGAAGTATAATGTCTGGATAATCTGAATTTTGCGTTTAATGTTAATATATCTGTGGATTTTACACTTGAATAAGTTGCAAATTAATGACACAAAAATTTTGATAAAATTTTAAATGTTGAAGAATACAGTAATGGAATGGAAACCTACAATGAAATCAATTCATTTCTGATGGGTTGAAATGTTTGTAACATTTGAAGAGTTAAATATCGACGTTCTTGCTGTTGGTAACATTGATGTGTTTTCCTTTAAATGTCAGCTACAAATTCGCCAAAATAATTTTTGTAATGAAGAAACATTTGATAATTACAAAATTTAATTCTAGTCTAAACTGTTCTTTGTTAAAATTATGCGAAATTTTGAAATCAATCATTGAACTGAAAATATACTTAACTGTATTTCACCATACTCAGATCATAGTATTCACCAAATTTGTATTTTACCATAATCATTTGTTTCACTATATTTAGAATGTAGATATTGACTGTAGTACTTGTTGCATATTCCGTTCATCAGTTACAAAAGTAAATAAAAGTGGTGAAGTTCAGTTCGTTTTATTATGTTGCACAAACGGCACATACTGTTTTGCATGAAAATGTGGTATCCTAATTTATTAATTTCTTAACGCCAGTAGCAAAAAAATATTTTAATTAACAAAAAGGTGGTGAAAAATCAATAACTCTGGTAATAATTGAATGTGACATAGTCGTCTGTGCAGGCGCTTGAGCCCGGACAGAAATATTGCTATTTCTCTTGCTTAGGTCGTTGTCATGATAAGACGAGTTTGCTAACCTGTCCTATGTCAGATTATTATGTAGGGCACATTTCGAATATTTTAAACGATGTATGTGTTTGCTTGGCCCACATGATTTATGTAACGTCTTAGAAATCTTCTCATACTTCAACGGGCTCCAGCTTGGCGCGGAACGAAAGCAACTATTAGAGACGCGATTAGTGCTAACGACTATTCTACTAACGGCATACAAAAATTTCATTCACCTTATTTCAGGCGTCCCTCTCGATTTAACATATTTTGTCGGTATTTGTGATTTTGAGCTAGGCATGGATGATCTAAACATCTTATAAAATAGGCTGTATGTGTGTGTGTGTGTGTGTATGTTCCACATCTCCTCCTTAACTACCGAGCCGATTTCAACCAAACTTGGTACACATATTCCTTACTATCAGTCAACAATCACTATCGAGGTAAGAACCACCTACGACACATACGCAATGAGGTATGACGACAAAAACAATGAGAGTCGTAAAAAACGGCCGCATTATGCGATAATATTCTACATCTGCTTCTAAACTAATGGACCGATTTCAACCAAATTTGGTGCAGATATTTTTAAAGACAGGATTCATTTGCTATGCTTCCAAGAACCACCTACGATAAATAATTCATACGATATCATGTCATAAACTACGAAAACTATTCCATCTTGCGGCGCGTGATGACGTAATTTTATTCGTCAACTACTTGATAATGAGAGCATGTAGCGACTTGCAATAAACTTTGAATATAATTTAAAATCTTTAAGAAACTTTTTCTCGCTGAACCCCCCCCCCCCAAAAAAATGATGAAAGGATAAAAGTTTATCGCATACTATTTTTCCGATGTTCATGATGTGTATCTATGGAATTTAGCATGACGTTATTACATCTACACAGTAAATCGTATTCAAGCGACAATTCACAGACAGTACACATACATACCACTGAATGTTCCTTCGGTACTGTATCACAGTTCCACATATAGTTCATGAGATATGAAGTCATAAACAATTTGGTTCATGAAAAAACGTATCATCATGCATGTGGTTTCGATTTGTTACATATTCACTGCTGACACCATTCACATATTTTGTTGACATTAAACTCATATACCATTGAATGTACCTTCGAATTTACATCATAGTACGACACATCTCAGGAGATATGACGTCATAAACAATGAAATTTCTGAATAACTGCTACATCATGCACAATTTTTCCACATCTCCTCCTAAAATAATGGACCGATTTAAACTATTCTTAGTACACATATTGCGTACTATCAGACAACAATCGTTGTGGTGTTAAAACTACCTACGACACATAGTTCAGGAGATACGACATCACAAATAAAGAGTCACAAAAAATTTCCCATTACAAGTATCAATAAATATTGTTTATATTCAAATTTTGAATTAAATTAATGTTATACATCATTTGTAATTTATTAATACTTTTCTTTCATTGAATGCTGGACTTAAAATTTTGTATATTATGCATATTTCCTTGTTTTACTGTTTCATAATGGATACACGCAGATGAAAAAATTTTTCGAGTTTTTATTTTTCTGTCTAAGACTGGAAAAATGCATATGTAGCCGGGTATTGCTGCGTTTAGCAGGTCGTGTTCAATAAATCAGTAATCTGCACTCCCGGGCGGTTACACAGCCAAGTACTAGCAACGCCCGACAGTGCTTAACTTCGGTGATTTAACGGGAACTGGTGTAACCACTGCGGCACGATATGACTGGGATAGAGGGGTTGAATTGCCACCACCTTCCCGTTATCTACGTCCCAAGATACATTTACAAAAGTGTTAAACATCCTGTCTAATGGTTTTATACGGTAGCTTAACAAAATCAATTGTTCTGATACCACAAATTACAAATAAACGAGAAAGAATAGGTACAACAGTAACAGAAGTTTTTAGAGCATTAGAGTATTCAAATACGTATTACAATGAAACGAGAATGTAGTTCTCTGCATTATTCCCAGGTAGATATTTTTACTGCTTGTAAATAAAAAAGAAATAAATAAATGAATTTAAAAAAAAAAAAAAAAAAAAAAAAAAAAAAAAAAAAAAAAAAAAAAAAAGCCACTCTCATATGCCAGATTTACTGAAAGAAATTACATTAGTTTCACTAGTAAAGCACTCTACTTACAGATGACGCAAAGGTTTCAAAACTGAGTGCCTCTCCTCTTGAAACGTAGTTGTCGTCGACTGTCTTACTGATTATTGTTTTGACTCACCTTGTTTTGCTTTTCTTCTGTCGGCTTAGCAGTCCACAACAGCACTACAAGAAATTGCACAATGTCCTTCGGCTAGAAAAAAGCTGTATGGAAAACTGGTCGCAATGTACACATCCACAGGTTGCGTTGGATAGATGATTTTATAGCATCTCTCTCCAAATTTGCGAAATCGTGAATGATTTTCTTCAACAAAGTAAGTGATTACTGACCAAACACGGAGATTATATAGATCACTGATAAGCTCGTACAAAACACTGTTCAACACAGTCATACGCACAGACACTCTTGTAGCCTGCTTTTAACAAATAAAAAATCACAAAACACACACACACACGGACTGTGTATGTTATAGTATTGCTCAAATATCATGCAATACAATTACATCGAAAACGTTCTGTTCGCCGTAATAGATTGCTCAGAATGCCAAGCGTAATTAAAAAATATTCATTTAGTTACAGTTCACACAAAAATATCAGAATTTTTACACTTTGATACTCCATAAACAATAAACAACACTTTCTAATCAATCGCAATCTTCACAGCTTTAACTGACCGCTAAAATGTTAATACTTTTAACAGCTCAAGTTCGCGTGCCAGTCCATGTTGCTAACTGAGCTCCGAGTCTCTCTCTCTCTCTCTCTCTCTCTCTCTCTCTCTCTCTCTCTCTCTCTCTCTCTCTCTCTCTTGGAATAGACAAAGCTGTATTCTTCTAGAACATACTCGCAAATTATAGCACTTTTCATTGGCTGAGAGCAAACCGTTACCAATCAGCTCACATAGAAAATCCCGCGCTATTCCCCACTTCATCAAGAGCCAATCATAATAATTCTATCTTTCCAGGCTAATTTACGTATGAATTCAACAGTACAATTTCCTTACGAACTTTTAACTTTACATTCATACCTCATTCACTCTAATAATTAATACACATCAAATCTGTAATAGTTATTAATATGCATAACATTTATATAGACCATGTTCGATTAAACTTAAACCTATTTTTACATTTGTTGCACTATGTACGATAGTGCCATCTGATGGGCACTGCAGCAATTGTCTGCACTAAAGCTCACAACCGACCGCCTGTCGTATGTGCTTGTCTACGGATTAGCGCATCCAACGGTATTGGAGCTATGTAAGGCGCTTCGCCTCACTCTCCCATCCTGAATATCCAGAGAGGATGTGACTGATATCACCTTGTACTGTGTTAGGGCAGTCGTAAGCCGGGTTTCAAGATTTCCAATGGGGTAAACGTGCATAGGAAAACTTCCTTAATCGCTTACGTCAGATAGTGGATAGCCATCTTGCTAAGCGAACATCGCGAAAGCGAAGTCTACAGGGGATAACAGGCATAATGTCACTCCCAGTGAACTGAGATCTACGTTGCAATCCTCTTGCTATTATTGAAACGCTTTCTTTGGGGTCAGACAGTGCAATTCGGAAGGGGAACATTTGAAAAATCTATGATTTTCTCTAACTTCTTTATTTTGAAAAGCGTCGCAGTGGAATTTAATAACAGGATTCCATGTTGAATGCAACGCAAAATGATTGCCAATATGACGCTGCTGGCTTTTGAATTCCTACATACAGCAGGATATACTAAAAACTGTAAACTTGAGTGGAGTTGATATATTTCAAGACTTCTGGTGTAGGTGCAGCTCGTTGGCAGAGGGGCAGAGTGCCAAAATATAAATACTAAGAACGTGGGTTCAAACCTCACTGCAAACCTGTGATATTTATCAGTTACTTAATACACCTCTGGCAATGTGGACTAATGAAAAATGCTAAGTTGCGTAATGGTTCGGAATCCGCGTTAAACTTTTAGTGCGCCTTCAATTGGCCGGGGAACTAAGTTCAAAGGTCGGAGGCAGGCAACGGCATACCATCTCCAAACATGACTACAAAGTGTGGTTAAAGGAAAGGAAGGAAAGGAATGAAAGGATTGACAGTCGCCGCATTTGGGCATTGATATTAAGCAATGGCGACAAGTTAAAATGTGAGCCGGACCGGAAATCGAACCCGGGTCTCCCGTTTCGGGCCAGCAATCGCCTTAACCATTTGGCCACCCGTGCTCGCCTCCCGTCCGTCTCAAATTACCACATGTCACACGCTATGTTTGTAGCGCCCCTATCGCCCATGCCCTCTTACACTCGCCATTACGGATTACCGTGCGAGGTCGGAAGTATGACCGCGTCTGCGGTGAAATAACTGAAACTGACGCCGTCGTCGCGTTTAATACTTATTGTATTGGTGTGGTGTCTGTTCTTTAGGACGTCCGAAACATATTTTATGTCTTTACTTGTTGACACGGAAAGACACATAACACAGTTATGCCCCCATTAACTGGGAGCCATCGATATATATATATATATATATATATATATATATATACGTCCAGGCTTTTCATGGCGGAGCATTTGCCCCGAAGTCCTGTTCAAATAGCGTAAAATTGTATTTTCCCAAACAATTGTAGAAAATGCATTGTGTGGGGCGATTACTTAATTTTATATATATTTAGCAGCTCATAGCCTCGTTTGAAGAACGGCTTTCTCTGCCAGACGATGCGTTGGTCGATAATATTGTCAGTTTAAATCTCAATTTTTTTTTCTTTTTTGAATTTATCAATTGATTTAAAAAATTGATTGTATGACTTTATATAATAAAAGAAACTATTTTGGAAATTGAAATAGAAATGTCCTCTTATGAAACAATCAATAAATTCTGGAGCCGCTTCAGCTGTTTTTATTGAGATCCTTTTATGTACAAGTCCACAACCGGTTTCGCGTCAGTAGAGACGCATCTTCAGGTGTTACTGTGTTAAATAACAAAACAATAATTAAAATTACAGGACCAATAACTTAATAAACGCGATACATGAATTGAACAAGGTATTACTTACAACTTTTTATTCTCTCGTCATAATTCGCTACTGAGTCCCAACATTCTAGTTGGTTTCATCCGTCAATTGGTTAAAAATTCAATAGGGCCAAATACATGGGTCCAAGTCCAAAATCAAATGGTTGTCTTTCAGGATAAAAAACATGGACGTTAAAATGGGGGACATGTAGTCGCGTGATTTTGACCACCGTATTTTCGATATTATGATTATCTGAATCTAAATTGAATGTCCCTTCACTCAGCTCCATGCCAGAATGAACATCTCCAATTTTATATTTACAAATTTTACCGGATGACATTCAGGGTCTTTCGAGAATTTTTCTACAAAGATTATAACCACCAGAAATATTACCCCAACCTACATATTCCTAACAATTAAATTACACGCAAGTTCATGTGTTTCAATTTTGTAATACGAGCCCCAACCTTCTGTTGTTTTTTCTGACTGACAGTCCAGGTACCACACTACAGCGCGCATGCGCAAATTTGTTTTCCTCCATCACGCCGCACCACAGCCCGCGTTCAGTTTACTTCGCCACTTCGCACTGCACTCCTCTACGCCTCCATAGGTCTGCTACAACTTGATGTTTCTAATTACAGACCTTCAGTGTTATTTTTACAATGGCCACCTTCACTCCATTACCAATCTACGGGTAAGTCATTTTAACAAGTTTTAATGCTCCCCATATCCTAACGATTACTTTATTTTGTCAACTGACATAGGTGCAACCCTCCCCCCCCCATCAACTACTCGTCCCCTATGATTTATTTTATGACTATAGACACAAAATTGTCATGTGTCTCTTTCTTTTTACTTTCAGGTTTTATCGGAAATACGGTGGTCATATCCTGAAAGACAACATTTGATTTTGGACTTGGACCCATGCATTTGGCCCTATTGAATTTTTAACCAATTGACGGATGAAACCAACTAGAATGTTGGGACTCAGTAGCGAATTGTGACGAGAGAATAAAAAGTTGTATGTAATACCTTGTTCAATTCATGTATCGCGTTTATTAAGTTATTGGTCCTGTAATTTTAATTATTGTTTTGTTATTTAACACAGTAACACCTGAAGATGCGTCTCTACTGACGCGAAACCGGTTGTGGACCTGTACATAAAAGGATCTCAATAAAAACAGTTGAAGCGGCTCCAGAATATATTGATTGTTTCATAAGAGGACATTTCTATTTCAATTTCCAAAATAGTTTCTTTTATTGTATAAAGTCATACAATCAATTTTTTAAAACAATTGATAAATTCAAAAAAGAAAATGTATTTACTCAGCTGCTGATTCCCCAATTATAAAATAACTTATCTATTTTTTGTCACTTTTGAACAGGTTTGCGTGTTACAGAAAGGTAAAAATATTATTATAGAAGTCTATTGTTTTATTGTTTCATCATACTTAAACAACAACATTTAAATGTTCTGAGAACGAAGTCTTCAGTGACGGCACTGCTGTATAAAACATACTCGGACTTCTTGTCGCGTCAAAACCTGATAAAACTTGAAGCTTTCAGCGATTACCTCCATCGCCTTCGCCAGGAGCAACTGACTGGTTGTGTAGTGCTGCATTGGTCTTATATAGCAAGTAGATGGCCTTCTGATTCGGCTGGCTGCTACGTAATGCCGTCACAGACGGTGTCTACGTCTGCGTAGGTGGAGCCACCGCTCCCGTACTATCGAGACGCTGTACGGGATGTCCCTGTCGCTTCTCTGTAACGAGCGCTCGTCTCCATGCATCGCTAAGATTGTACCCGCTGTCTCGGTTACAAATGTCCACGCATATTGATTGATTGATTGATTTTTTCAGGGAAGCCAAAACAGTCTTGGTCCAACCCGCCACTGCCCGCACCGAAACTAAGTTTATTGTGCGGTATTGCTCCCTGTATATCTAATAAAGCCAACCAATGCCCTTGAACAGTGCAAGGAGTCCCTTTATCAGTTCTTTATTAGACACAATTTCTTCGGGTCTGGTTGTCCCAAATGTTCGGTGCCTTTTATTCTCCAATTCAATGCATTCGAAGATTAGATGTGATTCAGTTTCATCACCGTCATCACAGATCCTACATTTAGGGTCCT
Source organism: Locusta migratoria (assembly GCA_026315105.1). Classification (NCBI taxonomy): domain Eukaryota; kingdom Metazoa; phylum Arthropoda; class Insecta; order Orthoptera; family Acrididae; genus Locusta; species Locusta migratoria. Next base: position 188,608,855 of record CM048745.1, read on the forward strand.
CTTCTCTTATTCCCATTGTGTTTAGGTGTTTTTTGAAATTCCCATGGCCTGTCAGCAATCCAACCATGAGTCTAATCTCTCTCCTGTTCAGACCCAGGATTGCAGAGCTTCTTTTATAACATGGCTTTAGCATGATTACCTTGCCATGTTTTTGTTGATGGACTTTGGTCCAATATTCTACGTGCTGTCTTCTGAGCCAGTTACGTAGCTCCAATTTGATAATTGCCTTGTGATTGTCAGGACAGGTTCCGGTCCAATATATGGAGTCTCTGCCGCCAGCCTGGCTAATCTGTCGGCATGTTCGTTGCACTGATCCCCGAGTGGCCAGGGACCCACAATAGGTTTACTCTATTGCTTTCCCCTAGCTCCACCAGAACCCTGTGACATTCTGCAATAATTTTCGACCTTGTTGCAGGAGCTCCCAGTGATCTCAGGGCTGCCTGGCTGTCTGAATAGATATAGATGCTACGATATTTGTAGCACCTACGCAAATTCTCCTCCAGACACGCCCTGATGGCAGTGATTTCGGCCTCGAATACTGTGGCTGCACCCCGTATACCCCGGCCCCAACGCCTTGGTCTGATTTTGACCCGTCAGTGAACCAGACAATATCCCCCGTACGGTGTCGAACTATTTGCTCCCACTGCTCCCTACTTCCAATTGTTATATTGAAAGGCTTGTTGAAGCTGTATGGGGTTATAATATAGTCGGCTGGCATTTCCCCAACCTTTCCTATATTTACCTCACTCACTACTCTAGTGTGTGATTCTGGATATCCCAATTTGTCATTTGATAGCACATACTATTATTGAAAACAATGACGAATGAGAGGTATGTTACAGTGAAATACTACTTCTACATTATTGTGTTTAGTTCTATCTGCTGAACCAAACGCTTTTGTTTTTGCTATTACTGCCTACCTCGTTTTTATCCCACAAAATGGCAGTTTCATTTTAAAATCGCTTACTACTGGGGCATAAAACTGCATCTAAATTTTTAAAGGGACAATCAATAACAGGGAGAAAGTAATATTAATTCCTTCAAAACTGACGATTTTTCAAATTAAATTTTCACTCTGTCCAAAGTATTATAACATCCATTACAGTCCTACGTCCCTGCATGTTTTCCAGTAATGCCCTTAGCATGTTTCCTAACGTTAGCAGAGTCTGAACTATTTCCGTCGTAATACTGTGAATAGAAATATTTGGGACATAGATTGATATTTCGGTCATCTTCTTTTCATCTGAGACACGTACTTCATAAGAATAAACACTGTCGTAAGTATAACCGATTCAGCTTACGGTGTGGATCAGATTCATGAGATGATAAACGCATTTTCTCCATTACCTCAAACATTCTGTCATAGATTTGCCTCTTCTTTGAAAAGTTCCCTGTGTTGAAAAATTTACAATGTGATCTACTTCAGCTTCCACATTATTAGGATCTCCGTCTTGTAAGCAAATAACACAGAATCACGACTGCAGTCACAACAATCAGTAACTTGCGTATTGAGTTCACCAAATAATAGTTATGAAAACAAGATTGAGAACAATACAAGTAGTCAACAAAATTTGTAAAATGTTGGACATAAAAGTACAAGTTCAGAAACATGGCAGTCATCATTTTACGTATGCCACAACCGGAATCCGGCAATTTTCCATTAAGTGTAATTTGCAGATCGTTGCTTCATAGTACCATTGTTGTTGCCGTGCAATGCTGTACATGCATTCTATATGTCTTCAGGTTCGCACTGCCATTCCTGGCTGCTTTTCGACTTAAAAAAGAGACATATTATTTTGACATTGGTTTTTCAAATGTAAATAACATACTGTAAAGAATAAAAATTAAAAACTAGTGATCTGATTTAAAAAGAAAGGCATCCTAAATATATATATAATGCGCAACAGGTGGTTTCAAAATCTTTTTTAATAAACCAGAGCAACACCGTTGGAGTTACAGTAATGTGTTCAGTAGATGATTAACAAGTTTCTAAGCCATCAGATACTAAATTACTATACCAGCATGTACAGCATCTAATATCTGTCGTTATCACTTACACTAGGAGGCAATAACAGACGAGGCAGGGAAGTCCTTAGACAGCTCAGTCAGCAGTACCATTAAGAAGAAAGACACTGAGAATATACAACATACCAGACAAATACCGGCGATCATACCAACGAAGTCCTGAGTGTTGTAACAGCGTCTTCAGACCACCTTCGAATAACCCGTGTTGGCAACACACTAGATGACGACGGACGAAAGCCGACGACCAGTCTTCTTATCAGTGCGATGCACTGCGTTATATATGCACCTGTAACGACAGTTGATAATTCTGGAAAACACTGCAAAACCGGTCGCACAGGTTGCTGGGTAACGCGCACAATAAACTTCCCCACTGATAGCTTTTTTTTTCTTTTTTTATCATTCATGTATAGTGTAAATGAAAAATAAGAAAAAGAAGACCTTGGACCGTCAAACGCCAAAATATTAGATCTTCTGCTGTAATGATTGAGATAAAGTTTCTTCCTACATATAAATGTTGATGTTAACTTCAGATCTATCTACCGATATAAAGTCTGACACTATTTTCGCAATTATATTTAAACTAAAGGAAACAAACGAAAATATCATTACAAGCATATATGCATGATTAGAACGATAAAACAGAAGTAAGTGAAGTCTCATTCATAGGATATGTATCTGTTAGATTTATATTAGATCCATGAATGGTTATGTTTGTTTTACGATTATGAGTGCACTACAGGTACAATCTGTAACCTATAATACCTTTCTTTTTCTTGTAACCATAAGGTGATTATCAAATTTCTAGTGAACTTCCCTCGTTTCTCTTTTTGACACTGTTCCATTTTATTCAATGACTTATGGATGATCTGTTTTATATGCTGTCCATGCATCATTATTTTGTTTTAAAACTATGACTGAAATAACTGGGTTCTTCAAATACTAACTTGAACATAGTATCTCCCTGTCTCAACACTGTTCTATTCTAAATATAGACTGATAGATTGATGTGATCTAAGTCATGTCCATGTAAGACTATTTCAGTTGTATGGATTTTGACCTTATTATTATATTCAAATGTAAGCTTTATTTTGGCATTCTAGTTGATGGGCCACATGCACTGTTTTGTAACCATCAAGACATTATCCAGTGTATTCCTTTCCCTCTTTTTAAAATTATTTCATTTTATTATATGACTGTGAATGATCATATTTAGATTAGATCCATGTATGATTATGGTTGTTTTAAGATTATAAGTGCACTACAGGTACAATCTGTAACCTATAATACCTTTACTTTTTCTTATAACCATAAGGTCATTTTCAAATGTCTAGTGCATTTTCCTTGTTCCTCTTTTTGAGTATGTTTCATTTGATTCAATTACTTATGGATGATCTGTTTTATATTCTGCCCATGCATATTATTTTATTTTAAAACTATGAAGTTACTGTGTACTTCAAATACTGACTTCAACATAGTACCCCCCTGTTCTCAACACTGTTCTATTTTAAATATAGTCTGTGATTTAAATCATGCCCATGTAAGACTATTGTAGTTGTATGAATTGTGACATTATTATATTCAAATGTATGCCTTAACACAGCATTCTAATTGATGGGGCACATGCATCTATTGGTTCACTGTATTCTATGTAACATGTGCCTTGGTAAATAATTTCTTGTAAAAAAAATTGACAGAGAGAGTGGGAAAATAAAAGATGTCCCCACCTACTCCTATCCACATCGTGATTGCCCCCCCCCCTCTCTTTTATCTCATCTTCCTACTCTTCCCTACTTCCCTCTCGTAATCAAATGATATGTAGTGCAATACCTGAGTATAAGCATGTATTATGACCCATTGGCACATTGACTCTGTATATATATTATATAGTCAGTTAGCTGTATTGATTTTTTGTACGTCCAGTCCCAGTAATATGTTTTAATAAGGTATCTGATATTTTCTTTTGACTCAATACATCTTGTAGCCTTGCTTTTCACAGTTTCTATGTCAGTTGACAGTGCAGAGGGCGCATGATGATGTTACGACCCCCAGGGGGTCGTTTGTCATCTGCAGCGACTTCCTGAGTGACTTTCAGGCCCTCCACCAGTTTCTCCCCAAACAAACTGTGGTGCGATCAATTCAAGATGCTGTCTTCGCCCTTGGTGAGTCAGGCCGTTCTGTCGCTTTTGTCTGGACGCCGGGCAACATAGGTATACCGGGCAATGGACGCGTCGATCAGCTGGCCAACCAGGCCACCACTTCACGGTCCCTGGATATTGGCCTCCAAAGGCTCAGACCGATCCCAGTTGAACCGCAAGGACCTTGGGGTTTGGAATTCTGAATAGGCAGACTCAACTGCACCAAATAAGCTCCGTGTTGTTAAGCCCTCTACCGCTGCATGGAAGACATCCCTGAGGGGTTTTCCCATGGAATCGGTTGTCCTTTGTCGGCTCCGTATAGGCCATACTTGGATGAGGCACGGTTGTCTGCGTCGTGAGGACCCTCCTCAGAGTCGATGTGGTGCGCCTTTGACAGTCGCACACATCTTACTTGAATGCCGCAATTTAGCCGCAACGCGACAAAATTTTAATATTCCTTGCTTTAGCCGACAATGCCTCCATGGTTGATTCTGTTTTAAATTTAATCCGTGAGTGTGGATTGTACAAATCTATTTAAAGTTCGTGTGTGTCTACATTGCTCTGACCTCCACAAGCCCAAGTCTTTTAGGTGGGTGTTTTTAATGTGTCCCAGAGTGGCTGGATGTTTTCCTTATATTTCTGTAATCACCCAGCAAAAACACTCTTGTAGTACTTATCATTTTATTCCTTCTTTGTTTTTACTTGTATCATTTCTTCATACTTACCTGTTATTTTTAAACTTTGACTTGTTAACGCGTTTACTTAGGAATGTTTTACCTCTAAGACTGTAACAAGGGACTGATAACCGTTGCAGTTTAGTCCCTTCCAAAAACTAACAGTAAAAACAACAAGTTACCAGTCGCTCATAGTCGCGTATCGATATCGCTTCATTGCTTCACCGCGGGTATCGCGTTAGGTTTCGATCGTCATTTGGTCTCTCGGCCGACGCTAGTTGGCGCTGTCGACAAGTATATATGATAGCACATGCGCAAGGCGCAGCAGTAGCGCTTGTGGAAGCGCAGCGAACGGGACTCGGAGTGTACTTGTCGTTGTTTGTCGTGAATAGGGGCGTATCGCGTTTGTATACGCTAAATTGTCGACGTAGTTTGTTACCGCTGTAGCGGTTGGGTAGGGCGTTTTTGTCAGTAGAGATACTACGGACTAGCTGGATGTAAACGAAGGCTTCCGCGGCCGTTGTCATTGTATATAAAACTCTTCTGGGTTTTGGACCGCATCGTCAAAATATCAAACACTTCACCGTCGTTTCGGCTACTATTGCAAGTGGCCATCTTCTGGGTGTTACATTTAAATGTAACTCCCAAAAGATGGCCACTTGCAATAGTGGCCGAAACGTCGGTGAAGTGTTTGATATTTTGACGATGCGGTCCAAAACCCAGAAGAGTTTTATATGGACTATTTTGTATCCCATCCTCGTCGCCACTTTTGTGTCCCAGCCTCGTCGTAGGTGTCGGTGGCCGAGTGGAATGAGACCGACACGCTGGTGCAGGTACGGAGGGGAGCAGCCAGAAACTATAAACACTAGAGTAAATTAGAAAGCGATATATATTGCACAGAATGTAACAATACTTAACTTTTACATAATACTGCAGAATGTTGATACATAGTTGTTAGAGGCCTGCCTAGTGCCTGTACAATAGCAAAGTCTTCGCTGGTGCCTATCTGATTACGAAGGTCCTAACTGGTTGCTAACTCAGTCCGAAGTGGCCGGTGTATTTCCGTGGTGGCCACGAGCGGGGTTCCAGCAGAGGGCGCTCGTGGCTGCCCTGAGAACGCCGCGCCGTGTGTGCATGGCGGCGCGCGGCGAAAGTAGGTGGCGCGCACTTTGTACTTGTGCGACACCACAGACTAGCTGGAGTTTAGGTGACAGGTACAGGGCATTTCAGGCTCAGGGCTCCTGCTGCGGCGGGACCAGCCCGCGGTCTGTAGGACAGGTCTAGCGCAGGTTATTTAGAACCGCGAGTAGGCATTTCCAACTATCAACCGGACTGCTACCTGGATGACGACATGGCCCACACAACGGACTACGGTACGGACACCACTTTGAAGGAACTGGAACGACAACAATCACTACAATGTGACACCAGCAAACAAGGCAAACAAGGCAAACAAGGCAAACAAGGCATCAGAAGAATTAAACATCGATCTCTACAGGATTCCGAGGACGAGTATGATGATTCCTTGATATCCGATTTCAACGAAGACACCGCTACCAACACCGGAGGAGACACGATGGACTACCAGACGACTAACGATGTTGAGGAGGACGAAGGCTACCGCCAAGTCAAGCGGAAAACGTCGTCCCGTCGATATCAGAAGACGAAGGTCGCACCACCACCACCACAACAACCAATAAGGACGTCAAACAAATTTGCAGTATTGGCTGGCCCTTCTTCAGCCCCCGATGAACAGGCAGTGGATGTCACCCCCACTGTGACCACTCCACAGAAGGCTCAGGAGATTCCACCGATTGTGATTTATAGCTGCTCTAATCACGTCAAGCTCTGCCGAGAACTTAAGGAGATCATATCAGGAGGTTTGAGAGCGGCGTACACCGGAGAAGGTGTCAAATTCTTTGTTGACACCATGGGCGACTACCATACGGTATTCACTTATTGTAAAAATAAGTGTAAAAATAAGGAAATACCGTTTCACACCTACCAAGACGGCAACAGCAGGGACCTGAAGGTGGTGGTCAAGGATTTACCACCCACAGTGACAGAAGGAGAGATAAAAACCGATTAAGAAGACCAGGGCTTCACCATCAAACAGGTACATCAATACAAGAAGAAGAAAGAGGGGACACTCCATCCGTTACCCGTTTACGCCGTTACCCTGCTGAGGAGCGACAAAGCGAACGAAATTTATGCCGTTCGCTACATCGTCTCTACCAAAGTGCGAGTCGAGGATTATCGCTCACGAAACGAGCCCACACAATGCAAAAAGTGCCAGCGCTGGACTCACACGACCAACTATTGTTGGTTACCAGCCAGATGTGTTAAGTGTGGGGATATGCATCCCAGTAAAGACTGCACACTGGAGAAAAACGCGACACCTAAGTGCGCCAACTGCCAAGGACCGCACACAGCCTCCTGGAAAGGCTGTGCAGAGTTCCAGAAGACGCTGAAGAAGTACAGGCCACAGATGACAACCAAACAACGGAGGAGGGGACCAGCACCGACCAACACTGCGATGAAACTGGTCGTGGCGGACACCACACGTCCACCACCCTTGACTATTCCACCAGAGCAGACTACGGAACCAGCATCGCAACAGGGAACACATACATATGCTTCTGCACTACGAGGCCACCGACGAGACTACAGTAGGACCAGAGTACCGAAAGATAAGGACGCAGATGCAGCACTGACAGAAGTAACAACGGTGTTAAAGTTCCTCAGCAGTCAGAACTTCCTCACCAAGCTTGTCACTGCCGGCAAAAAGATGTTGGCTGCTAAGGACAAACTTTCAAAAATTGTAATACTGGTGGAAGCACTAGCGTTACTGGAAGGGTCAGAGTAACACCATGGGGACCCAAACGAGAGATCTGAAAATCTGCATATGGAATGCTACTGGAGTACGAAGGAAAAAGGATGAATTACAGGACTTCATCGCCAGGCATAGGGTTGATATAGTGCTGCTGTCAGAAACACCAACCCTTCAAGTTGCGGCACATGATAGGCTACCGGACCGACAGACCAGCGAGAGGTGGTGGGACTGCCATCTTCCTCCGCCTCTCAATCACACATCGCCACGTCGACTTACCACAACTCCAACGGAAGCGACAGCAATTTCCATTTGGACTGACCTAGGCGAGGTCACACTGGTGGCAACATATCTTCGACCCAGGGCACAACTGATAAGGCAAGACCTCGAAAACGTTCTTGCACCGAACGGGAAAACATTAATCGGAGGTGATTGGAACGCCAAGCACCCAACTTGGAATAGCCGTGTCACCAACAAAGAGGGATACAGTTGCATCAAATGGAACAAGACATGGATTTGCAAGTATGGGGACCAACAGAGCCAACTCATACGCCTACAGCGCAAAATCAACAACCGGATGTACTAGATATTGCTATTACGCAAGGTCTCGGGATCGACCCACGACTGGTCACAATCAATGACCTATCATCCAACCACGATCCGGTGATGGCAGTGCTGCCACGAACAGGATACATACGCGCAAGAAGAACCTTCCAAGAAAATAATTGGGATCAGTTCAAGAGGTTCCTGAACAATAATGTCCCACCAACGTTACCAGTAGCAACTCCTGTACAAATCGACTATGCTGTGGAACTGCTTACGAAGAAAGTTCGGAAAGCACATAACAGGTCGCTCATCACAATTACAGAAGATACATACCAACTGGAACCACTTCCCCCACTACTGGAGGAATTAAGGATCTAAAAGAACCGGTTCAGGAAATTATGGCAACGCACCAGAAATCCAGCGTACCGGCGGCAGAAGCATAGACTGGAACAACAACTAAGGCGGCGCCTCCTTGAGTGGAAGGTCGAGAAGTGGGAAGACAAAATGTCTACCTTTCTTCTCCAAACGAAAGACGAATGGAGGCTGGTTAAGAACATAAGATCGGAACCCACGCCGAAGAGGCCGCTGCGAACACCACATGGACTAACCGAAGACCCCTTGACAAAGGCGGAAACGTTTGTCTCAACATACGAACAACAGACCACACTACGTAGGGAGCACCTGAACCCTGCACAAGGAGAACATGAAGTTACCACGATACGCCTAGTCAACCAATTCCTCGCATCTGACGACCGGACCCACCCGCGATTCACGACGCCCAGCGAAGTTCGCAGTATAATCAAGAAACTTCATCCTAATAATGCCTCGGGGGCAGACAAAGTCAGTAACTTACATCTAAAGAATCTCCCGAGGAAACCACTAGTCCTAAATGGATGCATGATAACGAAATACTTCCCCACAGCATGGAAAATCGCTAAAGTAGTCCCAATACCAAAACCCAGAAAAGACACTACTCAGCCATCGAACCACAGACCCATAAGACTTCTGAGTGGCATGGGGAAAACATTGGAAAGAGGGTTGCAGACACGGATACTGGAACCCATGGTGGAAGACGGAACTATACGAGCGGAACAGTACGGCTTCCAACGTAAACTGTCAGCTGAATTACAGCTCTTAAGACTGGCCGATCACATCACCAGGAATCTGAACGTGACCAAGGCGACTGCAACAGTCTTCCTGGATGTTGAGAAGGCTTATGATAAAGTCTGGAGAGACTTTCTCATTAGGATGCATTGAAGGACTGGTGCAAAACCAACAAAGTGCTACTGAATCCGGCAAAAACAACTGCCATCTACTTTACTAAGAAGCGTCCACGACTGCCAACTAACCTGAAACTTTACGGACAAGACATACCATGGGGAGATACGGCGCCATATCTAGGGGTCACCTTAGATAAGCACTTTTTTCTTCATACACACGTCGATGGCTTGCGGAATAAAGCGTACGCAATGGCGAAGAGCCTAATGTCTTTCTTCTTGAGCACTGACCTGAGTACTGGTGCCAAATTACGCTTGTACAAAGCCACTGTTCTATCGAAGATGCTTTATGGCAGCTCAGTCTGGGGACTGGCCAGTGCTACCCAAATTCAACGGCTGCAGGTGATACAGAATAAAACCTTACGATGGATCCTCAGGGCAAACAGGTACACACGGAACACCGACATCCATGAGGCGCTTCACATGGATACTATCATGGAAGCCGTCCAAAAAAGAGCGACGAAGATCCACCACCAGCTTGATCAACTACGGGATACGGTACACAACATCCGCACATTGGGGAGGACATTGCCACTTCCATGGCATAGATACAAAGTTCCACGTGCCTTGACTAATCGCTAAAGTTTTAAATTAGATTTAAATACAAAGTTTAATTGAAATTGTCATTAATACATCGAGAGGGGTACCTTACGGACCAAAATAAATGCCCTTACAAGTTAACCCCAAAAGTTTATTGTCATAAATAAAGTTATAGTTAACCCCCATATCCTCAACTGTGAAGTGTAAATCGTCCATGACGATGGTACTTTTACTTCAGTTACTTTGTACCACCATTAAAAAAAAAAAAAAAAAAAAAAAAAAAAAAAAAAAAGCAGTTCGGCGTCGACGGAGTAAAACTGCAGTGCAGCTCCGAAGGAGGAAACAGTGAGTTCATTTTGTGGCTCCGGCAAAACAAGTGTCAGCTCGTTGTTGTACAAAGAAGAGGTCGCGCTTCGTAGTGAGGAAGCACAAGCTAGCTGCTAGCTGCCTGTTTTTGTTGTCCTAGTGACAATCCTGTGGGCGCCACGGTGGTATTCAGTGATCGCAACGATGCTATTGGAGTTTATTCCAACATCAAAGCAGCAGCAGCAGCATCATTCCAAGGAATTACTCTACCGACAACCTATGTAGAGTAACCAAATCGCATCAACCCGAACTTAGGCTGAGTAATAACTACTGGGTAGTTATCGTCGGTTCCTGGATTGCACAGCGTTGTTCCATGGACTGCTATCGGGAGTCTCGACTCGTTCTGAAGTTTGTGTTATATTTGTCTCTGTGAGTATAACTGGTTGAACCCCAGTGGCTCTCATTGCCTCATGTCTACGTTGTATTTGTTGTGTAGATGGTTTATGAAACGGTTATTAATAATCGTGTCAAGAGTTTGTAGAACCATGCTTCTATTCAATTAATGATTGTTTGTCCAGTTTAACGCTTCATAATCGTCACTGGCGACCTAGTGTGTGTGCTTATTTGTTGCTTCCGTACCTTACCAAAAAGAATAGCGTTATTCCAGGCACCTTTTTTTTTTTTTTTTTTTTTTTTTTTTTTTTTTTTTTTTTTTTTTTTTCTGTCCACCCATAGTTGTAATTTTGGCAGTCCCTTTGATGATTTGATTTTCATCTGTTCTGCTCTGTATATTCTTCCTCCTGAAATCCTTCGGTTCCTGCCGTTGTTACCGGGTCGTTAGTATTTATTACAATTTCTGATTTAATGAAATCTACCTGTTTAAAGTGATATGAGATACTGATCTGATTTATTTTACGAAACGGGGACTATTAAGTACCTAAGCAAATCTAACCACTGAACTGTACTCAAACTGTAATTCAGGTCGTTCATACATTTTCCGAGTGTTATTGTTCTAGTGAAAATGTTCAAATGTTTGTTAAGCTTATGGGACTTAACTACGGGGTCATCAGTCCCTAAACTTACAAACCACTTATCAACTACCTTATACTAAGGACGGCACAAATATCCTTGTCCGAGGAGGGATTCGAACCCCCGACCGTAGTAGCCGTGCAGATCGTGACTGGAGCGCCTCAGTCCCCTCGGCCACCGCGGCCGGCGTTCTAGTGATATTTCAATTAATTTTATTTTTTGATTTCAAGTTAGTGTGTCCTAAAATTGGTCATTGCTAACGGGCTTGGAATTGTTTTAAGAAAGGAAAAGAAAATTATCACTCTGTTGTTGTTTTTCTGGTAGTAGCGTTGACGGCCGGCCGCGGTGGCCGAGGGGACTGAGGCGCGCTCCAGTCGCGGTCTGCGCGGCCACTACGGTCGGGGGTTCGAATCCCCCCTCGGGCATGGATATTTGTGCCGTCCTTAGTTGTAAGTAGTTCATACGTAGTTTGTAAGCTTAGGGACTGATGACCCCGTAGTTATGTGCCATAGACTCTACAAAGGCGCATTAGCTTTGCGTCTTCAGGTGTAATTCTTTTTGAGATTTATCTGAATATTGTTTGACAGCAGTTTTACGTCATAGTGTTTCTTTCTCTTTGTTTTGCCCGTTTATGATTGGGTTTGTGAGATGACCTCACGGTTGAAGGAAATTGTGATAACCGATTTAACATGATTACTATATGTGATTGTACTCATGTCTAATTCTTATGTTGTAAATTGCTAAGCCAAAATTTATTGCTTTACCTCCCTCAACGTTCCTGTCTATTTTTGTAATTTCATTGTATGAATCCTTTTCCTGAGTCCAGGTATAACTTTAAAATATTAAAAGGAGAAAAAATTTTCAAATTGGCTTCCTGTTTATTGGCATTTGGAAGTGCAGCCGGTTCAGATTTCCCCTTTCTTTGGTGTACGGTTGACGCCGCTGTTGTGTTGTAATTTATAGTTGGTCAGCTCCACATTCAGCTTTTGGTTGTTTAAAATTAGATGTCAGTAAAATGTGTAAATTGTGTTTCAAATTTCAAGAAGTTTGAAGAACTTTCTTATTAGGCATTTTAATTACAACAAGTCTGTCCAAATTGTCATTTTTAAAATCTTTCAAAGAATTTTATACTTCTCACAGGATTTTTGTTGTAATTAATTACCATCTTCGATGGACCTGCCTAGCCACCCATATTCATTATTCTTAGTATCCATCTACCACTCTTGTCATCTCTAAACATATGGGATAAACTCTTTGACCGCTTACCGCTTTGATCAATGACGTCATACATAATCGAGAGATACTACAAACACATGATTACCACAATACGGTATCGGTAGTTAGATTTTACCTAAATAGGTCCAATCTACTTAATGATACTACAACACGGTATGGGTAGTTAGATTTCACCTAAATAGGACAAATCTTCTTAGAGATACCACATCTTCAAAATACATTTAATAATTAGGCAATTTTAAAAAAAGCTTGCACTCGAAGTTTTACGGCCTGAAATGATATATTTATGTCGAACATTGAGTTTTTCTGAACCGGAGATTCGGGCGCGACTCGCCTACACGTAGTACAAAAAAAAAAAAAAAAAAAAAAAAAAAAAAAAAATCCTTGTTTAACCTATACCTGACCTTCTTAGGGCTACGCTACATATAACTTTTTTTAAAGTGAAAGTTAGGGTGTCTTCAAAAATATCAGACACGTAATCAGTGAGTACCGGTATTGAAACCACGCGCGGGACGGAATGTCGTAAAACATGACGTCATTGGTCAAAGCGGTATCGGAAACTAGATTTGACCCAACATATCCATGACTTACAACCAAATACATCTTTTTTATAAAAACACTTGCATAAGTAAAGACTTTTTGAATAAATAATTTTAAGCCTTGACTTAAATGACTGCTTCACTACCAAAGCCATCTGGTTCCTCTCCTCCACCATCAGCTCTTCTGAACTGCGCAGATGGGAGTTGTCCATTCAACACATTCTACGGTCCGACAACCACCCTGGCCTTAGCCTTACACCCTATGGTTAACATCCCCCCCCCCAATCCACCATTCCCACTCATTACGCTGGATCCCTTCAAGTCATTTCTTCCTTCCAATTGATTGTCGTCTCTTGAAATATCCCCTTAATTCTTTACTTTCTTATTTTTGCGGTTTTTATTAGTTTTTCCGTTTTATTTTTCTTATTTTTAATCAACTTTCCGTCCCCCTTACCTTTATACGTACCTTCTATCCTCTCCTGCCCCTGCTCTTCAATACATTCATTGCTGCATCTCACATTCCCGCCTATCAGATTTTTCACAATCCACCATTCAATGAGGAACTTTCCATCCCCACCCTTATACGGCATCCTTCCCCTACACTCCTCAATCATTATTAAGATTCTTGTAGTGCTTGAGGGGCCAGAGGTAGTGGTTGTGTTTGTGTGTGTGTGTTTGTGTGTGTTTTTGTTTTTGTGTGTGTGGTTGTGTGTGTGGTTGTTTGTTTTGCTGATGAAGACCATGGCCGAAAATGTAAGATGCTTAAATGTAATTCTCTCTTTTGCCTGTCAGCAGCTTATCGCACGTCTTTACAGTGAGTTGTTTTCTATCCTCCAGTATTTACATTCCAGTAGGATTTTAAGTCTTAAACTGTATATTATCAAACTTTATTATTCTTATTAAAGATTTAAAATAAATGCCGACTAATTACTGCCAAATGCGAATTATTAAATGACGTAAAGTTGAGGGGCGAACATTCTTTCAAGAGGGAAGGTAACCTGCTAGGTATTTGTTGTTGTTGTGGTCCAGACTACCATCGAAAACAAACAACTTGTACGATAAGAAATGTGACCCACAGTATGGAAGATGAACAACTGCTGGTAACTCTTAAGGTATGCATTTTAGAGTCCCTGTTTGCTGCATATGTTTTCTTTTGCGAGGGAAAACGGAAAATATATTGCTGGCAAATAATGGCACGAGTTACACAATTTCTGTGATGCCTTGTAGTGTATCTGTGAGTGAAGATGTAGAAACGACCCAACTTTAAAACCCTGATTGTATTTTAGGATCATGATGTCTGTTCTTTAGGACATCCCCGAAAGAGCAGAAAACTCGTATATACCTTTCAGGAAGATTGTCCGCTCTTCGACCAACCTCGATGCCAACCAGGCGGATTTTGTTATTCATGTGAAACAGATCCAGTGAACTGATACATAATTAAGTGTTAAAATGTTTTTAATTCTGTGGGACCAAACTATCGGTCATTGGCCTGTAGGCTTACAAACTACTTAAACTAACCAACCCCAAGGACGACACACCCATTACCGTGGAAGGACTCGAACCTCCGACGGGAGCGGCCGCTCATTTCCTGGCATGGTGACTAGAACCGCGTCTCCATTCCCGTGTGGCTATGTTTTTATCAACTGGTTCCTCGTATCTTTTTTTTTAATCCGTTCAACCCAAACTGAAAACGCCTCGAAGTTTATTAAAGGGGAAGAAGATAGTTCATTGCCTAATGTTCCGGAGTCCACGTTCTTATCTATATGGCTGATTGTTAAAATTATAAAAAGAGACTATTCTTTTTTACAGTATGTAAGCAGCAGAATTTATTGTTAATATTGCCTAAACTAGGTCTAGCGTCTATGAATGATTCATATGTCTCACGATGGATAGTTTTCACCTTATCATAAGTCATCCCTCCTTGTTTAACATCCATTTCCCAACAATAAAGAGTTTCATTTCGTTTCACTCGACAGAGACTCCATGCGTTTGCAACCAAGTTCCGCTTTACATGATTTACAGTAAGATTAGGGCCCATAACCCGCCAGTTTAGATGCGTCTACTTATCGACTTTTCGACTTTTTGAACTCCCATGCCTTATAGAATAAATCGTTTTTCGTTGTTGAAGTGTCCACAGAAAGTAAAATAAGCCAATGCTAAATATTATCGTCTCATAGTCATGAAATTTTTCATAAATCATATTAAATCATCCACAATTATGAATCGTCTTTCGTGCAATATTTCTCGTCTCCGAGCGGACTGAGGCCCTGTGTTCCGATGCGCGAGGCCCCCGTCGGGGGTTCGAATCCCCTCTCGGGCTTGAATATTTGTGCTGTCTTCGGTATAAGTTAGTTCATAAGTAGTTAAGTCCCATAAGCTTAACAAATATTTTAATTTTGTCTCATCTAGTTACCGCAGAACGTCTGTGCGTTGACAGAATGTTACAGTTGTATTGTGTGTCATTAAAACTGAATAAAATATTCTGTGAAGAACAAACGGAATAGTAAATGAATACAGGCGCACGAATGGTTAGATTACGCTAAAGATCAAGACCGGACTTCAAGGCCTAAATGTTATTAGAATTGTTAATTTGGCGGGTTTAGTTTGAACATCGGACAATGCACGAAAGAGCCTTATACTAAACTAAAGGCAAGGTAACAACAAAGAACAGTTTGATGCTAGTAAATCTATAGATTATCTCGATTATTTCACTAAAACGTACTACCTTAGCTCATGTGTACAGATAAGAATCCGAATAAACAGTTTTCATTTTAAGTCAAGGTAAGCTTTATTTGCAGCAACCACTATCAAACATTCTAAGTGAGAACATCTACATCTACATCTACATGGGATACTCTGCAAATCACATTTAAGTGGCTGGCAGAGGGTTCATCGAACCACAATTATACTATTTATCTCCCATTCCATTCTCGAATAGCGCGCGGGGAGAAAGAATACCTGAATCTCTCTGTTCGAGCTCTGATTTCTCTTATTTTATTCTGATGATCATTTCTACCTATGTAAGTGGGAGTCAACAATATATTTTCGCATTCGGAGGGGAATGTTGGCGATTGGAGTTTCGCAAGTAGCCCACGCCGCAGCGATAAGCGCCGTTGTTGTAATGATTCCCATCCCAGATCCTGTATCATTTCCGTAACGCTGTCTCCCCTGTATCGTAACAATACGAAACGAGCTGCCCTTCTTTGGACTCTTTCGATGTCCTCCGTCAAACCCACCTGATAAGGATCCCACACTGGGCTGCAATACTCCAAAAATGGACGGACAAGCGCAGTGTATGCAGTTTCCTTAGTAGTTCTGTTGCATCTTTTAAGGGTTCTGCCAATAAAACGCAGTCTCTGGTTCGCCTTTCCCACGATATTATCTACGTATTCTTTCCAGTTTAAGTCTGAAGTAATAGTAATTCCTAGGAATTTTGTGGAGTTTACGGCCTTCACATTTGATTGATTTATGTTGTAAACAAAGTTTAACGGATTTCTTTTCGTACTCATGTGGACGACTTCACACTTCTCATTATTTAGAGTCAATAGCCAATTTTTACACCATACTGATATCTTATTCAGATCGTTCTGTAGTTGGTTTTGATCTTCAGATGATTTTACTAGACGGTAAATGACGGCGTCATATGCAAACAACCTAAGAGAGCTACTTAGATTTTCCCCTAAATTGTTTATGTAAATAAGGAACAGAAGAGGACCAAGAACACTACCCTGTGGAACGCCCGATATCACCTCTGTTTTAGTCGATGCCTTACCATCGATTACTACGAACTGTGTCGTCTCTGACAAGAAATCCCCTATCCAATCGCAAATTTGTGGCGATATACCATAACCACGCAATTTGATTAAAAGCCGTTTGTGAGGTACGGTGTCAAAAGCTTTCTGGAAATCAAGAAATACGGAATCGATTTGCGAACCTTTGTCGATAGTACCCATCACTTCGTGTGAATAAAGAGCTAGTTGTGTTTCGCATGAACGATATTTTCTAAATCCGTGTTGACCTTGGGTCAATAGATCGTTCTGTTCGAGATAATTCATAATATTTGAATACAGGATATGTTCCAAAACCCTGCTGGAAATTGACGTCAATGAAATAGGCCTGTAGTTTAGTGGGTTACTCCTACTGCCTTTCTTGAATATAGGTGTGACCTGTGCAACTTTCCAATCTTTTGGTACAAATCCTTCTATGAGAGAGCGGTTGTATATGACTGTTAAGTAATGAGCTATCGCTTCAGCATAACCACATAGAAATCTAATGGGTATACAATCCGGACCAGAAGACTTGTTCTTGTTAAGTGATTTTAGTTGCTGCACTACCCCGATGATATCTACTTCTATGTTACTCATTACGGCATCTGTTCGTAATTCTAAATCTGGAATATTGGTTTCGTCTTCTTTGGTGAATTAGTTTCTAAAAGCTAAGTTTAGTAACTCTGCTTTAGTAGCGCTGTCATCGGCAGGATCGCCATTACTATCACGTAGTGAAGGTATTGTTTGTGACTTGCCCCGAGTATATTTAACATATGACCAAAATCTCTTTGAGTTTTCAGTCAAATTACGAGAAAGAGTTTCGTTGTGATAAATATTGTAGGCATCTCGCATTGAAATCCTCGCTAAATTTCTAGCTTCTGAGTACGATCGCAAATCCTGGGGATTTAAACAGCGATTGTTTAAATGAATTCTCCCTATTACATGTACCGAGAATGAAACATTTCAATTTGTGAACAACTAATGAACAGGAGCAAGCCAAGGCTATAGTCGAGCAACCTATTGTGTGTAAGGCGACAGTTGATCGTTAAGCAGTTAAAACGCTTCGCAAACGGCAGTCAAAAGCGACTCTCTTCGAGTAGAATTAGGTGTGGAATGCAAATTGGACATTGTTTCTTCGCCACGGTTATTTAGGAGACAACATGATGCATTTAAACTTTTGACAGACAGTACGCCGTTCTGCAGACCTAATAATCGAATTAGGAAGCTTTACTGAGATACCAATACCGTCATTAAAATAAAGCACAATGAAATTGCCCTCCATTGTTTTCCTATGCCACTCACTTTGCTACCGAATTAACGTTTACCGACGCTTAAATTGGCCTGCATTGTGCTACGTCGGGGAGAAGAATACTGAAATGTAAATGGGAGTCCAAAATTTTCTAGGTAATTACGAACGCACTGCATTAGTGACCGAAGGACGACTTACGCCTGACGAGAAATCTGCAGTGTGCGTTTCTAAGAACCCCCTTTTGAAATAACATCAGGGGTCATGACGTCATCATGCGTAAAAGGTGTAGATAAATATGTGCCTAACAGCATCCAGATACAGCATATTCCAGCAAATAGTAGTTCGGTATTAGACGTATGGACAGAAAGTGACATACTTTCGAACAAAGTATCAGTCTAAAATAATTCTATAGATGACAGCAGTGAAATTAACATAGCAACCAAGACATATTAGATGCAGCTACGGGACTAGCATGAACTGTGCCTGAATCAAGTGTAAATTAAACAATAACCATACGTAGCTGGCGT
Source organism: Locusta migratoria (assembly GCA_026315105.1). Taxonomy (NCBI): domain Eukaryota; kingdom Metazoa; phylum Arthropoda; class Insecta; order Orthoptera; family Acrididae; genus Locusta; species Locusta migratoria. The sequence goes on from CM048745.1 coordinate 188,627,535, forward strand.
TCTGTTAAGAAGTAGTACTGTGTGAATGACTTTAATGATCGTCGTTACGGGACAGTACCGCTGTCTATACATTCTTGATACACTTCGTTATACAACAAATTTTGCACTTTGTATACCGTTCTACAGTTATAGTGTAGCCTTCTAATCAGGCTAAGGGATTATCAAATAATGTTGGATGCGATGAAAAAGGTTGTTTCACAAGTTGACGCAACTGGCAGGTTAGCAAGTCGTGCAAATTATGATTCTTAGTACCCCACACATGATAATAAACGAGTCTAGTAATGAAACAGGCCAGGGACGCTAAACCCTTGCAAAGAGGTTTCAGTAACGCGACGCTATGTGAGAGCACTGCGTTGTAGTAGCAATCGCATCATAATCAATTGGGTAATGTTCTAGATAATCGTTGCAGCCTTCAATGTTTCGTTTCTCCTTCAATAGACACCGGAAAAGTACTCGCTTATTCATATACACTTATCTTCAGAAAAAAGAAGAGAACATCTTGAAAGACTAGAGACACGAAGTTCATTATCACAGAAAATATTAATTAGTAGGTCCTGAAGAAATCATTAACATTTCAGTTACCTCTGTTCAACTTTTCTCCTGTTGCGTAGTATGCAAAGTGTCTGCAATGGGACCTGATTATTAGATTCGTATGGGGTGACTTCGACGCTTATCAGCCGGCCGCGGTGGCCGAGGGGACTGAGGCGCTTCAGTCACGGTCTGCACGGCCACTACGGTCGGGGGTTCGAATCCCCCCTCGGGCATGGATATTTGTGCCGTCCTTAGGATAAGCTAGTTCATAAGTAGTTTGTAAGTTTAGGGACTGATGACCCCGTAGTTAAGTCCCATAAGCTATACAAACATTTGAATATTTTGACGCTTATCAGGTACCAATGACGTACTGTGACACACCCTTCCATGCTGCGTTCACCTCAGTGGCGGTGTGTCCTATGTGTGTTCAGTCAACCCTCGGAGAAAACTATGTCGTGAAAAAATGTATTTAAATAAATTAATTAAAACACGTTTTTAAACTATCATTCTTCGTCACGTTCTTCTATCATATCATTTTATACGCAGATTGTAAGTATTTTTGTTGCGTGACAAACGGTTTACTCCGCGCAGACTGCGCTTATACGAGTGTTAGCACTGCCGCCAAATATAGGCTGCAGCGTTGCAATGCGCATGCGCGGCTAGAGTACAAATGTTCTTCTGAACTCCCTGGAGCCAGGTTGTGGGCATTTCCGCGGCAGAGAGGGGCGAGGGGAAACGCCGCTTTCAAAATTGGCGTTTCAGCTGGTAGAGATACACCAGCTCCTGGCTACCCGAGCTCTTGCGATTACGCAGGAATGGTCCCGAAGCAAAGACAATGGAGCTACTGCGCACCTCACCTTGCGCATGGAAAAATCCTCCATGAAGACAACATCCGCCCTTGATATTTGTTTTTGGCCTATTGAAGATTTATCAAAAACACGTCATACTTAATAAAAAAATTATAACTAACAATTAAAGACGCATCAACTGTAAAATCCTTCAGAAGATCCCACATTAGTTATAATAAAATCACTACTTTTCACCTAGCATGAATACCCGTCTGGTTAACAGTATCGTGCTGCGGGGGCAAAGCGGGTTCGAGCCTGACTGCAATCTTTTTAAACCCAGTCTCCTTTGTGAAAGATACGGGAACAGCAATGACTTTTGTATTGGTACTTGCTATATATATTTAGACGTTTTTGCGAACGTGTCGCGATTTTGAGAGTAAATGACATTTATACTCTTCGTTGTGACGAATATTTGTTTTAAAAAGAGGTGGGGGAGAGCACCCATTGCGCACGTATAAGGTTAGGAGGGGGTGCTTCTAACAGTGTCCAGTGTCCCGTACCCCGAAGGTAGCTTGTCTCTTCATCGTAACAGATTTTTTTTACTGCATTATGCAAATTACCTATCAAACTTCCGTGTTGTTGCTCTGATAATTTCAAATCAATGGCGTACACCATAAGTCAAGCTGCTCGCATTTGACATGATCCAGAGGTTTCTGCATTATTGCAATTCCAGATGTTGAGTTATCAGAAGTTACACCAAACCCAGAAATAACAACGTAATGCGCTATATACACCATACAGAACACTTTTGTGGCCAAATCCAAGCCGATCGGTTATGTCGCAATTGGTGAAGTGAGCTGGGTTACGAAGCAGCAGTTGTAAATAAGATAGTGTTCTTGTGTGTGAGGATCGATATGAGTTTAGAAAGTGTTCAGGAAATTTAAAACAAAATAATTTTCCCGTGGCGCCACTCTTCGGAAATATCGTATATCCGCCACTGAAAGAAGTGAACCCCCAGTCATCTGAAGCACTGGTTCACCCGGTTACAAAGTTCATCTAGGATGGTTGACAACGAGTGACAGCGCTGCAACTTCTTTTCACAATATTTCTCAGATTTCAGTGGCAGAAAGTCTGGCGACTTGTAGCGTCAGGGCAAAAAGCTTACATCAGGTGACAACGAGAAGCCTCGTGTTCATGCAGCAAAGGGTGGTTGTGCATTGTCATTTCGAAAGATGGCGCCTGTTGCGCCACGCAAAAAGGGTATGGCTAAAGGTCGAAGGATGTCATTCACGTGCATCAAACTGGCCACAGTTCACAAAATGTAGATCTATCGGACCAAACTGCGTGGTCATCAGTGCGTAGCTTACAAACTACTTAAACCTAGGTAAACTAACCTAAGAACACCACACACACACACACACACACACACACACACACACCCATACCCCAGGGAGGACTCGAACCTCCACGGCGAGCAACCGCGTGCTCTGCAGCGAGACGCTTTAGACCGCTCGGCTACTCCACCGCGGCTGGCCACAGTTGCCTGGACACTCATCAGCTGTGATTTGTGGCTGTACTCAGGCTGAGAGTCAGTGCTGCAGGTGTTGTGTGAGTGCAGTGATGCCGATCCCCCTGACTGCGGTGATCCAAAATGAGGACTCGAAGAAGTTGACGACGCGCACGTTACCCTTGCCGTTATAAGCGGCGACGGACTGTCGCTCCTGGTACTACTTGGTGTGTTACACTGTTGATCCAGAGACGAGGAAGATGCAGATCTGTTCTGCAGTTGGCTTTGGGAATTGTCGATCTTCTCCTATGGAGCAGGATAGAGGGATTGAAAGGTATAGTTTATGGTGGGTCTGTTGAAAAATAAAATTTAAGGAAGGGATGAGGAAGGACGGTATGCAAATCGTTTGTATACTTGACGTTAAAGGATAGGCGGGGCTGACTCACCATTGATCAATTAATAAATTTATGCTGTGATTCCCAAGTAATAAAACCCAACCAAAATTGTGAGAAGGGGGCTAACTAATTTGAATGATTTGAGTAAAGAAATTTGTTTTGAATGGTTTTATTATCTGAAGTCAAATGAACGTCAGAGTTGAGAGTAAGATACACATGCAATTGAACACAGAACAAATTTTACGAATTTACAAAACAGAAAATACCCTCCTACAAGAAGTGGCCGATAAGTTGAGGATAATTGTATCTAATTCTAAACACTTGCGACAACCCACATTTACCTGGAAACCGTGGCGAAATCGAGAGGAATATTCCGCTGCCATATTTCCGTGTATTTACATAACGTTTTCAACAGTCCGAAAACGTGAGTACTCCTTGAAACACTAGCAAATGCACACAATACAGTAACAAAACTGTGCTGGCTGGCGATGTTAGCAACACGATGGCTGGTCGGCGGCTGCGAGTGTCGATAGTTGCAAGTCGCAGACCCAGAGATAATTCAGCTTCGTATTCCAGAAGCGATATTTAACTAATATCAGCCAACTTCGACCGCAGCGGATCTTATTGCCTACAATCTCAGTCGTTCGACAAGTATAAACTGAGAGCAGAAGAGAAGCATCTGTTCTCCTCTGCTGTTCAAACAGCAGTCTTCCTCTCTACTTCTAAAACCTCCGTCTCGTCTCTGCAAAGACTACAGGCTCCGCCTACCTCTATTGAAACGACAATCCACAGCGAGGCGCCAAAGTACGGCCAAACATGGCTTAAAACAGCAGCCAGTAGCCAGCTCTCACACATTTCCAGCGGTTGGGCATCGCCCTTACGTCTAGCTTTCACACGGTAGCGGCGGGTGGCCTTCCGGCACCTTCGAAAATACGGCCAGCAAGTTGTTCCCAGCAAACGGCCGAACACTCTCGCTATCGTATGATTGCAGCGCCCACCAGCTTGGCGCAAGAGACGTACAATGCCCTAGCGGGTGTCACTCTGGCGTTCCCCAACTCGGCGCCAGACGTCTCAGCTCTCCCCTCACAAAGCATCGCACACTGCCCATGGAGATGCTTTGCTCCAGACGCTCTCAGCCAGACGACGCCAGCGTCGGTGGCGCCAGTCAGATACTTGGAAGGCTTATTCCTCAGTCCTACCTGTTGTGGCCCTCGGCCGTAAAGCGTCTCCCGGGAACCGGTGACCCTCCGAATAATGAAGCCAACCTCCTGCTATCCACCGGTCGCCATTAGCTCTGAATGCGTGTCCCCCCCCCCCCCTGCTACACGCCTCACACAAACAAATAACAGAATATTTCTTTCTTCACAAGTTATTAAATCGATAACCTACGAATAATCTAATAAAATTAACAAGGTTACGTTGTCCTTTTACTGTTGGAAAGCACCGTGGCAGTACTGAAATCTCTCAGGAGGAGGATGGTGGGGGGATACTCCAAATGTTGCGATCTATCTCGTAGAGTTCTACGGGCCCCCTGTGAACCATTCTACTTTTACACCCGTTGCACTGTCGAATCACTTCGTTGCACATGAGAAATTTCCAGAATTGATGCATCATATTCTCTCGTGCAAATAACGCGCCGTTTTCCAAAGACACTGATTTTACGTTACGGTTCAAGTTCGTTCGTTTATTTTCCATGTCTGGTCAGCAATTGCAAAAAATAAATGTGGCAAATATAGTTTTCTTTTGGAAAAACAGCGAACTGGTATCTCTTTTAAAAATGAGAATAACAGTCAAGTTTCCAAAAGGTTTTAACAATTTACACTACTGGCCCTTAAAATTGCGACTCCAAAATGAAATGAAGATGATAAACGGGTATCATTGGACAAATATATTATACTAGAACTGACATGTGATTAAATTTTCACGCAATTTGGGTGCATAGATCCTGAGAAATCCGCGTGCGAGGGCAGCAGCCTTCACCAATTCCGCCAGCCGCCCGTAGGAAATGAGAATGTCCTCAGAACCCAAGCGACAAGCGTCATTGGTGCCTACGTGAGCCACGACTTGCAGTCGGCCGCATCCCGCTCCCTCGATAGCCGCCTGCAGACACATCGAGTGCACGTTGGACTTCTTTCCGGAACTCGACGCTATCTTTCTAAGGGGCTCCATCACGCGCCTAACATTGAAGCTCCCAATAACTAACAATTCCCCCCCCACCCCCCAGCCGTGCTCCTTCTCGGACGAACGGGCGTGAACGAAAGGCCAGCCTCCACATTCGCCTTCCGTCTCGAGCGACGCGAACGCCGTTCAACCCGCCACTCCCCTTACGGAGAGGGCGGCTCGACCACGTCCGGTACACCTGCTTCGGTAGCAGGGATAGAGGGCGAAGCATGAGACACCTGAGGTGTCCCACTCGACGCACCAGACGTCTCACCACCGCTGCACCCCGAAAAAGCAGCCTGAAGACGGCTGACGGTAGCCAACAGCACGCTTAGCTGTTCGAGAACTGCGGCCAACTCCTGCAGTGAGAAGAAACCTCTTGAAACCAGAAGCACTAACTAAAATTAAGATATGTACAGGCAACGAAATTTCACGCAATTAAATTATGATACTAAGCGCTCTGGGCGATGAGGCAGCGACAACAGATCGCACTGGACGTTTTCAAAAAAATGTTCAAATTTTTGTAAAGTCTATGGGACGTAACTACGGGGTCATCAGTCCATAAACTTACAAACTACTTATGAACTACTTGCGAACTAGGACGACACAAATATCCATGCCTGAGGGGGGATTCGAATCCCCGGCCGGCAGGACGTTTTCAATTGGTGAGAGATCTGGAGAATGTGCTGGCCAGGACAGCAGTCGAACATTTTCCGAATCCAGAAAGGCGCTACAGGACTTGTAACCTGCGGTCGTAAATTATACCCACGTGGCTATGCACAAATTCCCAAATCTCGACAAAGAAACATTCCCCTGAAATTATCTAAATACCTCACCCATACAACATTTCTAAGCAGTTCCCTTCACGTAATTTGGATTAGGCCTGTTTAACTACGATATCCCTTTGTGCATTGCCTCTCCCTGTGCTCAACATATCTCACGTGAGCCAAACTCAAGTTAATCTAATTAATATCCCCATAAAATTTACTGAAAACCACTTCTGCTAAGCTTCCCATTATACAAAATCATTTCCCCGCTGAAATAAAGACAGAATTAACACAATCAACATATTTCCTGATACTTTACCACGGAGGCCACCACACTCACATCCTTCCTCTTCGACAACCGGAAAGTTTTCCCTCTCGTGGCCGCTCCCAGTCCTAACCGATCCTCCCGTTCAAGTTCGCGAGTAGCTTCGCCCTCATTGGCTTGTGATCTAACGGGACCTTCTGCCAAACTCGGAATTCTGAAGGAACGTGCAAGTCGCAGCCACTTGACCGTCTCATCCCCAAGGAAACCTCTCTGCCACACCCCAAAACTAAAGTTGGCAAACCTACCGAGTGTTCTGCATCTCTGCCTTCCCAGCCGCGGCTTTATGCACACTTATGGACCCTCACACACACACACACATAGGGTATAGGAGGAGCTGGGTACTGTGGAACAAAGCTCCTTATGTGAGCGGCGCTCACTTATTTGTGCTGCAATAACAATTTTAATTGATAATAAAGCATTCTTGTCTCCACCTAGAACATCCCCCATGACAGTGGCACTAAAGGCCAAGCAGACTTTTACGAAATGATAATCAGATGAAAGTAACGTACACTGTAGTAGACAAGGATTTAATGGAATGATAATACAGTATCGTTTCAGTAACACATCTGAAATGTAACGGCCACTGTTCAAAGTGCCGTCGATGCGAACAAGAGGTGACCTGGCACCCCATACCATCACGCCGGGTGATACGCTAGTATGGCGAAGACGAAAAAACGCTTCCGCTGTGCGTTCACCGCGATGTCGCCAAACACTGACGTGACCATTATGATGCTGTAAACAGAACCATCCGAAAAAATGACTTTTTGCCATTCGTGTACCCAAGTTCGCCGTTACGTACACCATCGCAAGCGCTTCTGTAAGTGATGTAGCGTCAAGGGTAACTGCAGACATGGTCTCCGAGCTAATAGTTCGTTCTACTGCAAATGCCGTCGAACTGTTAGTGCAGATGGTTCTTGTCTCGCAAACGTCCCATCTGTTGACTCAGGGATCGAGACGAGGCTGTACGGTCCGTTACAGCCAGGCGGATAAGATGCATGTCATGTCGAGTGCTAGTGATATGAGGCCGTTGGGATCCACCACGGCGTTCCGTATTGCCCTCCTGAACCCACAGATTCCATATTCTGCTAACAGTCATTGAATCGCGACTAAGGGGAGCAGCAATGTCGCGATACGATAAACCGCAATAGCGATGGTCTACAATCCGACCTTTATCAAAGTCGTAAACGTGATGGTCCGCATTTCTTCTCCTTACACGAGGCATCACAACTACGTTTCACCGGGAAACGTCGGTCAACTGCTGTTTGTGCATGAGAAATCTGTTGGAAACTTTCCTCATGTCAGCACGTTGTAAGTGACGCCACCGGCGCCAACCTTGCGTGAATGGTCTGAAAAGCTAATCATTTGCATATCACAGCATCTCCAGTTGGTTAAATTTAAATTAGCACGTCATCCTCGTGGTGTATCAATTTTAATGGCCGAGAGTGTATTTCATAGAGTGACCGGTTTCGATCTCTTCGGAGACCATCGACAGCGACACGAATCGGTCTGGTGATTGATACAGAAGAGATCGACACTGGTCACCCTGTCAAATGAAACCTTTTGCGAACTTGACTTTTCTCACTTTATTACAACAACAAAAATCATTTGTGCATGGATCGTCCATCAAAGTCCATGCAAGTAGTTGGCTCAGTTCTTATTTGGATCCATATTCGCAAGAGTTATCTTCGTTCGCAGAAAAGATTCGCCCCGCCCCCCCCCTCCTGCTCCACCCCGCTCACTGGAGATTGGTCTTGCATCGAGAGACACCTACTCTTAAACGGTTGACGGACCTCCATGCAAGATACGGTAGTTTTTCGCCCGGAGCTAATTCTTCCTTTGGTGACATGTAACGGCAGTGAGCTCCTCCAAATGTTAAGACGAGCCGGCCGCGGTGGCCGATGTGACTGAGGTGCTCCAGTCACGGTCAGCACGACTACTACGGGTTTGAATCCCATCCCCCCTCGGGCATGGATATTTGTGGCGTCTTTAGTCTTAGCTAGTTCATAAGTAGTTTGTAAGCTTAGGGACTGATGACCCCGTAGGTAAGTCCCGTAATTTATACAATCATTTGAACATTTGATTTTGTTAAGACGAGATGTCTCTGGTGCTCCAGTGGCAGAGTTTTAGCAAGGAAACTCTTGCGGAATTTAAGGCGAGATCTTGCTGCCTGCTGATCATATAGCTGGTGTCTGCTCTTGCTTTGTTCTTTCGTTCTCTACAGCAATAGCTTCCGACGTTGGATAGGGCTATACCAACAATCGGATACAGTTTTGTACTGGCGTTGCCTTCAAATATCCCGATATTATCACTGCAATGTCAACCTGTTTAGCATGAGCTGAAGCGTTCCTCACAGGGGCGGCATACTCGGCGGCTCATACACAGAGCGTAAATGCGGAAGTCTTCAGGATTTGCGGGCTCGCTCCCCAGGTGATGCCAATTAGCTTCTTTCGTATTATATCGCGAGCATTGACTACGTTCAGACATTGTAGTCTGCACATTGGATTGCAAACTAGTGCGACACCAAGGTAAACTGTTGTTGGAATATGTTTCCGATGCTCCCTTCGCCATATGATGTCCAGCCTGCGAGGCTTCCTGCACGAGTGTTCAGGTCATGCTGATCCATTACCTTGGTTTATAAACGTCAAGAAGAGCTTCAGCCATATTCTACATGTAGGTGCTATTACACAGAGATTTACATGTTGACGTTGTACCCTTGGGCCAAATGCCAATTTTACGCCCTGGGATATGATCAAATTTTCTTCATGTAAGCGTAGGCTTCCGCGGCCTTTGTCACTTTCAATAAAATACTTAGTGTTAGACCGCATCGTCATAGTATAAAACCAACCGACGTTTCAGCCATCTTCAGGATATTCGGCAGACCAATACCCTGAAGAAAGCGACTTGAAATAGTGGCCGAAACGTCGGTTGGCCTTATAATATGACGACACCGTCTAATAAACTGAAAAACGTTATTGAAATTATTTTCTTCTGTCTACCGTTGCATCATTTGCTAAGTCTGTGTGAGACTGAAGATGTTAGCTATCAATCGAAAGTAATGGCCCGATGTATTAAGAAATCATTACCCATAACTTAAAACTAATAAACACTCAAAATGACACTTAAATGTGCTCATAATGCATGTTTCTAGTAACACAATGTCCGGGTGCATAGAAACTTTAAGGCGTATTAAATGTGGCCGCGGTGGAGTAGCCGAGCAGTCTAAGGCGTCTCGCTGCGGAGCACACGGTTGCTCGCCGTCGGAGGTTCGAGTCCTCCCTGGGGCATAGGTGTGTGTGTGTTTGTCCTTAGGTTAGTTTACCTAGGTTTAAGTAGTTTGTAAGCTACGGACTGATGACCAAGCAGTTTGGTCCGATAGATTTACAAACATTCGAACAAACATGTTAAATGTGATGCACTATATATTTGTTCCACAATAATATTTATTTTGTTGCAATCTAGCTTTCGGCTTCTTAGGCCATCTTCAGACAACTTAGTGTATCACACCAATTTGGCTGTTCCATTACGAATAGACCAAAATATTACTTCTAAACGTGTTTATTTGTTAAAATGACACGAACTTTTAGTCAAGAAGTCCTCGGCCAATCTCAAGCTGTGACTATTCGTAGCTGCAGATAGGCGCGTATATTCTTCAGTTGCCATCTGTGACATTACCGGCGGTCACAGTGTATATAGTTTCGCACATGTACACTCCGACTTCCTAACTGACTCGCCAGCGTGAGGAGAGGAGCGTCGCGTCGCTGTTGCACTTAGCCGCGTTAGTCCAAATGTTCAAATGTTTGTACAGTCTATGGGACTTAACTACGGGGTCATCAGTCCCTAAACTTACAAACTACCTATGAACTAGCTAATACTAAAGACGGCACAAATATCCATGCCCGAAGGGGGATTCGAACCCCCGACCGTAGTGGCCATGCAGACCGTGACTGGAGCGCCTCAGTTCCCTCGGCCACCGCGGCCGGCCCGCGTTAGTTGCAAATTACTCTCAACGGAGAAGGCACAACAAGGTACGCGAAGAATTCGCCGGGGACAGCCACAAAGTGAATCAGCACGGGTTTAGGAAACATCGTTCATGTGAAACTCAGCTTGCCCTTTTCTCACATGACATCTTGCGAGCCATGGACGAAGGGCAACAGGCGGCTTGTGTTTTTCTCGACTTCAAACAGGCGTTCGACGCAGTGCCACACTGCAGACTGCTAACGAAGATACGAGCTTATGGAAAAGGTTCACAGATTTGTGACTGGCTGGAAGACTTCCTAAGTAATAGAACGCAGTACGTTGTTCTCGACGGCGAGTGTTCATCAGAGACGAGTGTATCGTCAGACGTGCACCAGGGGAGTGTGATAGGACCGCTATTATTTTCTATCTATATAAATGATCTGATGGACAGAGTAAGTTGTAATTTGCGGCAGTTTGCTGATGATGCTGTGGTGTATGGGAGGGTGTCGTCTGTAACTGACTGTAGTAGCATACAGGTTGACTTAGACAAAATGTCTAGTTGGTGCGAAGAATGGCAGCTAGCTCTCAATGTAGAAAAATGTAAGGTGATGCACATGAGTAGGAAAAACAATCCTATAATGTTCGAATACAGCATTAGTAGTGAGCTTCTTGATGCTGTCGCGGCGTTCAAATATCTAGGCGTAACATTGCAGAGCGATATGAAATGGAACGAGCATGTAAGGACAGTTGTGAGTAAGGCAGACAGCCGACTTCGGTTTATTGGGAGAATTTTGGGAAGATGTATTTCACCTGTAAAGGAGACCGCGTATAAAACGCTTGTACGACCACGTCTTGAGTATTGCTCAAGTATTTGGGACCCGCAGCAGATCGGTTTGAAGGAAGACAGAGGCGGTTCAGAGGCTAGCAGCTAGATGTGTTACCGGTAGGTTCGACCAATGCGCGAGTGTCACGGAAATGCTCCGGCAACTCAATTGGGGATCGCTGGAAGAAAGACGACGTTCTTTTCGTGAATTTCTGTTAAGTAAATTTAGAGGGCCGGAATTTGAAGATGAGTGTAGTACGATCTTGCTGCCGCCTACTTACATTTCGCGTAATGATCACAAAGACAAGATAAGAGAAATTAGGGCTCGTACGGAGGCATATAGGCATTCTTTTTTTCCTCGTTCAATTGGGGAGTGGAATAGGAAAGGAAATGCATAGTAGTGGTACAGTGTACCCTCCGCCACGCACCTTACTGTGAATTGCGGAGTATGTATGTAGATGTAGATGTAGAAAGTGACTTTCTAGCGGCGTTGGTCCATCCTCCGCCACGCACCTTACGGTGAACTGCGGAGTATGTATGTAGATGTAGAAAGTGACTTTCTAGCGGCGTTGGTCCATCCTGCTGCCGAGGTGATGGCCTTGGCAGAGGCTGGTGCAAGGAAGCACCGGCAGAGGGCATGGAATTTCCCCCAAAAGCTCCCGTTGCCAAAAGATCTGCCACTTGCCGGTACCTGCACGGCGGCATTTGCGTGTTTGCATTTCGCGGGCGAGCATGACACGTGCAACTGCCCGCGCCCGCGAAACAGTGCGTGAATTGTGGCGGTTCCCACGCCGCCAACTTCCGCCCCTGCTCCTACATCTGGGAGTGGCGCAAGAAACGAAAGTCCGGACGTATTGAGAAAAAGAAGTCGGGAACGACGACGCCGGCCGCACCTGCGGCGGACCCCGCCGCTCTCGAAGCGGCAACTCGTCGGATTGCAGATCTCGAACGGGAGTTGCGGCAAGTTCTGGCAACTATCGGTCTCATTCCACCCCCGCATGTCGGGGTGACCTGCAGGACGGACGACACAGCACACGAGGACGCTTCCCTGGGCTCGTCAAAGGGGTGGTGGTGATGGGGGGGGGATTTGTCGTCAGGGGCGGGCGGCGATGATGGAGGTGGACGCGCCACTGCCACGGAACGACGAAGCGACGGCGCCCGTGGGGGCGGCCGCTGCGTATGAGGAGTGCGAGGACGCATTATAGAGGACGAAACGCCACATTTGGAGGAGTCCTGTGAAGTTGGCACCCCTTTTTTTGGAAAATGTACATTTTTTTCAGAGTTCTAGACAGATATACAATAGTTCTGGGGTTCTCTGTACAAAATTTAAATAGTTCTGAAGAATTTCGCCGAAAAAATAGTAAAAATTACCACAAACTTGAGTTTTTTAGTTTTTTTTTAAATAATTATTTGCCTATTAGCGCGAAGATAGTTCTGAATAACTGTCAAAGAGTTCTAGAGGAAATCCTAATAGCATTTTTCTGTGCAGATTATACTTTATGAGATAATTACAATAATGGAGTATCCATTCACATGCTACTGTGGAATTTGCACCAGTTTTTTTTTTTTTTTTTTTTTTTTTTTTTTTTTTTTTTTTTTTAATTTCCTTTTTTCCAGAGTTCTAGGGACATGTGCAATAGTTCTTGTTTACGATAAGCAGTAATCACTGAGACGTAAAAACAACAAATTGAATGTGCAGCGGATAGAATATGTCAAGACCTAAGAAAAATGTATATTTCTCGAATAAGGGGCCCAAATAAGACAGCTTATCAGATATTCAAAATTGTGAATTTTTTTCGGGCAATACATAGAAATATTCACATGAACTCTAGAACTACATTACATGTACACAGAACCACAAAAAACAATGTGTATTTCTCGAAAAAATGGTGCCAATTTACAGTAACGTGAATATGAATTTCACATTACTGCATTTATCTGATAAAGTATAATCTTCACAGAAAAATGTCATTAGGATTTCCTGTAAAACTCTTTGAGAGCTATTTAGAACTGTGATCAGAACTATGTTTGTGCTAATAGGCAAATAATTATTTAAAAAAAACTAAATTTTGTGGTAATATTTTGTATTTTTTCGGCGAAATTTTGCAGAACTATTTAAGTTTTGTACAGAGAACTACAGAACTATTGTATATCTGTCTAGATCTCTGAAAAAATGTACATTTTCCAAAAAAGGAGTGCCAACTTCACAAGACTATTTGGAGGTGTGCAGCAAACATAACGTAAAGCGGGTTTTGCTCCGTCCTCACAAAAATAAGAAACCACGAGCACGAAGACGACGCTCTCCATTAGCCTTTTCTGCCAGAATCGGACATATCCCCACCCCCATACCATCCAGTCCAACTGTCCGAGGCAATTCAGCGCCCTGTCTGACGATTGGTGGGCCGCCAGGGCTACAGCAACTTAAATAAATTCTTCATTTTCACAGAGGAACAATTCAAACACGTGGCACAGGTCGCGCAAGAATATTTAGACCGTCACCGCTCTCACAAATAGAGCAGCCCCATCTATCCGAGCTGCCCCTGTCACTGAGAGGTCATGCCCCATTTTTCTCCACCAGCAAGAGCTACAACGTGCAAGGGCGTACGCCACGTCAGGAAGGGCACTCAGTGGGCCGCACCCCACATATTCCGCGGCCGTACGGAAGCCCCCTAGCCCTCAGAGTTCTGCGGACTTCCCGCCCCTACCTCCAAGGCATTTACAGCAACCGCAAGTCGCTGTACAAGAGCGTTTTACGGGGCCACAAATGCCGCCATTGGCGCCCCAGCTGCGTTCACCCCCTAAGGACGAAAGCTATCAACGGAATGATGTTCCCATAGCAGACAGAGCGGGTGTCAGCTCCGTCATGAGCGGCACGGGGAAAAAACAAACTTCCAGACCCGCCTGGCGTCAGGGATTTTCAGGCGTTAGTCACGAATATTCTATCTCCCAACATCTACCACAGGCCCCTTTACCACCCAACCCGTATCCTCCTCAGTACGGACAACAAGCAGTGCCACCACGTAACAATAGTGAATACATCGTAGAGAAAATTATCTGGTTTATCCTTCACCTCATAGAAGACGCGAAAACAATGCCACCTGGAACTTTACAGATACAGCCTTTTCGCCAACTATTAACGACTCTCCTTACTTCTAACAACAATGGCGGAATTTAAAATATTGCAGTGGAATGCGCGATCTGCGATTGCCAACAAGGGTGTACTTCAACGTGAACTTTGGATGCGGAAGATAGCAGTGGCCGCCATCTCTGAGACATGGTTTCAATCAGATACCATCGTACGCTTCCAAGGATACCACGTTTACCGCCAAGACAGAGATGATGGTCGAGGAGGAGTCGCCCTCTTTATCAATAATATGCTGCATCACACCCCTGTTCTGATTTCTCATTACGATATTGAAAGCTTTCAAGAGATAGAAGTAAACTTCTCATCTCCAATTGGTCGAATAACTATTGTGGCCCTCTACAGCCGACCACGGTCATACATTACCATTGAAGAGTGGCACGCTCTGGTACAACAGTTGGAACCTCCATTTCTGTTCTGCGGGGATTTTAATGCACACAACAGATTGTGGGGGTGTGCATATAACGATAGGCTGGGTGATGGCATTCTTGATATTATCGACGAGTTCAATCTTATCATCCTCAATGATGGATCCCCTACGTTACTTCCATTACCCGGACAGAGACTATCAGCCGTCGATTTGACTTCAGCGTCTGTTTCTTCATTCTTTACATGGTCTGTACTTTCATATCCTATGGGTTCCAACCATTATGCTATTCTGCTCTCTTCACCAACCTCGTCACCGAACACGGTCTGTCGGCCGTCTCGCAAATGGAATGTCAGGAGGGCAGATTGGTCTCGGTATGGTGCCATCATGGATACACAACTTTCGTCGTTCCCCACCGAGTTGTCACCGCAAACAAGGTACGCTCATTATAGGAATTGCATCAACCTAGCAGCATCGCAGTCAATCCCACAGACGAGGGTGGTAACTGGCAGTAGACGTCTGCCGGTTGCCTGGTGGAACCAAGAGTGCTGGCGTCGAGTGGCGCAAAGGAGACTGGCATGTAGCCGTTTTAAACGGGAAACCACATGGGAAAACTACCTCGCCTACAAACGTATAGATGCGACTACCAAACGCTTTCTCAAGACTTGTAAAAAAGAACATTGGCAGAAATTTTGTGAACAGTTATCCCTGCATACTCCTGTCGGAAGGATTTGGTCGAAAGTTAACTCACTCAAACGAAAACCAATGCCTCCCAAGCGGTTACAGACCTGGATAGACGAGTTTGCCAACATTGTAGCACCTCTTACGGCCATGCCAGAACCCACTGATCCCACCACATATATCGCCGTTGAAGATCTTCAAAATGATCTCACCTCACCGTTCTCCCTCGCTGAACTCAACAGTGCGCTGCCGCCCTCGACCGATACGTCGCCCGGGCATGACCAGATACATTACTCCATGATACGCAATTTGTCTGATGATGCAAAACTTATTCTTTTGAATATCTTTAATGACATCTTGAGAGAGGGGTCTGTTCCAACCGACTGGACCACTCAGGTATTGGTTCCTATATTGAAACCTGGAAAAGACCCTGGTCAGGCAACGTCGTATCGCCCCATTGCATTGTCGTCATGTGTGTGCAAGACCTTTGAACGTCTCCTCAAGGTCCGGTTAGAATGGTGGTTAGAGCATCACGATCTGTTCCCACGGACACAATACGGTTTTCGCAAGGGGAAGAGCACTTACGATAATATAACATCTCTTGCTATGGACATCGAAAAAACATTCCTGACAAATGGGTATTTGACGGCTCTTTTTCTTGATTTTTCGAGGGCTTATGACAATGTTTTGATACATAAACTTATAAATAAATTACAACTTTTGCATCTCCCGCTAAAGGTGTTAAGGATTATATACAAATTACTTTGTTGCCGCACTGTTTATATCCGTGACCAGGACAATGTGTTACATGGCCCACAAATCGTTTCCCGTGGCCTCCCGCAAGGTGCGATATTAAGCCCCTTGCTATACGCCTTGTATGTTGCCGAATTAGACTCTATCTTTCATCCTACTGTCAAAGTTCTACAGTACGCGGACGACGTTTGTATATACGCCCACTCGTCGTGCTTTTGGGTGACTAACATATGGCTTACTACTGCATGTGAAAAACTGGCTGAATGGAAGTTAGAACACGGACTCACGCTGTCGCCTGAAAAATCTACTGTGGTGATATTCACGAGGAAACGACAGAATTATTTCTCTCCAGACCTTCAGCTCGGTCCATACAAACTGCCTTTTCGGTCATATGCTAAGTTCCTTGGTGTTTACTTCGACAGCAAACTGACGTGGACGCGCCATGTTGAATACCTCTTGGACAAAGTGGACACTACTGCAAATATCCTGCGTATGCTTGCCAGAGTTTGGTGGGGAGCCGATCCGACGGTACTCCTTACTCTTTATAAGGTCTTGATCCGCTCCGTTTTGGATTATGGCAGTATCGTCTACGCTACTGCAGCGCAATCGACCCTGCGCAAACTTGATGCCCTCCAGTACAGAATGCTTCGTCTTGTTCTCGGAGCTATGAAGTCAACACCCACCAACGCCTTGCTCGTGGAAGCGTCTGAAATGCCGTTAACTATACGTCGACAGATGCTGTCCGATATTTTCCTCCTCAGCCGAGCGTCAATATGTGATAGTGCCTCTCTCAAAACGGTACACCAATTTTGGAACATAACAGAAATGCATCACAGAAGAGGCATGACCCGAGTTCCTTTACTGGTTCGCAGCTACGAGAAATGGAGACATCTCTTCCCACTCATCATACAGGACACCAAACTTCCTTGTTTCCGTTATTCTTATCATCTGTTTTTCAACCCAGTCCCGGTGACTCATTTGCCATCAGACTACACAACGGGGACCAACATCACTCTCGACGTGGAACAGTTTCTTCTCCGCAACTGGCTACAGCATGCTCACATCTATACTGACGGCTCTAAAACTGAAGCAGGGGTGGGATACGCCTTCTTTTGCCCCTCTAACGGCACCTACCAAATGTTTGCGCTTCCGCCTGCGTCATCTATTTACACGGCAGAGTTACTAGCCATCAGGGAGGCCATTTATTACGGCGCACGAACATTTAACTCTATATTGATCCTCACCGACTCTCAAAGCGTGCTGAAAAAATTACAACATCCGACGTTTGACAAACGAACGAATAGATATATATTGGACGTCTTGGAGGCCATAACAAATGCACAGACAGTGGGCATAGACATCCACTTACTTTGGATTAAAGGACATCAAGGTATACCCCATAACGAAACAGTAGACCGCCTTGCCAAGAGAAGTATTACGGAAGGACAACAACGCCCCACGCCGATTCCATATACAGACTTACGAACGACGATTCGGAAAGCTGCCTACCGCACTTGGGACCACGAATGGCACCTCTCTCATGTGTTTAAGGGAGGACACCTGGCAGCTATACAACCAAATGTCTCCTCACGACCGTGGTTTTCATCGATGACGCTTAGTAGACGTCATGCAACGTCTATCATTCGGATGAGACTGGGGCATGGATGTTACCCTGCCCACCTACACCGTTTGAAAATCATCGCTTCTCGGCACTGCGACAAAGATGTAACGGCAGTGGCGGATCTCAACCACATCATACTGGCATGCATCAAGTACACGGCCGCACAAAGTGTATTCTACCGAACGCTGGTCGCGAGGGGTTACCCCCTCCCCACAAGTGTCACTGTCCTCCTTCATGGATTCGACAAGCTTAAGTACACTTTACTGAAGGACTACCTCAAAGTCACTGGCATACAGCTCTAATTTTAGAGCTAGTGTGTTTACCTTGAACATGCACAGCGGGAAACTGCATAAGTGATTTTATATTATATTTTGACTTTTATTTGTCTTTGCACCTCTCATTTGGTCCTATGCTTTCTGCACTTTTATTGTATTACAAATATCTGTCGTACTGTTAAATATGTATTGTTTAATGTCTTTACATGTTATTTTTCTACTTTTATTCTAAGGCTATATGATGTAACATACTTATTAATATTGTGCTGTACATTGTAAGAATCTCAATTCTATTGTAATGTTGTCAATGTAATAACCGCTGGCTGTATGGTCACTGTCACCAAAAGCCATAATAAAGAATTTAAAAAAAAAAAAAATCCGAGCTGCCTTACGGGTCGAGGGCCTTATAAGCTCTAATAAGCACGTCCCGAAAATTAAATTGCAAGGAATAAAAAGTAAAGTGAGCAGTTACAACCTCCTACTTTGTTCCTTCTGGGGTGTAGATCGCTACGAAGTGATAGTACCCCAATCTGTAGTTCCACTAAAAAAAAAAAAAGTCTTACTGACGTGTTTCAAATGTTCAAATGTTTGTAAATCTATCGGACCAAACTGCGTGGTCATCAGTCCGTAGCTTCCAAACTACTTAAACCTAGGTAAACTAACCTAAGGACAACACACACACCCATGCCCCAGGGAGGACTCGAACCTCCACGGCGAGCAACCGCGCGCTCCGCAGCGAGACGCTTTTGACCGCTCGGCTACTCCACCGTGGCCTGATGTGTTTTACGGCCCACTTTAGATTGTAGTTTTATAAGTTTTTGTAAACATTTTGGACAAAAATAATAATCTACATAATTAAAATTAATTAATAAGAGTGTCTGAAACCCTTTAAGGAAAAAAAATAGGTAGTGGTGCGTTTCGAACCACTGACCTTCAGCATCTCAGTCCAACGCACTGCCTACTACGCTACGGATGTTAGAAATTGCGTTCTTTAATTTCGTACTACTGATGGCCGTTGTTAACTGATGCTCATATGGCATTTGTAGGCACTAGATTATCATTTATAGTACGAAGAACGATGTGTGGTTTTTTTTCCATTCTTCAGTGCGCCATTCCTCTGAAATGACAATGTGTAAGTTACAATAAGAAAATCATCAAATCAGCAACGAAAGATGCCGTATGCCAGAGAGAGTTCTGGGCGAGGAATGTCACGTGACTTCTCCGAACAGCTGGTTTTCCTTAATTCGATGGAGAGTAAAGTCAACAAAGTTCTCCAGTGTATTAGACGGTGTCGTCATAGTAAAACCAACCGACGTTTCGGCCACTATTGCAAGTCGCTTTCTTAGGTTTATTGTTCTGCCGAATACCCTGAAGATGGCAGACTTGCAATAATGTCTGAAACGTCGGTTGGTTTTACACTATGACGATGCGGTCTAACACTCTAAAGTATTTTATTGAAAGTGACAAACGCTGAGGAAGCCTACGCTTTTGCAAATATCTCTCAAACGATACGAGATATGAAAAAAAAAAAAAAAAAAAAAAAAAAAAAAAAAAAAAAAAAAAAAAAAAAAAAAAAAAAAAAAAAACATAAGAGAGCAAAGTTTTAGAGAATTTTCTCCTCTAAAAATTAGGTTATCCAATTTTCGTGTCAGATGAATGGTTAATCCGTTATTTTCATTTAAATTTCGAGCTGTCAGAAGACGATCGAAAAGGCCCACTTTTAGTGTTACTACTGTAACCTAAAGTGGGCCAAAACCTCCGGCCGACTTAAATGTAGTCGCCTTATCCTCAATACATAATTAACCTTTCAAGTGTTGGATCGCACCTATTGGAACATGCAAACCCTTCCCCTCCGCGTCTCCCCTCCTTCTACCACTTTCTAACAATCTTTTAGAAATACAAATGTTAAACGCAATAGAGGAACTGACAAATAAAAATATCAGTGAATAATAATTCCCATCCTCGTCAGGCTTGTTTCTTGATGACCAGTACAGGTCAATACTGGCCACAGGGATAATTACTGCAAAATTACTGTTTTAGGAAATTCATACTATCCGGTGCAGGTCGACGTTTGTTCATTTTCAAACATTGTACTACTAGGATTACAGCCATAGTTCACGAGAAACATACGCGCTCATATTTGTTTCTCGGTGCCATTAATTATGACAGTGGAAGCATCAGTATCAGAGAGGTACAGTTCAGATTTCCCGGTAGCCAGGGAGAAGATATGCTGCACGTTGTCAGCCAAGCGAAGCTAAATCAACGCCACCTAAATTAACAAAACCTGTTCGCTGCCAGAAAAGTGTACTAATAAGACAGGAAAACGTTTTCCTCACGCAGCGCTGCACTGAGTTTGGGAATACTTGCAAGTTGTACAGTGTTTTCAGAGTGTTCTTAATGTTGTTTATGTGATTCCCAGCCGGCCGAGGTGGCCGAGGGGATTGAAGCGCTCCAGTCACGGTCTGCACGGCTACTACGGTTGGGGGTTCAAATCCCCCCTCGGGCATTGATATTTGTGCCGTCGTTAGTTGTAAGTAGTTCATACGTAGTTTGTAAGTTTAGGGACTGATGACCCCGTAGTTAAGTCCCATAGACTCTACAAACATTTGAACATTTTTGATTTGTGATTCCCAAACAAATTTTTGTGGGTATAAGACATTTACGAACTTCATAAATTCATATTAAGCATTTTTGTCTCCTGCGAATAAAATTTTGTGTCCACTGAGAATCACATAGAATAACACGAAAAGCATTCTGAAACACCGTGTGAAACGCGCACGTGTTCCCAAACTTAGCACAACGCTCCAGAAGACAAACGGTTTGCTTCTGTTATGACTACTCTTGGCAGGCAGCGCACAAGCCTTGTTAATGTAGGTGGCGTTGGGTAAACCAGACCGAAGCAAACTTGCTGGCCTTCCCGACTGAGTGCTGTTATCTCTCGTTAACGTGTTGTGTGGAGGCCTTGTAACTTTCACAATACATTATAGTCTAGACAACTTTTTCAATCATATTGCAGTTTCCGCAATTTTTTATGTGAACGTTCTGGAACCGGCTTTTTACCGTCTAGTATCGGATATTCTCAGTTCGACGCACCATGTTACATCAGATGCATGATTTCTGTAGTAAGTACAACCATCTTTGTAAATCTAGATCCTTTGCACCTATGGACAGTTACACTACAGATCAGTTAAACCTAGAGGCCGTAAATCCAACTAAATACATAGGAGTAACGATTACGGACAACTGAAGGAAGCTTTGGGTTTAACGTGCCATCGACAGCTTGGTCATTAGAGACGGAGCTAACGATCGGAGTTTTGGGTAAGGATGGTGACGGAAATCGGCCGTGCCCTTTGAAAGGAACCATCCCGGCATTTGCCTGGAGTGATTTAGGAAAATCACGGAAAACCTAAATCTGGATGGCCGGGGGTGGATTTGAACTACCGCCCTCCCGAATACGAGTCCAGTGCATTACCACTGCGCCACCTCGCTCGGTAAGGACAACTGAAACTGCAAAGAACACACAGAAATAATTGTAGGGAAGGCGAACCAAAGATTACGTTTCATTGGCAGATCATTTACTAGATGCAACAGTTCTACTAAGGAAACTGCTTACACTACACTTGTGCGTCTTATTTTGGAGCGGCCGCGGCGGAATAGCCGTGCGCACTGAGGCGCCGTGCTGCAGTGCGCGCGGACGTTCGCCGTCGGAGTTTCGAGTCCTCCCTCGGACATGGGTGTATGTATTGGCCTTAGGTTAGTTTGCCTTAGTTTAAGTAGCCTGTAAGCTAGGGACTAATAACCAAGCAGTTGAGTCCCATAGATATCTGAACATTTGAACATTTTTATTTTGGAGTATTGCTGCGCATTGTGGGATCCACACCAGGTGGGACTGACGGACGATTTAAATAAAATTCAGAGAAGTTCAGCTCGTTTCGTATTATCCCGATATAGGGGAGATAGTGTCACGAATATGATGCACGACTTGTGGTGGAAATCATTAAAAGAAAGGCGTTATTTGTTGCGGCGAGATCTATTTGCCAAATTTCTTTCATCAACTTTTCCTTCAGAACGCGAACATGTATTGTTAGCACTCACCTACATAGGGAGACATGACCATCATAATAAAATAGGAGAAATGAGATCGAAAACAGGAAGATTTGTGTGTTCCCTTTTCCCGCGAACTATTAGAAAGTGGAACTATAGAGAAATATCATAAAAGTGGTTCGATGAACGTTCACCTATGAATTTCACTGATCTTTGCAGAGTATCCACGTGGATATAGATGTAGACTTGAGGGTGTCAACTTTACTGCAACGCCAACTAAAGTATAATTAACGTAACTTTAGTGTAACATGCCGTAACATCGTCGATGTTTCGCTATCAACACGTGGTTTCGTTTTACACAATTTACGTTACGAGACTCTTGCCGTTTTATCTTAAGACACCGCCTGAACGCATGAAAGGGTTTCTAATTCTGGATTTGAGCTTTGTTTCGTGACCGTTACATAGGATAATACGGGAAGAAGCGGTCATACGGGAGAGATATTCAACGCCTGCAATTCTTCCCCAATCCGTTGTATCGCACTGCCGGTCAGTTGGTAGTGAGTGCGTAGCGCCAGATATGGTTGCTCTTGCGCCTGAGACCTTACAATAACAAAAAGTAAGAAATTTCATGATTTAAGTTTTAAGTGTAGCTTGATATTATATGGTATGTCATAACTTTTCGCTTTAAACATAATGTAGGTTTTGAAGACATATGAAATTTGACTAGGTCTAACTGCATACTAGTACGTTGTTTGAGTTTGGATCCACCATGTTTGTGTGCTGTGGTGATCTCTCCAGGCCGATAAACAAAATCCCCTGAAAGACGAGCAACTTCACTTCTACCAGAACATACGACTAGACCAGATAATATCTGGCATGTGATTTCAAATGAAAAAAATCAAAACTCCTACCGAAATTCTTAATAATGTTTCAGCTTTGCCAGTTACACCAGAAACTCAAACAATGAAACGTATAAAAATTAAAGCTACAAACATAATGTAAACAGAAAATATAAAAATGTTGAAACGTTATGAAATAAAAAAAATATTTAAAAAAAGCAATTTGCGATAAAAAAAGTGGAAAATGTTCGGATTTGGAAGGTTAAAGAATCCTTTAACAGTTCAGACTCGTAAGGTGAATTCCAGTACAAAGACGACTAAATGATAGTCTTCGTAACTGGATGTGGGGACTAATACTTGAAAATAAATAAAACTTGTAATTGAATTGAGTGTATCGGGTGTAAGCGTTGCTTGCACGAATCCTTCACATTGAATGTGGATGTGAGGCATCGATGTGGCGATGTCATTATACTGTGAAACATCCTATTTATAAATTAAGCGTAGCCATAAAGTAAACTAAATGAGTAACTGAGGTCGAACAGATGTGCATTAATAGTATGTTACAACGATTAATAAAATTTTTAAAAAGTTCAGAATTGCACAGTTCTTTTACAAATGTGGTTTACATTAAGCTATAATTTAACCACGGTAATATCTTTGTAAAATAGTTTTATATGAAGAGATTCAATAAAACATGCCGCGGTGGAATGGCCAAACGCTCTAAGGCGCCTTGCTGCGGAGAACGCGGTTGCTCCTTGTCCAAGGTTCGTGTGCTCCATCGGGGATGGGAGTGTTTGTGTATTAGGCTTCTAATATTGGATTTTGAAAAAGATCATGGACATCTATCCCCGATATACCAATTAGTAATTTCTCTTCGTTATGTCTAAAGTTTTGTTCGTTCATTTGGCTGCTACCACACTTAATGAAACCTGCAATCAAACCACATACGCAAACATATACTTGACTTATTCATCTGTGCAGCCAGATTGTCCGTAGTTGTTTTAAAATGATTGATTTCATTTCAGTTGTGTCAGAGGCATGAGAGTCACATATACAAACAAGTAAGCAAATGGTAAGCCTTTCGTTCTGTCTAAAGTTATGTTCGTTCATTTGGCTGCTACCACACTTAATGAAACCTGCAATCAAACCACATACGCAAACATATACTTGACTTATTCATCCGTGCAGCCAACTTGTCCGTAGTTGTTTTAAAATGATTGATTTCATTTCAGTTGTGTCAGAGGCATGAGAGTCACATATACAAACAAGTAAGCAAATGGTAAGCCTTTCGTTCTGTCTAAAGTTATGTTCGTTCATTTGGCTGCTACCACACTTAATGAAACCTGCAATCAAACCACATACGCAAACATATACTTGACTTATTCATCCGTGCAGCCAGATTGTCCGTAGTTGTTTTAAAATGATTGATTTCATTTCAGTTGTGTCAGAGGCATGAGACTCACATATACAAACAAGTAAGGAAATGGTAAGCCTTTCGTTCTGTCTAAAGTTATGTTCGTTCATTTGGCTGCTACCACACTTAATGAAACCTGCAATCAAACCACATACGCAAACATATACTTGACTTATTCATCTGTGCAGCCAGATTGTCCGTAGTTGTTTTAAAATGATTGATTTCATTTCAGTTGTGTCAGAGGCATGAGAGTCACATATACAAACAAGTAAGCAAATGGTAAGCCTTTCGTTCTGTCTAAAGTTATGTTCGTTCATTTGGCTGCTACCACACTTAATGAAACCTGCAATCAAACCACATACGCAAACATATACTTGACTTATTCATCCGTGCAGCCAGATTGTCCGTAGTTGTTTTAAAATGATTGATTTCATTTCAGTTGTGTCAGAGGCATGAGAGTCACATATACAAACAAGTAAGGAAATGGTAAGCCTTTCGTTCTGTCTAAAGTTTTGTTCTTTCATTTGGCTGCTACCACACTTAATGAAACCTGCAATCAAACCACATACGCAAACATATACTTGACTTATTCATCCGTGCAGCCAGATTGTCCGTAGTTGTTTTAAAATGATTGATTTCATTTCAGTTGTGTCAGAGGCATGAGAGTCACATATACAAACAAGTAAGCAAATGGTAAGCCTTTCGTTCTGTCTAAAGTTATGTTCGTTCATTTGGCTGCTACCACACTTAATGAAACCTGCAATCAAACCACATACGCAAACATATACTTGACTTATTCATCTGTGCAGCCAGATTGTTCGTAGTTGTTTTAAAATGATTGATTTCATTTCAGTTGTGTCAGAGGCATGAGAGTCACATATACAAACAAGTAAGCAAATGGTAAGCCTTTCGTTCTGTCTAAAGTTATGTTCGTTCATTTGGCTGCTACCACACTTAATGAAACCTGCAATCAAACCACATACGCAAACATATACTTGACTTATTCATCCGTGCAGCCAGATTGTCCGTAGTTGTTTTAAAATGATTGATTTCATTTCAGTTGTGTCAGAGGCATGAGAGTCACATATACAAACAAGTAAGCAAATGGTAAGCCTTTCGTTCTGTCTAAAGTTATGTTCGTTCATTTGGCTGCTACCACACTTAATGAAACCTGCAATCAAACCACATACGCAAACATATACTTGACTTATTCATCCGTGCAGCCAGATTGTCCGTAGTTGTTTTAAAATGATTGATTTCATTTCAGTTGTGTCAGAGGCATGAGAGTCACATATACAAACAAGTAAGGAAATGGTAAGCCTTTCGTTCTGTCTAAAGTTTTGTTCGTTCATTTGGCTGCTACCACACTTAATGAAACCTGCAATCAAACCACATACGCAAACATATACTTGACTTATTCATCCGTGCAGCCAGATTGTCCGTAGTTGTTTTAAAATGATTGATTTCATTTCAGTTGTGTCAGAGGCATGAGAGTCACATATACAAACAAGTAAGGAAATGGTAAGCCTTTACGATCTGCGTTAAGTTCACTTAAAATTTACGGGTTGACGTACCGTAGTCCATAAGTGTAACTTCTTTTAGACCATGGCGGTGTTGACGTACTGGAAGAGTTCTTTCGTGCAGCCAGATTGTCCGTAGTTGTTTTAAAATGATTGATTTCATTTCAGTTGTGTCAGAGGCATGAGAGTCACATATACAAACAAGTAAGGAAATGGTAAGCCTTTCGTTCTGTCTAAAGTTATGTTCGTTCATTTGGCTGCTACCACACTTAATGAAACCTGCAATCAAACCACATACGCAAACATATACTTGACTTATTCATCCGTGCAGCCAGATTGTCCGTAGTTGTTTTAAAATGATTGATTTCATTTCAGTTGTGTCAGAGGCATGAGAGTCACATATACAAACAAGTAAGGAAATGGTAAGCCTTTCGTTCTGTCTAAAGTTTTGTTCGTTCATTTGGCTGCTACCACACTTAATGAAACCTGCAATCAAACCACATACGCAAACATATACTTGACTTATTCATCCGTGCAGCCAGATTGTCCGTAGTTGTTTTAAAATGATTGATTTCATTTCAGTTGTGTCAGAGGCATGAGAGTCACATATACAAACAAGTAAGGAAATGGGAAGCCTTTACGATCTGCGTTAAGTTCACTTAAAATTTACGGGCTGACGTACCGTAGTCCATAAGTGTAACTTCTTTTAGACCATGGCGGTGTTGACGTACTGGAAGAGTTCTTTCGTGCAGCCAGATTGTCCGTAGTTGTTTTAAAATGATTGATTTCATTTCAGTTGTGTCAGAGGCATGAGAGTCACATATACAAACAAGTAAGGAAATGGTAAGCCTTTCGTTCTGTCTAAAGTTTTGTTCGTTCATTTGGCTGCTACCACACTTAATGAAACCTGCAATCAAACCACATACGCAAACATATACTTGACTTATTCATCCGTGCAGCCAGATTGTCCGTAGTTGTTTTAAAATGATTGATTTCATTTCAGTTGTGTCAGAGGCATGAGAGTCACATATACAAACAAGTAAGCAAATGGTAAGCCTTTCGTTCTGTCTAAAGTTATGTTCGTTCATTTGGCTGCTACCACACTTAATGAAACCTGCAATCAAACCACATACGCAAACATATACTTGACTTATTCATCCGTGCAGCCAGATTGTCCGTAGTTGTTTTAAAATGATTGATTTCATTTCAGTTGTGTCAGAGGCATGAGAGTCACATATACAAACAAGTAAGGAAATGGTAAGCCTTTCGTTCTGTCTAAAGTTTTGTTCGTTCATTTGGCTGCTACCACACTTAATGAAACCTGCAATCAAACCACATACGCAAACATATACTTGACTTATTCATCCGTGCAGCCAGATTGTCCGTAGTTGTTTTAAAATGATTGATTTCATTTCAGTTGTGTCAGAGGCATGAGAGTCACATATACAAACAAGTAAGGAAATGGTAAGCCTTTACGATCTGCGTTAAGTTCACTTAAAATTTATGGGCTGACGTACCGTAGTCCATAAGTGTAACTTCTTTTAGACCATGGCGGTGTTGACGTACTGGAAGAGTTCTTTCGTGCAGCCAGATTGTCCGTAGTTGTTTTAAAATGATTGATTTCATTTCAGTTGTGTCAGAGGCATGAGAGTCACATATACAAACAAGTAAGCAAATGGTAAGCCTTTCGTTCTGTCTAAAGTTATGTTCGTTCATTTGGCTGCTACCACACTTAATGAAACCTGCAATCAAACCACATACGCAAACATATACTTGACTTATTCATCCGTGCAGCCAGATTGTCCGTAGTTGTTTTAAAATGATTGATTTCATTTCAGTTGTGTCAGAGGCATGAGAGTCACATATACAAACAAGTAAGGAAATGGTAAGCCTTTCGTTCTGTCTAAAGTTTTGTTCGTTCATTTGGCTGCTACCACACTTAATGAAACCTGCAATCAAACCACATACGCAAACATATACTTGACTTATTCATCCGTGCAGCCAGATTGTCCGTAGTTGTTTTAAAATGTTTGATTTCATTTCAGTTGTGTCAGAGGCATGAGAGTCACATATACAAACAAGTAAGGAAATGGTAAGCCTTTACGATCTGCGTTAAGTTCACTTAAAATTTACGGGTTGACGTACCGTAGTCCATAAGTGTAACTTCTTTTAGACCATGGCGGTGTTGACGTACTGGAAGAGTTCTTTCGTGCAGCCAGATTGTCCGTAGTTGTTTTAAAATGATTGATTTCATTTCAGTTGTGTCAGAGGCATGAGAGTCACATATACAAACAAGTAAGGAAATGGTAAGCCTTTCGTTCTGTCTAAAGTTTTGTTCGTTCATTTGGCTGCTACCACACTTAATGAAACCTGCAATCAAACCACATACGTAAACATATACTTGACTTATTCATCCGTGCAGCCAGATTGTCCGTAGTTGTTTTAAAATGATTGATTTCATTTCAGTTGTGTCAGAGGCATGAGAGTCACATATACAAACAAGTAAGCAAATGGTAAGCCTTTCGTTCTGTCTAAAGTTATGTTCGTTCATTTGGCTGCTACCACACTTAATGAAACCTGCAATCAAACCACATACGCAAACATATACTTGACTTATTCATCCGTGCAGCCAGATTGTCCGTAGTTGTTTTAAAATGATTGATTTCATTTCAGTTGTGTCAGAGGCATGAGAGTCACATATACAAACAAGTAAGGAAATGGTAAGCCTTTCGTTCTGTCTAAAGTTTTGTTCGTTCATTTGGCTGCTACCACACTTAATGAAACCTGCAATCAAACCACATACGCAAACATATACTTGACTTATTCATCCGTGCAGCCAGATTGTCCGTAGTTGTTTTAAAATGTTTGATTTCATTTCAGTTGTGTCAGAGGCATGAGAGTCACATATACAAACAAGTAAGGAAATGGTAAGCCTTTACGATCTGCGTTAAGTTCACTTAAAATTTACGGGTTGACGTACCGTAGTCCATAAGTGTAACTTCTTTTAGACCATGGCGGTGTTGACGTACTGGAAGAGTTCTTTCGTGCAGCCAGATTGTCCGTAGTTGTTTTAAAATGATTGATTTCATTTCAGTTGTGTCAGAGGCATGAGAGTCACATATACAAACAAGTAAGCAAATGGTAAGCCTTTCGTTCTGTCTAAAGTTATGTTCGTTCATTTGGCTGCTACCACACTTAATGAAACCTGCAATCAAACCACATACGCAAACATATACTTGACTTATTCATCCGTGCAGCCAGATTGTCCGTAGTTGTTTTAAAATGATTGATTTCATTTCAGTTGTGTCAGAGGCATGAGAGTCACATATACAAACAAGTAAGGAAATGGTAAGCCTTTACGAACTGCGTTAAGTTCACTTAAAATTTACGGGCTGACGTACCGTAGTCCATAAGTGTAACTTCTATTAGACCATGGCGGTGTTGACGTACTGGAAGAGTTCTTTCGTGCGGTTGGTTTTGCATAAGCAAGTACCGTATATCTCGGAGAACATCCAGAGCGTTTCGGAGTTGGACCAAAGAAGAATTGTTGTATTTAAGAATTTCGGATTATTTGTATCGGAAATCGGTCATTGCGTCGAACGTAACGAAGCAACTACAAATCGGAGATGAAATCGCATGGCGC
Organism: Locusta migratoria; assembly: GCA_026315105.1. Lineage (NCBI taxonomy): Eukaryota > Metazoa > Arthropoda > Insecta > Orthoptera > Acrididae > Locusta > Locusta migratoria. Next base: position 188,657,087 of record CM048745.1, read on the forward strand.
AGGAGGGAACGAAGGACCAACGGGAGCGGTTGCACCTCCATTGCTGCATCACTCCACGAGATGACAGGCATATTGTGCGATTGACAGTAATGGATCGCTCTGTCACATCTCGAACTGTATCATAACATCCAGTCTGTTGTGCAACCAGCAGTGTAGCAACTGATGACTTTTGCAGCGGGGAGGACAAAACGCGAAGTGCTCATTGCTGCCGTGGCCGAGGGTACTGAGGCGCTCCAGTCACGGTCTGCACGGCCACTACGGTTGGGGGTTCGAATGCTCCCTCGGGCATGGATATTTGTGCTGTCCTTAGGATTAGCTAGTTCATAAGTAGTTTGTAAGTTTAGGGACTGATGACTCCGTAGTTAGCTCCCATGAGCTATACAAACATTTGAACATTTGAGCTCATTGCTGCCTTTGCTTATTCACCACCACATGAATTTTTGCCAGCAACGGTTGAATGAAATATTGTTTTTAATCGACAAATGGCGATTCTGCTTGCACTATGATAGCCGGATTGGTCTCGAGACACCATGATGGGTCTCTGTTGAAATGGTGCCTTGTGCACAGGTTTTTCTGGTTTGGATAATAGTGGATTCCACTCCTGAAATCCACGTAGTACGCCCTTGACACTAAGCTAACCAGACAGCGCTATATCTCTGAAGTGGACGACCTCTTTCTGTTCCCATGTTATCGGAAAATCTCGACAATCACAGCGCAACAAACAAATCGCGATCACCCGCAGCACGTAATGTTCGAAACATCCTCGTTGCCCATTTAATTATATGGCTGCCTTGGTACTCCTTTTCTTCCTGTCTATATGGAAAATCTCTGGTCGATAAACTGGCCCGGGATAAAAAATGTTCAAATGTTTGTAGAACTTATGGGACTTAACTACGGGGTCATCAGTCCCTAAGCTAACAAACTACTTATTAACTAGCTAAGACTAAGGACGGCACAAATATCCATGCCCGAGGGTGGATTCGAACCCCCGACCGTATTGGCCGTGCAGACTGTGACTGGAGCGCCTCAGTCCCCTCGGCCACCGCGGCCGACTGGCCCGGGATAAACCACGAGGTCAACTATGGCAACACGTGGAAGCATAGTAGACAGCTACAAGCAGATTTAGTGTCTATGCGAGTAGCATTGAGGTCAACACTCAATACTGATTTCATCATTTTCTTCACGTCACATGGGATATACTTATTAATCATGTGTACTTAGTACAACGCATTATCTCCGGAATGAATTTCACTGTCATATACCCGATCCTTTCTGGTGTTGCGTTTTGGATGTCTAGCAGTGTACTTTCCAGTGATAAATTTACAAGTCACACTTGACACATGTGGATGCGAAGCTGCTCCATACAGCTAATTAAAGCATGATTAAAAAAGTGCCGATCACTTGACAGGTGGTAGTACTTGTGGTGTCGCACAAGTCCAAAGTGCGAGCCACCTACTTTCGCCGCGCGCCGCCATGCACGCACGGCGCGGCGTTCTTACGACGTCAGCCACGAGCGCCCTCTGCTAAAACTCCGCTCGTGGCCACCACTGAACGACATTGTTCACTTGGGACTGAGATAGGAACCAGTTAACACTTCGGAATCAGATAGGCACCAGTGAAGACTTGGCTATCGGATAGGCACTAGGCAGGCCTCTAGCTCAACTATGTATCAGCACTCAGCAGTACTGAAATATGTAAAAGTTAAGTATTACTAAGTCTCTATGAAATACATATGCCGTTCTAATTTAGTGTTTATAGTTTCTGCTGTCCCACTGGCTGGCCACCTCCTACCTGCACAAGCGTGCATCCTTCATTCCTGTGTCGGTCTTTCTACTCGTCCACCGACACCTACGACGGAAACGAGACACAAAAGCGGCGACGAGGCTGGGACACAAAAGTACTCATCTCTGAAAGAAAAGTAGGACGAATAAACATCGGTTCGGAAACTAATTGCTTCTGAGATCGACACGTGTTCGTGTGCATTAGGTTGTTCTAATACTTGCTGGCACCTAATGAAGACGTGGCGCTGTACTGTCTGCACATCATTGTTTGAAGGTGTGTGGATCTTTCAAGCGTTCCCATAACCAAAGGAGTACGGGATTGAGGTCTGGCGACGAACACGCCTGCTGCAAAGGAACAGCCGAGCACATTGAGGCGCGAGGCCGTTGACCGTAGGAGGTTCGAATCCTCCATCGAGAATGGATGTTTGTGTTGTCTTTGGTATAATTTAGTTTATAAGTAGGTTGTATTTTTAGGGACTGATGACCCCGCAGTTACGTCCATAAGCTTAAGAAACATTTGAACTAACACGCCAAGCTCTGGGGTCTCCCAGACCAATCCAATGGCCCAGAATTGTCTGCTTCATATGTTCGCGCATATTGTCATGATTGTATGCTGCTGCACCATGATGCATAAAGAACCCCTGTAATCAATTAACTGATGTTCTTTCGCATTTTGCGACTACTCCCGACTTGTAGATGCTCTTATTAAGCTATTGCATCATTTTCTGATAAATGGAAAATTTATACCGCACCGCAGGTCTCTCGCTTTTCGCGAGCGGTTGCCTTAATCTGTCGGCCACCAAAGCACGTTCCCCGGCTTGATACAAACTTCCATTTGTCATTGTTTTATACTTCACCTTGTGTTCGCACACATGTAGTGTGATACCCGCGATGGAGAGAAACACATTTAAACCCTCTTCGGCCTGTCTTGTCTGTTATATTTATTGTGAAAGTCTATGGGAACAGACACTGATGAAGCCCTCCAATTGTATCTATTAAATAAACTGACGTTTATTCGCACTTTGTGGCTACTTCCGATTTTCAGATTATTTAATACATCTAGTACGTATAATTCGAACAGACGTTTCATAATAAACACCTCGTTGTTGATATGGCACATCCTCCAGCAAGGTAGGCAAAACATAAATGAGAAAGTCCAAACAACGCGCCCGTTTTCACTTTCAAACAGAGCGTCTTATTTTACCCCGAATAGGAGAGGGACACAATGCCAAGAATGGACTCCACTTGAAATGACTACTATTGAAGCGAGCTTATTAAAAAAATGCGTCTCCAGAACTGTTTATTTGGCTTATGATTCTATGAGTTCTAGTACCTCTCAAACCTTTAGACATTTTTAACGTCCTGTATACTACTGGCTGAGGTAATGTACACCAAATCAATTAGGGGATCAGTTGAGATTTCTAGGGTCTTAAGTATTGTCATCGATAGAATTAACAATGACTCGACGTCTTTCTGTCGGTTTTACAGAGTGGATACAACATTACGACGACTGAGATAGTGGTAGTAACAGAAAGTTGCTGCATAGGGGGCTGACCTTGTGTTTATTCCACCAGACACAAGCAGTTGGGTTCAGATAGTGTAGTGAGCCGGTTCTGCAATGCAGCAACAACGTGACTTACCCTAAGCTATGGCGTGTCATAGTAAGGTGTTTGCTGTTATTGGAGTGTCCCGAAGTGTAATTTCCAGGACGTAGACGCGATCTCAGACGATAGGAACCGTTGAATGACGTCGAGGCCAAGGTCGCCCGCGGGTAACATCAGCAAGAGATGACGTTAGCTCTGGTTAATAGCCCGTCACACAGGAGGCTGAATGCAACTCAGCTACAACCCACCCTCCAGATAGCAACAGGAAGCGTAATATCATAAGAAAGTCCGAAATCGCCTTTTCGAATGTGGCCTCTAAGTACGGAGGCCAAATAAAACCAAGACACCATTTAGCTTGCAGAACCACGGCGGAGGAACATCTGGATCGGAGTCGTAAAGAATGGCGCCATGTTCTGTTCACAGATGGGTCAAGACATTACTTTTAGACAGACAATCGTCGTTCCCTCATCTGAAGAGAATGTGGAACTTGTAAAAATCCTGCTTAAGTGCTGAAAACATAACCAAATCATGATGTTGAACGAATTACCTGGGAAGGAGTCAGAATTGGCGGACATAAGACCTATGTCGTTCAGAATGGAACTTTGACTTATCACAGGTTCAGAGAGGAGATCCTTCGAACTATATTTGTGCCCCACACTGGTGCCCCGAGTTAGTTTCCTTGTCGTGGACGATGATGCTCGTCCTTACAGAGTTGCAGCGGTGGACAACATACTTGCAGCTGACGGAACTGATGGAATTGAGTGGCGATCTTGTTCAACGCACCTGAAACGTGATAAAAAATTGGCAGACGCATTGCCACAAGCGCCTCCCACAACTGTTACAGAGCTGGATATTGCACTCAAGGAAAAATGGACAAATATCCCTCAAGAGATGACTGATAACCTCATATGATCCATGCCACTCAGGAGTGCAACATACTAGCCGCTCGAGGTGATCACACACCTTATTAGACGGCCTTGAGAATCATGTTTCACTATTAAGGCAGCCCCATGTTACTTAGGTCTAAGTAAACCAAAGTAAACAACTGAAACAGCAAAATATCACACACAAATTACATTTGTAAGCAATGTCTGAATAAAATACGTTACCCCTCACTGTATGTGATATCTTACCTGATCCGCTGTTTTGGTCAGTGTGTAATGTACTCAAGTACCAAGCAATAATGTCTTTTTTTCCATCACAAGACTCATCTAGATCAAGGAAAAAATCGAAATACTCTTGCATAACCTTAAATGAAAATGGGGTATCTGTTCGCCAAGGTATCACCTGCCTACTCCGCTGTAGCTTTATACCTGAAATGAAATGGAAACTAAATCCCGTATCAGTCTGATGGGTCAAAGTAAATGGTAGTATCATAACGCGTATACAGACCGTTTATTAAAGACAACTCACAAACCTCAAACAAATTTAGACACAACAAAACGACTATCGTGAGTCCAGTCCGTAAAAGTGCAGTAGTTTTCCGTAGTATAATCGAGAGTGATAATTGCTATGAAGAGGTGATAACTACGTTCACAGTCTTACAATCAGCAAGGACATAGTGAACAAAGGAGAAATTGCACTGAGTGAGTACATGAGTCACACATATCTCTGTTAAAACCTGTTCTCTGACAGAGGCACCAGGCTTTTCAGATAACAGCTCAGTGTCGTTTATAATCAGCGTACCACGTTCTAAACAGGACAGCTAATGACACACTGGAAGTAATGCCTCAACTCAGGTGGCCTGTTACACCTAGCAATATACTATGACTCGCAACTTCCCTATCGGTGCTTTCATGCACTAGCCTCTTGCCCTTCGGCGCCACTGCAACTTTACTGAGTCGCTTATAGCCGCCCCCCCCCCCCCCTCCCCCCTGCCAAAAGTGCCTTGTGAATACTTTCTTTCTCTGTTACCTTTAAGAAATGAGCGGCTCGGAGGGAACACAGCGGTAAGCGCCATCGCTGTTTATTTTGCTGTAGTCGTGAACCATGGGGTACACAATGCAATTCTCTAAAGCAGTTATAATTTACTGACCAAATATCGGGGCGAAGGTTAAAGGTAACCACCAGTGTTTGACTGTTGCGGAAATATAATGGCAAGGGATGGAGAAAATGGCAGGTAGTAAAAAGTATTTGAGCTCTTCTCCGAGATTATGGGGAAATAGACATGTCAGAAGACGACAAATATATCGCCAACGATTCTAATATCTCTTACAAGGGTCCATAACACAATTATAACGGATCAGATTCTTGAGAGGTATGTTAATTTGTAAATATTTTGTATTTAGTAGGTTTCACTAACACAATGGTAAGTGCATGTACATACCATTATATTACGGAAGGGCGTTACTTTGATGGAAACGACATAAAAAGAAAGACTGTCATCGCGTTATCTGAATACTGCTGCGGCCAAAAGAGGAACTTGTTGACGGTTCTTTTTTGGAAGTTTCTAATATCAACTTGAAAATTCAGTATTTTCGTGTGCCACTTCCCCGTGAGCGGGCAAACCATACCCCCATCCGATAGAGATTTTGCGACGGTTAAACGTATACGCTCGCCGTAAAGTACAAGACGTACACAGTCCAGATCAACGGTTCCACATAATCCAGAAGTTGACTAACATATATACAGGGTGTTTCACTAAGCGTGTTTGCCTCTGTAACTTAAAAAATAATAGGTGACGGGAAATTTTAATGCGGTAGGTCAACACAAGAAATGTTACACTTTCTGCGGAGCTATGAACATAGTTTATTGTATCATTTTCCAAAGAGGTACAGCACAAAGATATAATTTTTTAAATGGAACAATAGTTTTTTCTATCGTGCATTGGATTCGTTGAAACCAGCTGCGTCCAAATCAATTTAAACTACATTCCTATAACTGTTAGTTTGGGAGCTACAACCCTTCAAAGTTTAGGGGGCGGAGGCTACGGCAGCGTAGCTAACTGGCTGGTGGTCATGAGACAGTGGGACGTGACCCAGGGGATAGCCTTCGGTCAGTCAGATACGCTATCACAGCTTCCACCCCCGGAACTTTGAAGGGTTGTAACTCCCAAACTAACAGTGATAGGAATGTAGTTTAATTTTATTTGGACGCAGCTCGTCTGGTCTAATCCAATACACAATAGAAAAAAAACTACTGTTCCATTTAAAAAATTATAACTTTGGGGTGTAACTCTTTGGAAAATGATACAATAAACTATGTTCATAGCTCCGCAGAAAGTGTAACATTTCTTGTGTTGACCTACCGCATTAAAATTTCTCGTCACCTATTATTTTATAAGTTACAGAGGCAAACACACTTAGTGAAACACTCTGTATAATATGAGAAGAGTGCATTTCTTTCAAATAGGTCACTCGGTACAATCATTTGCCTTCAGAAAGTTGATGGTGGAGATGTCAACCTAAGGAATGAATATAGGTGGTAGTTGACCTCAGAATATATGTCATCTTTATTGATATACATTATTTCATGACATCTGGCTCGAAATACGTTTTCGAAAACGTGAAGGTCAGATCTTTGAGTTAAATACAATGAGTAAAGGCTTATTAAACAGAAAGTTGTAGACGACCTGTCATTCCTAGATTACACACCTCCTGTCCATCATGGATTTTTCCTGAAACTGAACCCAATAGTTTTATACGAAAACACATCAATGATGAGAGTGTTGATATGCTAAGTGTTAAGCTAAAATGTCGAACAGTTACTGTAAATATTCATGTGTAATATTGAATTACTATTTATTGTTAATGAGATATTGTTGCTGATGCGTAATCGAATCTCCACTACCATAATGTAATATTTTTGTGTATTTCATTTGTTTTAGTCAGTTCCCTTTTTATGTCTGTATAGAAGAATATGGATGTTAAGCACTATAGAATAAAAGAAATGTTCGGATTTGTAGATCAATTAAAAGTTTAGATCCACCGTATCTCGAAACGATTTTGGCGCTTACCATTTTGTGCTCCCGAGCCACTCAAATCAAAGCGTAGACTCTGTTAGAAAGTATATATTGTCGGCCCGTACGACAGAGCCTTTGACTAGATATTGCTATATACTCTGTAAGATTACTGCCCAATATAAATACTGGTAATTAATAGCATTTGATAATTAAACAGTATGAAGTTCACTGCAAACATTGACCATGCCAATGCACTAAATGTTACACAATTTTAATCTTATTAATTATGGTAGCAATGTATGTACGCAGTTGGGTGACAAAATTTATAGTTAGGCCAAAGGTAGAAATTCTCCACGTTGAGATTTGCTGTGTGCTTGTAGCTGACGGGAGGTCAGCGAGCAGGCCGACGTTGGTGGCTTGTTCCAGCTTAGGATTTTCCAGGTTCGTTTCCGGTGAGGGGAGAGAGGGGAAAATGGCAAGTGCCAGGTGCAGTGCAGTGCACAGCGTGAAATAAAATATTCTAATACTACTGGCATTTGAAGTAATACGTTGCAGTTAGGAACCTTTAAGGCCCTCATTACAAAATAGCCTGTTGACAAATAAACAATACATTAGCTGATATAGTCACATCTGACGTAATATGTTCATTGACAATGAAAAATAATAAATTACCAATGAATACAAGACAGTTAAACAACTGGCATGGCAATGTTTGTTTATAAAAATAATATATTAACTATTTCTCATTTTATTTTCAATTAATCTTGTGTATTTTACCTTGAAATATTCAGTTAAATCACTTATCTGTGATATAAGAAATTGCACGATTATAATAAATAGTACAAAGGATGTTGATACTAATATAAAAACGTAAGAAAATATTTGTTTAATGTTTAGTGTAATTATTTTGATTTTAAGTAAAGTTTTAAAAATGTATTGACTGAGCGCTGTACGTTGGCAAATCGGTTAGAACAGCTCACATGGGGAAGTTGATGACGTAGGGGGAAAAACCCCCGGCAGTTGAGCTTTCGGCGCGCACGCGCGCGAGGGCAGGAAGTAAGGAGTCGGGAGCACGTGGGGTAACTGGCCGGGCGGCGCCGCTCGGCATCGGTCGGCATGTTGGTCTCCAGGTGGAGACTATAGATTTGTGTGTGGCAATCGCCACGTGTGGTTGCTTGTCGTAGACTGCACCAAGTTGAATCGAGTGCTACTGTGTGTTTGTGAATATTTAGCCGGTGGAACAAGGTGAGCATCGTTTTGAATTAAAGTGACAGTGATTTGTTAATGTAACATGTGTCGTCACATAGGCACGGACATAAACGGTGTTTGAGACAGTCACATGGTGTGAAAACAATTTGCGACAAATATTCATTTTTGTCTGGGGGCTCACGAGCTATAACTTTATTTGATAAATGTGTCGACGTACAGATGTATCAGCCACAGGGTTCTAATATTGTGAAATAAACAACATAAAGTGAACTTTCACGTGTTTTCAAAAATAGTTGTTAGTACACCCTTTTCTCTCATGAACTTGATTTTATTATAAATTTGTTTTGTTAATCATATGCAGGGAAGGAAAGCTGTGAACGTGTGATGTCATCCCCTAAAAAACGAGTCAAACAGTCGCAATCACGGTTCCAGTGTTTTTGCATTTTTAGGAATTCGGTTCGCAGCTGGTGGTTGTGAGTTTTAAAAATTAAACTTTATCTATTTTAAACTCTCACCCCAATCTTTACTCTCACAACTCTTCTTCATTGGTCACGATTACCGTGTGATTACAGAGTATGTATTACGTACTAATGAAGTAACTAGGTTATACGCTGAGGGAAAGAAAATCATTGGATAGCGACGAACACAAATACATATAGTGGTAGTATCACGTACTCACGATATAAAAGGGCGGTGGAAAGGCACAGTTGTCATTTGTACTCCGGTGATTCGTGACAAGGTTTCCAGCGTGGTTATGGACGCACAATCTCTCTATATAAAAGGCAATGTCCCAACTGACTGACAGACTCATCATAGACCAGCCCAAACCACTGAAGATAGAAACTTGAAATTTGTTGAGGGTGTTCATTTCACCCTGTAGGCGTCATTTAAGAAGCGATTTTTCGATATTCCGTCCATAAGGGGTGGAATAGGGGATGAAACGATTTTTGAAACTACGTTGCTATTTAGGCAATTTCAAGATAGCACTACAAAATTTCTGATTTGGTGTAAAATAGGGAATCAAAAATTCTTTTCGAAAACACATTTGAAGCTAGAGCTGCAAAAATTGGTATTTTTATTATTCGTTAGAATTTAAAAAATACGTGTTTCGGTATTATTGGAAATTCAACCGTCAAGGGAGTCTAAAAATTTGAGAGGGGAGGTATTTCGAAAATCTTTTACTACTAAGGCAATTTTAAAGCTCCAACCACATAAATTGGTATATGTTTTCTTGGTCAGAATTAACAAGATACATGTTTCAGTATTTTCAGAAAATTAATCATTTAGGGGGTGAAATTGGAGATAAAACGTGTTTTTCAATATACATTACTACTCCGCGAATTTTGAACCCAGACGATTTAAAAAAATATTTGCATACTTGGTTGGAATTTAAAATACACACGTTGGGGTATTTTTCGAAATTCAACTATTAAGGGGTGTCGTAGGTGGTTACAAGTAGTAAAATGAGTTGTTCAAATGTTTGTAAATTTTAAGAGATTTAACTATGGAATCATCAGTCCCTAAGGCTTAGAAACTAATTAAACGAAGTACAACACAAACACCCATGCCTGAAGGGCACATCGAACACCCGACGGCGAACAGCAGCGCGCACCGCAGCATAGCGCCTCAAGACGCACGGCCATTCTGCCGCAGCTACAAGTAGTATCACAACATTTCATTATGATAGTACTTAAGCTATATCTATGAAAATTTATATGAAGAGGGAGAAACAACTGGTGCATCTCAACCAGCCTACACATGCGAAGCAGCGGGCGTTAAGCTTGTCAGATATAACAGGCGCTGAACGCGCAAAGTTAGTTCGAGCTAGACACGTCGGGCATCATTAAGGAATGTTCCAAGATATAAGTGTGTGCCGGGAATACAAAATTTCTGATCAGTCTGATCACACTTAAATACTGTGATTTAGCTACTGCATCGGTGCAACCAGCATTGCAAACTTTCATTTCTATCGACAGATCGTACTGTATGTTTTACTTGAATGGTGTGGAACGTATTCCAGTTGTACTATTTTTTTATGAAAAGGTACGAGAGCGTACGAGAACGATCATTATCCAGAACGAATTTTCACGAGTAACTGAAGTCAGCAAACTTATCGGAGATAGTGACCATTTTCGTAAACTTTTAGAAGAGAACGCAATCATAATGTATGTCGCATCACTCATTCAAAGACATCAGGATGCTTAGAATAGTCATTCAAAACGATATGTCAATAGAAATAAACAACCTCCCCTTCCTTATCCACGTATTAGCGGCGAAGCTAATTACAACATAAAATGAGATCTATACTGTAGAGCTGAGACTTTTCCCATCTTCTCCAGTATTTTAGATCATATAATAACTAATTAGTGATTAACTTTCTGGCACTATGTCACAGGATGCTTGCCTAACCAGAGGACTGGCTTCTCGTAGGTGGGGGGGGGGGGGATTTTCCCGTGTCCTGAATTACTATTAAAAATTCGTAATATGGCGAACAGGCACAAGGGAGTTCCAATCGTTATTTTCAACGATTAGACGCGGCTTCCTCGAAGTGCAGGGACATCACTTGGCCGCCCGTACTTTGTCCATTTCCCGCCTCTTCATACCACACAGGCAAGAACCAATGTTCGTGGTTCCTCTGGATAGGGTACAGTAGTATAGGATAGGGTACAGTAGGATAGGATAGGATAGGGTACGGTACGATAGGATAGGGTACAGTAGGATAGGATAGGGTACGGTAGGATAGAATAGGATAAGGTACGGTAGGATAGGGTGCGATAGGATAGGATAGGGTACGATAGGGTATGATAGGATAGGATAGAGTATGATAGGATAGGATAGAGTACGTTAGGATGTTTAGTATGCACGACAGCTACTCTTTAGCGCCCTTACAAAATAATTAGGCGACGAGTGTCCTGGAAGTAAAAGAATAAAAACAGGCATTGGAAAGCCAAACTGCACGGGCACAGAAGTAAACGCAAAAACACATATTACATGTCTGCAATGTACATTGTCGTAATAAAGTTGACGTTGTTGAAATACTTAAAACACAGTAGCAGAGTATAACAAAGGCTGGCTAATCTCTGGTACAAAAGAGGTAGGGCCAACCGTTCTTTAACGCAATAAAACCTCCAGCCTAAAAACTTAGGCCAGAGTAGAGACCACAAAATTGTAAAACTTTCGTCACATTCGCCTCGTAATCAGATGACAGAGGCACAAAGATTAGCTCTTGCTTTCTCAGTACGATATAAAATACATTCAGTTGAAATGTGGCGTACAGTGAAATGTACGCCACAGGCATCACAAATCGGTGAGACCTCTCGACGGAATAAAAAGCTGTTTGTTAAAGGGCAGTGCCCAATGCGACGCGCATCAGGGTCACTTCAAACCGCCTGAATGACTGGCAGGTCGCCACGGTCGGACAGTTGGTTTAACTAACCGCTGTTTATTACCTGTCACTATCAGCCACGTCCCCTCCCACAACTGAAGGAACCTCTGCCTCAACACAGACAAGTCATCCCGCAGGGGAGTTGCTTCATTATCCCGAATCCCCGCATGCCCTCGTAGCCAAAGAAATGACCTGACGACCAAACGACAATGCAGAATCCAGCTCCCACGGTGTAAAAGGGCTGTTACAATCCTGATGACGAGTAGACCTGAAGCCCAAATTGCCCCTCTCAGCAACCACTCTTTGGCGCTGGAATGCTGGATCCTTACTGGCAGTGGCAGTAACATTGGCAAAATCGATTGCCATGGTTTAGGCAGTGTCTCACGGGCTAGTTTCGAGACTGCCATTCCCCATTACAGCAGCCACTGGACACCTCCCTCCTTTCTTTAAAATCCTCCTGATGGTCTCCCATACTGTAGGACGGGTAATGATAGTCAGGAACTGTTGCCAAGATCTCTTTCGACTCTTATAATTTGGCGAAATTTTACCCTCTCCTTCCGAAAGGTTGTCTACAGTTTGCCGGCTCTTTAATCGGAGCTACACTCCTGGTCTTAATTGGAGAGCGACACTCCGCACTCCACCAAGGGACAGGCTGCCGTTATGGTTGTTCTAACGACAGCGGCATGGATGCTTCAGCAGCATCTTGAATTGTTTGAGTCATACGATCCACCCACTCCTAGAGGTTCCAACCCAGCGAGTTGGCTGAACATTGGCTTTACCCATCGAGGTAGATGGCGTTAAGGCTCTAGTGTGGCAGGTGAATCGAGATGGGGAAGTGATCACTGCCATGCATCTCATTCGCCACTTCCTATTGAGTAGTATGGACAAGGGCTGCAGAGCAGAGTGAGAGATAGCACAGAACGGCCTTGTTGAAGATCAGAAGTGTGTGGGCAGTCCAGTGTTTAGTAACTGTACGTTAGACAAGAGAAGCCTTTCAGTTGGTTTACCCCGGGGGAAGCCACCAGCAGATCCCCAAAGCACGTTGTGTTCGTTAATATCGCCACAGAGGATGAATGACTGCGGAAGATGTGTACGAAGGTATTTGAGAGTCTCCACATTTAACGTTTCATGAGGGGGCACACTGTCAAACGGTGACGCATATATACGGAAACTGCAACTACTTGTAAAGGTGTGGAGAGAGGTAGAGGCTCCAATTGATAAGCTTTGTTAGTAAAAATAGCCACTCCGCCACTAACTCTCTCTCTCTCTCTCTCTCTCTCTCTCTCTCTCTCTCTCCTGAGGCCATCCTGCTTGTGGAGAATATACTCATGTAACTTAGAGGTATCTGAAGCTTTAAGGTATGTCACCTGGAGACAAATATACATTGGTGGATCGTGCATGAGCAATCTTAGTTCTTTACAAGTTCCACTGCAGTTTGAGAGCCTTCTGCTATGGACTTTGTACCTTCTCCTTTCGCAGAGGAGACTCTGAACTAGGTGGAGGTTCAGTCTTGGGGCGAGTTGTTGGCTCCAGAGGGAGATATGTCTTTGGTCGAGATAGTTGCCCCAGATCGACGTCGACCTGCTTGAGTTCTGGAGTAGTCAGTGACGGGTACTGTAGGTTTACTTTCTAGTTTCGCCTATGTCTGTGACTTTTCAAAGGATTTTTCTTTTATTTTATGGTGCTTGACAGTTCCGGCAGTAGAAGTAGTAGTGGCCACTGTAGACTTTTTGACCAGGCTCTACTGAGGAAGGAGTCAGGGTTTCTACAACAGTAGTATCCACAGCTTTGACCGATGTTGTCGATGCCGCTACAGACCCTGAAGCTACCGCTGCCTGTCAGGAACACTGGCAAGTGCAGGTGTTGGTGCTAACACTAACAGCCGCCATCTGAGTAGAGGCATCAACTATAGGTACTGACTTTTGTAGGACTGATGAGAAAGAGGCTGTAAATACTGGTGGTTGCAGAGCCTTAAAGATATTATTCGCTTCAGCATATAGATGCGCTTTAGATTTTCTGGACCTTCTTCTCCTCAAGATTCATTTTACAGTCCCAACTGCAGACAGGGTTGTCCCCACAGCAGTTGACACACTTTGCAGGTGATGTACATTCACTTCTGTCATGGATAATCTTACCATTTGCCACACATCGCCTCATCCTTACAACCCAAAGCGATGTGCCCAAAGCACTGTCATTTAAAGCAGCGCATTGGATTGATGAAATATCGTCGCACGTTCAGACGCGGAAAGCCTGCTTTGACATGTTCTGGAAGTTCTGGACGGTTAAAGGTGAGGATAAAGAAGTCAGATATGACCAATTCTCCATCCAGCCTTTTTGTAATATTTCGCACATCCACAACGACCTCAGAAGCCCACACATTCTTCAGTTCTTCTTTTGGGATATGTGCCAGTTCCCTGCACATCATGACAGCTTCGCCGTAGTTTAAGGTGGAGTGCAAATCAGCCTGAATGACAAATTCTCCGAGAAAATTCGCTGTCTGCAGATTAGTTGCCTTCTGGGAACTTAATGTCTCAATCAGTAATGTCCCTTTGCGCAACCGTTTGACGGATTTTAAACTTGTAGCGCTTCCCTCCAAACCATTCTCGATATAGACCGGCGAAACCTTTTCAAGGGAGCCCTCTTTCCTTTTAATAAATAAAGACACATTTTTAGGAGCAGTTTTTTTGTTTCACTGGACCTGGAAGATTGGTACCCCACAGTGGTACACCCGTCCCAGTAGGAAGATTAAACACTCTAAAGATTCTGTCACACGAACAGCTAGGGAACTATATGTCCATCTAGATAGGCTCCATATGCCTAGGTAAGTCTTAGAAAACTTGGGTTCGGCAGTATCCCAGAGGTTATCCGCCAAGACTCCCATTCCCTAAAGTCCACAACGGTGGTCACTGAAGCGTGTCCAGAGGTTACAGTGTCAGAGGACTGGCGGCACTTACCAGTTCAGGGCCCCTGGGTTCGCCTAGCCCATACTCGGCAAATCAATGCTGAGCTTCCTGTGGGGAGGTTCCACTGGAGAGATTCGCTACAAGTTTCTAATTGTGACGCTTGATGAATACTGCGGTTCGACGTACGGGATAACAAAACCAGTGAGAGAAACCTTCACTTCATCAAATGTTTGTACAGCTTATGGGACTTACCTACGGGGTCATCAGTCCCTAAGCTTACAAACTACCTATGAACTAACTAAGACTAAGGACGGCACAAATATCCATGACCGAGGGGGGATTCGAACCCCCGACCGTAGTGGCCGTGCAGACTGGAGCGCCTCATTCCCCTCGGCCACCGCGGCCGGTTCACTTCATCAGTTGCTTGCTAAAGGTGTCGGCCGACAAACTACTCTTGCGTGGGAGTTGTCGCTATTGTAGAAGAAGTTTGTAACCGAACCCGCCGCCCTGTTGAAAAAAAAGTTTATGTGATTATGATCACAAGGATCTAATTCTCCTCCATGGACGGACCAATTTGTTATGTTTTTCTATGTATCATTAATTGGGTCGCAATCTAGTGATTACTTACTCATCCAAAATTTACAGCACAAGTTCGTGGATATATCTATGTTCACTCGCGCTGACTAATAAACTTCAAAGACTAAATGCACAAACATTTAACGACTCCGGTTCAGAATTGAAAATGCAAAATGCGTTGAGCACAAGGCGAAAGAAGCATACACGGCATACGCAGCATAGTTTGGGCACTACAATACTTACATCGATAGTGTCGCATCCTTTCGCAGTACAGAAAGCATGAGTCACGAGAGAAAGATGCTGATGGGGTGAGAGAGGAGAACAAAGACAGAAAGAAGGGAGTGAAAGACAGTGAATTACACGTAACATGGTTTTTAAGACATGTCAGATAGAAGGTGGAAAGGGAGGCGTCCTAGAGAGGGAGGTGGATGACCGCAAACGACCGTGAAATTATCTTCTCCTTTTTCTGGCAAATTTTATAATTCATTACTCGGTCGCGTAAACATGTTTACCGTGAAGTTAACGAGTGAGGTACGAGCGATATGAGATGTGGCAGCTTTCCCTATCGTCCCAGAAATTGCTGTTTGTCTCTCCCTGTCTCCCTCTCTCTCTCTCTTGTTTTTCAGCCTACCGCGGTTTTCGGAATAGCTACAGCCTCAGGCCGCAGATAAGCTTAAACGGTGAGTTTAGGCATTAAATTATTATAAATAACTGTTTAACTGCGGGTAACACCGCGAATCAATTAACTGCAGTTAACAGTTACGCTACCGTTTCAAAAGATCAGAATCTGCCCAAAGGTTTAATATCATGTGTTCGCGTTTAATCTTCAAAATCCTGATTGACAAGGCTGTACTAAAATATACGCTGATGATCCATAACATGGAGACCAGTGCTCACTGCAAGACTGAATACTGTAAAATATTTAAAAAAATGTTATCTAGGTATCTAAACAAATGCACTATAATAAGAAGATATCAACACCAGGAAACTAAATAAAACCAATATGGGACATAGTGAAAGAGGAGACGGGTAGAACCAGAAAGGAACAAGAGCAGGTAGCATTAAGAGTAGATTGGCATAGTGTGGCAAATCTATTTAACAATTATATCTGTTACTGATAGTATACCTATGAATATTTGAAACTAGCATTTACAAATAACTTCAGACACATGAATATGTCACTCACTTCACCACAAGAAATAACTTCCATAATAAAATCTTTAAAACAAAGCATTCTAGTGGTTACGATGAAATATCATCAAAGTTAATAATTAAAGTGTGTTCTTGTGAACTTAGCACAATTTTAAGTGATTTGTGTAACCAGTCTATTACAACTGGAACATTTCCTGATTGGCTAAAGTATGCGGATATTAAACCTTTATTCAAGAAAGGGGATAAAGAGATACCATCAAAATACACCCCGATTTCACTTTTGCCAGCATTCTCAAAAATTCTATAAAAGCAGCTTCTCAATCACCTGACCACGAATGACATATTGTCCAAAACACAGTTTGGATTTATGAAAGGTTCCGATATCGAGAAGGCTATTTACAACTACAGTACTTAATTCATTAGATAATAAATTGCAAGCAGCATGTATTTTCTGTGATTTGCCAAAGGAATTTGATTATGTGAACCATAACATCCTTTAAAGTATATTAGAATTCTATGGTGTCACGGGAATTGCTGCAAAATGGTTGAAGTCGTACCTCACTAACAGGAAAAAAAGGGTGTCAGTGCAAGTGAATACTGAATTAAGCCAACAGTCATCATCGGTTTGGGAAGAAATGGCATATGTTGTCCCACAAGAATCCATCTTAGGGCCATTGCTTTTTATTGTGTACAAATGACCTTTCATCAGTTACACTACCAGAAGCAGAGTTCGTTTTGTTTGCAGGTGATAAAAGTATTGCAATAAAAAGTACGTCAAGCGTAGTTATAGAAAGGTCTGCTAATGATATTTTCATGAACATTAATAAATGGTTTAGAAAACTCAGTCATTAAACTTTGAAAAGACTCACTACATGCAGTGCAGAGCATGTAAGAGATTTCCTGCCAGCATAAGCATAAAGTATGAAGAAGAGCAGATAGAAGAGGTTGACAGTAGTAAATTCCTCGGATTACAGCTTGATAATAAATTCAGTTAGGAGGAGCACACCACAGAACTGCAGAAAAGACTCAACAAATCTGTATTTTCAATAAGAGTGTTGTCAGACATAGGAGACACAAAAATAACAAAGCCTGCATACTTTGCTTACTTTCATTCCATAATCTCATATGGTATAATATTTTGGGGTAACTCTTAAAGTCAGTCAAAAGTCTTCAGAGTCCAAAATCATGTAATACATATTGTTTGTGGAGTAAATTGACAGACGTCCTGTAGAAGCCTCTTCAAAGAACTGGGTACATTAACTGCTGCCTCTCAGTATATTTATTCCTTTATGAAATTTGTCATAAATAATATATCCCTTTTCCCAACAAACAGCTCAGTTGATACAAACAATACTAGGAATAAAAATGATCTACACGAGGACTTAAAAGCACTTACTTTAGTTCAAAAAGGGGTCCACTACTCAGGAACAAACATTTTCAATAATTTACCATCAAGTATAAAAAATTTAGCTACAAATAAAGATCAGTTTAAGAGGAGCCTAAAAGATCTTCTAGTGGCCAACTCCTTCTACTCCATTAGTGAATTTCTAAATTGTACCAAATGATGCATGTATCTGTATTCATCCTATATTAGTATTATTATATTATCAGCTAAAATGTATATCTGTATGTATATTATTAGTATTATTCAGTTTGTAAATTTTGTTTTTTGACCTGTTCCACATCCACGAGGATCTCCTCAACATTGATCTATGGAACGAAAAACTAATCTCATCTAGCAACAAGCGCAAGTGATGTGGTAAGGAAAGCCCACCGATAAAAGTAAATAAATAACAAAGTGAAACAAAAGTATCACAAATAATAAGACAAAAAAAAATAATAACGACAAAATATGGAAAAATTGATAGAAGTAAAAATTTAAATTATATATGAGAAGTAATTCAGCCATTAAAGCAGGAGTAGACAAGATTAAAGCAGCATACTACCTAACTAGGGACATATGTAATACGAAATCAATATCTATGAATGTTAAACTTCACACTGCTTACAGTAATTTGACCCCGACTAAACTCATAAATTAAAAACTTATGATTCTGAACATAAACATTTCTGATATTCTTCTCAGGTGATCACGTAGTTGCGCGTGTAAATGCTTTGTAAACTGGACATTTTTGACAGCTATATCACGGAATACTACTGTTGAAAATATTATGTAATGTTATACCCTTTGGTGGGCAATATACCTCTGAGTAAGATGTTACTTATAAGAAAGAACTGCCATTAAACATTTCTATTTGTTCTGTTGAATTGAACGCTCATCTGAAAGCGTGATGTAAGCGTAAGCGTAATGTATAATATTAATTTTTTGAACAATTAGCTCAATTGAATTTAACTCAGATAACATCATTTGTATAACTAATAGTACCAAAACCAGCTCATTTTCATTTTATAGATTATATCGATTTGTGTAAGTATTCTGCATCAATATGGCTTGCGGAATAATTTATTGGCTTAAACGATAAATTGTTTCCTGCTAATTTCGATTCACACCCATTATCAAGAATCTACTTATTTTCCTCATTTAAAATATTAGTCCAATACCTTTCAAATCAAAATCATGGTGTCATAATTTTATCGATGGTAACAGTCGAGAAAATGTTACCGCCGTATCGATGCAGAACATTATTCTTTGGAATAATAGATTTTTGTCTCAGAATAACCTTTGGGTTGATTTCCCGATCCCTTTCGCAGGAATTTTAAATCAATAAGCTAGCACGTTCAAAGTAAAACATACTGATTATTCTTCTATTTCCATTTTTAAAGACATTCAGTTTGTAATTTTAATCCAGAACATGTATAAAGTAGTTTCCAACGAAGAATTACTTTGTTACACGAACGCGATTGCAAAATTAACTTACGAACATTAAAACCAAAATCATATGAATTACGATTGTGTCAAAGCAGGAATAATTCTTTTATCCATTATACGGACAAGAGGCTGGATGCAACGCACCCTCCAGAGAGAACAGGGCGCGCAAAATCACAGCAAACGGTTTGAAATCGCCTTCTGGTATGTGGCCTCTACGCACGGAAGCGTATGGTTTGTGTCCCATTAAAACGACATAGTATACCCAGCAAAAATTGGGTGAAGGAAGATCAGGATCTGGAGTCGTAACGATTGGTGGCGTATTATGTTCGCATTTTAGTTAAGATTTAGTTTTAAGCTGGAAAATAGTCGTTCCCACCGACTAAAGAGAACGTGGGCCCCGGAACAACCCTACTTACTGATAAAACTGTTCTGGGTATTGGACCGCATCTATCAATTGTTTCACCGACGTTTCGGCCAGTATTGCAAGCGGCCATCTTCTGGGTGTAAACGTAACACCCAGAAGATGGCCGCTTGCAATAGTGGCCGAAACGTCGGTGAAACGATTGATAGATTGACGATGCGGTCCAATACTCAGTTTATCAACAATGACAACGGCCGCGGAAACCATCGTTTACAACCCAAGTTATGTGCAGGAAACATCACAATATCATGGTGGTTGATTAATGGTGAGGGCAGAAGTCGGTTTTGACAGACGTACGGACATCTTTGTCGTTCTGAACGATTTTACTGCTCAAATGTATAGAGACGAGATGCTTCGACATTTTGTTGTGCCCTACGGCGGTATCATGGGAGATTTTTCTTTTGCTTGTGGACGACGATGGCAAGGAGAAAGACGCTTTTACTTATATCATAGCTCCACTTATATGATAGCTCCATGATACCTCGCTCGAAGTAAACGCTATGTAAACCTCAAGTAAAGGGTTGAGACAGCAAAATATCGTACTGTACGACACACAATTTGTAATGTTAACCAGTATCTGAATATAATATATTGCCATATATGTACTTTACAGGATACCTCACCTGATCCCCTGATTTTTTTAGAAAAAAAATTACTCAGTTTGTTCGATTTTCTTAATACCGGTTGATCAAAAATTAAGTATAAATTTGAAAACTTAATAAATCACGGAATAATGTATATAGAGAGGTAAAAATTGACACACATGCTTGGAATGACATGGAATTTAATTAGAAAAAAAAAGTTCAAAAAATGTCCGACAGATGGTGCTTCATCTGATCAGAAAAGCAATAATTAGCATAACAAATTAAGACGAAGCAAAGATGATGTTCTTTACAGGAAATGCTCAATATGTTCATCATCATTCCTCAACAATAACTGTAGTCGGGAAATAATGTTGTGAACAGCACTGTAAAGTATGTCCGGAGTTATGGTGAGGCATTGGCGTCGGATGTTGTCTTTCATCATCCCTAGAGATGTCGGTCGACCACGATACACTTGCGACTTCAAGTAACCCCAAAGCCAATAAACGCACGGACTGAGGTCTGGGGACCTGGGAGGCCAAGCATGGCGAAAGTGGCGGCTGAACACACGACCATCACCAAACGACGCGCGTAAGAAATATTTCACGCGTCTAGCAAAACTTTTTTTTTTCGTTTTGTTCTAATAAAACCCCATATCATTCCAAGCATGTGTGTCAATTTTTACCTATCTACATTATTCCGTGATTTATTAAGTTTTCAAATTTATACTGATGTTTTATCACCCGGTATATCAGGGATTGTGGAAAATGAAACCTTAAGATATATATATAATTCGCTGTTTTATTCAATAACAATCCAGTATCTAATTACTCATACAATGTGATTTAGACTTTGTGGTCTACATAATTGAAGATTTCATACAGCTACAGGAGTAAAGAAGAACGGTTTTTAAAGTTTAGATTTCGTTACGATATGATTACTGATGAATTATTTATGTTTTGTTGAAAAGTTATGTCCTTGTGAATATAGGACGTAGTTCTATATTTACGGGATTCATAGTCTCGAGGCACATGGAAATGACTGTCTGTGGAACGACCGAAAGGCCCGACACGACTTAATTGTTTAATTTTAAAAGGACCCTCCTCCACCTTGCTTATTTTTTATATTAAATTGTTCCCCGCATGGTCCTAGGCATTCATTTACAAAGAAATTCCAATCTTAATCCAAAACATACACCTTTCAGTGTACACACATGTCTCAAAGTACACGCATTTTTCTGCTCTCACAAGGGAAGTACATGGGATCGAACAAACATATCTCTATGAACGTTTGGTTACAGGATCTCTACGTACACCACAATGTGCTGGTGGGTGTCGTTTTTCTACAACGCTTTGCAACCATGCTCTAGATAGCACTGTAGATGTAATTGTAGACGCCATACGTAATGCGGATATCTTAACTATAACTTATGTAATAATCATCGTACATGGTCTCTAGCGAATTGTCATCAAAAGCCGTGATCATAGTTGCAAATTTAACCTTCTTCACGAAAGACTGTTTGTATTCACTGTCACTGCTTCCATCGCCTCTTTCCGCACTTACCGTAGCACTACTGCTTGCAATGAGTTGTTAGTCATTATCATCCCTATTATCATTATTATGTGTTTGTAACAACAGTATCTAACTTATGCTCTTATTTCTGTACCATAACAGATACGAGAAAACATGCAAATGATCCATCTTCTACACTAATACCATCTTCACGAAGAAAGGTTCTTCGTAACTTCACCTCAACTAATCGCAATACATTAGCAGGATTGATTAGCAATCGCCGCCCCATCTGACGCTTCACCATATCACAAAACATAACTTCGGAGACACACTGCACCGTCCCTACTGGCGAACCGACAGGTCAAAGTGCAATGCGGCATGGCACACGCAGAGGCCTCTAACGGACGACTGCAGAGTTTTGCAGATGCGGGAGTACCACTAGTGCAATAAGGCATCTTTATATTATCTCTCATACGATTTTTGTTTATATGTTTGTTCGGGCCCAATTAGTTTCCTTGTCAGTCATAAATCATACTCAAGAAATGACTAAGACGTCGAAGATATATAAGCAGCGTGTAACTTGTTTTGCGTACTGATAGTTTAAAGCTCCGTGCTACTTTTAAAATATTTAGTATAAAACAGAAACTTTTTTTCGCACTTTGAATATTTGTTCAATACACTGCAAAGCGGTCAGTAAAATAATGTGCTCTTAATGCTGTGTAATACTAATTTTAGACTCTTTCTAATTAACATGTACGCAATTTTAGCTTCTGACTGAACTACCAGGCAAAAGTTTGAACACAAATTCTCAGGTTAATCATTGTTCACAATATTTCCCGTATATAAAATAGACAAAAGTTGACTTGCTGCTGGTATGTATGCTACGAGAGGCAATATATCGTCAGTCTTTTGCTACATAACCGGAAGTGGTTTTCTAAATTTTGCAGAGCAGCTACAATGTATAAGGGCCATCCTTCCTCGTATAAATAGCCAATGCGTAAGAACTCTTCTGCCTAAGAAGTCTCACTCAAATGAATGGAACCTATAGATGTGCATAAAGCATGATTCGTATCCACAATTCTTAAGCCTTACGTTCTATTATGGAAGAAATGATTTTCACTCTCTCTTTCTTTTTACTTACAAACGTTGCTACTCCTGTTGAGTGATCTTGTTTGAATTCCATCAGACGTCTGGTTCTTGGACCCAATACAATGATCGACATCACTATCCCAAATGACTGCTCTGGGACTTAATACAGGGAAGTAATCCTGGACATATTAAGTCTTCTGATAACACAAACACTCCTTAGTAATCCTGTAAAAGCACAGCTATTTTACCATTTCTTGCAATTAGCAATCATTATTTAAAGTTGTTTCGTTTGGTGCTTAATTCCCTCCAAGTATTTTATCAGATAAATTTCAACTGATATGTAGTTTTCTGGCATATTACCGAGCGAGGTGACCCAGTGGAACAACAATGGTCTCGCATTCGGTAGGACGATGGTTCCAATCCCTCCTCTCGCTCCCCCCCCCCAGGCCATCCATAATCAGGTTTTCCGTGACTTTCCTAAATTACTCCTGGCAAAGTCCTTCTTTCTAAAGGGCACGGTGGATTTCTTTTCCCATTCTCGTGAGTACAATCCGAGCGTTAGCTCCGTCGCCAATTACGTTGCTTTACGGGTCTTTAACACATGTTGGTACTCTGCCAGGCGTGTGCACTATGGTGGCATTATTTTACAAACATGTCACTGTTTTAACTTTGACCTGTTTTATTTCTGACTACCCACCAGGAGATGATTTTCTATATAACTATTCTCCACTACACCTACGAGTTTTATGGGGTGCATTGTTATTAACAGTTTTTGTCAATGAGAGCAGATGATGAAACCACAGTGTGTCGAAACCGGTAGTCGTGAATAAATAGAATAAAAAGGAAAAAAAAAGCGATCGTGGCATCCGTCCTTCCATTTATCAAATAAGATTGCTCCCTAAGATGAGTAATTTATGTTTGACCCAAAGTTTCCTTCTTTCCTTCTTCTTCCTGGCAGATTAAAATTGTGTGCCAGATGAGGATTCTAACCCAGGACCTTTGCCTTTGGTTGGCTATTGATCTACTAACTGAGCCACTCGGGCTCGCCTTATGGCCCGTCTCACAGCTTTAGTTCCATCAGTACCTCGTCTCCTTCCTTCCAAACTCTATTAGGAGAGTTTATGTAAACTTTAATCATATTAACGAAACATGTCTTTGCGACAGCTAGATTCTCCAGAACGAAAGGTTCTTATATCATACTTCCTGATAGATTAAAACTGTGTGCAAGAACGAGTGTCGAATGCAGGAAATTTATCTTTCGTGTGAAAGTGTACTTCCAACTTCGTGTACCACATATTCGTACAAGTACACATATTTCCCCTAAAGGCCGCCTTAACATTCTGGCCAGTAATAAAAAAACACGCACAATTGACAAGTCTTAGTCTTTTTTTCCCTTGAATACTTCAGTTTTTGGCACTATTCTTCGATTACACTACTTATTTCAAGCTGTAACGTGAAGAGCAAAGTAGTATCAAATTTTTTGTGAGATTGAGTCATAAGCCACATACACTCATATTTAGAAAGAAAACCGGAAACCTTGAAAGATCAGAGATAGAAATTTCATATTCACGGGCCATATTCATTAATATGTTATGAAGCAATGATAAACATTTCAGTGATAATGGTATAGCATTCGTGGCTTAATGTGCACTTATTACTTGTTCCGTGCGTGAAGGCATCGGCGCGTAAGAGGTGTGAATGGCGTCTTGTTGTATACCTGGATTCACCTGGTTCCATAATTCATGTGTGTGGGTCATAGTCTCACCATATCCCACATACTTTTGACTGTCGACAAGCCAGGTAATCGGGCCCGTCAGAGCAAATGGCTGATATCCTTGTGACACCAGCAAGTCGCATGTTCGAACAGCAACAAGTGGTCGTGCATTGTCTTACTGGAAAATGACGTCAGAGGCGCCGCGCAGAAAAGGCATGACTACCGGTCGCTGGATGTCATTTGCGCCGGTCTTACTGGTCACAGTGCCATGCATAGTAATAATAATAATTGCGGAGTAAGACTCCATGGTCATGGAACAAGTTCAATACATGAAGTTTCACACAAGAATGGTACTAGAAAATCTTTAAGTAGTCCTAAGCACAAAACAATCTTAAGATAAAAGAGAATTAGCTTAATCGTTTAAAATTTTCTACGAGTTTCTTGACAGGATAAAAGGAGTGAGCCATGAGATAACTCTTCAATTTAGATTTCAAAGCTTGTGCGTTAGTGCTAAGATTCTTTAGTTCTTGTGGCAGCTTATTGAAAATGGATGCTGCAGAATACTGCACACCTTTATGCACAAGTGTGAATGTGGTGTGATGCAAATGTAGATTCGACTTCTGTCTAGTATTCCGGAAGTGAAAGCTACTAACTCGTGGGAGTAAGCTAATATTAACAACAAACGACATTAAAGAAAAACCGTACTGTGACGCCTGTTTCAGAATTCCGAAACTACTGAAAGGGGTCGACATGACATTCGTGAACTTACACCACATATTGCTCGAGCCGCCAGTTTCTGAGTCAAAAATGTCCTTTTCGTATTACTCGAGTTACCCCAAAAATACAGTTGTACGTCATAAGTGAATTAAAGTAAACGAAGACTACTTTTCGTGTTGATAAATTACTTATTTCAGATATTGTTCTAATGGTAAAAAAAGCAGAATTTAGTTTTGGAGCAAGATCCTGAATATGGGCGTTCCACGACAGCTTACTGTCTATCTGAACACCTAGAAATTTGAACTGTTCAGTCTCACTTATCATACGCCTATTGTCTAATCAAAATGTCAGCTTTCGTTAAATTATGCATTAGAAATGATATAAACTGAGTTTTACTGTGATTTAACATCAATTTGTTTCCTACGAGCCATGAACATATATCTCGAACTGCATTATTTGATACTGTGTCAATATTACAAACATCCTTCACTACGAGACCTTGAGCTTACAAAGTACCTCTTGTGTGAATGCAGTCACTGCGATTCCTCTGGAGCTGTCTGTTGAACCAAAATTCAGCCATCATTTTCCTACAAACAGAACCCGCTGTTGTGGTCTTCAGTCCGGAGACTGGTTTTATGCAGCTCTCCACAATACCCTATCCTGAGCAAGCCTCTTCATCTCCACATAAGAACGGCAACCTACATCTGTCTGAATCTGCTTACTGTATCCATCTCTTGGTCTTCCTCTGCGATTTTTACCCACACACTTCCCTCTAACGCTAAATTCACAATTCCTTGATGTCTAAGAATGTGTCCCACCAATCTATCCCTTCTTTTAGTCAAGGTATGCCAGAAATTTCTTCTCCCCAATTCTGTTCAGTACCTCCTCATTAGTTACGCGATCCACCCACCTAATCTTCAGCATTCTTCTGTAGCACCATATTTCAAAAGCCTCAATCCTCTTCCTGTCCGCACTGTTTATCGTCCATGTTTCACTCCCATACAAGGCAACACTCCACACAAATGCCTTCAGAAAGGACTTCCTTAGGCTTAAATCAATATTCGATATTAACAAATTTCTCTTTTTCAAGAACGCTTTTCTACCCATTGCCATTCTGCATTTTATATCCTCTGTACCGCGACAATCATTTGTTATTTTACTGCCCAAGTAACAAAACTCATCTACCTCTTTTATTGCTTCGTTTCCCAATGTAATTCCTTCAGAATCAGCTGGTTTTCTTACACTGCACTCCATTACCCTAGTTTTGCTCTTGTTAATGTTCATCTTATATGCACCTTTCAGCACACTGTCCATTCCGTTCAATTGCTCCTCCAGGTCCTTTGCTGTATCTGACAGAATTACTATGTCGTCGGCAAAACGCAATGGTTTTTAATTCTTCCCCCTGAACTTTTATTCCTTCACCAAATTTCTCCTTGCTTTCCTTTATAGCTTGTTCAATGTACAAATTGAATAACATTGGAGAAAGGCTACAACCCTGTCTCACTCCCTTTCCAACCACTGCATCCCTTTCATGCCCTTCAACTCTGACAACCGCTGTCTGGTTTTTGTATAAGTTGTAAATAACCTTACGCTCCCTATATTTTACTCCTGCTTGCTTCAGAACTTGAAAGAGTTTATTCCAATCAACATTGTCAAAAGCCTTCTCCAAATCTACAAAAGCTAGAAATGTAGGTTTGCCTTTTCTTAATCTATCTTCTAGGATAAGCCGTAAAGTGAGTATTGCCTCCCGTGTTCCTACATTTCTCCTGAACCCAAACTGATCTTCCCCGAGGTCGGCTTCTACCAGTTTTTCCATCCTTCTGTATATAATTCGTGTTAATATTTTGCAACCATGACTTATTAAACTGATGGTTTTGTAGTTTTCACACCTGTCTGCACCTGCTTTCTTTGGAATGGGGATATAACATCTTTCTTAAAGTCTGTCGCCTGTCTCATACATCTTACACACCAGTTGAAACAGGTTTGTCATGGCTGGTTCTCCCAGAGACTTCAGTAGCTCTGAGGGAATATCATCTACTCCAGGGGCCTTGTTTCGACTTAGGTCTTTCAGGGCTCTGGAACCCGCATTCCACCGAAAATTGTATCTGTTGCCATACCTGTCTCCAATGACGTCGTTTCATACACCATGGTCATCTGTCATTTTTCTGCCCATGTAGGCGGAGAGGTGGATCACGCGCACATGAAACATGCCGTAATGAACGGCGACGGACTGTTAACTCAGATAGTTACGAAGTATTTCGCTATTGCACTATTCCACTGTTGCGCCTTAGCCTAGCTGAACAAAGCTGGACAAAGCTGTCCTGCAATGGTATTCGCATGTGATGACGTCATTTACGGGTGACAGGAGGGAGGGATAGGGTGGGTGCTACCTGATCCATCATCCCGTCCTATTCTACGGCCTTCCGTGAAATACTCAGCTCTTACCCATTGCACTGGCCAAACACTACGTCCAACACGTGCAGAAATTATCCGGTTGGATGCATTACATTCTCTCATGCTAACAATGTGCCCTATTTCAAACTCAATGATTTGACATTATGGTACGTGCAAACATCTGCTAGGAATGCTGCGGACCTTATCAAGCCACACTGATAAATAAGTTTCAAAGTGTTCAAATGTTCGTATAGCTTATGGGACTTAACTACGGGGTCATCAGTCCCTAAACTTACAAACTACTTACGAACTAGCTAACACTAAGGACGGCACAAATATCCATGCCCGAGGGGGGATTCGAACCCCCGACCGTAGTGGCCGTGCAGACCGTGACTGGAGCGCCTCAGTCCCCTCGGCCACCGCGGCCGGCGATAAATAACTTTCGGTTTACAGCGAAAACGAGAGCCGCAGGTACATACTAGCGGTATCGTGACCTTGCAGTCGTGCGACAACCTGCTTTTAAAAGCTAGTCAGTTCTGCTGAACATACAACTGATAGTGTCCAGAGAGTTGGAACTTCCTATCGCTAGGTCTCTCAAGGTTTTTTCACGTATCCTGGAAATGGTATTCACGACAAACATAGTTCTCGGTCAGTTGTCATTAAAACCACATGATTCATTCAATGAATGTGTTCGGGTTGCGACTCCGGGCCGTTCGCTCGTTCGGCAGCCAGCCTTCTCCGAGTGACTTGATTTAAGCAAGATGACTCTGTGTTAGGCCCCTTAATCATCTGTTGGGCTTAGAAACTAAGTTTTTCATGGCATATCTATTATTTACGGAATGAGACCATTGTTGGTGTCATTCGGCTCGGGCTCAAACTGGTTGTCCTTTAATGGATGGGATATTTTAAAGAATACGCAGACTTTAACACAAGGTGGTTTAAATATGGGACAGTGTATTTTAAGAAATCGTGTGTCTTACTTGTTAAAGGAATTTTACTAAAAATCCAGGCTGTCCAGCAAATTGGTTTGAAAGGGTGACGTCTACACCTACATGGGATACTCTGCAAATCACATTTAACTGCCTGGCAGAGGGTTCATCGAACCACCGTTATACTATTTTATCTCCCATTCCATTCTCGAATAGCGCGCGGGAAGAATGAATACCTGAATCTCTCTGTTCGGGCTCTGATTTCTCGTACTTTATTCTGATGATCATTTCTAACTATGTAAGTGGGAGTCAACAATATATTTTTGTATTCGGAGGAGAATGTTGGCGACTGGAGTTTCGTAAACAGCCCACGCCGCAGCGATAAGTGCCGTTATTGTAATGAATCCCATCCCAGATCCTGTATCATTTCCGTAACGCTGTCTCCCGTGTATCATGATAATACGAAACGAGCTGCCCTTCTTTGGACTCTTTCGATGTCCTCCGTCAAACCCACCTGATAAGGATCCCACACTGGGCATTAATATTCCATAAAAGCCCGGACAAGCGTAGTGTATGCAGTTTCTTTTGTAGTTCTGTTGCATCTTTTAAGAGTTCTGCCAATAAAACGCCGTCTCTGGTTCGCCTTTCCCACGAAATTATCTACGTGTTCTTTCCAGTGTAAGTCTAAAGTAATAGTAATTCCTAGGTATTTTGTGGAGTTTACGGCCTTCACATGCGATTGATTTATCTTGTAATCAAAGTTTAACGGATTTCTTTTCGTACTCATGCGGACGACTTCACACTTCTCATTATTTAGGGTCAATTGCCATTTCTTACACCATACTGATATCTTATTCAAATCGTTCTGCAGTTGGTTTTGATCTTCAGATGATTTTACTAGACAGTAAATGACGGCGTCATTCGCAAACAACCTAAGAGAGCTACTTAGATGTTCCCCTAAATCGTTTATGTAGATAAGGAACAGCAGAGGACCAATAACACTACCCTGTGGAACGCTGGATATCACCTCAGTTTTAGTCGATGCCTTACCATCGATTACTACGAACAGTGTCCTCTCTGAGAGGAAATCCCCCATCCAGACGCAAGTTTGGGGCGATATACCATAACCACGCAATTTGATTAAAAGCCGTTTGTGAGGTACGGTGTCAAAAGCCTTCTGGAAATCAAGCAATACGGAATAAATTTGCGAACCCTGGTCGATAGCACACATCAATTCGTGTGAGTAAAGAGCTAGTTGTGTTTCACATGAACGGTATTTTCTAAATCCACGTTGACCTTGGGCCATAGATTATTCTGTTAGAGATAATTCATAATATTTGAATACAGGATATGTCCCAAAACCCTACTGCAAAATGAAGTCAATGAAATAGGCCTGTAGTTTAATGGGTTACTCCTACTGCCTTTCTTGAATATAGGTGTGACCTGTGTCACTTTCCAATATTTGGTACAGATCCTTCTTTGAGAGAGCGGTTATATATGGCTGTTACGTAAGGAGCTATCGCTTCAGCATAATCGGATAGAAATCTAATGGGTATAAACGCCGGAACAGAAGACTTCGTATATTAAAATAATTCAGTTGTTAAAGAAATTATTAATAATAAACCCAGGCATTGTTGTAATTCTGGAGAACTTAAAATTCCTGTGAACTTAAAATTCTTCTTAAAAATTGTCTTACGCACATTTTTTTGAATCTTATTTTCCCTTAGACAAACTTATTTTAATCTTGGGTTAAATACAAGACGCCTTTCTTTTCACTAAACCTTCCAATTTACTGTGGCCCAACTTGAGGTTACATATCAATTTAAGTATTAGGTTGTAAATAAATCTGTCAATATAAATGTTTTGTGTTATAGACTAAGAATACTAACTACACGAAAACTGTTGGGGAGGTATAAACCAATTTATTTAAGAAATTGTTGTTGTTGTCTTCAGTCCGGAGACTGGTTTGCTGCAGCTCTCCACCCTACTCTATCCTGAGCAAGCCTTCATCTCCTCATAAGACCTGCAACCTACATTCATTTAAATCTTACTGTATTCATCTCTTGGTCTCCCTATGCGACTTTTACCCAACACAATTCCCTCCACTGCTAAATTCGCCATTCCTTGATGTCTAAGAATTTGTCCTAGCAATAGATCGCTTCGTTTAGTCAAGGTATGCCAGAAATTCTTTTTATTACCAATTCTGCTCAGTACCTCTTCATTAGATACGCGATCCACCCACCTAATCTTTAACATTCTTCTGTAGCACCACATTTCAAAAGCCTCTATCGTCTTCCTGTCCATACTGTTTATCGTCCATGTTTCACTCCCATTCAAGGCAACACTCCACACAAATGCCTTCAGAAAGGACTTCCTTACACTTAAATTAATATTCGATGTCAACAAATTTCTCTTTTTCAAAAACGCTTTCCTTCCCATTACAAAAATAAAATAGCCACTGGCCTCTTTGAAGGCCAAATTTTTAAAATAATTCAAAACAAATAACAATATTAATATTAAAAAATTAAATTTGTAACATTGTATATCTTATATATTAAAAAATAATGAAAGTCCGTCATTCTGCCAGACGGTTATATCATACCGATTTTTTTCGTTTCTGTTTTTACTGCAAGCTATTCACCCACAGATCTGTCATCAAGTATCAGAATTCACTTAACCCTTGCTTTCTTTTATTTATACTGAAACGCGATATCCTACTGTCCTTGCTGAGAATATTTTATTTTCAGTACTAATTAAGGAACACACTTATTTTTTTGCCTTCGAACACTCAGCGGATCAAGCTTCTTCGTTTACACTTTTAAATACCTGCCTTTATTGATTCTGAACGACGCTGTGAGTGCACATTCAGTTTGTCTTCCATTTTTCCAACCTTTCTTTCGGTTTTATTTCATTTATTTATTTTTAGTGATTCACACAACTGTCTTCGATTCTAATTGAGGTACGCAGTTCGCTTTGACCTATTTGATTTCTTCAGTAATTTCAAATACAGTCATCAGTGAAATTTATGGCAAACGTCTATCTTCATTCTTTTGTGATAGTTGAAATTTTTCCACGATTGCAATTCTTACACGAAAAATGAACATTGTGGTCAAATTAATAGGGCAGTTTCAGATCTGCTTCCAAGATCTTACGCGATTGTGAACACACTGATAACGAAAGAGGAAAGTGCAGTTTTTCACAAAATATCTGAACAGCGTAGAATTGAACGGCCTACGTCCCTAGAGCTTACTTTGAAATGAGGTGCTATTCTAACGCAATTTGAATGCATCGAAGGGATTAATGAAAGGGACGCGTGTAAGTCAGAAAAATGAATACCATTATCGTAGATTCCGAACTTACAACTGGTTTGAATATTTAGGAGGGAATGCTGTTATCTCCCAGAGATTTCACAGTAACATAACAATGAATGCCCTTCTCATTTAAAGTACGGTAATTTTCAATTAGAGACGTGTTTTGTATTACGACCAACGAAGCCCAGGGCGAAACACTAGATCGAGTGAGAATCAACATGCCTGTTCCAATTTTTAGTGACGGGCGATTGAGTGTTGCCTTATCCTGGGGTAAAAAAAAAAAAAAAAAAAAAAAAAAAAAAAAAAGAGAGAGAGAAATGAAACCTGGGGTTTGACGAACAACTTGCACTGTCTGCAAGAAAGTATTGTAAAAACTATTGTTTTATTTTCTTTTTTCTTTTTTTCTTTTTTTTTACATTAAAGTGTATAGTAAAATACTTCTTCTTATCAGGCTTGATTCCATGTTGGAATTGGTGATCCACGACTGTATTTGATTTGTGGTAATTCTTTCAGCAATCAGTCGTAAAAATATATGTTTATTAATTTGAAAATCTAGATTTCGGCCACTGTTTGGTCATTATCAATGCTTAAAACCAGTTACAATACTTAAAACATCTCGACCTCCAAACTCCAACATGGAAGTCGAGACGTTTTAAGTATTGTAACTGGTTTTTAGCATTGATAATGACGACACAGTGGTCGAAATCTAGATTTGCAAATAAATAAACATATATATTTTTACGACTGATTGATGTAAGAATTTCCACATACTTCTTCGGCTTGTCCCAGTTCAGGGGTCGCTTTTCCTTATTTTTGCCTTCCATTTCTCTCGGTCCCACGTGTCCTCCCGGCTCAGTCCCTCTCTCTCTCTCAGGTCTTCAGTGACGCAGTCCATCCATCTTCTCTTTGGTCTGCCTCTTCTTCTCCTGCTTTCTTCTTGTAATTCCATTGTTCTCTGCAACAGGTCTTCCACATCCCTTCTTAACACATGACCCTACCATGGTAGTCTTCGGCCCTGGTCTTTCTTCGATGCCTCCACTACACAGGTCTGTTCTCGAAGAATAGCATTTCTTATTTTGTGCATCTTTGTTTTTCCCATCATCCACCTCGGCATACGCATCTCAGCCACGTTTTATTTCTTCTCCTGCACTTTCTTTAACGTCCAGATCTGATTACCATACAACAAAGCTTGTCTCAAGACATGTTTAAATTTTTTCCCTTCTGTCTTTGATTTTATTCTTTTGTCGCAGGGCACACCTGACACCCTTTTCCTGTTCGTCCATCCGACCTGGATCCTGCGGCTTACCGTCTTATCTAAATCTTCTTTACTGATTACATAGGAACCCAGGTAATTGAATTCTCCAACTCTCTCCAACTGATCATTTGCCAATATAATTTTCCATGTCTTCCATCTCCACCAAACCACAGGTATTCAGTCTTCTTCCTGCTCACTCTGTGTCGTCTATTGTCCATTTCCTCTCTCTCTCTCTCTCTCTCTCTCTCTCTCTCTCTCTCTCTCTCTCTCTCTCTCTCTCTCCGACGTTCGTTTTACCTTCGCTTTCCTCTCCCCCACAATCACAACGTCATCTGCAAAACTACTCGACCATAAACCCAGATCCTACATTCCTTCCATCAACACATCCCTCACTATATTGAAGAGGTATGGACTTAATGCTGCCCCTTCATGCAGTCCAACTGTAATAGTTAACTTCTCAGTCACTCCGACACTAGATTTTACTCTAGAGCAGGCACCATTACACATGTCTTTGAACCAGTCGAACATTCTATGATTTTATAAAATTACGTTTACTTATCTCCACTTTGTCACTGTCCACTAACGGTGCGTCTTATCCGGACGGAAAATATAATATTTTATATATATAATTTTATTGAATATTATATTTCATTCATTTAATTTTATATTATCCTTTACTACTCCTGCAAAATATTTGTAAAAATCATACAACTAAAGAAAAACTAAAGTGGGCCTAAAACACGCCACTGCCATTTTTAACAAATTTATTTCTGTATAAAAAGGCTGATCAAAAAGTCAGTATGAATTTGTAAACTTAATAAATAACGGAGTAATGTAGATAGGTAAAAATTGATACACATGCTTAGAATGACATGGGGTTTTATTAGAACAAAAAAAGTATTGCAAGACGCGTGAAAGATCTCTTACGCGCGTCGTTTGGTGATGATCGTATGCTCAGCCGCCACTTTCGGCATGTTTGGTCTTCCAGGTCCCCAGACTTCAGTCCGTGCGATTATTGTCGCAAGTGTATCGTGATCGACCAACATTTCTAGGGATGCTGAAAGATAACATCCGACGCCAATGCTTTACCATAACTCCGGACATGCTTTACAGTGCTGTTCACAACATTATTCCTGGACTACAGCTATTGTTGAGGAATGATGGTGAACATATTGAGCATTTCCTGTAAAGAACATCGTCTTTGATTTGTTTCAATTTGTTTTGCTAATTATTGCTTTTCTGATCAGACAAAGCGCCATCTGTCGGACATATTTTGAACTTTTTTTAGGTTCTAATAAAACCCCATGTCATTCTAAACAAGTGTGTCAATTTTTACCTCTCTGTCTACATTATTCCCCGCTTTATTAAGTTTTCAAATTTATACTGACTTTTTGATCCCTAGGTGAGATATTAACCCCCAATATATCCGAATCCCCATTAAATGACTCAAAACAAAAGAGTAAGATATTAGAGACATGAGATGAATTATATCTTTATATGTGTGTACTAAGTCATACAATCAAAATATCGAAGAATAATTCCATCAGAATTTGATATTTGATTCTGAACTTTTGCTTGAAATTCTTTTGGAGGGCATAGTGCCGTCCTCTTCTCAGAGGGAAGTGCTGGTCGCTGGAGGCCAAGAAATAAGTGTGTAAAATTTGGTGCTTATCGGTTGAACGGCGAGACCTAGAGGTGGGAACACGTTAGAGACACAGTGTCAAATCGCCGCTATTTTTGCAGATACCGTTTTGAAACGATGTGAGATTTGGAAAAGTAACGGAGCAAAGTTGTAAAGAAGACTCCTCTACAAATCCATTTATTCAATTTTTACCTCAGATAAACGATTGTCTTATTTTTAAATTACATCTCTATCTGTCGAAAGGCCATCGCCAACATCCGATTTTAGTCTATTAACATAATGTGTAAATAGGAAAACAATTCTATTAATATTTTCAAGAAACATAAGCTTTTCGATTATTAGTCCCTACGCATAATTTAGTCGATTCTGATTGTAGTCGACATTCAATACAGAGGATATTTGGTATTTAATTTCTTGTAAGGTAAACTAAGTGTGACAGTAATGTTCCAACGATAATTATATAACGTTGTTGCAACACAAATGATTTCTTAGAGGGAACTGAAGCGATGAGAAAGAAACACGAAATTATGATAACAGATTACTTAATGCATATCTTGCGATTTATATCTCATCCAAGTCAAAACAGATCCTACATTTGGCAAGCAGTTTCAGTAATCATTTCTTTTGATAAATGAAGACGGACAAAGTAAATATTTTGTTCGTTAGTGGATTCACATTGCACCACTGCGATTTTTGGTAGTTGGGATTATTTGCAGTCTTGGCCGTAGTCCGTGAGCAGGACTAGATAAATGGAATCCGTTGGTCCAAATATTGCAAGTGCGTACTTCAATAAAATATAGTAAATACGAATTTAATGTCATTCATTTGTTTCTCGCAACCAGAACATAATTTTGCTAACCTAAAGTGGTCATGAAGGATTGTTGCGACGAGAACACCGAACAGTGTATGTGATTTGCTGGTGCAGTACTAACACAGCAAGCGTACGGACGGAACCTTCAGTGGCGAAGCTCGAGGTACCGACGGGATGCGGGGGTCGTCGTCCACATGCAGTCAGTGTGAATGCCTCAGGGACCCGCGGCTGTTCTCATCTCGCAGGGAGCGGCCGACGCCGCCTGCACCCCATTCGCCACACCTCGGTAACCCGCACATGGAGGAGCTTGCTTGCCGGGAAGATTCAGGAGAGAACATCTCCTCTGTAGAGATCCCACTGGGACCGTAGCCTGCCGTCCAAGCAGACTGCGCCCCAACAGCAAGCCTTGTCGGCTTTCTTCTCTCCGTGATTTTAAGGGCGGCCTTATGGCGATTCATCCTATTAAATAGGAAACGTTTCAAAGTGATGAGACGTCGATTTGTAATGCCATGAACTGACAGAAGTGCTGCATGACAGACTGGTATTTCAACTATCTTTCCATCCCTTACCACCCGAACTTCGTGACTGTATGAGAGTCGGCCGCTGTGGCCGAGGGGACTGAGGCGCTCCAGTCACGGTCTGCACGGCCACTACGGTCGGGGGTTAGAATCCCCCCTCGGGCATGGATATTTGTGCCGTCCTTAGTTCATAAGTAGTTTGTAAGTTTAGGGACTGATGACCCCATAGTTAAGTCCCATAAGCTTAACAATCATTTGAACATTTTTTGATTGTAGGAGAAATCAGGATATTGTGCTTTATTAGAATTTTTTCTTGGTCTCCTGCACAATATAGGCTTCAGTGATTAGACCAAATAAATGTGCATTTTGTTTGTAATAAGATGCCATTTCATTAAACTGCTTAATCAATGTATTTCTTTCTTTTAATTATTTTTTAACAAACCAGTATCGGCTTTACCTCAAATAAACGAAATATATACATATAAACCCTCAATAATCATCACTTATTCCTATAGGTCAATTTGGAAACAGGACAGAATGTACCTTTGGCCACACTACGAATGCCTTCACGTGTATCAGCATAGACCTACCAGATCATACTGTTCAAAGCTATGTAACTTGGCAAAAGCAAGTGTTCCTTATAAGATCCCAACAAACAGCCCAGAGGTCAGTGTCACATATTGTCAGTGAAAATTGCTGTCTAGTCCAACAGGAAATTTGCAGAGAGTTTCTTAGATGATATTGTGCAAAAATTGTTCAAAAGTTTGTGAATCTATGGGACGTAACTACTGCGCTTATCAGTCTCTAAGCTTACTAACTACTTAAATGAACATAAAAACACACACCCATGCCAGAGGGAGGACTCCAACCTCCGACAGAGTTCAATCGCCCCATCCACAGCAAGGCGGTTAGAGTGCTCGGTCACTCCACCTCAGCATAAAAATTGTGGCTGATTAAGTGGAAATATGATGTTTGAGGAGCCGGTAATTTGATTCTTCTGATTCAAAAGATCAACCGACAAATGAGATTGAATGTCTAAACTGTATTTCATGTAGAGTGTAATTATTGCGGGAGGTGGTTCTGTGATTTTTCGTGATGCTGTCGTACCATATCATAGGTTCGGCCATTCAAGCTTCCGTGTATGTTTACCAACATACCTAAATCAACATTCTCATTGATGAACTAGCTCTTCCATCTTTCCGAAGGTATGCTGCATACGTTTCTTTAAGGTCAACAGATAACTTCGGAAGAGTCAGGAATTTCCTGATAGATTGCCTCGTCCACTAAATCATCCAATCTTAATCACGTAATAAATCCCTTTGACTTCATAGAACGGGAATTTTGCACGTCTACAGTATCTTAGCGCGAACTGACTCCAGCGCTAATGCGCATTGTTATACAGTAGAAGCGAATGCTTCCTTCTTCATAAATGGCACCAAATTATATTGTGCAATATTTTTCATTTTCCAATATTATGAAATGTCTGCAGGTAATATGGAAGGTTATGTTACACACTTCCGTGAAAAAATGGTACACTTGGAAAGACGACGTTAAGTTTGCTGCGATGACGTCAGATGCAACCTGGGGGGTAGTAATTGTACT
The DNA here is from genome assembly GCA_026315105.1 of Locusta migratoria. NCBI lineage: Eukaryota > Metazoa > Arthropoda > Insecta > Orthoptera > Acrididae > Locusta > Locusta migratoria. Next base: position 188,694,924 of record CM048745.1, read on the forward strand.
GATAATGGTAAATGCTGTCCGCTAACACATAGCGTAGCGACATTTAAGTATTCCGTTTAATAGAGAATGTTTACTGTCATAATGCTCGATGTGATATCAGTGTGTGACGGAAACACGCACGCACCCCCCCCCCCCCCCACACACACAATTACAGTCGTCGCCGGTAATGTGACTCATAGCTAAAATGCTTTTTGAAGCATCTGTAACTCGCCCACGAACCTTCCTCTTCTTTGAACAGGTTCCAGGTTTTGCACTAGAATTTTCTTCTCTACTGCTTGACATTGTCAAATTTTTCGAACACTGACTCAACACACAGCTACAGCACAACCGACAGTGCACTAACAATGTCATTCTAAGACTGTGTTTATAACAATGAAATGCAATAATGGATCATTAACGCCCGCATCTGTGGACTCTGGTCGTTATTCCAAAGGAACAATATGACTTTGCTCATTCTTCCAAAGTATACAAAAACTTTGAGACTGAATTACATGGACACCGATCAATTCTCCGAACTCAAAAATTCACAGGCTGAAAGATGGCAGTGTAAGCTAAAATTCGATCTGCGATGGACTTTGATCGTTTTTCCCGTGCACCCTTCATTTGTGTAGTGGAAAACGATGAACATACATTTTAAAATTATTTCCTTAACCCTTATTTGGCACACACAGAAAGCACGCGAAGAAAAACATATCAAGCTACTTAAATTAGACTTGTATGCCCATGTGATCAATTTTATATGAATTTATTCGAAATATAGTTATAAGTCCGTAAGCAACATTTCTCGAAAACTGCTTATAGCTGCCATAAAGTAAATACTGCAGTGTCGTTCGTGTGGCTGAAAAATGGTTGCACAATGCACCATTTCATGTAATATGTTTGAAGAAATTCCTTTTTTGCTACAAAACCCAGAGAAATCTCACAATTCGCACGTTTTGCAACACATAATCCGTGAAGAAAAGGTCTGAGTTTTTCTATTGGCAAATAATCCGGTCAGTGATCAAAAACTGTCATATTTACCTCGTTCAATGTCACAGGAGTCCCGGTTTTCTTCCTCTGGACTGCTAGTATATTTTGTAGTGGCCTGACAAGTCTCCTAAAAACGTTCAAATATTTGTCAAGCTCTATCAGGTGGGTTGTGGTGGTGGATAAATATTTTTGATTGAAAAATGAGAATTAAATGGTTCGTTAATAATTTGTGCTCTAAATACACTGGTAAAAGATCGTAACAGTTATTCAAGTCAACACACACAATATACAGTTTACTTTTCAGAATTAGGCCCTGTCACTATTAATCAAATTAATTGTATTGTTAATTAACTAAATGAATATGATTGCTAATTAGTGTTTGCACCTCTGATCACAGAAGATTGTACTTACCATCCCATGTTATAAAATTTCCAGGGGATATATATATATATATATATATATATATATATATATATATATATATATATATATATACTGCTAACTGGAACAGCTGTAATCATTTTTCAAGAATAAAAAAATATCTGTATGTCCTCCTTTTTGTCGTAATATTAAGATGCAATTATGTTTTTCTTTTGAAATGACTTATTCTTTGTTCTTTGCTGTGGGTTTTGTTATACTGACAAAAAATTGTCTCTTAATGATTTTTACTAATTTTCTCTCTTATTGTCAAAAATGGCTAACTGATTGTTAATATGATATTGTTTATTATTGCTTCATCAAACTTCTAACTATAATCACTGTTCTCTATTTCTAGTGCACGCAATATTTAATTTTCTCTGTTCAAACTCAGTCGTTATTGATTGAATGGATGAAGGTGATATGTCCTCGTCAGTTAAACATTCGCACTCCTATTAAATTTTTAATGACTTTTCAATTATTATTGCAAATTACATCTTATAAGGTCTGTTAGGTATTAATAGAAAAAGTCTTTGTTAACTTTTAAGTCACTCTTATATTCTAACATAAAAGTTACAAAATAGTACTCATTCGCAACATTCGTTTCTTCACATACTCTTCACATAAGAATCCATCAGTAATGACATACATCCACACAGTGCTCCAGTTGACAATGATGATGCTGCGAGGCAAAACTTATTTTCACACAAGTTCATTAAATGTTCATTCACGTGAGTCGGTCAGTTCCACGATACACGAATCGTCTCACGACGGAGACACGTTCCGTAGTCCCGTTTTAAGACGCGCGACGCGATTGCATACGTGCGACGCGATCACCGAGTCTGACACTTGCAGACACTGTTTCAATAAATAGCACTCCCGCAGTTTTCAAAATAAACTTTCACTGTGAACACTTCGTCTCAATATACATGAATAAACGTTCCGAAGTTTCGTAGCGGCGATTGCACGCGACGAACCGAACTTAGCGGTACACACGCGGACAGTTAACATCACAAATTAAACAGATAAAATACATGAAATGAACAGGTACAGAAATACCTAAAATATTAGTTCACAAAAATATACAAAACTTTTACAAGTATAATACGATTACATTGTAATCAACCCGCAGATGGAAAGTCAACATCTGTGACAGTACAGCTTATGGTACTTAACTGCGGGATCATCTGTCCCTAAACTTACAAACTACTTATGAACTAATACTAAAGACAGCACTAATATCCATGCCCGAAGGGCGGGGGGGATTCGAACCCCCGACGGGGAACGGCCTCGCGCATCGCTGCACAGCGCCTCAATGCGCTCGGCCGCTCCGTGACCTTGAGTGGCGTGACCTTGGGAACCTAAATCGCGGAATCGTCCTAGTTGTAATACTAGACTAGCGCGATTGTTCAACAATAAGCAAAGATAATAATGTACACGACAAAGATATTCCTTTTTCAAGACTACCTAGCACTTCGAATATCTCTATCATCCAACGTTAGTCTCTCTATACGAACATTATTACGATATATATACGTAACAACTTTATTCATAATGACATTACTGTATTTATTAGAAAAGAACTTAAACTCATCACTAATATCATAGCCTTTAAATGTGGGCAAATTCTTCGCTACATCATCACACTTCTCGGCTGTTCCAGGTTTTCCATACTCAAAACGAAGATCCATATTCTGCGTATATTACGTCCTCCATTTACACGCTCCGCGGCGCCATGTCTCCTCTTCCGAGTAAACATCAATCTATTTACAGGATATAAATAGCTTCAGTTCCCTATAAGGACTATCTATAAGGAGTTTTCCTTTCATAAGAACAAAGTAAAACAAGGGTAATGGAGTGCAGTCTAAGAAAATCAGGTGATGCTGAAGGAATTAGATTAGGTAACGAAACAATAAAGGAGGTAAATGAGTTTTGTTACTTGGGCAGTAAAATAACAAATGATGGTAGATCAAATGGCAATGGGTAGAAAAGCGTTCTTGAAACAGAGAAAATTGTCAACCTCGAATATTGATTTAAGCCTAAGGAAGTCGTTTCTGAAGGCATTTGTATGGAGTGTTGCCTTGTTTGGGAGTGAAACATGGACGATAAACAGTACGGACAGGACGAGGACAAGGCTTTTGAAATGTGGTGCTACCGAAGAATGCTGAAGATTAGGTGGGTGGATCGCGTAACTAATGAGGAGGTACTGAACAGAATTGAGGAGGAAAGGAATTTCTGGCATATTTTGACTAAAAGAAGGGATCGATTGGTATGACACATTCTTAGACATCAAGGAATCGTGAATTTAGTATTGGAGGGAAGTGTGTGGGGTAAAATCCGCAGAGATGGATACAGTAAGCAGATTCAGACAGATGTAGGTTGCCGTTCTTATGTGGAGTTAAAGAGGCTTGCTCAGGATAGGGTATTGTGGAGAGCTGCATCAAACCGGACTGAAGACCACAACAACAACAACAACAACAACAAAATGGAGCCAGTAACTTATTCTTACATTGTCTGCTAAAGATTCAATTATTGCGAATCTTTTTACAGAAGATAATGGAACATTGTTATAAACGAGAGCTTGAATGTTGGTTGCAAGCACCGTTGTCCACCATGTTACAGGAAACCATGCGCAATTTTGCTCTGCCTTCATGGCAAAAGTGCCAAATAAACTGCACTTCGAAAGCCATCGGAGACACGAGATGCATCCGGGAAATGAAATTCCCTATTTGTTTCAAAACAAAGACACTAAGAAATTGGTTCGATTACAGAAATATTGTTGGCAAACAAGGGGCGGCGGTGTGGAGAAATTTTTGCGTTTCCGTATAAGAGATGGTAAATCATTATCTTACTTTCACCGTTCGCTACAGAGTGAGTTAACGTGACATGAAGTGACCGACAGTGTGGACACATCGTGTTCTGACGAAGGAAGGAAGGGTAGACATTAACGCCCCGTCGCCAGCGTGGTCATTACAAATAAAATTCACGCTGGGAATTTTGTGTAAGGATGATGAAGGAATTCGGCAGTGCCACTTCAAAGAGTTTGTGACACTTGCGGGGAGTGACACTTGCGCGGAAAGAGAATGTGTAGACACTTGCGGGGAGACCCGGACGCTGCAGGTAGTGAACAGGGTGTTCCAGAAGTAGGGATATACCACCCATACTCCACGCCCTCCAGCCGCTACCTGTGCCATATTGAGGGAAAGGCCCACCGGACCGGCCGCGCAATTTGTGACACAAATTACATGTTTGATAATATCAATTTAATGCATAGAAGTAGGAAATCACACCAAGACTTTTTCCTGCAAACATTTCGACAAAAAAAGTTGGTACTGAGTTTAGAAAAACAAAATTCTGGTATATTGGATTTTAACATTTTATCAAAAAATGAATGTTACTACAAGAGATACAGCCATTCAAATTTACGGGCATCATAACGTTTTCCTTCCTAAGTAAATGAGCTGCTTCTTGTAGTTTCAACATCACAGTAGCCTTTTTCTTGAATGTTCTGAATATAAATCTTCACACAGACTTCTTGAGGAGGAGAGCGATACAGATATCTGATTGTAAACTACTACCTTTACCTTAGACCTTTTTGACTGTCCTGAACAGGAGTTCCGCGTATTCCGTAATTTATATTTATACTGTTAACAGGCAATACAATTTATAACCAACTATTGCCTGCCAATTTCGCTTCATATTTCCTATAAGTCTTGCAACTTCTTTCTCCCTTTTGGTTTATGCCAAGTTCGGAGTAAAAATGGTTCTATATGACGATGATAGAAAATAGAACGTTAGCATTTTTCGGTGTGTGACATTCCCTTACACATTCCGTATTTCATACATTTATTAGATGTATTTGTAAATCGAATACAGCGAAATCGTTTTGGGGTCTCGAATAAACGCATAAAGTATGTAAAATACTCATTGATTTATTATTAACGTTTTTTAATTGAAGGTTTAAGATTGCATCTCCTATTCAAAAGCATAGCAGCTATTTTTAAAGAGATGGAAGTTGCATGACAATGGGGTTAACTACATAGCGGTCAATTACATCAACGTATCTATGCAGGATGCCTATTATATTTATTGCTTGCGCAGGTGTCTTGATATGCTTAGTGTTCTGAATAATATGCTTTTAGGAGGTATGACTGTTGAAAGTCATCGTTTTGTAGTAGCAGAGAATGTCTTAATAACTCTCCAAACATTATCACTGTTAAAATACTGTTTTGTTTTCAGGAGGAACACTCAACGTTAGAACAAGTTTCGTGTTATATTGACAGTTCTTGTTGTGGTTGTACCCAGGAAAAGCCATTAGCCGCCACAAGGGCCCCGGGTTCCTCGCAAGTGTCACTCCTCTCAAGTGTTACTCCCCGCAAGTGTTCCAACCCCCACTTCAAAGGGGCCATCGCGGCATTTCCCTCACGGAAAAACAAAATCGCCGGCCGCGGTGGCCGAGGAGACTGAGGTGCTACAGTCACGGTCTGCACGACCACTACGTTCGGGGGTTCGAATCCCCCCTCGGGCATGGATATTTGTGCCGTCCTAGTTCGTAAGTAGTTCATAAGTAGTTTGTAAGTTTAGGGATTGATGACCCCGTAGTTAAGTCCCATAAACTATACAAACATTTGAAAATTTGAAAAACTAAATCCGGATGCCCGGAGGTGGTTTTGAACTCCGTCCTCCAGAATGGAAGTCCATAACTGTCATAACGTTACTGCGATGTGATGTGAGACATGGCGGCCAATGTGAAATGGCCTTTTTGGGATTTTGCTGTAAGTGCTATAATTACACACCGACCAAAAAATATAACACTCCGAGAAGATATACAGCCGGTAGACTCGCACCAGCCGGCCGCGGTGGCCGAGGGGACTGAGGCGCTCAAGTCACGGTCTCCTTGGCCACTAAGGTAGGGGGTTCGAATCCCCCCTCGGGCATGGATATTTGTGCCTTCCTTAGTCTTAGCTAGTTCATAAGTAGTTTGTAAGTTTAGGGACTGATGACCACGTAATTAAGTCCAATAAGCTCTACAAACATTTGAACTTTTTTTTTTTGATTCGCACTAATATCTGAGCGTGTTTTCGCACGTACACATATGATTATGGTACTACTTCGTACTCACGATGACATACTGACGCTCACAGAAGTTTTGAATGTTTACATATTGTAATTAATACTTATCCACTAATGACGAGATTAATGATCATTAAACATGGACGTCCCTAATCCTCACTACTTACTTCTCCGTAAAGTAAAGGATGTTTTGTCGCATAATTTTTTCCTCTACCAGCGTAAGTGGACGATAGTTATAACTTATCGGAACCGAAATCATTTGACTGACGCGGGATTAGTTTGTCTTGGAGTTTTCGTCTCCGAAGACCACGGGCCGCCATTACATCTCCCAAGTGATTCTCACACGGCCGTCTAGCCGTGCAAGTCGATGCTGTGACGTGAGTGGGTCTGTAATTGTGCGTGTACGTAGTCCCACTGGTAGTGACCGGCTGGCAACAGTTGGTGTTGACACGTCTAGGCTCACAAAGTCTCGTAACTGAGCTGCCACTGTCGCCCTTAAAATACGATATTAGCGGACGTCTGTGTTGTGTGCTCATCTAGATTTCATCTAAAGGGGTGATAATGTTCGCGTGACGACTACAACCAGTAGCACTCGACAACTGACTTTGCACGATCAACGAGCCTGGAAATTTCCAGAAAGGACCATCCCGCCTTTACCCCTTTATAAGTCTCATTTCGCTGTAAGAAATAAGTGTGTATTTGTGTGTGGGTGGGTGGGTGTGTGGGTGGGTGGGTGGGTGGGTTTCCGTCACACACTAATATCACAACGATCATAATCACAACATTCTCTATTAAAAGGAACACGTAACTAGTCCTATGGCAACTGCCGCTACGTTGTGTGTTGGCAGACGGCATTATCAGTACAACTACTATCCCCTTGGTGGCATCTGACGTCGTCGGAGCGAACTCAAAGTCTTATTTCCAAGTGTACTATACTTTTTCAGGAAGATTGTTACATAACCTCCGATCTTACCTGCAGACCATAATACAAAGAAACATACAATATTGCACAATACAATTAGGTAGGCTACCACTTACGAGGAAGGGAGCATACTCTTTCTACGGTGTAACAATGCGCTGTAGAGCTGGAGTCAGTTCGCGCTAAGATTAGAAGTGTAAAATTCCCGTACCATAAAGTCAAAGATATTTATTATGTGATTAAGAATGGATGACTTAGTGGACGAGGCACTCTCTCAGGAAGTTCCTGACTCTTCCGAACTTATGTGTTCTCCTGAAAGAAATGCATACAGCATAGCATCAGAAAGACGCACAAGAAGAGCTCAAGTTCATCAACGAGAATGTTGATTGGGGTGTACTGGTTAAGATACATGGAAGCGTGAATGGCTGGACCCACGATGATATGGTACGACAAGATCGCGAAAATATCACAGAACCTTCTCCGGCAATAATTACACTCTCCACTATCCACTCAATCTCATTTGTCAGTTGATGAATCAGAGGAATCAAATTATCGGCTCCTCAGACAGCATATTCCCAGTTAGTCAGTCACAATTTTTGGGCTATGGTGATCGAGCGCTCTAAGCGCCTTGCTGTGGATGGCGCGATTGAACTCTGTCGGAGGTTCGAGTCCTCCCTCTGCCATGTGTGTGTGTGTGTGTGTGTGTGTGTATGTGTGTGTGTGTGTGTGTGTTTAAATTAGTTTAAGTAGTCAGTAAGCTTAGAAACTGATAAACTCAGTAGTTACGTCCGATACATTCACAAACATTTGAATAATTTTTGCACACTGTCATCTCAGAAACTCGCTACAAATTTCCTGTTGGATTAGACATCGATTTTCCAATGACTATAGGTGACACTGACCTTTATTTGTTATCTTATACTTTTTTTTGCCAAGTTACATACTTTTAAACATTGTCTGGTAGGTCTATGCTCATACAGTTGAAGGCATTCGTAGGTACATTCAAATATAGTATCTGTCCTATTTCCAAATTGGCCTGGGGGAATAATAATAATAATAATAATAATAATAATAATAATAATAATAATAATAATAATAATAATAATAATAGTTTTGTGTGGCTCATTGACCTGAAGCAAGTCTTTCAGTTGGACGCCAATTCGGCAACTTGCGTATCCCTAGCCCACCCCAGTTATCTAACCGGGGAAAGGAAAGAGGACTTACAGCTTAACGTGGAATCCGAACCACGTATCGTTTCTGGCGACTCCTCCATTCACCTATGGGAATAAGTGATGATTATTGATGATTTATTTGTATATTTATGTTTTGTTTATTTGAGGTACAGCCGATACTGGTTTATTAAAAATAATTTTAAAAAAATAGCATCAGAAATCTTACTGATGGCTCTGTATTACAAAGTTTAATAGAAGCTTGAGACGTTACTGCTGTATCGCCTCATTACTTCATCCGCGCTAAATTGTCCACCTCACTTTTACGAAAGTCGTGCAATAAGTTGTACTAGCCAAGTACAATGGTTATGTGAGAATTTACACTTGCTTCCAAGTACTTAGTGGCTTATTGACTCTGCATATTTATCAGTGGCAATGCCTTAGAAGCAGGAATGGCGAGTTGTTGTGGTTTTTATTCAATAAATGTGGTCATGTCACTATCCTCTGTGTCCTTTCCTTGTATGAAAGAGAGAGCTGTTTTACTTGGGTATTTAGAAATGCATGGGTAATTATACAAGGTAAATTGTAGTGTGGGCCGTATTTAGCAGAAGGCAGGTTTCCTTGTAGCAAAGATATTGGTTTTGGCTTGGGGTTGAGCAAAGGTTTTCGCATGCTTTGGCAAGCAGTCGATCTCAGGCAGAGGGTGGCCAGTAAGCAAGCAGATCGAACGTACCCACTGGTCTGCCAATGAGAGCGCGTCTTCCCCGGGGAAGTTGAACCCGGGAACCGTTAGCAAGTTAGGAAACCATGTTAGCAGAATTGGTGGGGCAGTGTGGCAGTGGCTGCACAATTTCTGCAATTTATGGTAAGAAATGCTTAGAATTTGATCAATTTAATGTCCTAAAATTGATTCGTGGATGGCGATAGTTGTAGTGATAGCAGGCAAAGAGGCTAGAGTCAATTATTTATTAAAATATCATTGCGTGCTTATTTAATCAATCTATTCATTTAGTATGGAGATCAGGAGGTTTTTAGGCCTTGCAGTGATACAGTGAGCCATTCTTGTGAAGTTACGAAAACAAGGGCGATGTGTTTTGTGTTGCCACCCACGTGGAAGAACGAAGTGTAGCAAAAGATCAATGATGTGCACCATCACGTGAATAACCAAATAGTAATAATGCGCCTTTTTCGGGTTTACCACCAACGTGGCTAGTCTGAACAAAATAGTGAATTATTTCATGTCGCCTTACTGACCAATCCTCCCGAGGTAGTGCATTTGCTTGAAATTATATTATTTAATAATTAATAATTCTACATATTTCTAGCCAATGTAGCGAGTTGTATCGTGGAACATGACAACGTTTAGATTGTGTGTGTGTGAGTGGCGGCATGTGTAACGGAAATTCCTGCCCTCCCTTTCCCAGTAGCGACACAGAATTCTTTCTGATATTCATTGAGATGTTTTCTTTCAGTAAGAGACCTATGTTTTTACTAGTTGATTTTTTACGCATAAAGCTTACTGTCCTCCCCCCCCCCTGTTGCTGGGATTATATATATAATTTGTTAAATAAATTCACTTTTGTTAAATATCAATAGCCAAGGATTCGAGTACGTTAATTATGAGATCGCAGTCCCCTATCCTCCTTATTACGTTGAAAAGAAAATATATATTTCAAATAATTACTAAAGGAGTTTCATAACTGTGGGGTAGCACATTTCAGCCGGCCGCGGTGGCCAAGCGGTCTGCGGCGTGCCGGTCACGGTCTGCGCGGCCACTGCGGTCGGGGGTTCGAATCTCCCCCCTCGGGGATGGATGTTTGTACCGTCTTTAGTTCATAAGTAGTTTGTAAGTGTAGGGACTGATGACCCCGTAGTCAAGTCCCGTAAGCTCTACAAACATTTGAACATTTTTCGCTCTGCCTCCGCGAACTTAAAGAGGGGACGGTTGGCGCTGGTGGCGCCCTGAGAGAGAAAGAGATAGGTTGCTAGCCTGATGGAGTGCGGACGTGAGAAGAGCTGCTCGCTGGTGTCGCAGAGATTTGGTGTCAAAATGCGCAATGTTGCTCATGGTGACGCTTTCAACACCTGTTGCTAGGGGACATAATCAATAAGTGTCGCCGGCCGCGGTGGCCGAGGGGACCGAGGTGCTTCAGTCACTGTCTGCACGGCTATTACGGTCGGGGGTTCGAATCCCCCCTCGGGCACGGATATTTGTGCCGTCCTTAGTCTTAGCTAGTTCATAAGTAGTTTGTAAGCTTAGGGACTGATGACCCCGTAGTTGAGTCCCATAGGTTCTACAATCATTTCAACAATGTGTCAATTTCGACGAAGATGAGAGCATCTGACGATGGCAGCAAGATCTGATTGATTATGAACTAGTTTCAACAAAGCGATCTTGGCTGTCAACATAACAGACATTACCAGATCGCCGCAAGACTGTATAAGTTACACAGATGTAGGAACCTCGCTCTTTCCTGAGTGAATGTTGCTTCGACTCCAAACGTCTCCCTCTAGCGAAACTGTGGACAGCTTCTTGGCGTAACGCCGGCGTAAGAGCGTCCGTTTGCAAGTTGATGTAGGAAGACGAGTAATTACACTTGAGACACACACACACATCCTGCCCGGAATGCAGGCCGCTCTGTGAAGCAAGAGGCACGCGGGGCTGAAGAGCTACAGGAAGGCAATTAGCACAGCAGAGCACGTCACGGCGAGCGCTACCGAGAGCGCGTTAAAGAGGCCTCGCCGGAACACGGAACCAGACACTCTGGCAGGCGAGAGCGCCGGAAGCGGGGCAGACGTCGGCTCCCTGGGGAGATGTGCAGCCGCTGTGCGCAGGCAGCAGCAGCAGCGGGCGTTCACCGCGCGGCTAACGAGGCCGCTTCCAGGAGCTGCCGCCGCCGATGGCACGCCTCGCTACCTGTTACCGGGCAAAGTGTGGCGGCCCGTAGCGGAGCGAGGCGCATTGCTTACAACAGGCCTTCTATCGACTTGACGATCTCGGAAAACCACCGCCTCAGCGGAGCGGCCGAGCGCATTGAAGCGCGAGGCCGTTCCCCGTCGGGGGTTCGAATCCCCCTTCGGGCATGGATGTTCGTGATGTCTTTAGTATAAGGTAGTTCATAAGTAGTTTGTATGTTTAGGGACTAATAGAAAAATGTTCAAATGTTTGTAATTCTATCGGACGAAACTGCGTGGTCATCAGTCCGTAGCTTACAAACTACTTAAACCTAGGTAAACTAACCTAAGGACAACACACACACCCATGCCCCAGGGAGGACTCGAACCTCCACGGCGTGCAACCGCGCGCTCCGCAGCGAGACGCTTTAGACAGCTCGGCTACTGCACCGCGGCTAGGGGCTAATGAACCCCGCAGGTTGGTCCCATAAGTTTTTTTTTTTTTTTTTTTTTTTTTTTTTTTTTTTTTTTTTTTTTTTTTTTAAATCGCCCTAAACTACTGACTGGCAGAACTTAGTATTCGTTTACGGAAATCAAAAAATCAAACGGCCGTTTTCTTGTTGCAAGATTCTTTATCCACATGCGATTCCCTCTCGCCTATTTCAGGCCAGTATCGATGGAGTGGTTTATTCAGAAACCAGCTAAAAGTCTGGCGTTTACCTGATATTTTTTTATTTATTCAAGACTTGAGATGGTGAAAATTAAAGTAGACCATTATGTTGTCAAGAAATTTTAGAAGGTAACACAGACAAGCCAGGATTCCTTTCCATGAATTTTCATAATCCGCCCGAGATGTCTTTATTTCAATTTTTGGCGTTATTAGGTCACGACCGGTTTCGCACCGTTAACCCTTTTCGTACATCTGGTTTCACATTGAGACCACTTGTAATTTAATGTCTCAAAGGCGGCTCAACATATTCAACTCGCTGCCAGCTCGGGTAATATGTTTTCGCGGGAAAGTAACAAAAACATTCAGCTGCACAGTACATACCGGTGTGTTGCTCAGTATCGTGAGGTTACATATATTGTTTTTCACTGTATTATCTTCTGAGTTGGTATAGTTCTGGTAAGTTAGGAAATGTTATGCATTGTAGACTAATATTTTAGTTTGATACATGTCTTGCAGAACTTTATGTAGTCGACCAGTGTTTTCACTACGTAATCGTATGTTCTAAAAAAAAAACTTGTTAACACTTGAGTAGTTTTCTTACTTTATATATCAGTTTTATATATTATTTGTAATGTAATTATGCACAATAAAATTGTTTTACAACTCAAAATGGTTCCTTGGGTCACAAGGCTTAAAGGTCATCTTCAGGTATCTTCCTTAGAGCATGAGTTGGAAAGACTTATTACGATGTCCCAATGTTTATATTGGGTGCCGAGTTTTGTGAGGCCCCTCATTAAAGTTCTTATACAGGGATGAAGTCAACAGGTGGTTACAACAAGTTGACTGCCTAAATATTTTTTTTTTTTTTTTTTTTTTTTTTTTTTTTTTTTTTTTTTTTTTTTTTTTTTTGTAGATTGAACGTTGTATCTTCCCTGAATCTGAAGAAAGAATGGCTTCCACCATTAGGTTCGCGTCATATCTCCTTAAAACGTTTAAGAAAACCAGAAGCAGTTTGTAGTCGAAAGTCTGTTGTTGACGTCTCGAAAGTACTCAGATTTTAGGAATCATTAGGTGCGCGCTGGTAATAAAAGTGCTATTGTCATTAAAACAAACACAAATTGTATTCTAGTGAACAAATAGTAATTTTAATAAATTCAAAAGTGCAATAGTCCTGAATAAGTATTGCCCTCTCTAGGCTGATTGTTGTCACCATAGTAGCTGTCGGAATATCTTAGTTGGCTGTTGACATGAAAGAGAGGATGATGTCAGGTCATGGGCCGTGTGTGGGCACCGCGTCCGATTGCTGGTGCGTGTTGTGCCAACACCGTGTGACGAGAAGGCCTGTGCGCTACAGTGCCACGTCACGCACAATAGGTCGCGATCGCGTAGCTCACTGGTCGGACGGTGTGAGACAGTGGGCTGTGCCCCATCGGCCAGCCAGTCAGTTACGCGATCACGACCTACTGTGCGTGACGTGGCACGGCAGCGCGCAGGCTTTCTGTTCACACGGTGTTGCTTGTGCCCGTTACGCCTGCCCGACTGGATCCATCTGCTTTCTGTGTCAAAACTGACATCGTCAAATTTGATGTGATGTTTTCGCTTTGGCTGTCATGGGTGTAATAAGATATCTGTATGGTGTAAGAATTGGCAATTCACTCTAAATAATGAGAAGTGTGAAGTCGTCCATATGAGTACGAAAAGAAATCCGTTAAACTTTGTTTATATGATAAATCAATCAAATGTGAAGGCCATAAACTCAACAAAATACCTAGGAATTACAATTACTTCTGACTTAAATTGGAAAGAACACGTAATTAATGCCGTGGGAAAGGCGAACCAGAACTGCCTTTTTATTGGCAGAACCATTAAAAGATGCAACAGAACTACTAAATAAACTGGATTTAGGGCAAAATCTAAGTAGCTGTCTTAGGTTGTTTGCAGATGACGCCGTCATTTACTGTCTAGTAAAGTCATCTGAAGATCAAAACCAACTGCAGAACGATTTGAATAAGATATCAGTATGGTGTAAGAATTGGCAATTGACTCTAAATAATGAGAAGTGTGAAGTCGTCCGCATGAGTACGAAAAGAAAATTACAAGATAAATCAATCGCATGTGAAGGCCGTAAACTCCACAAAATATCTAAGATTTACTACTACTTCAGACTTGAATTGGAAAGAACACATTGATAATGTCGTGGGGAAAGGCGAACCAGAGACTGAGTTTTATTGGCAGAACCCTTAAAAGATGCAACAGAACTGCATACACTAAGCTTGTCCATCCTTTTATGGAGTATTGCTGCCCAGTGTCGGATCCTTATCAGGTGGGTTTGACGCAGGACATCGAAAGAGTCCAAAGAAGGGCAGCTTGTTTCATATTGTCACGATACAGGGAAGACAGCGTTACGGAAATGATACAGGATCTGGGATGGGAATCATTACAACAACGGCGCTTATCGCTGCAGCGTGAGCTACTTACGAAACTCCAATCGCCAACATTCTCCTCCGAATGCGAAAATATATTGTTGACTCCCACTTACATAGGTAGATGATCATCAGAGGCCGAACGGAGAGATTCAGGTGTTCTTTTATCTCGCGCGCTATTCGAGAATGGAATGGGAGATATAAGAGTATAACGGTGGTTCGATGAACCCTCTGTCAGGCACTTAAATGTGATTTGCAGAGTATCCCATGTAGATGTAGATGTAGAATAGATTACTTGAGTGGTAAGGCTGGGAGGAGCAGTGGGAGTAACACATCACTTACAAACAGTCTTTATTATACCTTTTAGAAAAATGGAATGATTTGAATGATAGGAACCATAGGTATAATTACATCAGTTAATCAAAAAATATTTACGGCAGGGATGGGAGGCTTAACAGAATAAATTTCTGAAGTAAACTTCAATAAATAGATCAGCTGCCCCTCAAGAAAATAACACCTTACGTCAATAGAAATAATAAATAATTAAGATATAAATAAAATTTCACAGAAGAAGATGACTAACGCACATATCCATCTTAATTATAATGACAAGTTCCTTTTAATAGACAAGTAGAATGTTTTGTCTTGGAAGTTTCCAGTTTTACTTTCAACTGACCTCACGAAATCACAGTACTCATAGCAATGAACTAGGTTTACAATTTCACTCCAGAATAAAAATAGAATACTAATCTTCTGGAGTATTCAGTATACTGTCAACATGGTCACCCGGATTTATGGCCCCTTACACCGGGACTCGCCGTTAAGTATACACTTGACAGAACAACACGGCACGTGCAGCGCGTTCAGACACCGGCCTGTGAACATTGTCAATCATTAGACCCTTCTGGAATTCAACATAGCGTTAGTCAACAGCAATAATTCATACTTTCCGTGACACCGACCAAGTCTCGCTGTCGGCATCAAGACGCAGTCCAGCGTGACGTCACCGGGACCCAGTCTGCCACAATCGTCCTCTCCACACTTCTTTCGCTCCCGGCCGGCTGATGACGTCCACAAGGGGCGACAGCTGAGTCGCGCTGGTCACGCCATCCTCCAGCGCGCGAAGAAGGTTGCACGCGGCTATTCAAAGGCGCCGCAACTTGTGACCATCTTGCGGTCGGCATATTGGCATTGGTTTGTGCTCCTGGATACGTTTGTCGGCGTTTTAGAAGCAGCCTTAATGTATATGTAACGATAGACTAAAATTTTTATTTTTTTCTTTATCTTTGATCAGCGATGCTTATCGCCTCCGGTTGCCTCTGACTCGCAATGCAACTAATTTAATTTCGTTCATCATTTTTTACTTCCGAACAAGCGAGAAAACGGAACCGTGATATTAATTTTACTCACTCTCTGGTCTGTATCTGATGTGTCCAGACGTCTTTCATACCTGTATCCACTCATGTTAGTAAGAATAATGCAAGCTGTTGCTGAAAATATATTATTTAAATTTAAAAGCTTTCCCTCTCCTTGGTTTTCATTTGAATCAAACTCCTCCACTTCAGATATTTAATTTCCTAATGTTTTCAGCTTCTTAACATCCGTAATAGTTTTATGTTCAGACGCCATTACAATCGCTTCGCATTGTCTCTAAAATTTCAACCAATCAATCATCCTTATACTATACCTTGCTTGATTTTAGAACCTGCAGTCATTTCTTTTGTAATTTCACGATGTCCAATCCTTTTTTTAAAATTATTCTATCATTACCAGTAACTTCATGTTCCACCCACGGTCACACAACAATGAAAAGCGGAATGTATCTCCTACGTTCACGTATTAAATAAGTAACAGTTATCATTTCCAGCTTCTACAATCCGAAGCGCAGGATCCAGCTAGATGCTTTCCGTAAGTTTTTTAACGTGCTGTTGCTTGTATGGTGCCCGACTTTAATATGCTACCCGCGGTTTATTTGCTTTAATTTTCATTTTGTTCTGTAATTTAACTAAATTATTTCAAACTCCGTGCAATAAGTGGTTTTTTTCTGCTTTTTAGTCGCGCGTGCGTCGCTTGCCTGCCTTGGCCGCGGGTGAAATTGTAGGCAGTGCATTTTACTTCACTCGACCGATACTGCCTGTCGAGTGGCTGTAATTTGGCATTGTGGTTTGTTCTGTGTTTCTTTATTCTTGAACCTTGTGTTTGTCTTCCTCCTATGCTATTTTGTTGTTTCGTTTCCCGTCCTTTCCTGCCATGTCCTCCTTCCTGGTGCATGGAACGTGGTCGTAATTAGGAGTTATTGTTCCTACTCCTGACCGTGTGCGTTGAATTTTAATCTGATTGACCACCTAAAAGGAGTTGTAACGCGGCGTAACATAAGTGTTCCCGAAAAGGTTGCTATCTCCACTAATCTTCCCATATCCCGACCAGTTGCCAGGTGCCTCGCCCCAATGGCAGTTGACCTTTAGGCATACGCTCTACTTAGCGACGTTTTTCTTGTATTTATTTACCAAGGGCATCGCTGTTCAACCATCACGTTGTCGTTTTATTATACCTGGATCAGCAGGTCCGTTCTTAATTGTGGCTTATTAATCTATTAATAAAAGTTAATTAGGTAAAAGAGTTTCTAACCTTAATAATCGTGGCAAAATAGTTGACATTTATTGTCATTTTCCTCATTAAATGATTTTTATTTTCACCGGGTGTATCACTATTTGTAACTGGTCAGTTGTAACGTTCTAAAGCCAGTTTCGACCTTCAAATTTAAAAATTGCTCTACGTTGGGTGTTCAGCACTATAACTCCATGTAACTGTGATAAAAAAGGCAACTCATCTAATCATATTTAACCTTCTTAGTACTGTTCTGAAAAATGTATTGTTTTAATAATTGTCATTTTATTTAAACCAATCAGCAATATTTGCAAGTTTACAAACGAGTCGTTCTACTAAATTGCAATTGGTTTCCATAAACTTTGCTTGCCCTTCCACTAATTGTTGTTTTCGCCTATTGCAACATCAAAACTGGTAGCTACAGAGCGTGTTTTTGGTCGTTGAAACATTGTTCTCTGGTAAACCGCTGTTTAGTGTTATTCCTTTGATAACTTTCTATTGGTTGTGCTGGAACTACTGTTCGGTGTGTGGAATTGGAACTACGGTGTTGACCTGGCGTGGAGCACCTTCACAAGGAATTTATGACGTAGGATCTCGTAATTTGGGGGGTAGCGTCGCTGAGTCTATGGTGTCCTTGAGAATACAAAGTTAATTGTAGCGTAGATATGTTTGGCGTGGGCAAGGAGCGCATGAGTCTTTACACCAGAACTTAGTTGGGTTATAACGGTATCCCTCGTGTTAGATATGACAATGTCTGAGATGACGTTGATATTCGCCATCCTGAATTCAATGCAACCGATTGATCAATCACGTTTGTTCACTTTTTTTAATAGGCCGTCTTATTGGGAGGAACTGAACGTAGTAGCTTCTACTGAAGGGTTAACGTTAGCCGATAAGCTGCGTGCTTATTAGGAATGTGAAACCGTAGGTATTTCGCGGGATCAGGTCCTAGGAGAGGTGCATGACTTCCTCAGGAAAAGGAAGCTTGTTTTAGGTGGTGCTTCTGGTCATCTCGTGCGACAGTGCCCTCTGTTTCGGGGACCTCGTCCAAATAAGTGTCACCAGAATAGTGAATGGAACTGAACCCGACCGCGTAAGGCGCAAAGGTTTGAAAGGTGAGCGGGAGATCTGTGTATCCATTACCTTCCATTTGCTCCAGCTTAGCAGACGAGCCTATTTGTTCTCTTCTGAATTCGGGTAGTTCCTTCTAATTTTTTTCTGAGCAAGTTTGCTCCCACTCAGAAATTTGGGTTGCGTGATTGTTCTAGGGACATTGTTAGTAATTTAATCGCTTGTAATGTACGCAAAGGAAACGGGGAATGTTTTAAAAGAAAATGACGAGATAGGTCGAGAACTTCTGAAGGTGTTTTTGAACATACCCGTATTTCGTGTGTTCGAAGCCTGAAGAAGTAAAAAAAATGTTCAAATGTTTGTTAAGCTTATGGGACTTAGCTACGGGGTCATCAGTCCCTAAACTTACAAACTACTTATGAACTACTTACGAACTAGGACGGCACAAATATCCATGCCCGAGGGGGGGGGGGATTCGAACCCCCGACCGTAGTGGCCGTGCAGACCATGACTGGAGCGCCTCAGTCCCCGCGGCCACCGCGGCCGGCAAAGAAGTCACTGGTGAGACGTAGTGTACAATAAGGAATGCCGAAAGGTACTGTGCATGATGTTGTGTCTAAATGTGCAACTGTTACGTGCAATAAATCCTACAGATAAAATCGAAAGTCTGACGCCGGCCGCGGTGGCCGAGGTGACTGAGGCGCTCCAGTCACGGTCAGCACAGCCACTATGGTCGGGGGTTCGAATCCCCCCTCGGGCATGGATATTTGTGCCGTCCTAGTTCGTAAGTAGTTCATAAGTAGTTTGTAAGTTTAGGGACTGATGACCCCGTAGTTAAGTCCCATAAGCTTAACAAACATTTGAACATTTTTTTTGAAAGTCTGACTTTCTACACGGTATTGATGATGCCAATTTTTTTAAAAACTGTTAGTAGTCATAACAGCAGAATTTGGAGGCAGAGCATCCACATAGAGTTATTTAGCATCAACGTGACTTTCCTAAAGTTAACGTCTGGTGCGGTTTGATACAACAGAAGGTGATTGGTCCTCTCATTTTTGTAGAAAAGAAAAAAAATAAACGGAGACATTTGGCAGTCTTTCCCAAAATGGACGATATTGAGGGGGAAACGGGCTTGAGCTTCTGAAAGAAGATAGCGCCCCTCCACATTTCAGCAACAAAGTGCGTGAGGCTCTTTACACTCGCTTTCCAGGAAGGTGGATAGGCTCAGTAGCTTGGCACCACGAAGTCCAGACTTACGACTACCTTCCTTTTGGGCCACCTAAAATGTTGTGTACAGTGCAAAATATCAGACACAGAAATCATTTACGGAAAGAACAGTTGCAACTGAATTGTTGGTGAATACGTGGCGAGAAGTGAAATATTGTCTCGAAGTGGGCAGGGCAATAAATGGGTCCCACGTTAAAATCTACTAACGTTAAATAAAACTTGAAGGAATTTTCTTTTATGATATGTCCTTAATGATGTGATTTTTTATTAAATTTATTCTTAAATCGTGAGAGAGTTCTTTTTCAAACATCCTATCACTTTAAATCCAGCAGTAGCGTCATCTAGCATCTTTATGCCATGTGCACATTTGAGGTTACTGTACCAGTTTGTTGTGAACAGTATCTTCGACAACATGTGGTGTATGCCTGCAGTAGGGCGAATTTTATTTTAAAAATACGAGTCAATTCACTGTTGATGTTACTTCTCTGACGATGCCATTTTGGCGTAACTGTATTGACATGTCATCGAAGCGACAGGTACGCCCTATATTATTTTAAGCGAATTTTATATATTTTCACTCAATTTATAGTGTTTCAAGGTGTGGACTGCAACGTAGTGTAACTGTTTTTTTGTTCTTTTTCTGCTCTAGACCTCAAGATTCTCTTAACTTCAAATTTTAAAATGTTGTAAAGCTTAACGGACTTAACTGTAGGGTCATCAGTCCCTAAACTTATAGTAAGCTTATAGTAAATACGGCACAAATATACATGCACGTAGGGAGTAATTCGAACACCCGACGGGGAACGGCTTCGCGCATAGCAGCATAGCGCCTCAATTCGCTCGGCCGCTCCGCCGCGGCTTCTCATAACTGACTGTAGTTGGTTGTTTAACGACAACAAATTGTGATCATCGACGAAAATAAAGACAATCGGAAAGTTTATGAGGCTATCGGCTACAAACACGGTAAAACAACTGGTTCACTCGACGTTGTTATAACAGCTTGGCCTATAATGTGCTAAAAATTGCTTTTAATTCACCGCCAAATCGTTTTCGCGAAAATGTTCCCGCCCCTACTCACGGCTATTTGTCTTCCCGATCTCGATATCGACATGTCGAACACGCTCACTTCCGTAAATTAACAACGACGAAGGTGTAACACTGCAGTCTGCTCGACTGTGCGGATTTCACTTTACATCTCCTTTAACAGATGTTTTCGCGTTATTTATACCACTGCGAGCTGTGCCAACTATTATTTTTTTCTCCCGCCTCTCGCAAGCAGAGGGAAGAAGAGAAAGGCCCTGCGAATATTCCGGCAAGAAATATTTAATGGCCGAATGAATTGCGGCCTGGCGACGATACTAGGAGTAAAACTGCCTGCGGACACGAAGGGGTCTAGCGGGGTGGGAGATTTAGTGCGCGGGGTTCGCGAGGCGTGGCGCGCGCCCTAACTCAGCCAGCCCTGTCCCTATCCCTGTCCCTAGCGGTAGCTGGATGGCCCACCCCGGCTGCGGTGCCGCCGTCGCCACACCACCCTGGCGCCTGTCTGCCGCCGCCGCAGCGACAGCAAAAAGCAGTGCCGACGACGCCCGCATCACGTGCCGTGCCGTCACCGTCTAGACCAGGGGTGGCAGCTGCACTGATGAGAGCGCGGGCGGTAGCGAGCGCTCACGATGCTCGCTAGACTTGCGCATAATAGTTCGCGATCGGGAGCGCTCACTTTAGTTCGTGGCTCGTGGGAGAAGTTGCAGTGCCGACGACGCCCGCATGACGTCCCTTGCCGTCACCGTCTAGACCAGGGGAGGCAGCTACATTGATGAGAGCACGGGCGCAAGCGAGCGCTCACTGTGCTCGCTAGACTTGTGCATAATAGTTCGCGATTGGGAGCGCTCATTTTAGTTCGAGGCTCTGCCGCGAACTAGTTCGTTCTTTTAGTTCATCCGCTACCAGTGACTGCTGAGCGGCTTGGTCTGCGCATGTAGGTGTGGGGAGAAGTTGCAGTGCCGACGACGCCCGCATCACGTCCCGTGCCGTCACCGTCTAGATCAGGGGTGGCAGCTGCACTGATGAGAGCGCGGGCGCCAGTGAGCGCTCACGATGCTCGCTAGACTTGCGCATAATAGTTCGCGATCGGGAGCGCTCACTTTAGTTCGTGGCTCGTGGGAGAAGTTGCAGTGCCGACGACGCCCGCATGACGTCCCTTGCCGTCACCGTCTAGACCAGGGGTGGCAGCTGCACTGATGAGAGCGTGGGCGCAAGCGAGCGCTCACTGTGCTCGCTAGACTTGCGCATAATAGTTCGCGATTGGGAGCGCTCATTTTAGTTCGAGGCTCTGCCGCGAACTACTTCGTTCTTTTAGTTCATCCGCTACCAGTGACTGCTGAGCGGCTTGGTCTGCGCATGCAGGTGTGGGGAGAAGTTGCAGTGCCGACGACGCCCACATCACGTCCCTTGCCGTCACCGTCTAGACCACGGGTGGCAGCTGCACTGATGAGAGCGCGGGCGCAAGCGAGCGCTCACTGTGCTCACTAGACTTGCGCATAATAGTTCGCGTTTGGGAGCGCTCATTTTAGTTCACGGCTCTGCCGCGTACTAGTTCGTTCTTTTAGTTCGTCCGCTCCCAGTGACTGCTGAACGGCTTGGTCTGCGCATGCAGGTGTGGGGAGAAGTTGCAGTCCGACGACGCCCGCATCACGTGCCGTGCCGGCACAGTCTAGACCAGGGGTGGCAGCTGCACTGATGAGAGCGCGGGCGCGAGCGAGCGCTCACCATGCTCACTAGACTTGCGCATAATAGTTCGCGATTGGGAGCGCTCACTTTAGTTCGCGGATCTGCCGCGAACTAGTTCGTTCTTTTAGTTCGTCCGCTCTCAGTGACGGCTGAGCGGCTTGGTCTGCGCCTGCAGGTGGAGGGAGAAATTCCCCCACCTAGCTGCTTCATGCGCTTGCTGCTTGAGCCGCTAACGATATCACGCAAACCAAAAGAAACAGTTTGTGTATAATTTCTCGCGTTTAAGTTTAGAGTTATCTCTATATCTTGGCATTATGGAATTTATTAGTGTGCAGAATACTTCAAAGCAGAAATTTTGTAGCACTCTACTATGTCATCTACAAGGCAGACGCTAACCTCGAGCCGGCCGAGGTGGCCGAGCGGACTGAGGCGCTTCAGTCATGGTCTGCACGGCCACTACGGTCGGGGGTTCGAAACCCCCCTGGGGCATGGATATTTGTGCCGTCCTTAGTTGTAGATAGTTCATAAGTAGTTTGTAAGTTCACAGACTGATGACCCCGTAGTTAAGTCCCTTAAGCTTAACAAACATTTGAACATTTGCTAACCTCGAAATGGCTCTCATCAGCAGAAGGCAAACACGTGATTTTTAATTTTGTTCGCGACCTATCGCGCATATTTTAGTTCGCGACCGGTAGCTCTCCTTTCAGTTCGCAGCTCGGACGCGAAGTAGGTCGCTCTTTTTAGTTCTTCCGCTCGTTTTGGCTTTTGCTACCGCTACTAAAACTACAGCTGAGCTGCATCTCAGCTCGAAACTGGCAGAAGGGAATCACGCTATTATGCGCGTTCTCGCATCCTCTCGCTGTTACCCGTCAGTTTCCGGAAAAGGAGCGGACGAACTAAGAGGCGATAGATCAGCGAACTAAATCGCCTGTACGAGCGCTCTTCCGAACTAGTTCGCGAACTGCACAAGACTAATGCTTGCCTACAGGCACTCTCCACTGCCCTGCAAACAATGCTCGGTTGTTAGCGCGAGCCGAAGTGGAGTGGCCGTCTTCTAAAGTGCATTGCTGCAGATCCCACAGTTGCTCCCCGTCGGAGGTTCGAGTCCTTCCTCAGACGTATATATATATATATATATATATATATATATATATATATATATATATATATATAATGTGTGTGTGTGTGAGTGTATGTGTTTGTGTGTGCTTTGTCCTTGGGTTGGTTGAAGTTGGTCTAACAAGGAATGTACTTAGACTCGAACAAACAGAAATACACCAAAATCGTATGATAGATAATGTAAGGGTTTCTTATTGCACTAGTGATACTCCCGCATCTGCAAAACTCTGCAGTTTCCCATTAGAGACATCTGCGTGTGCCATACCGCATTGCACTTTGACCTGCCGGTACGCCAGTAGTGAAGGTGCAGTGTGCCTCTGAAGTTGCGTTTTGTGACGTTGTTTGTGTGGTGAGGTGTCGGATGGGTCGGCGATTGGTAATCAATCCTGCTAATGTAGTGTGACTCGTTGAGATGAAGTTACGAAGAAACCTTCTTCGTGTAGATGGTATTGCAGTAGATGAATTATTCGCATGTTACCTATTATCTATTATAGTGTTTCTAATCTATGCTCATATTTCTGCACTATAATAGATACCAGAATACATGTGAATGATTCTCTACACCAAGAGCGTATTCACGAAGAAGGGATCTTCGGAATTCCATCTCAACTAATTGCAATACATTATCAGGATTGATTACCACTCGCCGACCCATCTGACACTTCACTATACAAATTACGTCACAAAGGGCAACTTCAGAGGCACAGTGCACCGTCACTACTGGCGTACTGGCAGGTCAAAGTGCAATGCGACATGGCACAAGCAGAGGCCTCTAATGGGTGACTGCAGAGTTTTGCAGATGCGTGAATATCACTAGTGCAATAAGAGACCTTTACAATATCTATCATACGATTTTGGTGTATTTCTGTTTGTTCGAGCCTCTTTCCTTGTAAGTAGTTTCTAAGACTGAGGACCGATATCTTCAGTATTAAGTCCCATAGATTTACAAACAACTCAATGTAGAGGTTGCAAAATAGTAACACGAGTAATTGACAGACGAATGGAAAAACTGGTGGAACCCAACCTAGAGGAAGATCAGTTTGGATTTAGAAGAACTGTTGGAAAAACGCGAGGCAATACATTACGACTTATCCTTGAAGATAGGTTAAAGAAAGGCAAACCTACGTTTTTTTTATATATATTTTTTTAATTTGCATTTATGGATCTGGAGAAAGCTTTTGAAAATGTTGACTGGAATACACTGTTTCAAATTATGAAGGTAGTAGGGGTAAGATACAGGTAGCGATGAGTTATAATCAACCCATACAAAAACCAGACAGCAATTAAGAGAAACGAAGGACATGAAAGGGTCGCACTGGTTGGGAAGGGAGTAGGACAGGGTTGCAGCCTTTCCCCAATGTTGTTCAATCGCTACATTGAGCAAGCTGTGAAGGATTGCAAGGAAATATTTGGAGAGAGAATTGAAGTCTAGGGAGATGAAATAAAGTTTAAGGTTTACCGACGGCATAGTAATTCTGTACAATAAAAGTAGTAAATGAGTTTTGTTAGTTGGGTATCAACACAACGTCTGATAAACGAAGTAAAGAAGACATAAAATGGAGAATGGCTATGGGAAGAAAAGCGTTTCTGAAGGAACGAAATTTGTTTACATCGAATATTAATTCAAATGTTCCAATGTTTGTATAGTCTATGGGACTTAACTACGGGGTCATTAGTCCCTAAACTTACAAACTACTTATGAACTACTTACGAACTAGGACGGCACAAATATCCATGCCCGAGGGGGGATTCGAATCCCCGACCGTAGTGGCCGTGCAGACCGTGACTGGAGCGCCTCAAAGATAACTTCTGATGACCGAAGTAAAGAAGATATAAAATGCAGAATGGCTATTGGAAGAAAAGCTTTTCTGAAGAAGCGAAACTTGTTAACATCCAAAATTAGTTTAAATGTTAGGAAGTTCTTTATGAAGGCATTTGTCTGGAGTGTAGCATTGTACGGGAGTGAACGTGGACAATAAGGAATTAGGACCAAAAGGTGATAGAAGCTTTTGGAATGTGGTGCTACAGACGAATGATGAAGATTAGATTGGTAGATGACGTAACTAATGAGGACGATTAAGGATGGAAAAGATCCACTTTGGTATAATAATAATGTTAGAAAGCTGCTGAGAAAGCAAAGGCTGTTGCACTCTCGATTCAAAAAAGAACACACAAATGATGACAGGCAAAAGCTAGTAGAGATACGTGCGTCTATAAAAAGATCGATGCGCGAAGCATACAATAATTATCACAGCCATACTTTACCAAAAGATATTTCCGAGAACCCGAAAAAATTCTGGTCCTCTGTAAAATCGATAAGCGGGTCAAAGCCCACTATCCAGTCAGTCGTTGATCATTCCGGGGCAGTAATAGAAGAAAGCAAACGGAAAGCTGAAGTTCTAAATTTAACCTTTAAGAAATCTTTCACGCAGGAGGACCGCACAAATATACCATCATTTGATCAACGTACTAATTCCGAAATGGGGGACATAGCAATAGGTATTTCCTGTGTAGAGAAGCAGCTGAGAGAGCTAAATACGAAAAAGTCTGCTGGTCCGGATGGAATGGTAGTTCGGTTTTACAAAGACTACTCTGCGGCGTTGGCCCCCTACTTAGCTTGCATTTATCGCGAATCTTCAAGTCAGCGCAAAGTTCCTAGTGATTGGAAAAAAGCGCAGGTGACTCCCGTTTATAAGAAAGGAAAGAGAACTGACCCACACAATTACAGGCCAATATCGTTGACATCAGTTTCATGTAGAATTTTGGAGCATATTCTCAGTTCGAATATAGTAAATTTCCTTGAAACGGAAAAGCTTCTTTCCATGAATCAGCACGGGTTTAGGAAACATCGTTCATGTGAAACTCAGCTTGCCCTTTTTTCACATGACATCTTGCGAGCCATGGACGGAGGGCAACAGGCGGATTGTGTTTTTCTCGACTTCAAAAAGGCGTTCGACGCGGTTCCACACTGCAGACTGCTTACGAAGATACAAGCTTATGGAAAAGGTTCACAGATTTGTGACTGGCTGGAAGACTTCCTAAGTAATAGAACGCAGTACGTTGTTCTCGACGGCGAGTCTTCATCAGAGACAAGTGTATCGTCAGGCGTGCCCCAGGGGAGTGTGATAGGACCACTATTATTTTCTATCTATATAAATGATCTGATGGACAGAGTAAGTTGTAATTTGCGGCTGTTTGCTGATGATGCTGTGGTGTACGGGAGGGTGTCGTCTGTAACTGGCTGTAATAGCATACAGGATGACTTAGACAAAATTTCTAGTTGGTGCGAATATTGGCAGCTAGCTCTCAATGTGGAAAAATGTAAGGTGATGCGCATGAGTAGAAAAAACAATCCCATAATGTTCGAATACAGCATTAGTAATGAGCTTCTTGATTATGTCGCGTCGTTCAAATACCTAGGCGTAACATTGCAGAGCGATATGAAATGGAACGAGCATGTAAGGACAGTTGTGAGTAAGGCGGACAGCCGACTTCGGTTTATTGGGAGAATTTTGGGAAGATGTACTTCACCTGTAAAGGAGACCGCGTATAAAACGCTTGTACGACCACGTCTTGAGTATTGCTCAATTATTTGGGACCCGCAGCAGATCAGTTTAAAGGAATACATAGAGACGGTTCAGAGGCGAGCAGCTAGATTTGTTACCAGTAGGTTCGACCAATGCGCGAGTGTCACGGAAGTGCTCCGGCAACTCAATTGGGGATCGCTGGAAGAAAGACGACGTTCTTCTCGTGAATTTCTGTTGAGTAAATTTAGAGGGCTAGAATTTGAAGCTGAGTGTAGTACGATCTTGCTGCCGCCTACTTAAATTTCGCGTAAAGATCACAAAGACAAGATAAGAGAAATTAGGGCTCGTACGGAGGCATATAGGAATTCTTTTTTTCCTCGTTCAATTTGGGAGTGGAATAGGAAAGAAAATGCCTAGTAGTGGTACAGTGTAACCTCCGCCACGCACCTTACGGTGAATTGCGGAGTATGTATGTAGATGTAGATTTATGTAGGAGGTACACTACAGAATTGGGAAGGAAAGGAGTTTCTGGCATATCCTGACTAAGAGAAGGGATAGTCTACAAGTACGTTAGCAACTAATTATCGGTACAAAAGTGTATTTTAATCCAGAATAAAGTAAATGCAACTGAAGATCAAGTGTAATCTTACGTTTAACTGACGAGCAATTTGTTTGTTAACTAGCAATCTAGCTCCCAACATCCAGATTCCAATAATATTTAAACAGAATTAGAAAGTGTTGAAACTACGCGTTTCTTTATTTTTCATAAAAATTAGGTCAGTTCTGAATTAATCCTTTGGCATAATTTTATCTTCATCTATGAAAAGAATTACTTTTTCGTTCTCATTTATCAAATGATTTATCTCAACATGTCTTCTAAAATATTCAAAATTGATTTTTTAATACTACAGTGGTATCATGAATCACAACTGTGTCACTTTGGAGAGATACAGCTAAAGAACGAGGTCAACAACTTCTGGGTACAGAAATAATTAGTAACCCATTCAAGTGACAAAATTTATTTCAACAAATTCAATAATCTGAAATTTAACAAACAAACAAACAAAAAGGTTGCTTATGTTCAAACAAGTTGTTACAAGTCATAATAAAGTACCCATAAAAATATGTACGAATATTCAAATGTTCAAATGTTTGTAAACGTATTGGACCAAACAGATATGGTCAGCAGTCACCAGACTTACAAACTACTTAAACGAACGGATGCCGAATCCACAGCATGATGCCTTAGATCACGCAGCCATTCCACGCGTCTCTGTGCTCTAATCAGTTTTCGTTTTTCAGAGATGGTACATTGCACTGCTACTCCATTTTTGCACTGAATACCAATTTGTTTGCTCCAACAGCTATCCGACAACATCACTGAAGTGTTTTGAAGAATATTCAGCAGGAGTTTTACTTCTTAATCAGCTATAATATCGATACCGTTGAAATAGAGCCAACGAATGTGAACGCCATTTTATAACACTTGTAGTTACCTTCGGCGGTTTATTTTCTGCTTGTGAAACTTCCTTTTGGGGTTCCAGACTGTCTCTTTCAAGTTTTGAGGGTTAGAACTCTCCTTGAGCTTCTTCATTCCTGGTAGCTGTTGTACCTCCAACATATTCAGGTACACTGTCTTCACTGTCCGAGACCTGTGAAAGCTCACTGCCTTTCAGCTGTAGTAGAATCTGCTCAATTTACTTGTCGGAAATTTCGCCGTATCAGAGTCTGAACAAGTAGAAAATTTACTTAAGTGAGCTATGTGAAGTGTAAAAGTAATCGTAATATCCATTAAACGATTAGCTTTCAAAGTTATTGCAACAGAAACCAAAAATATTGCCGCGAGAGAGCATTAACTCCAACTGCCGGCGTGGCGCAGGGGATAGCGTCACGGGCTGCGGAGCACAAGGTCGCCGGTTCAATCCCGCCCACTGGCAAAAATTTATTTCTTTGTACTTTACAATTCCAGAAGGTTCTACACCATTCTTATGTTCACTTGTAAATTCTTCTTGTTTCTTATGTTAACTGTTCTTCTAATTTCTAGTAAATTCTGTCTGTGTATAAATAGCAGAGCACTCTGCCTGAGAGGCAGTCAGTGCTGCGTGTATGTTGAGTTCGTAATAAACGTGCTTTCAGTATAAGTGCTGTGTTTAGTTGCCTTCAAAGTCAAGCCTACTTCCATTGCAAAGTGACAATATTACAAAAACGAGAATGTCTATGTAACTTGAACGCACGTCATCACAATGGTGTAAAATAACAACCAGATTTGAATAAAAAAAAATAGCGTTTTAAGTGTTGATTTCAGTTTCTAATTTGATCGAAGAGGTTTGTGTTGAATTTTATCTATTCATATCTTGGAAAAGCTTCATTAACCTGCAGCACAGCGTTAGTGTGTTGATTTTTTCAGTTAGCCTCTGAACATAACTCTGAATGAATTTCTTAGCTTTTACTCAAAACAATTTTAATTGAACTGAGGAGCAGTAGTAGTAATTACAAGATTCATTACATATGGCAAAAATGTTAAAGTGTTCGAATGTTTTTAGAGCTTATGGGACTTAACTATGGAGTAATCAGTCCATAAACTTACTAACTACTTATGAACTAGCTGATAGTAAGGACGGCACAAATATCCATGGCCCAGGGTGGATTCGAACCTCCGACGGTAGTGGCCGTGCAGATCATGACTGGCGCGCCTCATACCGCTCGGCCGCCGCGACCGACGACATTGTTTTCTATTTACTCATTCAACATATAAGTCGTAGCCATTTTATTCATTAACTGCTAAATACATATAATTATAGGAAAACTAAAAACAAATATTTAATTACTTGAATGTATCATAGTAGGACAGATATAATTATTATAAATGGTGAATCAAAATTTGCGCAATCGGGATTCACAGCGCGATTCCTCACATGCTAGCAATAAAAAAAAGTCTTTCGCATAATTTCGTCCTGCGCATATTTCCGGCAGTAAATGGACGTCAAAAATTGAGATGGGTGTGTGTCCAATACGTCATTGTGTTTCAGAATTACGTCATCCAATGACGCTACAAAGCGTCGAAGTTGCTGAAGGGGATGTCTAGCGGCAAGAGCTGGTGCCTGTAATTGGACTCTCCGTAGCGTTGTTGAATGGCGTTTCCGGGCATGGGTTTCCATGCTCATTCAGTTCCTCAAGACGCCTAATACATCCCTTACAAGTTCGTTGGTGTAATCATGAAACACATTGACGTATGGAAAACAGCCTTCTCAGCTTCCGACGTCCCTTTACTGGCGGAAATATGCGCATGATGAAATTTTGTCGGAGACATTTTGCATTATTGGCAGATGAGGAATCGCGCTGCGAAGCCCGAGTCGCGATGTTAGATTCACCCTATATATAATTATATTATACACAGAATTATATAATAATTTTACAGGTATGTTGCTAATATATTGCTCGTTGATACTGCAGGACTAGACTGCCTCTCTCACTAATCATTTCAGTAAAATTAATCTCTCATCGGGCTTAATATAGTTCCTCCGACTTTTGATTCTGGCCTTCGAGTAAAGATTCAAATTTTTCGTAAGAGTTTGGACTCATACGAAAATAGTTTATTCAATCTTTCAGTTCCGTGTCTATCATTTTACTCCATAAATTAACACAGAACAATTCAGTTCTTTTTCATCCATTCTGACATACTCCATCATTTTCGCTGTTTACTAGTTCTAGAGAAAATAACTGCGGTTCGCTTATTCTTTTGGGTGTTCGACATCATAGCTTAGTAAAATCCCAATGTCAACCAATGCTCTATAATATCGTTAGTGGTCAACTGCGAATAGTGAAAAAATTTGAAAGATGGTCGTTATGGTGGTAAACTAGGCGCCATTCATTACAAGACATCATTCTCTGAATTGTGTATCAAACATAATATTTAACTGACATATGTATGTACACCATAGTAATTTAATACATGAACATATAGTAATGATTCCATATTTAATTTTTTGTTATATACCATATCAAATTTTCCGTTCCTGTTTGATCAAAACCAACGACAGTTTATGTTAGCATAAGTGCGATCTCTACTATTCTGGTGTTCGAGCTTCAAATTTTTTAGGTAATTAGTATTTAGCAGCATATTTCAAGCTAAGTGTGCACTATGTCAAAATTAGCAGCTTTTTTGTTATTCCACAGCACTTTCTGTCTCTTCACATAATAAATCCGACTGAGGCGCTTCGGTAACTGTTGATTTGGCCGTCTTCCCTTTTCATTAAATTCCATCATTCCTTGCTGTGAAAGCCATGTAAAAACTGCTCGTTTCTTCAGTGGTTCCGACTTCAGCCATCGCTCGATTTTGTAAGTAATTTACTGGTAAAAAAGAGACTAATGAAAGAGGCAATGCACTGACGAAGGAAGTTTAGCTCTTTAATGCATAACATTTTATTTGAAGCTAAAGAAACTACCACGTTTAATCTATAGTGCGTATATACCGAAAACATATTGAATCAAAAAATTCCTTAAAATTATTATCCACTGCCAGCAACAAAAATTCATAGCTGGTCAGCTATTTAGTACTTCCATGATGTACCAGATGCAGTAATGTCACTATTATGCCTCTAATCGTTCTAGAAAGTAACTCATAATGCAACAGTAGTATAAGATTGACTGTTTTTACATGTCAAAGGAGGAATACTAAAGTGAACAAACCCACATTCTAGGAGTAACTCAGTGCTGCTAACCGTCATACTGATTCAGTAGCATTCCGAAATTTATAATTTCCGGGACGAGCTACTTGCATGTGTAACACTACAGAAGTAACTACAAATGAATTTGTAGTGAAATGTTGATCGTTTTGAGAGATAATGGAAAAAATAAGGTATTTAGCTGCTCAGCTATACTCTGCATTAAAAGGTTAACATTGAATGATGTCTCGGACCGCTTATGTCTGGTTGCTTGAGCTCGCACCATTTGGGAATATAATTCGTAGAAAGCTACTGCGCATTGAGCGCCGTTAGCCGACGCTCACAAGACCCCCGATGGTTGCAGAGCAATGGAGCCTAAGAGGTCGCACTTTGGGGGAGCAGATAAAACTTACAGGTCCTCACATGTTAAGTGCAATCACTGGTTGGGAACACGACCTCATATAAACGAATTTTTCAAGTGAGGATTATGAAGATTTTGATTTTTTAATTCTTTCATTAATAATGTTATTTATTCACAAATTTTGTTCAAAAACTGTTAAAATGTATAGAACTCTTATGAGACCAAACTACGTTGGTCATCAGTCCCAAGACTTACAAACTACTTAAAATAAATTAAACTGACCTAAGAACAACACACACACATCCGATGGAGTATTCGAACCTCCGAAGCGGAAGGCCGCGCGATCTGTAACGTGGCGCTCCAGACCGCTCGGCTACTCCCGCGCGGCTCACAAATTTTGGTGCAAGGTAGTCGTGGACCACCTTGAAAGAAACGGCGTACCCCTAATGAATCCACGGATCACACTTTGAGAAGCCCTGGTCTAGAGATGACAATTTCATCCGGCTGGAGAGCCGATAAGAATCAGCTTTTGGCACCGTGGCAAAGTTAATACATACTCTCACAATTAACTACTTTCTAAGGTGCAGAACGAACACAGGATGCCGTATATCCGAGAGCCTGTTCTTCCTCGTCGTAATCTCGCCCGTCAAGCAGGTTTCCACTGTCTGCTGTGAGAGACGCTTTAGATACCACGCAAAAAAGAATCCTTTGTATGGAAAGTTGTGGCCCCTCCATTCGCGCTCGGGGCAGCGAATCAGCGCCTGCGGATCTAAATTCTGAAGCGACGCAGCGAGTGCAGGGCGCGCTTAAGTTGCTGCGCTGTCGGGCGGAATGCGAGATAAGGCGGCGGCGCGCCGGCTGCACGAGGACAGACAAACATCTCGCCGCCGGCCTTTCGGAAACACCGCCGAGGGACTATCAGAGTTTTCGGAAGGAGCGCGTCTAGCCGAACTACTCAGTGAGCTCAACTTCTCCAACTTTCTACATCTACATCTACATACATACTCCTCAATTCACCGTAAGGTGCGTGGCGGAGAGTACACTGTACCACTACTAGGCATTTCCTTTTCTATTCCACTCTCAAATTGAACAAGGAAGAAAAGAATGCCTATATGCCTCCGTACGAGCCCTAATTTCCCTTGTCTTTGCGATCTTTACGCGAAATGTAAGTAGGCGGCAGCAAGATCGTACTACACTCAGCTTCAAATTCCGGCCCTCTAAATTTACTTAACAGAAATTCACGAAAAGAACGTCGTCTTTCTTCCAGCGATCCCCAATTGAGTTGCCGGAGCATTTCCGTGACACTCGCGCATTGGTCAAACCTACCGATAACAAATCTAGCTGCTCGCCTCTGAACCGCCTCTATGTCTTCCTTCAAACCGATCTGCTGCGGGTCCCAAATACTTGAGCAATACTCAAGACATGGTCGTACAAGCGTTTTATACGCGGTCTCCTTTACAGATGACGTACATCTTCCCAAAATTCTCCCAATAAACCGAAGTCGGCTGTCTGCCTTACTCACAACTGTCCTTACATGCTCGTTCCATTTCATATCTCTCTGCAATGTTACGCCTAGATATTTGAACGACGCGACAGCATCAAGAAGCTCACTACTAATGCTGTATTCGAACATTATGCGATTGTTTTTTCTACTCATGCGCATCACCTTACATTTTTCTAGATTGAGAGCTAGCTGCCAATATTCGCACCAACTAGAAATTTTGTCTAAGTCATCCTGTATGCTATTACAGTCAATTACAGACGACACTCTCCCATACACCACAGCATAATCAGCAAACAGCCGCAAATTACAACTTACTTTGTCCATCAGATCATTTATATAGATAGAAAATAATAGTGGTCCTATCACACTCCCCTGGGGCACGCCTGACGATACACTCGTATCTGATGAATACTCGCCGTCAAGAACAACGTACTGCGTTCTATTACTAAGGAAGTCTTCCAGCCAGTCTGTGTTCCATCTTACTGAAAAGTAAAACACTTATTCCGAAAGTTCGACCGTGCAGATTTAAATCATACACTACTGGCCATTATAATTGCTACACCAGGAAGAAATACAGATGATAGACGGGTATTCAATGGACAAATGTATTATACTAAAACTGACATGTGATTACATTTTCACGCAACTTGGGTGTATTGATCCTGAGAAACCAATACCCAGAACAACCACTTCTGCATGTAATAACGGCCTTGATACGCTGGGGCACTGAGTCAAACAGAGCTTGGATGGAGTGTTCAGGTACAGATGCCCATGCAGCTTCAACACGATACCGCAGTTC
Source organism: Locusta migratoria (assembly GCA_026315105.1). Taxonomy (NCBI): domain Eukaryota; kingdom Metazoa; phylum Arthropoda; class Insecta; order Orthoptera; family Acrididae; genus Locusta; species Locusta migratoria. The sequence goes on from CM048745.1 coordinate 188,729,065, forward strand.
ATCAAGAGTAGTGACTGGCGTATTCTGACGAGCCAGTTGCTCGGCCACCATTGACCAGACGTTTTCAATTGGTGAGAGATCTGGGCTCATCTGTAGATGGGGATACCGCCCATCAGCTTTGACCCGTAACGTCATCGCAGCGCGGCGTGTTCGTGTTTGTAGAAGACGTGAGTGATTATGTGGGGGTTGCGTTAAAGACGATAGTTTGCTTACAAACAAAGCAGGTCCATATTTTGTGTATCTTATCACTGATGGTTAGGTATAGGTTTACCGAGAAATCTTTTTTTTTTTTTTTTTTTCGTATGTGAGAGCCGAAGGCTGCGAATTTTTGGGATAACAACTGTGATCCGTTGTACATTCTGTTATCTATAATAATTACAGATTATTTGCATCTACAATACAGAAGTATTAAGATATCGCCGGCCGCGGTGGCCGAGGGGACTGAGGCGCTCCAGTCACGGTCTGCACGGCCACTACGGTCGGGGGTTCGAAGCCCCCCTCGGGCATGGATAATTGTGCCGTCTTTAGTATAAGGTAGCTGATAAGTAGTTTGTAAGTTTAGGGACTGATGACCCCGTAGTTAAGTCCCATAAGCTTAACAAACATTTGAACATTTTTATTAAGATATCCCGTATACTGGTTTCCGACATCTTGATGACGTCTTGGGTCAAAGCAGACGAGTGGTATTCCAGCCCACAGATATGTCGAGATCTGGACCATGTGCTGACCAGGGCAGCTATCGGACATTTTCCGTATCCAGAAAGGGCCGTACAGGACCTGTAACATGCGGTCGTGCTTTATCCTGCTGAAATGTAGGATTCCAAAGGGTTCGGAAGAAGGGTTGAGTCACGGGTCGTAACACGTCTGAAATGTAACGGCCACTATTCAAACTACCGTTCGATGCGAACAAGAGGTGAGGGAGAGGTGTAACCAATGGCACCCCATACCATCATGGCGGATGATACGCCAGTATGGCGCGACGAATACACGCTTCCAATGTGCGTTCACCGCGATGTCGCTAAACACGGATGCGAGCATCATGATGCTGTAAACAGAACCTGGATTCATCCGAAATAATGACTTTTTCCATTCGTGCACCCAGGCTCGTCGTTGCGTAAACCATCTCAGGCGCTCCTGTCTGTGATGCAGTGTCGAAGGTAACCGCGGCCATGGTCTGACCTGATAGTCCATGCTGCTGCAAACGTCGTCCAACTGTTCGTGCAGATGGTTGTTATCTTGCAAACGTTCCCATCTGTTGACTCAGGGATCGAGACGTGGCTGCACAATCCGTTACAGCCACGCTGATAAGATGCCTGTCATATCGACTACTAGTGATACTAGACCGTTGGGATCCACCATGGCGTTCCGTGTTGCCCTCCTGAAACCACCGATTCCATATTCTGCTAACAGTCATTGGATCGTGACCAACTCGAGGTGCAATGTCACGATACGATAAATCGCAATCGCGATATTCTACAATCAGATCTTTATCAAAGTCGGAAACGTGAAGGTACGCACTTCTCCTCCTTACACGAGGCATCACAACATTTCACCAGTCAACGCCGGTCAACTGCTGTTTGTGCATGAGAAATCGTTTGGAAACGTTCGTCATGTCAGAGCGTTGTAGGTGTCGCCACTGGCGTCAACCTGGTGTGAATGCTCTGAAAAGGTAATAATTTGAATATTACAGCATCTTCTTCCTATCGGCTAAATTTCACGTCTGTAGCACGTCATCTTCGTGGTGTAACAATTTCAATGGCCAGGAGTGTATATTTAAGACGTTCTTAAGGGGGGACGTTGATGGAAAAACACACACTATTTCAAAAATGCACCAAATACACGCTTTGGAGTTATGGAAATGAAATTTTGTACCTCGCTTTAAATGAAAGTAACACTTTTACAAATAAAATTCTTTGATTAAATATATTCATCTTTTCTTGAATGCCTCTCGTTGCGGAGCGCGCGGTTGCTCGCCGTGGATGTTCGAGTCCTCCCTGGGGCATGGGTGTGTGTGTTTGTCCTTAGGTTAGTTTACCTAGGTTTAAGTAGTTTGTCAGCTATGGACTGATGACCACGCAGTTTGGTCCGATAGATTTACAAACATTTTTCTTGAATGAAATTTCAAGTTTTGTTTCAAAAAATAATGTATGTTCCATTTTCTCAGAAAGTATTAAAGGGCTTTCTACAAACATTTCTCTGTTTCATCACGTTATATGTTGTAAACTTCTCTCATGATGTTTTTTGGAATAGATTAAATAGGACAATTTTCCTAATTTTTTAATTATAATTCCGCAAGTACAATTCATGCAAAATTCCAAGCACATTGCCCCATATCTCAGCTTGTAATCAGAATTTCAGTATTTACATTTATTAGGATTACAGAAATATATATGTACAAAGTTTCATATTTATAGCATTCATAGAATCTGAGGAAAAGGTACATAAACTTTAAAAAACAGTTTTTTCAGGAATCTCAATTTTAAGTTCAAACTAACATTTTTCCGCATGTCACTTCTTCAGAACGCACTACATTTGTACTCTGGGTCGTCTTTTCTTTCAAGGCTTCTCTTCTGGTTTCTTTTTGCCTTTCTTTTCGTTACCAGGTTTTCAACTGACTTTTCAGCTGGAGAGACGCGCTGTAAATCTTTTTCTCTTACGGTGTCTTGAGTAAAATATCCTATCTTGAAGCCCATTCTTTCTAATACCTTCATCCTACAACGTTCCGATCATTAAATTCACGACCTGCATCATAAGTTGCAATTCTGACAACTGTAACGGATGGAGATGTAGTTTTAGGGCATCGTTTCCATATGAGTGAATTTAGAGACTCATTTGGATTCTTGGTTGTGCCATGAACACACTTTTTGAGAAGTGCACGTTCGACCAGAAACAGCGATTCATCACTGTATTTTGCACCATTCAACTCACTAATTTTTCGCTTGGAGCTGCTAGGAGACGAGTTCACATTTTCAGCAGATGCTCTTACTTCGGACGTAGCCTCATTGCGGTTTGTTGTTGTTTCTCACTTCTGTTACCACCTTATTCAAATATAGTTTAACCAGTTCTTTCAAAGATTCTTTGTGATCGTGGCATAACTGAATGAAAGAAGAATCGAACACCTGTATAAATCTCCGTCAGTATCACAAGGCAAATTAAAAAAGCTTCGTTACCTATCTATATAAAATGAATGTTTGTCTCTATGTCCTCTTTGTTCAAAACCATTCATTCGATTGCAATGAACCTTTCGTGAACTGTTCACCGTACGGCCATATAGGTTCCTGACACAAAAAACAATAGAGCACGACACATATCTCAGGAGATATGACGTAATAAACAATGAGACGCCACCTCGTGAGAATGCGTCAGTTATTGGAAAGTGGGAGTATTTAGGGACCTGCAATAAAGTTTGCATGTAATTTCGGCCGTTTATGAAGCGTTTTGTAACTGAATACCCTCCCATACCCACAAAATGATGAAACGAAAAGAAGCCTACCGCTCACAACAGTTTTGCTGTAGAATCGTGAAACTGTCGCATCAGGCATGTCCTTGTATCACATAAACTTACCATTACATATTTGCATGTTACTATTTATTTTTGTCTGCAAGTCTCCCTTAATTCTCTTGCATCCAAAATTAAGCAATCTATTTTCTGAATCTCTGTGTATATAAAACCAAAAGGACACTCACTGACTAAACATTAAATCTCGGAAACTACTTCACCTATGAAGCTGAAAATTGACAGGAATGTAGTTTATAGGTATAAAATGTCAGCTTTGAAAGTATTTTGTGATAGGTGCATGGCGGGGCAAACTTCTCCTAAAGACTCACGAAATCTACAGTTTCATTCATTCCGACCTTCACGACATTTCGAACGCTGAACCTTCAAAACAAAACGAAGGACATCTTGTACCTTAAGTTTTCATATGGTGCATGGGGGAGGGTAAATACTTTGGTCGCGCCATAACTTGAGAACGGCTCCACAAATTCCACAGATCCTTTTTTTTCCGGGGGGGGGGGGGGGTTCTTTTGTTTCCGTTACTCTCGGAACAAGGGTTGTATGAAATAAAACTGGAATATTTGAGAAGTGCGTTTTCCAATGTGACCCTTCGTTTCTGTTGCATTGAAGTTTACAGTTTTGATCGGATATTGATGGAATTTAGCACTCTCTACCTTAAAAAGAAGAGGAATGTCACTGTCTGTATAAAATTTCGTTCGGTGCTTGCTGGATGGCACTTACGGAATGTTACAAAATACATAGTTTTACTGAAATATTTATGAATTTTTGCATACATGACCTTTGAACCAAGAGGAAGATTAAAACTCAACCACTGTACAAAACAAGAGCTTTGTTTTATCACTGAAATTAGCAAATAAGGTCCGTGTGAACTATCCATTACTCCCTGCAAAAAACCTTGTTCCCTGGCCCAAACTGAGAAGTGACTCGTTTCAAATTACTTCGATAACAGGAAGTTAATTCTACAGTGGTCAATATACATAGCAGCTAACACGTTATTACACACAGAAATTAATAAGCAAGCCACCACAATTAAAGTTATCTTAGAAAGGTGGCTAAGAAAACATATATGGCGCAACGGAATTTAGACTTAAGAAAAATTGAATCTGAGCTTGTTCTCAGCACTTGTGAAGAACAATATTAAATAAGAGGGAAAGTGCTCTAAAACTACAATTTATAGGCAACTTACGAATTATGCTGGTGGCATGGGTGTGTGTGTTTGTCCTTAGGTTAGTTTACCTAGGTTTAAGTAGTTTGTAAGCTACGGACGATGACCACGCAGTTTGGTCCGACGATAGATTTACAAACATTTGCACATTTGATTATGCTGAACTTAAACTTGTTTATTCAGATAGAAAACAAGCGAAATGAGGAACCAATTTTGTTAACACAATAAAAATGCATCTCTTACATGTATTAATGCGGACGGTGCCCAGCCTAAATTATACATGATTAAACGCTACTGGGAGGAAACATTCACAAACAACACTCATTCGCTCACACACGCAATGCCTCAGCGAAACTCACCACAATCAGCGTGCTGAGACGAGGCGGAAGCAGGAGCCGCTATCGTAGGCGAAATTCAGCAAGTCGGAGGTAGCACAAAACACAATATACAAAAACACTTTGAAGCTGGCTCTGGTCTGTCGTGCCTGTTTTGAGATGGTGCATGCGTACAGCCAAATTAAATTACATCTGAATTGGACCTCGAGCAAACACGCTAACGGCGACACACGACTACGTTACATGAACGCACTCCACTGAAGGTGAAGTGGTTGAAAATCGAATTCATTATACAATATCACGGTGGATTCTTGGCTTGCAGTCCGTTAGAAATCGATCTAGGTACTGGTTTTATATGAGAAGTGGTGTGAATTCAGGGGACTAGCTGCAAACCCCGGAAGTCGGAACTCGGACCCACGTAGTTCCGAAAACCGATAAAATTGAATATTCTGTTTCCGAGAAATAAAGAAAATTAACTACAGTATGCAGTCCATAGAAATGCTTAGAATTATATAAGGAAGCGAAAGAAATACAGCTACACGCAATAGGGGCGATTGCAGAGACGGATGAGGTCCAGTCTCAGAAAAACGACAAAAATGTAATAATTACCAAGTCGGAAAAATAAAAATAAGAATTACGGCATGCAACCCATAGGAATGTTTAGAATCACATGAAGAAGCGAAAGAAATGCAGCTACACGCGATAGGGAGCGATTACAGAGACGGATGAAGTCCAGTCTCCAAAACTCGTAAAAGTGAAATAATTACAACGTCGGAAAAATAAAATTAAGAATTACAGCATGAAACCCATAGAAGTGTTTAGACTTACATAAGGAAGGAGGTTGTACAAGGATCAGAGAGAATTACTGACAAAGACAGAGTGCGTACTACAAGTCGGAGAAGAAACAACAAAATTAAAATAGGCAGGGAGAGAAGATCGCGAAATATTAGTGGAAATTAGAAACATACCGGCATAGTTACTTGCCTGATTTGCATGGAACAAACAAGACTGGAAGCTGAAGGCTTTGTTCTATGAACTAACCACGTGGAACACATACCACTCACGGAAGGAAACGATGAGAAGATTTTTACATGCACTGTACAAAAATGAACAGATCACCTATTAGAAATCTGGCACCACAAAGCTAGAAAGTTTTTACATAGAGTTCATATACCGCCACATGATCACAAAAGGTTTTAACGTACCAGGCCATTATCAAACTGCAACTAGAATCACACATACCGCGTTTCTGTTGGAAATCACTGAATTGAAAAACTAGAATACCTTTCCGCGCACGATCGGAGAAAATATTCCTAAAAATGATTCCAAGTTCAAGAGTCTAAGTTAAACATGCTAGACGACGAAACGCTACCATCTCCAAACACAAGAGCAGAACCAACCTTACCTCACCAGAAGACCAGCACAGATAGGACAGCCGAGCGGCCACAGGGGCGCGAAAAGCTGCCAAAAGCTGGAAAGCCCAAGAAACAGCGGTGGTGGGGGCGGAGATCGAGACTCGCGCAGTGGAGGGCTCGTCAACTACCTTGTAACCAAAGGGTGTAGAAACCTCATTGGGAGTGTCAGCAGCTATCAACATTGAGCCAGAGAGAACGATGCAAAGCGAGCTATCACTCCCCATACTCAGACAACCATAGATCTCGCACATCCACTTAAAAGTAAAACAACTGCACATTCTCATAGGGACAGTGGCGTAGCGGAGAGGCCGTACTTATGCTACATTAATTAATATAATAATAAATTATTAACATTGTGGTGTCGCACAAGTATGAAGTGCGCGCCACGTACTTACGCCGCGCGCCGCCATGCACGCACGTCGCGGCGTCCTTACGACGTCAGCCACGAGCGCCCTCTGCTACAACTCCGCTCGTGGCCACCACTGGACTGCATCGTTCACTTGGGACTGAGATAGGAACCTAGTGTTTCTATTTTCTGCTGTCCCATTGGCGGGTCACCTCCGTACGTGCACACGCGTGCATCCTTTATTCCTGTGTCAGTCTCTTTCTACTCGGCCACCGACACCTACGACCATCGGAAACGAGACACAAAAGTGGCGACGAGTTTGGGACAAAAAAAAGATAACAAAATAGGAAAAACCTAGCTATATTAACTAATACTTTAACACATGAAATAAAAATACTTTTCCTCATGTCTTGAAAAGAGTGGGGTTCAAGTTTTAACAAAATGATAATCTAGCGCCATTAAATAAATTATGACTTTACAGAAATTATAAAAAATATATGGAAGACGACAGACGGTCGTCTTTCAAGATCAGTGGGTACATAAATATTTGTATGTATGTACATGACAGAGGGAACCTTTCAGAAAACTTTGCCGAGAGAGGGAAAGGTAGAAACGAACAGAGAGATGAGACCGAAAGAGGTGGATGCAGAGAGAGGGGGGAAGGCGATGTGGACTACGAAAGTGTAGAATAAATAAACACCCGGACAACGCCGGTTTTACAGTTAGTTGTTTATAAAATACGGACCAAAGATGATTATAAAATATGTATCGCGGACTTCTAGATGCAATCCCGCACACGCCTGGTTGAATGTAATAAACAGAATCGTTGTTCACTGAGCCGGTATTGAAGTGCTGCTCCAAAACTTTGGAGTGGCAGGGAGGCAGCGTCACACTTCTACTTAATTTTCAGGCACTTCGGATATGATTTCAGCAGTGAATCTTTGGGAACTTATTGTTCATGAGTTTTACTAACAAATAAAAGATAAAACGGAAACTGACAGTTTTGGTCAATTTCATCAACGTTCTCTCTTAAAAGACGTGCGAAACACCTGATTTCGGAAAAAGTACCAATGGATTTTATTGGTGCGGTCCCTAATGTTCGTTGACGTGAAAACTGAAGATTTACACTGCGGTTCAGATTTCACGTTGAAGTTCTCCCTATAGCTGGCTGTGCAAGTCACTTCTCCAAAATGCTGAGTAAAGTTGTGCGATGTTCAAAACAATAGACTGATGAAGGGTTTTCCATTAAATTCGTCGGCTCTTTCATCATTTCTCGCATAAAACAAAGTATATGCATTGCAAGTAATTGGGATTAAGGAAACGGAAGTGGCGTAAACATTTGAGATGTACTCGACCTATTCTTTAACTATAAATTCAAATGTTTGTATAGCTTATGGGACTTAACTACGGGGTCATCAGTCCCTAAACTTACAAACTACTTATCAACTAGCTTATCCTAAGGACGTCACAAATATCCATGCCCGAGGGGGGATTCGAATCCCGACCGTAGTGACCGTGCAGACCGTGACTGAAGCGCCTGTCCCCTCGGCCACCGCGGCCGGCCTTTACCTACACCATGATGGAAGTTATTCCTTAGGTTATTTGCAACCAAAAATGTAAATACAGTAATGGGATCAGATCCACAATTAAGGAGTTGTGAAACATTCCACAGTGTATGGAGCGCTACACTTGTGTCCACAGAACAAACGATCAGTCTGAGGCAGGCAAGTGAAGCGAGTGGCATCTTTGCATAAAAACCAAGTTGTTGACAGTGCGCTAACTGTTAACTGCTATTGTCTCCTGTGTGTGGAAAGATGGTGTACATTTTGGACTTCTGTGATGGTAAAGCGAATACTGATATTACCGAAATCAACGTCGGTATCCGATTCGTGGGATTCAGAGTGCCAAAATATTTATTGGAACACATCGAACATTGCTAGAATCTAGTACTCTTCCCAGTATTCGTATTCAGTCCGAAAGACATCGTCACGTTCAAGAAGAGGAAAAAAAATTAATTCAGTAGAGCGCATTAGGCGTTAAAGTACAAGACGCGTAGCTACCCCATTCAACGTTTCATAATCTATGGTATCTGCAGACGGTTCACCATTTAGAACTACATGATTTTGCCAAACGTTTGCATTTTTGTAACTGGTGAAATTGAAATAGACAGCTCCATCGCTGCATAAAGCTCATGGATAAGCAACTTTAACGAGAGATGGCATCAACAACGTGCCTTAGAAGCATATCTGGGCAGACGAAAATTTCCATGCCACTGTCAGTATCTCAATTTGAACGTATATTCAGTTTCAGTGTCTGGAGTGGCGTTGTATATGACGAGTTACTTAGGCTTCTGATTCTCTCGGGTAATTGATCTGGTCAGATGTAACTTTTTATAAAGACTTCTTGAAGCAAATTCTTGAAGGTGTTCCTATGGAAACATGACGGGGCACCTACGTCCACCATGTGGTAACAGCTTAACTTGATCTGTAAACCCCAAGTCGAAGAATATGTCGCGGGGTCCTATCATCTGACCTGCCAGATCCCCAGACTTAACACATCTAGATTACTGCAGATTGAGGTGGATGAAAGAGATCGTATACGAAAGTTAAGGTGGAAACACGAGAAGAAATGATACAACGCATTTATGATGCCTCAACGATTCGTTTCCGTATGAATACAGGGTGGAAATTTTGACGATTGCTTTAAATCCACTCTTAATGCAAAAGACATCTAAAAAGTTGTTTAAATTAGTTATTATTTGCAGTTTTGATAGTGAAATCCTACAATAAAATTCTTTTTTCTATTATTTTTTCAGTTGTTCCCATTACAGATTTAGTGGTAAGATGGACCCATGGAAACCCCGTCGGAAACACAGATCTACCATGTAAACAGGAGACTTGTATAGAATTTCTAAGAAAAAGAGGAACAAATCGACAGTAGCATGGATTACACAGGTAAGAAAAGATATATAAAGAACGAACATCAAAGAATCAGAAATAGCAGAAGGAAACCGTTTTAAAAATAGAATACTAAATTTGGAAAGCTTTCAAATCAGAAGGAATAAAGGATCAGGAACAACATGGACAGAAGAAAATAAGAGAGCTCATGGGGAGAAAATGAGGGAATACTAGAAAAATAGGAAACAACAACAAAGGAAGAAGGGGAACTGAAGTTGCTAACGTGATCCTAGTTGCAGTTGGTCATAATATTCTAATAAGTAATAAAAAAAACTGAACGTTCTAAACTAAAGACGTGCAACATCCAGGGAATCGGAAGAGTTACGGTGTTGTATTGAACTGCAATGCGGTAAAGATCTGTGTCGAATCTCCCTAGTGTTTTTATTTATATTTTTATTTTTTTATTGTTATTGTTATAAATCGTACGTTCTGTCGCTGACTTGGCTATTCACTGTCTTCACTTTTGTGTCTCTGAAGTGATAGCTTTTCCGTTTGCTTGTTAGTTAGTTGCAAGAGACAACATCCACACGTTACGGCCTTCAGTTTCTTTGTTAGCAGATTTCTTTTCATTATATTTACCTGTGACTGTAATATTTCTCTAACATATGATATATTCTTCAACCAATACATAGAACGAAAGTTTCCAAGACTACAGAGAGAGAACATATATTTCAAACATATTGGCTGACATAATTATGTAAAGTAAACAAATAAGCTTGCTCATGATAGAGTATGGTAGATATCTGAATCAAACCACACTCTGGACTGAAACAACGACAAATAAATTTATTCATAAAATGAAATTAACCGATATTAATGAAATTATTCGAGCCGGCATCAATTTATGGGTGTCAGGCTGTGTAATTGGTCTGACGGTCTAAATCATTTTTAAATTCCTTTGATTATAAGGATGTTGATTTTAATTGAATTTTCAGTAAAATACACAATACTTCTGCAGAAGACGATTGAAACCAAAGTAAGAAATTGATTAAAACGACAATTCGTGTAGCTGGTAGGTTCATTTTATTGATGTTGCTATCCACACAACCGTTGATGAGCCGCATTCACTTTAAAAGGAGTAGAAATGACAGGTGAAGACTTTTAAATTCCATGTAGTGCTTTACTCATGGACAACATTATTGTTACTTCTTTTTATTATCTTGTAATTACTTTTGATACGATCAGCTACCAATTACTCTCCTACACCACTTTCTTCGTCTTTAGGTACCCCTTCCTTTCCACATTCTTAATTATTATCTGAATGTGTTCCAGTCTTCCCCTATTTTTTACCCTTTACCGTTCTCTCGTGTACCATGGTACCTATTTCCTGATGTCTTAACACATTCCCTATCGTGTCCCTCCTTCTTGTCATTGTTTTCTATATCTTCCTTTCTTCGCTGACTCTAAAGATCCTTCTCATCCATTACGTTCCCTTTACAACTAATTTTCAGCGTTCTTATTTCAAACAATTTAGTTCTCTTGTATACTGTCTTTCCAATTAACAGTATAGAAGAACTGCAGTAAAAAAATCCTATAACATGTATCAAACTCTTATTCCGGATGGAGGTTCAGTTGTTAATGTGTTATCCAAGCCGGCCGCAGTGGCCGCGGGGACTGCAGCGCGCTAGTCACGGTCTGCACCGCCACTACGGTCGGGGGTTCGAATCCCCCCTCGGCTATGGATATTTGTGCCGTCCTTAGTCTTAGGTAGTCCATAAGTAGTTTGTAAGTTTAGGGACTGATGACCCCATAGTTAACTCTCATAAGCTATACAAACATTGGATTTTTTTGGGTTACCCAAACAAACATGAGGCAATGTCAAAGCAGGACTTTTCGCGAATTCTTTCTTCGGTTCTTGGCAGAACACCATTATATTAATATATAACAATGAAATTTGCTTGTATTTTTGTTTGAATTTGATGTGCTGCCGTACCGTACATCTTATTGCGATGAAACTTTATCAACGTATTTTTAGCACTTTCGCAAATTTTATAGCCCTACTTATATCACTGTACGACACATAGTTCCGGATATGACTTCATAAACATCTGAAATGCATGAAAACGGTCCCATTGTGAATGATGTTTACTACTCTTTCTTCTGCTAAATGTATTCACAACATACTTTGCAGACAGTACCCATTTGTGCCAAGGCAAAATTATTTCAATGTACGACTTACAGTTTAGGAGATCGTAAACACTGAGACGCGTGGGAAACTGCAGCGCCATATTTTATCCAATTTTATGCACTGCCGTAACCTTCATTCGAATGTTATGAAACTTTGTGCACTTAATTTTCAAACAAGAGGAAAGTAAACTCTTCGTAAATTTTGAATAGTAAATGACAGAGGGTACTTTACCTACGAAATTCGACAATATCTATGGTTTCATTCCGATCTTGGCGAAATTAGGCACTCTTAACCTTCAAAACAAGAGATACATCACCGTCTACCTACGATTTCATGAAACGCATGGTGCACAGTACCTTATAACAAAATCAGATCACCATGAAAGTTAACTGACAAATTTTTTCACCACTGGACCTATGAAGTGGAGGAGTTCGACAGAGCGACGATGAGGTGACGAGCAATGAAAGGGGAAATTGGAGACGGGTAGTGAGAGGGATAGGAGCAGATGAAGAGAGGTGGGTAAAAGGAAATTAATAGAGGTAATGGAGGCTATGAATACACACACACACACACACACACACAGACAGAGAGAGAGAGAGGGGGGGGGGAAGGCGGAGGAGGGGATGGACGCAGAAAAAAGAGAAGGTAGACGGAAGGAAAGAAGAGATGGACTAACCTAAGACTGGAGCAAATAATTACCCGTTCGATGCCGGCTATTCAGCTAGTACGGAATAAAAATAAACTCTACAAAAAATTAAATGGTAAATGTTCCAATGTTCGTAATTCTAAGGGACGTAACATCTCTGGTTATCAGTCCCTAGGCATACAAATTATTTAAATTAACTTTCTATCAACACACACACTAATGACCGAGTGAGGATTCGAACATCCGACGGCGAGCAACCATGCGCTCCGCAGCAAGGCGCCTTAGAACGCTCGGCTACTGAAGCGCGGCATTGATGCTAACAGTTCTGTCCTGTACCTCAGGCAATGAATTAAAATTTATGCAGCGTCCGGAAGCCGAACTCGGGGCCTCAGGCTTATTAGGCAAGCGGCCGTATGAGTACAGTGATTGCACAGTCTACCTTAAACAATGTCTCCTTCAGTCCAATATCTTTGATAATTGGAGATAAATATGTCTCTTCGACATTGATTTATTATTTGATATTTATATCACCTGTGAAAGAGATACGCAGCAGAATTGTTCTCATTAACGTTCCTTGCTGCGACGCTATTCTGCTATTGCAGTATTTCATAATTGGAACATGGGCCAGAATTGCAGTTTATGTTGTGGAGAGAGACGCGCTTTAAGCCATTCCATCCAATCACATTATTCCTAAGGCAGCTACGGCACTGCGGTTAAAGCACTTTCCTAGTAAGCAGGGGGTCTGGGGTTCGTATCCCAGCCGCGTTACAAATTTTTATTCATTGTCTCTCGTTGTTAGACATCTTTGACATATCGGGACAAAATTTGTCATTGGACATGGATTTATTATTTGATATCCTTTATCAACGTTATTAATTTATCCAGAGGCACTATTCTGAAACATGTTTAGCTATAGATTCTATATAGTTTGGAACTAAGAGAGAAGCTAGAGACTGGATCCCGTTTCAACTCAGAATGATAAAGGAAGCAGAGCGTGGTGTAAAGGAATCAAGGGACAACAACACGCCAGTATCAGAAATACGGCTGCAAAATCGATTGAGAGAGGAGTTAGCAATGACTCGATATAATATTTATGATTATTGACGCAACTGGTGGAGAGAATTTTCAAGTGAAACGTGAGGCAAGTCTGAGAATAGACTGCCATGGCACAAGGACGTCAATATTGTGGGCATTATGCTTCAAGGTAAATGCCTATTTCCTTCTTTCACACTTTCCGTTTTTAATTTTGTATCCTTAATAACTGTGATATGGAATGATACTTGTTAAATTTCCTTCTACATCTACACAAATACTCTGTCACACTGAAGTGCACGGCAGAGGGTTAAACGATCCGCTTTAATGATGTTTCTCTAATACCTCGCGGAAATAAGGAACACCTAAATCTTTCCGTTTCCGATCTGATTTCTCTTCTTTTATTTTGATGATAATGTTTTAGTATGTAGGTGGACGCTAACAAAATAAGTTCGCACTCTAAAGAGAAAGTTGCCGAAAGAAATTTCGCAAATAAATCTCGTCGCAAAGAGTAACGCCATTCTTTCAATGATTTCCACCCCGACTCCCCTATATCGCGATAATACAAAACGAGCTGCCATTCTCTGTACTTTCTCTATATCGTCTCTCAGTCCCACTTGGTGGGGATCCCATAATGCGCAACAATACTCCAAAATAGGTCACACAAGTGTGCTGTAGGCAGTTTATTTAGTAGAACTGTTGCATCTTCGTTTCTGCCAACGAACGTAGTACTCTGATGGCTTTCCCTACACGTTTTCTGTGTGTTCCTCCCAATTTGTTTGTAACTGTTACTCCATGGTACTTACTTGAATTTACGGCCGGTGGTTTTGACTGAATTATCGTTCAAATGAAGTTTAACGGCCTTTTTTAAATTGTCATATGGATGACTTCACACTTCTCATTAATAAGGGTCAATTGCCATTTTTGCACCATGCAGATATCGTATCTAAATAATTTTGCAGTTGCTTTTGATTTTCTGGTGACTTTACTAACCGGTAAGCGACAGTATCAGCCGCGAACAGTCTAAGGGAGTTACTCATATTGTGTCCTAAATCTAATATATAAAAATGAATGTCTGTGTTTTCGTATTTTATGCGCGGCCGTACCGTTCAAACGATTGTGATGAAACTTTTTCAACATATGGCTTGCACTTTCGCAATGGTCATAGGCGCCATTAAATGACTGTACCAAATATTCAAATGTTCAGATATCTCTAAATCTATCTGACCAAACTGCGTGGTCAGCAGTCCGTACCTTACAAACTACTTAAACCAAGGTAAACGAACCTATGGACAAACACATACACAACCATGCCCCATGGAGGACTCGAACCTCCACGGCGAGCAACCGCGCGTTCCGCAGCGAGACGCTTTAGACCGCTCGGCTACTCCACCGCGGTAATGACTGTACCGCAAATAGTCCAGGAGACATGACGTAACAGAAATTAATTGCGCGGAAAAGTGCTGCATCATGCGACGTCTGCTTCTAAACCATTGTACAGATTTCAACCATATTTGCTATACGTATTCCTTCCATGAGGTAACAAGTGATACAGGAGTATTAACTGTTTACGACATATAGTTCCGGAGATACGACCTCATAAACAATTATATGGTTGAAAACCTGTGTCATCATGCTACATACTAAAAAGGACACAAGATTCATCCTAAAATCTTCATGACATTTTGAACACTTGGCCTTCAAAACAAGAGGAAGGTCACAGTCACATAAAATGCTGTATGGTGCATGACGGAGGATACTTTTCAAATGGACTTCGTCAGATTCTACGGTTGTATTCCGATCCTGATGAAATTTTTAAATATGATTGGACAATTCAGTTTATCAGTGCAGTATTAACATATTCTGATTACCAACAATCATTTCAATTGATTAAGGCGACTAAACAAATAATTTTCAGATATCAGTTTAGAAGAAATAATATTTCTGAAAATTCTAGGAGCTCTGGAAGTTACGTTACATTTTTTCATATAGCTTATACCCTGATTCATACATGGGCTACCTTTCGTAAGCCACCGTATGTTGCGCTGCGGAGAGTATCTTACATTAGGTTACTACGTTCGTTTTTCTTCACGCTGAAACAGCTTGACGGATCTTAATTTGGGATGCAGATAGTTTACACCCTGAATGAACGCGTGAGTTCTTCTTAGGAAGGCAACTTACGTCGCTTGACAGATGGTACCTTACAGTGGGTTAAAGTGTATGTTTCGTGGGTTAACGGTTTTTCCAATTAAAAACTTTGTGAATGCTTTGGTGAGGCGAGTGTCAACAGCTGTAATATATTTCATAAAATGCATTTTTAAAAACCATCAGCTGTTTATTCAAAACCTTATACATCTTCCAGTTTCGGTCATAGACCATCTTCATGGATAAACTATACAAAAAATACGAAATAAACGTAATTAATGTGCACAAACACAGAGAGGAAATAATCAGCAAAATTACATATAAAGAGACTGGAAATGGAGAATCATGTCAATTTAACATATAGTTAAAATACTTACAAGGTGTTAAAACAGAATGGTAAAATGCATAAAATAAAATACATCCAACTGAGACAAACAGGAGTCAGTACAACTAAAAGTGTAAAAATTACAGTGGTCATCTTAGATAAAACCTATCAGTCAAACATAACATAAAAGGTGAGAACAGACTATGAACAAAAATGGAGGGAGTGCCTTGTGCTCATTGCATGAGTCAGAGACGATGAAACCTATGCTATCTATATTTGTAATACCATTCAGGTATGTACACTATCTTTGGCTGAACATCTTTGGACATAACTTTAAACAAAGTTACAAGGTGTAATCATCAAAAAGTTACGACGAAATTTGTGTATACAAAGGTTAACAATAACAAATAAAGTGTGGTGTAGTAAAATACAGTGTCACAACATACAAAATATAAGAAGTTATTACATCAATATATCGTGTTATAAATAAGAAAATAGAAAGTGATCATCATCATGAACAGGTTTCATGCGTCAAGATCGAAGATTATACAAACAACATTGTTCACACAGGTGTGCAGATGGAGTCCCACATGAAAGAGGCAGAGCAAAACGTACCAATATGATAATTACATATATAGAGTAGAATGTCAAACTTAAGTCCTAATCGCTGTGAAGACAGTAGTGTAATAAATGTGAAGTGGGTTTAGAGTAGCATAATTATTAACAAGCAGGTATTGTAACTTCAGTACAGAGTAGGACAACATATGCTTCTTGAATTATATAGTAAGGTAGCGTATACCGAGACATGAGGCTGATTGTCACTTACACAAAGATGTTGTTCAGAGGGGGGCGGGGGGTTCTATCTTGTGTAGTAAAAGTAACATATAGAAATTTGAAATGACAGGTATCATGTGGATAAATAAACCAAGATCCTAAAGAATCATGTAAATATGGCATAGACCTGAGGCAACATATGCTTTGTATTCATTGTAAATCATGACCAACCATAATCAACAAGCCAATATACTTATAATATGTAATTTTGCTGATTATTTCATCTCTGTGTTTGTGCACATTAATTACGTTTATTTTGTATTTTTTGTATAGTTTATCCATGAAGATGGTCTATGACCGAAACTGGTAGATGTATAAGGTTTTGAATAAACATCTGAAATGTATTTTATGAAAAACTTTGTGATTTGAAAAGAAATCTGTTAAAAGAGAAACTGAAAATCGTAACGTGTGAATGTTGTTTCTTACAACTAGCTAACTAGCAAATGGAAAAGCTATCAGCCCAGAGACGGCTAGATGAAATTCAATGAAATGTATGGCAGATAGCTTATACCGCGAATGAATATATGGGCTACCTTACGTAAGCCTCCGCAGGTGCATGGCGGAGGATACGCTACAAACATCCAAATTGGTTGACTGATCACCATGAATGTCAGCACGTAAATGTATTTTTTCATGAAGGAGATTTTTATAATCTGCAAGCCATTAATTTAGCATGGCGGAGGGTACCTTGTGACTTTGACGCCGTCACCATGAAAGTTGGCGCATATATGTATGATTTCCTGTATATAGCAGGAAGAGGAGTAGGTGGAGGTGGAGACGGACAGAAAGGGAAGGGAGGAGATTGACAGAGAAGTAGAGGAAGAGACGGACAGAGGGAGGGGAGGAGAATGAGTGAGGGGAGATGATGGCAGAGAGGTGAAAGGAGATGAACAGTAGGAGGGGGAGGAGGAAGTGACAAAAAAAAAGGACAGGAGGAGGCGGGATGGAAGGGAAGGTGAACTTTCTCTTCAGAATACGAACATATATTGTTAGCACCTATATAGGGAGACATGATCATCATAATAAAATAAAAGAAATCATATTTAGGTGTTCCTTTTTCCTGAGAGGTATTAGAGAATGGAACTATAGAGAAATATCATAAAAGTGGTTCGATGAGTCTTCTGCCATACACTTCAATGTGACTTGCAGAGTATCCACGTAGATGTGAACAAAGAGAGGGGAGATGAGGCGATAAACAGACAGAGAAAAGGAAAGGGAGGAGACGTACAGAGAAGAAGACAGAAGGTGATCAGGGAGAGAGAGAAGGGAAGGGGAGATGTACTAATTGAAGATTCGAATAAATGAATACCAGAGCGTCGCCGGGTTTTCAGCTAGGAACATCGGGGCTCTATATCACTTCCCATGCGAACGCCAGGAAATCACGAATCTAATCGCACAACCGTGACAATATTCCTTAAGAATGCAGTTTGATTAGAAGACACTTGTACATTCTCGAAAGCCTTCCGGAAATTTATCAATAAGGAATCTATTTGATATCTCTTGTCGATAGTGCTAATCAAATCATGTAAGTAAAGAATTATAGTTTCTTAATTAAAGACAAGTGTCCTTTCGTTATTTATTTTCTATATAATACTAATTTACAGTATTATTTCGATCTTGATGAAATTTGCCAAACATGACCTTCAAAACAACACTTACAGAAAATTTAGTATTTGCATAGGAATGGGGTACCATACAAATGACTTCAAAACCTATGTACGTTTTTCTTCTGGTACTGAAGCAATTCATCTCACGTGATCTTAAAAAAATTACAGTAACATTACAGTCTGTATAATGTTTATACAGTTCGCAACAGAGGATACTGAACACCACTCTTCGACACCGTTAGAGTGATCACCACGAATCTTGGCCCATGTATGTATGTATGTATGTTTGTCTTCATGTACAAGGTTTGTGTACGCCGCAAACAGAGACAGAGGGTCCCTTGGAATAAACGTCGACCCCGTTTCACCGATTAACATGACATTTAGTACAAATATGTAAAGACAGGGAGAGCATTGAGAGACGCAGAGGAGAAGGAAGACAGAGAGGAGGAGGACATAGAAAGAGGAAGCAGATGAACACAGAGTGAGGAGAGGAGAAGTTGGGCAGAAACATGAGGGAAGAGGAGATTTACAAAGGTTGGAATAAATCAATATTCCCGAAACTCCGGTTTGCAGCTATTGTGCCATATGAGAGGATTTGACTTTTTATATTTCTTAATTTGAGTGCACACTGCACAGTCCGGTATCATTTTACTATCGCCTATATTCGATTTCTAGGTCGGTTTGCAGCTAGATTTTATTCATTATGAACTACCTCGAAGAGAACGACCTACTGTCCCATAGTCTACACGGATTCCGAAACTATCGTTCTTGTGAAACACTGTTAGCTCTTTACTCAACTGTTTACTATGACCAAGGGAAATCATTTCCATATTTCTAGACTTCAGGAAGGCATTCGCCATTGTACCGCACCAGCGTCTTCAAAACAAATTGCCTCCTTATGGAATATCGCGACAGTTGTGCTATTGATTTCGTGATTTCCTGTCAGAAAGTACACAGTATGCTGCAATTGAAGGAAGGTCATCGAGTAAAACAGAGGTGATATCTGGCGATCCCCAGGGAAATGTAATAGGTCTTGATGCTATCACCAAGGGAAATCATTTCCATATTTCTAGACTTCAGGAAGGCATTCGCCATTGTACCGCACCAGCGTCTTCAAAACAAATTGCCTCCTTATGGAATATCGCGACAGTTGTGCTATTGATTTCGTGATTTCCTGTCAGAAAGTACACAGTATGCTGCAATTGAAGGAAGGTCATCGAGTAAAACAGAGGTGATATCTGGCGATCCCCAGGGAAATGTAATAGGTCTTGATGCTATCACCAAGGGAAATCATTTCCATATTTCTAGACTTCAGGAAGGCATTCGCCATTGTACCGCACCAGCGTCTTCAAAACAAATTGCCTCCTTATGGAATATCGCGACAGTTGTGCTATTGATTTCGTGATTTCCTGTCAGAAAGTACACAGTATGCTGCAATTGAAGGAAGGTCATCGAGTAAAACAGAGGTGATATCTGGCGATCCCCAGGGAAATGTAATAGGTCTTGATGCTATCACCAAGGGAAATCATTTCCATATTTCTAGACTTCAGGAAGGCATTCGCCATTGTACCGCACCAGCGTCTTCAAAACAAATTGCCTCCTTATGGAATATCGCGACAGTTGTGCTATTGATTTCGTGATTTCCTGTCAGAAAGTACACAGTATGCTGCAATTGAAGGAAGGTCATCGAGTAAAACAGAGGTGATATCTGGCGATCCCCAGGGAAATGTAATAGGTCTTGATGCTATGACCAAGGGAAATCATTTCCATATTTCTAGACTTCAGGAAGGCATTCGCCATTGTACCGCACCAGCGTCTTCAAAACAAATTGCCTCCTTATGGAATATCGCGACAGTTGTGCTATTGATTTCGTGATTTCCTGTCAGAAAGTACACAGTATGCTGCAATTGAAGGAAGGTCATCGAGTAAAACAGAGGTGATATCTGGCGATCCCCAGGGAAATGTAATAGGTCTTGATGCTATGACCAAGGGAAATCATTTCCATATTTCTAGACTTCAGGAAGGCATTCGCCATTGTACCGCACCAGCGTCTTCAAAACAAATTGCCTCCTTATGGAATATCGCGACAGTTGTGCTATTGATTTCGTGATTTCCTGTCAGAAAGTACACAGTATGCTGCAATTGAAGGAAGGTCATCGAGTAAAACAGAGGTGATATCTGGCGATCCCCAGGGAAATGTAATAGGTCTTGATGCTATGACCAAGGGAAATCATTTCCATATTTCTAGACTTCAGGAAGGCATTCGCCATTGTACCGCACCAGCGTCTTCAAAACAAATTGCCTCCTTATGGAATATCGCGACAGTTGTGCTATTGATTTCGTGATTTCCTGTCAGAAAGTACACAGTATGCTGCAATTGAAGGAAGGTCATCGAGTAAAACAGAGGTGATATCTGGCGATCCCCAGGGAAATGTAATAGGTCTTGATGCTATGACCAAGGGAAATCATTTCCATATTTCTAGACTTCAGGAAGGCATTCGCCATTGTACCGCACCAGCGTCTTCAAAACAAATTGCCTCCTTATGGAATATCGCGACAGTTGTGCTATTGATTTCGTGATTTCCTGTCAGAAAGTACACAGTATGCTGCAATTGAAGGAAGGTCATCGAGTAAAACAGAGGTGATATCTGGCGATCCCCAGGGAAATGTAATAGGTCTTGATGCTATGACCAAGGGAAATCATTTCCATATTTCTAGACTTCAGGAAGGCATTCGCCATTGTACCGCACCAGCGTCTTCAAAACAAATTGCCTCCTTATGGAATATCGCGACAGTTGTGCTATTGATTTCGTGATTTCCTGTCAGAAAGTACACAGTATGCTGCAATTGAAGGAAGGTCATCGAGTAAAACAGAGGTGATATCTGGCGATCCCCAGGGAAATGTAATAGGTCTTGATGCTATCACCAAGGGAAATCATTTCCATATTTCTAGACTTCAGGAAGGCATTCGCCATTGTACCGCACCAGCGTCTTCAAAACAAATTGCCTCCTTATGGAATATCGCGACAGTTGTGCTATTGATTTCGTGATTTCCTGTCAGAAAGTACACAGTATGCTGCAATTGAAGGAAGGTCATCGAGTAAAACAGAGGTGATATCTGGCGATCCCCAGGGAAATGTAATAGGTCTTGATGCTATCACCAAGGGAAATCATTTCCATATTTCTAGACTTCAGGAAGGCATTCGCCATTGTACCGCACCAGCGTCTTCAAAACAAATTGCCTCCTTATGGAATATCGCGACAGTTGTGCTATTGATTTCGTGATTTCCTGTCAGAAAGTACACAGTATGCTGCAATTGAAGGAAGGTCATCGAGTAAAACAGAGGTGATATCTGGCGATCCCCAGGGAAATGTAATAGGTCTTGATGCTATCACCAAGGGAAATCATTTCCATATTTCTAGACTTCAGGAAGGCATTCGCCATTGTACCGCACCAGCGTCTTCAAAACAAATTGCCTCCTTATGGAATATCGCGACAGTTGTGCTATTGATTTCGTGATTTCCTGTCAGAAAGTACACAGTATGCTGCAATTGAAGGAAGGTCATCGAGTAAAACAGAGGTGATATCTGGCGATCCCCAGGGAAATGTAATAGGTCTTGATGCTATGACCAAGGGAAATAATTTCCATATTTCTAGACTTCAGGAAGGCATTCGCCATTGTACCGCACCAGCGTCTTCAAAACAAATTGCCTCCTTATGGAATATCGCGACAGTTGTGCTATTGATTTCGTGATTTCCTGTCAGAAAGTACACAGTATGCTGCAATTGAAGGAAGGTCATCGAGTAAAACAGAGGTGATATCTGGCGATCCCCAGGGAAATGTAATAGGTCTTGATGCTATGACCAAGGGAAATAATTTCCATATTTCTAGACTTCAGGAAGGCATTCGCCATTGTACCGCACCAGCGTCTTCAAAACAAATTGCCTCCTTATGGAATATCGCGACAGTTGTGCTATTGATTTCGTGATTTCCTGTCAGAAAGTACACAGTATGCTGCAATTGAAGGAAGGTCATCGAGTAAAACAGAGGTGATATCTGGCGATCCCCAGGGAAATGTAATAGGTCTTGATGCTATGACCAAGGGAAATCATTTCCATATTTCTAGACTTCAGGAAGGCATTCGCCATTGTACCGCACCAGCGTCTTCAAAACAAATTGCCTCCTTATGGAATATCGCGACAGTTGTGCTATTGATTTCGTGATTTCCTGTCAGAAAGTACACAGTATGCTGCAATTGAAGGAAGGTCATCGAGTAAAACAGAGGTGATATCTGGCGATCCCCAGGGAAATGTAATAGGTCTTGATGCTATGACCAAGGGAAATCATTTCCATATTTCTAGACTTCAGGAAGGCATTCGCCATTGTACCGCACCAGCGTCTTCAAAACAAATTGCCTCCTTATGGAATATCGCGACAGTTGTGCTATTGATTTCGTGATTTCCTGTCAGAAAGTACACAGTATGCTGCAATTGAAGGAAGGTCATCGAGTAAAACAGAGGTGATATCTGGCGATCCCCAGGGAAATGTAATAGGTCTTGATGCTATCACCAAGGGAAATCATTTCCATATTTCTAGACTTCAGGAAGGCATTCGCCATTGTACCGCACCAGCGTCTTCAAAACAAATTGCCTCCTTATGGAATATCGCGACAGTTGTGCTATTGATTTCGTGATTTCCTGTCAGAAAGTACACAGTATGCTGCAATTGAAGGAAGGTCATCGAGTAAAACAGAGGTGATATCTGGCGATCCCCAGGGAAATGTAATAGGTCTTGATGCTATGACCAAGGGAAATCATTTCCATATTTCTAGACTTCAGGAAGGCATTCGCCATTGTACCGCACCAGCGTCTTCAAAACAAATTGCCTCCTTATGGAATATCGCGACAGTTGTGCTATTGATTTCGTGATTTCCTGTCAGAAAGTACACAGTATGCTGCAATTGAAGGAAGGTCATCGAGTAAAACAGAGGTGATATCTGGCGATCCCCAGGGAAATGTAATAGGTCTTGATGCTATCACCAAGGGAAATCATTTCCATATTTCTAGACTTCAGGAAGGCATTCGCCATTGTACCGCACCAGCGTCTTCAAAACAAATTGCCTCCTTATGGAATATCGCGACAGTTGTGCTATTGATTTCGTGATTTCCTGTCAGAAAGTACACAGTATGCTGCAATTGAAGGAAGGTCATCGAGTAAAACAGAGGTGATATCTGGCGATCCCCAGGGAAATGTAATAGGTCTTGATGCTATCACCAAGGGAAATCATTTCCATATTTCTAGACTTCAGGAAGGCATTCGCCATTGTACCGCACCAGCGTCTTCAAAACAAATTGCCTCCTTATGGAATATCGCGACAGTTGTGCTATTGATTTCGTGATTTCCTGTCAGAAAGTACACAGTATGCTGCAATTGAAGGAAGGTCATCGAGTAAAACAGAGGTGATATCTGGCGATCCCCAGGGAAATGTAATAGGTCTTGATGCTATGACCAAGGGAAATAATTTCCATATTTCTAGACTTCAGGAAGGCATTCGCCATTGTACCGCACCAGCGTCTTCAAAACAAATTGCCTCCTTATGGAATATCGCGACAGTTGTGCTATTGATTTCGTGATTTCCTGTCAGAAAGTACACAGTATGCTGCAATTGAAGGAAGGTCATCGAGTAAAACAGAGGTGATATCTGGCGATCCCCAGGGAAATGTAATAGGTCTTGATGCTATCACCAAGGGAAATCATTTCCATATTTCTAGACTTCAGGAAGGCATTCGCCATTGTACCGCACCAGCGTCTTCAAAACAAATTGCCTCCTTATGGAATATCGCGACAGTTGTGCTATTGATTTCGTGATTTCCTGTCAGAAAGTACACAGTATGCTGCAATTGAAGGAAGGTCATCGAGTAAAACAGAGGTGATATCTGGCGATCCCCAGGGAAATGTAATAGGTCTTGATGCTATCACCAAGGGAAATCATTTCCATATTTCTAGACTTCAGGAAGGCATTCGCCATTGTACCGCACCAGCGTCTTCAAAACAAATTGCCTCCTTATGGAATATCGCGACAGTTGTGCTATTGATTTCGTGATTTCCTGTCAGAAAGTACACAGTATGCTGCAATTGAAGGAAGGTCATCGAGTAAAACAGAGGTGATATCTGGCGATCCCCAGGGAAATGTAATAGGTCTTGATGCTATCACCAAGGGAAATCATTTCCATATTTCTAGACTTCAGGAAGGCATTCGCCATTGTACCGCACCAGCGTCTTCAAAACAAATTGCCTCCTTATGGAATATCGCGACAGTTGTGCTATTGATTTCGTGATTTCCTGTCAGAAAGTACACAGTATGCTGCAATTGAAGGAAGGTCATCGAGTAAAACAGAGGTGATATCTGGCGATCCCCAGGGAAATGTAATAGGTCTTGATGCTATCACCAAGGGAAATCATTTCCATATTTCTAGACTTCAGGAAGGCATTCGCCATTGTACCGCACCAGCGTCTTCAAAACAAATTGCCTCCTTATGGAATATCGCGACAGTTGTGCTATTGATTTCGTGATTTCCTGTCAGAAAGTACACAGTATGCTGCAATTGAAGGAAGGTCATCGAGTAAAACAGAGGTGATATCTGGCGATCCCCAGGGAAATGTAATAGGTCTTGATGCTATCACCAAGGGAAATCATTTCCATATTTCTAGACTTCAGGAAGGCATTCGCCATTGTACCGCACCAGCGTCTTCAAAACAAATTGCCTCCTTATGGAATATCGCGACAGTTGTGCTATTGATTTCGTGATTTCCTGTCAGAAAGTACACAGTATGCTGCAATTGAAGGAAGGTCATCGAGTAAAACAGAGGTGATATCTGGCGATCCCCAGGGAAATGTAATAGGTCTTGATGCTATGACCAAGGGAAATCATTTCCATATTTCTAGACTTCAGGAAGGCATTCGCCATTGTACCGCACCAGCGTCTTCAAAACAAATTGCCTCCTTATGGAATATCGCGACAGTTGTGCTATTGATTTCGTGATTTCCTGTCAGAAAGTACACAGTATGCTGCAATTGAAGGAAGGTCATCGAGTAAAACAGAGGTGATATCTGGCGATCCCCAGGGAAATGTAATAGGTCTTGATGCTATCACCAAGGGAAATCATTTCCATATTTCTAGACTTCAGGAAGGCATTCGCCATTGTACCGCACCAGCGTCTTCAAAACAAATTGCCTCCTTATGGAATATCGCGACAGTTGTGCTATTGATTTCGTGATTTCCTGTCAGAAAGTACACAGTATGCTGCAATTGAAGGAAGGTCATCGAGTAAAACAGAGGTGATATCTGGCGATCCCCAGGGAAATGTAATAGGTCTTGATGCTATCACCAAGGGAAATCATTTCCATATTTCTAGACTTCAGGAAGGCATTCGCCATTGTACCGCACCAGCGTCTTCAAAACAAATTGCCTCCTTATGGAATATCGCGACAGTTGTGCTATTGATTTCGTGATTTCCTGTCAGAAAGTACACAGTATGCTGCAATTGAAGGAAGGTCATCGAGTAAAACAGAGGTGATATCTGGCGATCCCCAGGGAAATGTAATAGGTCTTGATGCTATCACCAAGGGAAATCATTTCCATATTTCTAGACTTCAGGAAGGCATTCGCCATTGTACCGCACCAGCGTCTTCAAAACAAATTGCCTCCTTATGGAATATCGCGACAGTTGTGCTATTGATTTCGTGATTTCCTGTCAGAAAGTACACAGTATGCTGCAATTGAAGGAAGGTCATCGAGTAAAACAGAGGTGATATCTGGCGATCCCCAGGGAAATGTAATAGGTCTTGATGCTATCACCAAGGGAAATCATTTCCATATTTCTAGACTTCAGGAAGGCATTCGCCATTGTACCGCACCAGCGTCTTCAAAACAAATTGCCTCCTTATGGAATATCGCGACAGTTGTGCTATTGATTTCGTGATTTCCTGTCAGAAAGTACACAGTATGCTGCAATTGAAGGAAGGTCATCGAGTAAAACAGAGGTGATATCTGGCGATCCCCAGGGAAATGTAATAGGTCTTGATGCTATCACCAAGGGAAATCATTTCCATATTTCTAGACTTCAGGAAGGCATTCGCCATTGTACCGCACCAGCGTCTTCAAAACAAATTGCCTCCTTATGGAATATCGCGACAGTTGTGCTATTGATTTCGTGATTTCCTGTCAGAAAGTACACAGTATGCTGCAATTGAAGGAAGGTCATCGAGTAAAACAGAGGTGATATCTGGCGATCCCCAGGGAAATGTAATAGGTCTTGATGCTATGACCAAGGGAAATCATTTCCATATTTCTAGACTTCAGGAAGGCATTCGCCATTGTACCGCACCAGCGTCTTCAAAACAAATTGCCTCCTTATGGAATATCGCGACAGTTGTGCTATTGATTTCGTGATTTCCTGTCAGAAAGTACACAGTATGCTGCAATTGAAGGAAGGTCATCGAGTAAAACAGAGGTGATATCTGGCGATCCCCAGGGAAATGTAATAGGTCTTGATGCTATCACCAAGGGAAATCATTTCCATATTTCTAGACTTCAGGAAGGCATTCGCCATTGTACCGCACCAGCGTCTTCAAAACAAATTGCCTCCTTATGGAATATCGCGACAGTTGTGCTATTGATTTCGTGATTTCCTGTCAGAAAGTACACAGTATGCTGCAATTGAAGGAAGGTCATCGAGTAAAACAGAGGTGATATCTGGCGATCCCCAGGGAAATGTAATAGGTCTTGATGCTATCACCAAGGGAAATCATTTCCATATTTCTAGACTTCAGGAAGGCATTCGCCATTGTACCGCACCAGCGTCTTCAAAACAAATTGCCTCCTTATGGAATATCGCGACAGTTGTGCTATTGATTTCGTGATTTCCTGTCAGAAAGTACACAGTATGCTGCAATTGAAGGAAGGTCATCGAGTAAAACAGAGGTGATATCTGGCGATCCCCAGGGAAATGTAATAGGTCTTGATGCTATCACCAAGGGAAATCATTTCCATATTTCTAGACTTCAGGAAGGCATTCGCCATTGTACCGCACCAGCGTCTTCAAAACAAATTGCCTCCTTATGGAATATCGCGACAGTTGTGCTATTGATTTCGTGATTTCCTGTCAGAAAGTACACAGTATGCTGCAATTGAAGGAAGGTCATCGAGTAAAACAGAGGTGATATCTGGCGATCCCCAGGGAAATGTAATAGGTCTTGATGCTATCACCAAGGGAAATCATTTCCATATTTCTAGACTTCAGGAAGGCATTCGCCATTGTACCGCACCAGCGTCTTCAAAACAAATTGCCTCCTTATGGAATATCGCGACAGTTGTGCTATTGATTTCGTGATTTCCTGTCAGAAAGTACACAGTATGCTGCAATTGAAGGAAGGTCATCGAGTAAAACAGAGGTGATATCTGGCGATCCCCAGGGAAATGTAATAGGTCTTGATGCTATCACCAAGGGAAATCATTTCCATATTTCTAGACTTCAGGAAGGCATTCGCCATTGTACCGCACCAGCGTCTTCAAAACAAATTGCCTCCTTATGGAATATCGCGACAGTTGTGCTATTGATTTCGTGATTTCCTGTCAGAAAGTACACAGTATGCTGCAATTGAAGGAAGGTCATCGAGTAAAACAGAGGTGATATCTGGCGATCCCCAGGGAAATGTAATAGGTCTTGATGCTATCACCAAGGGAAATCATTTCCATATTTCTAGACTTCAGGAAGGCATTCGCCATTGTACCGCACCAGCGTCTTCAAAACAAATTGCCTCCTTATGGAATATCGCGACAGTTGTGCTATTGATTTCGTGATTTCCTGTCAGAAAGTACACAGTATGCTGCAATTGAAGGAAGGTCATCGAGTAAAACAGAGGTGATATCTGGCGATCCCCAGGGAAATGTAATAGGTCTTGATGCTATCACCAAGGGAAATCATTTCCATATTTCTAGACTTCAGGAAGGCATTCGCCATTGTACCGCACCAGCGTCTTCAAAACAAATTGCCTCCTTATGGAATATCGCGACAGTTGTGCTATTGATTTCGTGATTTCCTGTCAGAAAGTACACAGTATGCTGCAATTGAAGGAAGGTCATCGAGTAAAACAGAGGTGATATCTGGCGATCCCCAGGGAAATGTAATAGGTCTTGATGCTATCACCAAGGGAAATCATTTCCATATTTCTAGACTTCAGGAAGGCATTCGCCATTGTACCGCACCAGCGTCTTCAAAACAAATTGCCTCCTTATGGAATATCGCGACAGTTGTGCTATTGATTTCGTGATTTCCTGTCAGAAAGTACACAGTATGCTGCAATTGAAGGAAGGTCATCGAGTAAAACAGAGGTGATATCTGGCGATCCCCAGGGAAATGTAATAGGTCTTGATGCTATGACCAAGGGAAATCATTTCCATATTTCTAGACTTCAGGAAGGCATTCGCCATTGTACCGCACCAGCGTCTTCAAAACAAATTGCCTCCTTATGGAATATCGCGACAGTTGTGCTATTGATTTCGTGATTTCCTGTCAGAAAGTACACAGTATGCTGCAATTGAAGGAAGGTCATCGAGTAAAACAGAGGTGATATCTGGCGATCCCCAGGGAAATGTAATAGGTCTTGATGCTATCACCAAGGGAAATCATTTCCATATTTCTAGACTTCAGGAAGGCATTCGCCATTGTACCGCACCAGCGTCTTCAAAACAAATTGCCTCCTTATGGAATATCGCGACAGTTGTGCTATTGATTTCGTGATTTCCTGTCAGAAAGTACACAGTATGCTGCAATTGAAGGAAGGTCATCGAGTAAAACAGAGGTGATATCTGGCGATCCCCAGGGAAATGTAATAGGTCTTGATGCTATCACCAAGGGAAATCATTTCCATATTTCTAGACTTCAGGAAGGCATTCGCCATTGTACCGCACCAGCGTCTTCAAAACAAATTGCCTCCTTATGGAATATCGCGACAGTTGTGCTATTGATTTCGTGATTTCCTGTCAGAAAGTACACAGTATGCTGCAATTGAAGGAAGGTCATCGAGTAAAACAGAGGTGATATCTGGCGATCCCCAGGGAAATGTAATAGGTCTTGATGCTATCACCAAGGGAAATCATTTCCATATTTCTAGACTTCAGGAAGGCATTCGCCATTGTACCGCACCAGCGTCTTCAAAACAAATTGCCTCCTTATGGAATATCGCGACAGTTGTGCTATTGATTTCGTGATTTCCTGTCAGAAAGTACACAGTATGCTGCAATTGAAGGAAGGTCATCGAGTAAAACGGAGGTGATATCTGGCGATCCCCAGGGAAATGTAATAGGTCTTGATGCTATCACCAAGGGAAATCATTTCCATATTTCTAGACTTCAGGAAGGCATTCGCCATTGTACCGCACCAGCGTCTTCAAAACAAATTGCCTCCTTATGGAATATCGCGACAGTTGTGCTATTGATTTCGTGATTTCCTGTCAGAAAGTACACAGTATGCTGCAATTGAAGGAAGGTCATCGAGTAAAACAGAGGTGATATCTGGCGATCCCCAGGGAAATGTAATAGGTCTTGATGCTATGACCAAGGGAAATCATTTCCATATTTCTAGACTTCAGGAAGGCATTCGCCATTGTACCGCACCAGCGTCTTCAAAACAAATTGCCTCCTTATGGAATATCGCGACAGTTGTGCTATTGATTTCGTGATTTCCTGTCAGAAAGTACACAGTATGCTGCAATTGAAGGAAGGTCATCGAGTAAAACAGAGGTGATATCTGGCGATCCCCAGGGAAATGTAATAGGTCTTGATGCTATCACCAAGGGAAATCATTTCCATATTTCTAGACTTCAGGAAGGCATTCGCCATTGTACCGCACCAGCGTCTTCAAAACAAATTGCCTCCTTATGGAATATCGCGACAGTTGTGCTATTGATTTCGTGATTTCCTGTCAGAAAGTACACAGTATGCTGCAATTGAAGGAAGGTCATCGAGTAAAACAGAGGTGATATCTGGCGATCCCCAGGGAAATGTAATAGGTCTTGATGCTATCACCAAAGGAAATCATTTCCATATTTCTAGACTTCAGGAAGGCATTCGCCATTGTACCGCACCAGCGTCTTCAAAACAAATTGCCTCCTTATGGAATATCGCGACAGTTGTGCTATTGATTTCGTGATTTCCTGTCAGAAAGTACACAGTATGCTGCAATTGAAGGAAGGTCATCGAGTAAAACAGAGGTGATATCTGGCGATCCCCAGGGAAATGTAATAGGTCTTGATGCTATCACCAAGGGAAATCATTTCCATATTTCTAGACTTCAGGAAGGCATTCGCCATTGTACCGCACCAGCGTCTTCAAAACAAATTGCCTCCTTATGGAATATCGCGACAGTTGTGCTATTGATTTCGTGATTTCCTGTCAGAAAGTACACAGTATGCTGCAATTGAAGGAAGGTCATCGAGTAAAACAGAGGTGATATCTGGCGATCCCCAGGGAAATGTAATAGGTCTTGATGCTATCACCAAGGGAAATCATTTCCATATTTCTAGACTTCAGGAAGGCATTCGCCATTGTACCGCACCAGCGTCTTCAAAACAAATTGCCTCCTTATGGAATATCGCGACAGTTGTGCTATTGATTTCGTGATTTCCTGTCAGAAAGTACACAGTATGCTGCAATTGAAGGAAGGTCATCGAGTAAAACAGAGGTGATATCTGGCGATCCCCAGGGAAATGTAATAGGTCTTGATGCTATCACCAAGGGAAATCATTTCCATATTTCTAGACTTCAGGAAGGCATTCGCCATTGTACCGCACCAGCGTCTTCAAAACAAATTGCCTCCTTATGGAATATCGCGACAGTTGTGCTATTGATTTCGTGATTTCCTGTCAGAAAGTACACAGTATGCTGCAATTGAAGGAAGGTCATCGAGTAAAACAGAGGTGATATCTGGCGATCCCCAGGGAAATGTAATAGGTCTTGATGCTATCACCAAGGGAAATCATTTCCATATTTCTAGACTTCAGGAAGGCATTCGCCATTGTACCGCACCAGCGTCTTCAAAACAAATTGCCTCCTTATGGAATATCGCGACAGTTGTGCTATTGATTTCGTGATTTCCTGTCAGAAAGTACACAGTATGCTGCAATTGAAGGAAGGTCATCGAGTAAAACAGAGGTGATATCTGGCGATCCCCAGGGAAATGTAATAGGTCTTGATGCTATCACCAAGGGAAATCATTTCCATATTTCTAGACTTCAGGAAGGCATTCGCCATTGTACCGCACCAGCGTCTTCAAAACAAATTGCCTCCTTATGGAATATCGCGACAGTTGTGCTATTGATTTCGTGATTTCCTGTCAGAAAGTACACAGTATGCTGCAATTGAAGGAAGGTCATCGAGTAAAACAGAGGTGATATCTGGCGATCCCCAGGGAAATGTAATAGGTCTTGATGCTATCACCAAGGGAAATCATTTCCATATTTCTAGACTTCAGGAAGGCATTCGCCATTGTACCGCACCAGCGTCTTCAAAACAATTTGCCTGCTTATGGAATATAGCGACAGTTGTGCTATTGAATTCGTGATTTCCTGTCAGAAAGTACACAGTATGCTGCAATTGAAGGAAGGTCATCGAGTAAAACAGAGGTGATATCTGGCGATCCCCAGGGAAATGTAATAGGTCTTGATGCTATCACCAAGGGAAATCATTTCCATATTTCTAGACTTCAGGAAGGCATTCGCCATTGTACCGCACCAGCGTCTTCAAAACAAATTGCCTCCTTATGGAATATCGCGACAGTTGTGCTATTGATTTCGTGATTTCCTGTCAGAAAGTACACAGTATGCTGCAATTGAAGGAAGGTCATCGAGTAAAACAGAGGTGATATCTGGCGATCCCCAGGGAAATGTAATAGGTCTTGATGCTATGACCAAGGGAAATCATTTCCATATTTCTAGACTTCAGGAAGGCATTCGCCATTGTACCGCACCAGCGTCTTCAAAACAAATTGCCTCCTTATGGAATATCGCGACAGTTGTGCTATTGATTTCGTGATTTCCTGTCAGAAAGTACACAGTATGCTGCAATTGAAGGAAGGTCATCGAGTAAAACAGAGGTGATATCTGGCGATCCCCAGGGAAATGTAATAGGTCTTGATGCTATCACCAAGGGAAATCATTTCCATATTTCTAGACTTCAGGAAGGCATTCGCCATTGTACCGCACCAGCGTCTTCAAAACAATTTGCCTGCTTATGGAATATAGCGACAGTTGTGCTATTGAATTCGTGATTTCCTGTCAGAAAGTACACAGTATGCTGCAATTGAAGGAAGGTCATCGAGTAAAACAGAGGTGATATCTGGCGATCCCCAGGGAAATGTAATAGGTCTTGATGCTATCACCAAGGGAAATCATTTCCATATTTCTAGACTTCAGGAAGGCATTCGCCATTGTACCGCACCAGCGTCTTCAAAACAAATTGCCTCCTTATGGAATATCGCGACAGTTGTGCTATTGATTTCGTGATTTCCTGTCAGAAAGTACACAGTATGCTGCAATTGAAGGAAGGTCATCGAGTAAAACAGAGGTGATATCTGGCGATCCCCAGGGAAATGTAATAGGTCTTGATGCTATCACCAAGGGAAATCATTTCCATATTTCTAGACTTCAGGAAGGCATTCGCCATTGTACCGCACCAGCGTCTTCAAAACAAATTGCCTCCTTATGGAATATCGCGACAGTTGTGCTATTGATTTCGTGATTTCCTGTCAGAAAGTACACAGTATGCTGCAATTGAAGGAAGGTCATCGAGTAAAACAGAGGTGATATCTGGCGATCCCCAGGGAAATGTAATAGGTCTTGATGCTATCACCAAGGGAAATCATTTCCATATTTCTAGACTTCAGGAAGGCATTCGCCATTGTACCGCACCAGCGTCTTCAAAACAAATTGCCTCCTTATGGAATATCGCGACAGTTGTGCTATTGATTTCGTGATTTCCTGTCAGAAAGTACACAGTATGCTGCAATTGAAGGAAGGTCATCGAGTAAAACAGAGGTGATATCTGGCGATCCCCAGGGAAATGTAATAGGTCTTGATGCTATCACCAAGGGAAATCATTTCCATATTTCTAGACTTCAGGAAGGCATTCGCCATTGTACCGCACCAGCGTCTTCAAAACAATTTGCCTGCTTATGGAATATAGCGACAGTTGTGCTATTGAATTCGTGATTTCCTGTCAGAAAGTACACAGTATGCTGCAATTGAAGGAAGGTCATCGAGTAAAACAGAGGTGATATCTGGCGATCCCCAGGGAAATGTAATAGGTCTTGATGCTATCACCAAGGGAAATCATTTCCATATTTCTAGACTTCAGGAAGGCATTCGCCATTGTACCGCACCAGCGTCTTCAAAACAAATTGCCTCCTTATGGAATATCGCGACAGTTGTGCTATTGATTTCGTGATTTCCTGTCAGAAAGTACACAGTATGCTGCAATTGAAGGAAGGTCATCGAGTAAAACAGAGGTGATATCTGGCGATCCCCAGGGAAATGTAATAGGTCTTGATGCTATCACCAAGGGAAATCATTTCCATATTTCTAGACTTCAGGAAGGCATTCGCCATTGTACCGCACCAGCGTCTTCAAAACAAATTGCCTCCTTATGGAATATCGCGACAGTTGTGCTATTGATTTCGTGATTTCCTGTCAGAAAGTACACAGTATGCTGCAATTGAAGGAAGGTCATCGAGTAAAACAGAGGTGATATCTGGCGATCCCCAGGGAAATGTAATAGGTCTTGATGCTATCACCAAGGGAAATCATTTCCATATTTCTAGACTTCAGGAAGGCATTCGCCATTGTACCGCACCAGCGTCTTCAAAACAAATTGCCTCCTTATGGAATATCGCGACAGTTGTGCTATTGATTTCGTGATTTCCTGTCAGAAAGTACACAGTATGCTGCAATTGAAGGAAGGTCATCGAGTAAAACAGAGGTGATATCTGGCGATCCCCAGGGAAATGTAATAGGTCTTGATGCTATCACCAAGGGAAATCATTTCCATATTTCTAGACTTCAGGAAGGCATTCGCCATTGTACCGCACCAGCGTCTTCAAAACAAATTGCCTCCTTATGGAATATCGCGACAGTTGTGCTATTGATTTCGTGATTTCCTGTCAGAAAGTACACAGTATGCTGCAATTGAAGGAAGGTCATCGAGTAAAACAGAGGTGATATCTGGCGATCCCCAGGGAAATGTAATAGGTCTTGATGCTATCACCAAGGGAAATCATTTCCATATTTCTAGACTTCAGGAAGGCATTCGCCATTGTACCGCACCAGCGTCTTCAAAACAATTTGCCTGCTTATGGAATATAGCGACAGTTGTGCTATTGAATTCGTGATTTCCTGTCAGAAAGTACACAGTATGCTGCAATTGAAGGAAGGTCATCGAGTAAAACAGAGGTGATATCTGGCGATCCCCAGGGAAATGTAATAGGTCTTGATGCTATGACCAAGGGAAATCATTTCCATATTTCTAGACTTCAGGAAGGCATTCGCCATTGTACCGCACCAGCGTCTTCAAAACAAATTGCCTCCTTATGGAATATCGCGACAGTTGTGCTATTGATTTCGTGATTTCCTGTCAGAAAGTACACAGTATGCTGCAATTGAAGGAAGGTCATCGAGTAAAACAGAGGTGATATCTGGCGATCCCCAGGGAAATGTAATAGGTCTTGATGCTATCACCAAGGGAAATCATTTCCATATTTCTAGACTTCAGGAAGGCATTCGCCATTGTACCGCACCAGCGTCTTCAAAACAAATTGCCTCCTTATGGAATATCGCGACAGTTGTGCTATTGATTTCGTGATTTCCTGTCAGAAAGTACACAGTATGCTGCAATTGAAGGAAGGTCATCGAGTAAAACAGAGGTGATATCTGGCGATCCCCAGGGAAATGTAATAGGTCTTGATGCTATGACCAAGGGAAATCATTTCCATATTTCTAGACTTCAGGAAGGCATTCGCCATTGTACCGCACCAGCGTCTTCAAAACAAATTGCCTCCTTATGGAATATCGCGACAGTTGTGCTATTGATTTCGTGATTTCCTGTCAGAAAGTACACAGTATGCTGCAATTGAAGGAAGGTCATCGAGTAAAACAGAGGTGATATCTGGCGATCCCCAGGGAAATGTAATAGGTCTTGATGCTATCACCAAGGGAAATCATTTCCATATTTCTAGACTTCAGGAAGGCATTCGCCATTGTACCGCACCAGCGTCTTCAAAACAAATTGCCTCCTTATGGAATATCGCGACAGTTGTGCTATTGATTTCGTGATTTCCTGTCAGAAAGTACACAGTATGCTGCAATTGAAGGAAGGTCATCGAGTAAAACAGAGGTGATATCTGGCGATCCCCAGGGAAATGTAATAGGTCTTGATGCTATGACCAAGGGAAATCATTTCCATATTTCTAGACTTCAGGAAGGCATTCGCCATTGTACCGCACCAGCGTCTTCAAAACAAATTGCCTCCTTATGGAATATCGCGACAGTTGTGCTATTGATTTCGTGATTTTCTGTCAGAAAGTACACAGTATGCTGCAATTGAAGGAAGGTCATCGAGTAAAACAGAGGTGATATCTGGCGATCCCCAGGGAAATGTAATAGGTCTTGATGCTATCACCAAGGGAAATCATTTCCATATTTCTAGACTTCAGGAAGGCATTCGCCATTGTACCGCACCAGCGTCTTCAAAACAAATTGCCTCCTTATGGAATATCGCGACAGTTGTGCTATTGATTTCGTGATTTCCTGTCAGAAAGTACACAGTATGCTGCAATTGAAGGAAGGTCATCGAGTAAAACAGAGGTGATATCTGGCGATCCCCAGGGAAATGTAATAGGTCTTGATGCTATGACCAAGGGAAATCATTTCCATATTTCTAGACTTCAGGAAGGCATTCGCCATTGTACCGCACCAGCGTCTTCAAAACAAATTGCCTCCTTATGGAATATCGCGACAGTTGTGCTATTGATTTCGTGATTTCCTGTCAGAAAGTACACAGTATGCTGCAATTGAAGGAAGGTCATCGAGTAAAACAGAGGTGATATCTGGCGATCCCCAGGGAAATGTAATAGGTCTTGATGCTATCACCAAGGGAAATCATTTCCATATTTCTAGACTTCAGGAAGGCATTCGCCATTGTACCGCACCAGCGTCTTCAAAACAAATTGCCTCCTTATGGAATATCGCGACAGTTGTGCTATTGATTTCGTGATTTCCTGTCAGAAAGTACACAGTATGCTGCAATTGAAGGAAGGTCATCGAGTAAAACAGAGGTGATATCTGGCGATCCCCAGGGAAATGTAATAGGTCTTGATGCTATCACCAAGGGAAATCATTTCCATATTTCTAGACTTCAGGAAGGCATTCGCCATTGTACCGCACCAGCGTCTTCAAAACAAATTGCCTCCTTATGGAATATCGCGACAGTTGTGCTATTGATTTCGTGATTTCCTGTCAGAAAGTACACAGTATGCTGCAATTGAAGGAAGGTCATCGAGTAAAACAGAGGTGATATCTGGCGATCCCCAGGGAAATGTAATAGGTCTTGATGCTATCACCAAGGGAAATCATTTCCATATTTCTAGACTTCAGGAAGGCATTCGCCATTGTACCGCACCAGCGTCTTCAAAACAAATTGCCTCCTTATGGAATATCGCGACAGTTGTGCTATTGATTTCGTGATTTCCTGTCAGAAAGTACACAGTATGCTGCAATTGAAGGAAGGTCATCGAGTAAAACAGAGGTGATATCTGGCGTTCCCCAGGGAAATGTAATGGGTCTTGATATACGATCTGTTCCCAGATAATGCAATCATTAATCATCTAGCAATTTGAGTCGAAACTAGGCCATGGAATAGGTGGTATTCTCTCTGAATTGCTGATGTTGTTGGGAGAGCCAGTCATAAAGATACTGTTCCATTTTGTGTGCAAGATGTGTTGCGACATATACCTTCAGAATTCAATTCGAGAGAAACCAGGTGCTGATAAAGGAAGGTCCTGAACTGTCTTGGCTGCAAAGCACTAACACAAATTATTCACAGACGAACGGAAATATTGATTAAAGTCGAGTCCAGGAAAAAAAAGTCTAAATGTAGGAAAAATGTGGTAGTACGTGCTACAGTATTGAAATTACGACTTATTTGAACAGATTAAGGAAATACAAACCTAATTTTTAGCGTTTTTAGAGTTAAATAAAGACTTTGAAAATGTTGTCCGGAGTACACTTCTTGGAATTGTGAAGGAAGCGGAAGTAAAATATAGTGAATAAAACATTACATTCAGCTTGTACAAAAAGCAGACATGTTATACGAGTCGTGATGCATGAAAGGGACGCAGTGGTTTGAAAGGGAGTAAGCCAGAATTGAAGCTTTTCCGCTC
The DNA here is from genome assembly GCA_026315105.1 of Locusta migratoria. NCBI lineage: Eukaryota > Metazoa > Arthropoda > Insecta > Orthoptera > Acrididae > Locusta > Locusta migratoria. The sequence continues at coordinate 188,767,007 of CM048745.1, forward strand.
TGTTATTCAACTTGTACATTGAGGAATCTCTGAAGAAAAACAAGGAGATATTTGGAGAAGGGGTTAAAGAGCAGGGAGAAGAAATAGAGAATTTGCAATTTGCCGATGACGTTTTAATATCAGCGACAGCAAAGGTTCAGACAAAAAGATGATAGAATCTTTTGAAATGTGAATGCTGAGAGCTTGAGAGCTCAAAAATTAAATACACGTCACGCCTTAACCGTTCATCTGAGACGAACAAATTGATTAGTAAGGGAGAATATTATCTACAACTTTTATCTGTTATGTTTTCTTCCATATTTCGCGACGTTTTGCAAAACTAACGGCGTGTTTACATTGTGTGTGTTTGCAAGGTGTTCTCACTTATTTGGTCGTGTCATTGAAGTGATCGGCACTGTTATAGACGTATTTGTCGGCCGCCAGCGAGCTGAACTTCTCTACGGCGCCATAATCAGACACAGCTAGAGTGCGGTAATATGCCCTATCTCGGCTATTATGCGTCGGTTCGAAATAAAACTGCAAGTAAAAGTTGTTCAGAATTGAAAATCGAGTAACGTTCGAAAAGTTCTTCGATATTAGATATAATTCTTCATATTGCTCTACCGTCGTATTATTTTGCAGTATATATATATATATATATATATATATATATATATATATATATATATATATATATATATATATATATTAAATATTCATGAATTATGAATAGTAATTACGATTCATGGTTACTGGCATTGATGTCGTTATTTACTAACGCGCCTCCCTAATTCGTGAATTTTTGCCGTAACTGAATTTCTTTAAAAAGGTCTTCCATAATTGCTGAAATATAAAAGGAATTATAAACATGAAATTGGCACTGACTTTTTTTTTGGCCACTTTTGCATATATTTCGGACATAAAATAATAAACATACAAATAAGCAAAAATATTATATGTTATTTTCATATATTCATTAATCTGTTGTTTTATTAAGTATTATGTATTAATAATATTTTATGGAATATTGTTCCTACGGAAAATAGTAGTTATCTTCAAATTTTTGAATAATATAATCATTGAAGCAGTCAAGATTGCATATAATAATTTATTTTATTATGATCACCGATTTCGATCTACATGAATCAACATCAGATAATGTCTTTGGTGTGGAGCTGAAGAGACGGAACAGCACCTTATCAAGGACATGATGGTGGTCCATGTCTATCAAAACATGTCATCATAATAAAATAAAGTAAATTATTATTTGCGAGCTTAACTGTTTATTATATGAAGTGTTTAAATAATTAATTTTGTATTATTTATATTACCTTTAAAAAAAATCAGAAAACACCAGGTAAACGTAAACTGGGGCGTAAGACAAGCCAGTGCAATTTTTTATAACTATTCACCTTGCTTCTTTTCGATCTCACAGTATTTTAAGAAGTGCTATAATGTTCCACCCTGGCTATTAATGTTTGAGATTATCAAATTTACAGAAGGAAGAGGTTTGAAGTTAAATCTTTTATCAGATTACGAAAAAAAAATTTTAGGAAAATTATTACATACCTGTAAATGAAATGGCAAGCTAATTAACGGTGGGGTGTTTTGCAGGCAGAACATTACAAAAAGAATCGACGAGCGGTTACCTTTAACAAGAGATCCATCGGAGCTTGAAATTTGTCTGTAATTGAAATTTTCATAATACGATAACCACTTGCCGAACAGTGGATGGCAGTTCGTCAATATTAAACTACGCTCGTCCAGCAGACCCTAAAGTAAGATAAGTGACATGATAAAATTCGGATAGGAACATTACGTAAGTCAAACACATCGGACTTCCAAAAATTGACAAAAAAATCGACTGCAGATTCTATTACCGGTAAATGATAATATTATGGAATACATTTTTAAAAAAGAGTGACAGGCTACAAGAAATGTCACGATTCAATATTAACTAAAAACAGTGCCATCATTTGTTGCGGTGATGGCTGAAAAAGACATTATGGGCGGAGGGGGGGATAAGGCAAAATTATTATTAACTTCTCTGACTTTACAAAATAAACATAACAGCGGCCACATAAAATAAAGCTCTCGTCTGCCAGATGCTATCGCTATGAAGTACAAGGCAATAGTAATTACTATCTTTCGTCTTAAAAAAAATTGAAAGTGATGATCTTAAATTTTTTTCTCTGAAATTCATAGATAATTGCCGGCCTCGGTGGTCCAGCGGTCTGCGGCGCGCCAGTCACGTTCTGCACGGCCACTACGGTCGGAGGTTCGAATGTCCTCTCGGGAATGGATATTTGTGTCGTCCTTAGTATAAGCTATTCATAAGTAGTTTGTAAGTTTAGTTAAGTCCCATAAGCTCTACAAACAAACACCATAGATAGTTATTTTTTCTTTTGCAAATGATAGGTAAAGGAAGGGAAGGATGAAGGATAGGAAAGAAAGGGTTGACAGAGGCCGCATTTGGGCATTGAAATTAAGCAATGGCGACATGTGAAAATGTGAGCCGGGCCGGGAATCGAACCCGGGTCTCCCGTTTCGGGCCAGCTGTCGCCTTAACCACTTGGTCACCCGTGCTCGCCTCCCGTCCATCTGAAATTCTCACAAGTTGCACGCTATGGTTGTAGCGCCCCTATAGTCCATGCCCTCTTACACTCGCCATTTTGGTTTCCCATGCGAGGTCGGACGTATTACCGCAACTGCGGTGAAATAGGTGAAGCAAACGCCGTCGTCGCGTATATATACTTATTGTATTGGTGTGGTGTCTGTTCTTTCGGACGTCCGAAAGTACAGACTCCACACCAATACAATAAATTATTTTTACATGCCGAAATAATATAAAAATACAAAAATGTTATTTGATAATATCATGGAAATGAAACCGTGTCATTATAGTGTCCTCTGATTTTGAGGAGCAAGCGCGGTATTACAGAGTGCAGATATCCTTGGCGGCAGCCCCGCCCTCCTGTGACGTAGCCGGCTCGCCCGCGCGGCGCCTGCGCACTCGCTGCCAGTGGAGTGGAGTGCCCATAACGGCCGCGCGCCCCTCGCGCCTCGCTGCGGATTAATGACGCATGAGAAGCGACTTCATCGAGTTTGCGAAAACACATAAATATCCCCGCAACTGTTCAAAAGACTGCCAGCATTCATCATCTGCTAGAAAAAGCCCAAGACTGGCGGTCGAGGGGCAGCCTGCAAGTTTCTGCCGCGTGATGAATTGTGTGTTTTCGGCAGTGCAGAGGTCCACGCCTCCTTGGCCACTGCCCCTTATCACTTAAGAATCGCGTGTTTTATGTCTCACCACACTGTCGCTGCCAAAGTCTGCCCACTCGTTTTCAGTTTGTTTCCTGATCAGTAGGACGAATTACGAGTAACTATAATAATAATAATAATAATAATAATAATAATAATAATAATAATAATAATATAGTAATTCCAATTCCAAAGAAAGCAAGTGTAGACAAATGTGAAAATTACAGAACTATCAGTTTAATAAGTCATGGATGCAAAATACTGACACGAAGAATTTACAGACGAATGGAAAAACTGGTGGAATCCGACCGTGGGGAAGATCAGATAGTATTTAGGAGAAATGTTGGAACACGGGAGGCAATACTCACATTACGACTTATCTTAGAAGATAGGCTAAGGAAAGGCAAACGTACGTTTTTAGCGTTTGTAGATTTGGAGAAAGCTTTTGACAACGTCGACTGCAATACACTATTTCAAATTCTGAAGGTAGCAGGGGTAAAATATAGAGACCGATGAGTTATACTCAACTTATACAAAACCAAACAGCGGTTATTAGAGTCGAAGGGCATGATAGGGACGCAGAGGTTGGGAAGGGAGTAAGAAAGGATTGTAGCCTTTTGTCATTGTTGTTCAATCTGTACATTGAGCAAGCAGTGAAGGAATGCAAGGAGAAATTTGGAGAGGGAATTAAAGTTCATGAAGAAGAAATAAAAACTATGCGGTTTGCCGATGACATAGTAATCCTGTCATAGACTACAAAGGATATGGAAGAGCAATGGAATGGAATGGGCAATGTCTTGAAAAGATGTTATAAGAATAAAACAAGGATAATGGAATGTAGCGCCAGAAAGTCAGTCGATGCTGAAGTAATTAAATTAGGTAATGAGGCAATAAAAGTAGTAGACGAGTTTTGCTGCGTCGTTAGCAAGATAACTGCTGATGGCCGAAGTAAAGAACATATAAAATGCAGAATGGGTATGGGAAGAAAAGCGTTTTTGAAGAAGCGAAACTTGTTATCATCCAATATTAGTTTAAATGTTAGGAAGTCCTTTCTGAAGGCATTTGTCTGGAGTATAGCATTGTATTGAAGTGAAGCGTGGACAATAAGGAGTTCAGACTGAAAGATGATAGAAACTTTTGAAATGTGGTGTTACAGACGAATGATGAAAATTAAATGGGTAGATCACGTAGCTAATGAGGTGGTGCTCAACAGAATTGAGGAAAAAAGGAATTTCTGGCGTACTCTAAGAGAAGGCTAGGTTGATGGCACACATCCTGAGACAACAAGGAATCGTCAACTTAGCATTACAAGTAAGTGTCTGAGGTAAAAATCGTAGAGGGAGACCGAGGGACGAATATAGTAAGCAGATTTATAGATATGTAGGTTGCCGAATGATACTTGCACAGGACAGGTTAGCCTGGAGAGCTGCATCAACCCAGTCTGTGGACTGAAGACCACAACAACAAGAAGAACAATAATATGGTATTCTGTTCCGCAGGACATACCTGATGATTAAGACTCCTGGGTGATATGCAGTAGGGATGGCTGAAACAACCGGTTTCCGGCTATACTGGAATTTTTCCTCGTCTGTTTAACCTGACTGTAAAAAACCGATGAGGATAACTGGTTTCTTAAATAACGGATTTTCGGTTTTTATTGCCATTATTTACAGTAACAAATGTAAAAAACAAAAGTTGAATTTTAAGACTTCCTCAGAATTCTCCATTATACTTTCCATCTAAATGGTGACAAACATATCAGTAAATTATCTTACCATGCCTATTTTCATTCAGTGCTTACATAGATTGAACAAAAAGTTGTGATGAAAATAATTTCTGGAGCCCATCTAAGATCATCCTACAGACACTTATTTAAGGACCTAGGGATCTTCGCAGTAGCTTTACAATATATATATAGGTCTATTCACTGATGAAATTTTTTAATAACACAATAGCAGTGTCCTAGCTACAACACAAGAAGACAGAGTGACCTACACTGTTCCAGGTTAAATCTAACTTTGGCACAGAAAACGATTTGAATTATACAGCCACAATAGTTTTTGGTTACTTATGAAATTACATAAACAGCCAACAGCCAACCAGCATTTACCCATCTACTAGACAGATGAATTTTTACATTGAAAAAAGTGATTTTACGAAATATATCAAATAAATAAATAATTGTATGTCATATTGTTACCTTTTTGTTAACTGACACATTCCACGTCATTGCGAAATTTCATATACAAGATGTATGGAACAATTAATAATCGATTATATATACGTAGTAACACAGGTAAAGTTTCCATTATATTTGTTCCATTGTTATTTTACCCATGTTATGTACACCCATTTTCATCGAAATTTCGTCAGCAGAAAACAGATCGACCCCACGGTACAGACGAAAATTTATCATTAACAAGAGTTTTCTGTTATTGTCACAGTGGACTTCTGCTGTGTGTTTAAATGTTATAACAAGTTTTTATAGACAAATATGTAATGGTGAAGGTCACAAGTAATTTTGTTATTCTATTACTGGTTTTAACGGAATTTTTTTTTTCCTGAAGATGCATTACAAGATCAAATGTTCAAATGTTTATTAAACTTAAGGGACTTAACTGCGGCGTCATCAGGCCCTAAACTTACAAACTACTTATGAACTACTTTATACTAAAGACGACACATACAGCCATGCCCGAGAGGGGATTCGAACCACTAACCGTAGCAGCCATGCAGACTACGCCGCAGACCACTCGGCCCTACGGCCGGCTGTATTAAAAGTATGTGAAATCTTGGCCATTAACAAATGTTATACAAAATCTTTGTATAAAACATAAATACCGCACAAAAATCATAGTTCTCAACAACATAAAATATTAGGGATATTATACTGAAGAATGGATGAGAAAGATGTGATTCAGTCAGAGAATACTCACTTTTACCTTTGGAAATATTAATTCGTCAAAAAGGTAAAAATGACATCTATGGAGACAAGACTTGAGAACAGGTACGAAAATGCTATAGATTTTTGTCGATTTAGGAAAATCATTCGTCAACATTTATTGGTACGTACTGTCCAAATTAGAAAAATTGGTATAAGGTGTCGGGAAGGATTAAGAATTTCAAGGGAGTCTGACAGGTTGGTGTAAGCTATTGAAACAGACGGGTAATATAAAACACATGTTAGAACCTTAAAGGAGTAATAAATATGGAAGGCCTATAAGAAAAATTAGTCGGTTTGGCATGTTGGCGCGCTGAGATAGGATTGAATCTTACCTTCTCTACGTAATCTGTTGCTTGAAGAAAAAGAAGAGTCGTTCAGGAGTAAAATCCAGACTGTAGATATAAACAGTCATGAAAACGTCCTAATATCGTGTCTGACCCAGTTTTTCCCGGCGAAGTGAAACAAATTGTAGTCTTTTGGGCTTAAAAATGCGTTGGAAGCAACCTGCAGGAGTACTGAACGAAGCTGCCTCTATAGCCACACATAATTGGATAAGTGTTGTTGGTGTATGTTTTTTGTGCACAAACCGACCTCTAGAATACGCTCCATTAATTATCGATAAGATATATGTCGCTTGTCTTGCTCTAAACGTCAGTGGAGTGTGTTTCAAATCAATCGCGAAGAACTATGCTCAGTGACAATGCGCATTATTGCAATAGTAAGCAGTTTTTGGCTATCCAACCGGGTTTTATCGCAATTCTTCCACGATATTTCGGCAATCGTACACGTTGACAACTACAGTTGGTACCTGACGAATGCTGTGCTGCTCCTCTAGGCGTGCTATATATGCTCGCGTTTACCCCCTCCACCGATCCCACCATGACGCCTTTGACGCAGCCGGGTCAGAAGACTGGCCCGCAGTCTCCGCGCTGATGTCAGTCGTGGAACGTTTTTCTTCCCCATGCTCAGTGCAGGGTTACAAGCTTGATAGAGTTGACGGCCGCTGTCTTTATTGATTAGACCACCCTTCGTATTTCGAAGGCCTATTCAGTAACACAATCCCAGAAGGAGGAGGATTGCCGGAATACTTTGGTGTCTCCGTACTCCATACTGTGTCCAGTCTTTGTTCAATGGTCGGCCATGGCTGATTTGATGGTGTGGCGTAGTTGTGTTTGGCGCTTGAATCGAGGCACCTCTCTTCTACCGTATGCATGATTTTCCGCATTAGCAGGGAATTTGGTAAACATCCGGTTTTCGCAAGCCTAGGAGAGTCAAAGTTTATCTGGGGCCGCAAAACATGCTTTACTTTATGTCTCTCCAGAATCCTGCCGATATTCCTCGAAGTGTTTCGTACAATCGGGATGCATGACAGAGATCTAAATTCATCTTTCTCTTCCTGTTCTTCCCTTTGTGCGGTCTCTTTGAACCGCCCGTCGTATTTGTTTGGGGTTCTTCTGAATGTTGTCTTTAGATGTTGCAACTCTGATGTATGGCTTTCTTTGTTCCAGATAGAACGTGCCCTGTCTACCAGTGTGCGTAAAACGCCTTCACGCTGGAAATTGTGGTGACAACTAGATGCATTCAGATAAACATCGGTGAGCGTAGGTTTTCTGTACACACTGTGTCCCAGTTTGCCATCAGATTTCCGTTTCACCAGGACGTCAAGAAACGGAAGGGCGCCATCCTGCTCCACTTCCATCGTGAACTGTATATTAGGGTGTAGCGAGTTGAGATGTTTGAGAAATTCGTCTAAACCGTCCTGTGCATTTGGCCAAACGACATTCGTGTCATCCACGTACCGAATGAAAGAAGTTGGTGTTAGATGGGGTTTTTGCAAGGCCTTTTCTTCGAAATCCTCCATAAAGAAGGAAGAGCCTTGTTAGTTGGGTGACAAATTTATTGCTTATGATTTCCATGGTGTCTTACAGTGGTGCCCTGGTGAAGAGGGACAACACGCCGAAACTCACTAATAAGTCACTGTCTTCTACCTGGAGTTCTTAACAAAGTGGATCGAATTGCGGAAGTAATACTCGCACTTCCACAGAAGAGAAGACGGGACAGATGTTTGGCATGTTCATACGTTGCAGCTCCTGTGTTGGAAACTATTGGACGCAGAGGGCCTTCGGCAGCCCATACAAACGTGGCGATGACGACGCTCGTGGTCAAAGTTTCTTGACAGTTTTTGTGTCGAATGTACCGCGATGAAGTTGGATGTTTCTTCTCTGGATGCTACTTGCGGGTTTCCTTCTATTCTCCGGTGCGCTGCGTCGTCGAGCAGTTCGTACATTTTCATCTTATATTCCGAGTGCAGGAGCAGTACTGTGGCGTTCCCCTTGTCTGCGGGAAGAACCACCACCTCAGAATCGTTACGCTATCGTGGATGACCGCTCTTTCTGCCTTCTATAGGTTATGTTTCAGCGAAGCTGCCTTGGTGAGCGAGTGGCACGTTTCACGTCCTATCTGTTCTGCTTCGTCTGCTGATAGACAGTAGGTGGCCTGTTCAAAAATCGGTAGTGATGTCGCGGTCGGGGTGAAGTTGAGTCCTTTCTTGAGCACCGGCATTGCTCGCGTCGTTGATCATTCTTGTTGTAACGTTGATAACAGTCCGCTTAAGTTGTTGTTGCGTGGTTTTTGTCATGCTGCAAATATAACTTCGATGTATGTTTACTTGAGGCCTTTCTCCGTACGCTGTCCGCTTGTGCCCATGTGACAGCATCAGCCCATTCCCGTGTTGTGGGAGACAGAGCCGAACCTACCTTGAGGTGGAGTTCCATAAGTTTCTTCGAAGTGGTATCCAGACAGCGGTGGGTATGGTGAATTCTCTAACTAGCGTTAGGCTGGTACGTCTTATGCTGCACATGGCCGCAGTAGTCCTTATGTGGTGCGTTATCTTGATGAAAGGCGGTACAACCGCACCGTCCCGGCATCTGAGCAGGAACGCGAGTGAGGAGAGTAACCGCTCCTTCTTGTTGCGCAGGGTACCACTGAAAGACACTATGGAACACATAAGGAAGAAATTTGACACGCAACTGACAAGGCGCTTCGAGTTTGTGCTAACGTCACAATACTTCCTGTTCGATGGGACTTATTATGAACAGACAGATGGCGTCGCCAGGGATTGCCCACTTTCACCGGTTGTGGCGAACCTCTTTATGGAGGATTTCAAAGAAAAGGCCCTGGAAAAAGCCCACCTAACACCAACTTGTTTCTTCCGCTACTTGGATGACACGTTAGACATTTGGTCACATGCACAGGACAGTTTAGACGAATTCCTCAACTCGCTACACCCTAATATATTCAAGATGGAGGTCGAGCAGGATGGCGCACTTCTGTTCCTTGTCGTCTTGGTGAAACGGAAACCTGATGGCAAACTGGGACACAGTGTGTATAGAAAACCTATGCACACCGATCAGTATCTGAATGCATCTAGTTCCCACTACAACTCCCAACGTGAAGGCTTTTTATGCACACTGGCAGACAGGGCACGTTCTATCTGCGACCAAGAAAGACTTCCATCCGAGCTCAACATCTGGAGGCAACATTCAGAAGAACCCCAAATAAATACGACGGACGTTCAAAGAGACAGCATCAAGGGAAGAACAACAAGAGAAAGAGAATTTAGATCATTGGTATGCATGCCGATCGTCTGAAACACTTTGAGCAATATAGGCAGGATTCCGGAGAGACATAAAGTAAAGCATGGTTTTCGGTCCACAGCAAAAGCTTTGACTCTCCTAGACTCTGTGAAAGACGAGCTAGGCTTACGAAAACCGGGTGTTTACCAAATTCCCTCCTAGTGCGGAAAATCATACATTGGTGAAACTGTCCGCACGGTAGAAGAGAGATGCCGGAAACACAAGCGCCATACACAACTACGCCAGACTACCAAATCAGCCGTGGCCGACAGTTGTGCTAAGTATGGACGAACCATGAAGACACCAAAGTACTCAGGCAGTCCTCCTCCTTTGGGATTGTGTTACTTGAGACATTCGAATTACGACTGCAGGATGGTCTGATCAATTAAGATAGCGGGCCTTCAACTCAGTCAGGCTTGGAGCCCTGCACGACGACGGCAGCGCGGAGACTGCGGGCCAGAGTTCGGACCCGGACGCCGCTTCCCCCACCACTACCAAGAGCCGCCGCGACGGCTGCGCCGAAGGCGTCACGAGAGGAGCGGTGGAGGGGGTAACAGCGAGCAAATATAGGGCGGCGAGAGGAGCAGCACAGCATTCGTCAGGTACCACCTGAAGATGGCAACGTGTGCGATTGCCGAAACATCGTGGAAGAATTACGGTTGGATATCCGAGAACTGTTTAACAATGCGCATTATCATACCTGAAAGTTCCAGCGTTGTTTGCAAAATGAAGGCCATGAATGATTCCTAATTATCTCTAAACTTACGGACAAAACGATTTCAAATTTTATTTCTCGGTTTAATTATCTTCAATAGTAAAGGGCTAATATCGTTTCATGATTATTTAATTTATTGACGACTGGTCTAAGTGGGCTATGCCACCATCATATGGTCGCATAAAATTATACAATGCGGTCATGTCGCTTTATTTAAAAAAAATGGAGCTTAAACAGAACGTGCAGCATAGCACTTAGTCAAATTTAAAATACATATATTATCAAATGCTTGGGTCTCTTACACGAAATATATATACATAATATATGTATTTTATACTTTAAGTGCTATGTTGCAAGTTCCGTTCAACCTCCATTTTTATATATAGTTTGGATATCTTCAGGACACGATCTTCGTTGATACTGAAAATGACGCCAAACGTTGTCTTCTAATTATTTTATTATTACGTAACTAGTATCTGTAGTCTAGTATCTTTACATGTCCCTACAAAAGATACAAAGAATAATGTAACATCCGCATACAAAAGTTTTACAGAGGTCCTATTTGCCTAATTTATACACTTACCATTTACGTATACTAATTTGAAACAGTTTTTCACAAAGTGAATGAAGATAGTGTTTATTGTTACGTTGCCTAGTACCTGCTCCCCAGTATACTGTATCAAATTAGTGTACTTTATATAAGTGGTATGTATATAAATTGGCAAGTAAGACCACTTGTAAAAATGTCGTGTGGAGATGTTACGTTATTCTTTATATTTTTTGTGGAGACATCTGAAGATGCAGGTAGACTTTAGAAACTAGTCGTGTAACAAAAAAATTGTAACAATGCGACCTTTTGCATAATTTTAATTATCAAACTACATTTTTAAATAAATTAAGATGACCATATTGCCGAATGATGACGGAATAACCGACTAAAAAGCTTCGTCAGTAAATTGAATAATCGTATACAGATCCTGGCGTTTTATATTCAAAAATAATCAATCTATATAGATCGCCTCCATCCTGCGATTTCAAGAAATATTTTGATTTCTTTTCTTTAGTCAATCGACTGTTTCTGAAAGAAAAATATACCTCTAAGGTTTCGACATTTCTTAGGTCAAGTCAATCAAAGTAATGGTACAGCGGCTAGTGTCCCATGTTATTTCACCCTGATTACTGCTTCTACTTATTTATTTTCTATGTACAAAAATCGAGATTAGAGTATTTATGAATGAATATAATTGTTCAAAAAATTTTCAAATGTTTGTAAATCTATGGTACGCAACTGCGTGGTTATTAGTCCCTAGCTTACAAACTACTTAAACTGAGTTAAACTCACCTAAGGACAACACACACACATCCATGCCAGATGGAGGATTCGAACCCCCGACGCGGGAGGCCGCGCGATCCGTAACGTGGCGCTACAGACCGCTCGGCCACTACCGCACGGCGATAGTTGTTCAACGTCCCGTAGACAGCCCGCCAATGAGTTAACTCTCTGATCGTTTGGATAATGAAGAGGTAGGAAATGAGCCTTGCACTTTCGTAGGAACCATCCTGGCATTTTTATGGACTGGTTTAGAGGAATCATGAAAAAAGGGAAGCTGGATTGCCGAAGGTCGCCAAATATTACGAGAGATTTATATTTACTTAGGAGATACTATTATGTCACATTACTTGCGAAATTATGACGATTAAACGAGTGTTTGTGTGAATGGAATCTTTAGGATAATGGGATTATAAGACTTCCATACGTTATGAACTGTTTTTCTCATATTTTTACATGAATTTTTATAAGAAATCTTATTTATTCTTACATTGAATCTGATATATGTAAAGCATCAGAATTTGCCCGCTTACATTAATCTCCATATATAAAAGGCAATGTCCCGACCGACTGACGGCTGACTCACTGGCTGAAGGACTCATCATCGGCAGCCCAAACCACTGATGCTACAAACTTGTAATTAGCAGTGGGTATAGAGTTTAAACTATAGCCTTCGTTTAAGAAGCGATTTTACGATATTCTATCCCTAAGGGGGTGAATTATCGAGTGAAATGTTATTTAAAAATAAGTTTCCACTTAGGCAAGTTACAAGGAGAAAATCTCGGATACGGATTCTTTGTTAGAATATACAAAAATAAGTATTTTGGTACTTTTGGATATTCGTCAATAATAGATTTTTTCTGGTATTTTACTATTAAGCTAATTTTCAAGCCAGAACAACAAAAAATTGTATTACGACTCTTGGTTGGATTTAACGACATACGTGCATGAAAAATTTATATTAAGAAGAAGTAAAAACAGGTACAGGCTGTTTAGGCGCGAAGAAACTGGCATTAACCTAATATTCAGAAAAGTAACGCAGGTACGTTTATTGAGAATGGTGTCGTATAATTAGGTAAGATTACGCATGTTATTGGTTGATACTTAATGCATGATTGGAACGTAGTTTTTTGCACTCCCTGTAACAGATTAGAGGTGTGCCGGGAAGCGTTGAGTGGAGGATACGTCAGAGAAAGTTTATGGTGGAGGAACCCTCCCTAGACGTATGAGCATTTTCCGGAAAGCTGGTTTTTGTAGGCAAGAGTTGGGATGGAAAAGTGCCAGCGCTAAAGACAAAGATCTCTCGCTACAGCACTTTTTTACTTCTGCAGGGAAGGAATGTCACGAGAGAATATCTGAACTGTTTAATGCTGATTGGCTGGGGCTCGTTGTAAGAGTTACTGAATTTCACAGATTCCACGAAGGTTCTAGAAACTGCATACGAGTTGAAGCTGATTGGCCAGCGATTTGTGACTAGGTTTGAATAGAAGGTATTTCCGTTACAGCGTACGTGGCGATTGGTCACTTCAAATACAAGCGCGAGCGGTTATGAAGTTCACTGAAACAGTCATTACTTATCTGGAGTTGTCGCTGTGGACGGCAGCCTGAGATAGCCGGTGCTGGCACTAGCTTCTTCAAAACCTGCCGCTGTGCACGAGTTGAGACGTTGCTGGCAGGATGTCCAACGTGCTCCGTCAATTTAATGTTTTATTTTTCTACTGATTTTGCCACTAGGAGAGTAGTCATTTCTTTCTCTGTGAGCAGAGAATCAATTTTGTACATCTATGTGTAATTTGAAGCATATGAAACGGTTTCTAGCGACCCCACACTTCAGGCAAGTATGTATTCTTGGCTTGTGAGCAAACCGACTCCATAAATGGTATACGACTCTGTACTGAAGTGAGCTCGAACCGAGTAGTTTTTGGACACTGTTTACATCTTTCGTGTAAGCGGAAATTTCAGGTGCATACTGTAAGTCGTCTGATGAACGTCGGCTAGGATGGCGGAGAATTGGTCTCCACTGCGGTGTATTAGGTGATAGAACAGTTCGTTAAATACTGACACTTAATTGTAAATGAGTAGTTACATGTGATCGTCCGCCGATCTCTTAACTGTCAAGTATTTTCTACACTAGCTACTAAACTGTAACAACCTTTTAGTGATTCCGTGCAAACAATGGTGCAGTAATCTCGTATAATCTAATATATAAAGCAGAGTGTCCGTATATTTGTACAGTTTGTTCCAATCTTTATGAAATTTTGTACACAAAAGCTTCAATGCATGAGGACGGTCGCCGTAAGTGTAAGAATTACGTGCAACACATAGTTTACGAGATATGACGTCATAAACAATGAGATTCGCTGAAAACTGCTGCATTAAGAGACAATGTTGCTCATTTCTCCTAAACTACTGAACCGATTTCAACCAAATTTTTGCACACATATTCGTTATGTGAGACAACAATTGTCGTATAAGTAAGAACCACATATGACACATGGTTGAAGAGATATAGCGTCAAAAGCGATATGAGTTGCAATAAACTGCCACATAATGCGACGAGACTTAATAAATACAATATATGAGAATGACAGTACTTAGCGACTTACAACCAACTTTCCAACCTTTATTAAACTTTTTCTCGCTGACAACCGTAGTAAAATGATGAAAGGAAAAAAGTTTCTCGCTTACTACTTTTCCGCTGTTCATGGAGTAAAACGACGGCATTCCGTATGGTGTTACAATTTATAATTTGTACACTACAAATTTAGCCGCAGGAAATTTTACAGACAGTATACACACATATAGGTGAATGTACCTTCGAAATTGTATCACAGTACGACACGTAGTTCATGAGACATGAGCACATAAACTATAACGTTCATGGAAAAAAAAACATTACTCATAAAGTTTTAATGTATTACTTCTTTACTACGGATTGTATTTGCAACAAATTTTACAGACATACAGCACTTATACAAAAGAACATATACCTACAAAATTATGCAATTGTGCAACTAATAGCTCAAAAAACATGAGGTCGTACGCATTTTATATGTCAACTGCACTTATAACTTATAACTTATTTCTTATTTATTCTCCGACAAATATGGCATGTTTTTAGAGAAAGGAAATGGACAGAGAGAGAAGAGATAGGAGGAGTAATACCTCATGGCAGCTAGTATTAAATATAAACAAATAATATACGAATGTAGGAATGTGCGTAACGTGCGTACGTTGTTCGTATGAACAAATATTGCGTGACTGTAAGTTATCTGGCAAAGAAATTAGACAATGAAGGTATACATTTGATAATCGTACTGGAAGCGTAAGATTTCTTATGCTTCAGAACTATAGTAGCGTCAAATTTTAATTCTCTTGCGAAGAGAGATTAGTATGTTATACTCTAGCGATATAATTACCATATAAGAAGAGAATTATGATGTAGATATCGAGCAATAGCATTAATAACTTTTCTAAACAGAGTGCAGTAGCAGCAAAAGAAAAGGAATGCATATGACTAGCAGAATAAATACATTCGAGAACAACCTGTCTTCCTACTTAAGACGTATAACGTAAATTAAATGTGTTACGCTTACCTTTGACTGTAGGAAACGAGCAGATTTACTTCCATATCAAACGAAACCAAATTGCGTGATGCGTGAACTAAAATGTGTAATGAATCAACTGTGTACTTGTTTTTGGACAATCAAACTGTCTGTCGTCTGACTGTGAAATATCGTATAAATCACACCGAAAGTAAAGGAGATACAGCCATTTCAAAGCTTGAATAAATAAACAAATGAATAAGAACCTGAGAAAAGTCGGGATTTCAAATGTTTGTATAGCCAATGGGACTTAACTACGGGGTCATCAGTCCCTAAACTTACAAACTACTTATGAACTAGCTAAGACGAAGGACGGCACAAATATCCATGCCCGAGGGGGGATTCGAAACCTCGACCGTAGTGGCCGTGCAGACCGTGACTGGAGCGCCTCAGTCCCCTCTGCCACCGCGGCCGGCAGTTGGGATTTCAGCTAGTATCAAATACCGGAAGGAAGTAACTTCTTGCAATAGTTTACATGTAAAAAAAATTTGAATTCATGCTGTTGACATTGGTATGACTAGTAACACCAGTTCTCTCTGGGCACTACTTTGTACTCATCTTCTAAATTTTCTACGCACCTGACCTCTACGTATCCTTGTGGATCTGTGAGGCTGTACACCCATCTACATTTACACATCTACATATCTACATTGTAGAACGTAGTGTGGAGGGAGAGACTTGTGACATCAATTGAAGAGGCGTTCTGTTAACAAATAGAGAGGGGATTTGTCATTTAAAGAAGTAACATTACCGCTTTGCTAAATACTGAACACATTAGAACAACTGTAAATGCATTGCCCTATTGTCAGAATGCCAAGTTTTAACTAGTAATTAACATTTTTTTTTGTCAGGATAGCATTTACAAGGGACCTTATAAACATGTGGCTGAGATATGAGGCGTAAATGAAACAGTATTTATACAAAATACATTTATTAAACAGTTAAATCATACATTATTCTTTATGTGAACTAGTTGGCTCAGTGAGTGTCGGTGCTAAAGGCGTACGCTGGCGAAGAGACGTTTTACAGCGTCGGCTGTGGTTCTGTGGTTATGCTGGCGGCTATCTGCTTCTCGCGGCCCACTGGCCAGTATAACCGCGCTTGCCGACAAACTAGCACTATGCGTTAAAAGGTCGTAAATTCTGCGGAATTACCTCGTGGCGGTGCGGTGTGATTTTTCCATCTTCTACGAATGTTGTGCTGTGGTACGACCCCAGGTAGCGGCGCGGCGTGGAGGTTTTGCTCTCTTGCCCTGGAGTCGAACCGGCGGACTTCAGGCTGCACGTCTTCGTGAGGCAGAACCTTTCACGAGATCACAGGTGACTATCACGGCCAGACAGCATCCTATAGTTCTGGCGAGTCATCCTGAGTGAGTTCCTCTGTTATTTTTGATCTTTCCGAACGCTGCATTCGCGACCAGATTCTTCCGTCTTCTTTCTTCAACTCCAGCTGTCATGCCGGTGGCTGATCATGACTAAAACTCCTACTACTTCTGCTGCTGCTGCTGCTACTAATGCCGCTAGTGCCAATCTGACGATACTACTCCATCACTCTTTCCCCATCAATCTAGCTGTCTCTTATTTGTCTGTCACATGGTGTCTTCTTGGTTGTGGTGTTTATTTGATGGACCTGGCTGGTGGTGAAAGATCTTCGGGGTCGTTGTCTGTTGTCCCGGTCGACACTCATTTTTTGCAGTCTGTGCATTCATGTGATTTCGTCGCTCGATGGCCTGATCACTGAATCAACAGCTTCCGCTCGTGGAGAGAGCGATGGACTTCTTAACACACATCAATACTTCAGGGGACAATACCGTGCTGAATCCGCTGAGTTAGCTGGTCGATGGATTGTCGCAATGCAGCCTAAGTCTACTGTTTTATTCGGCCGTGCCAGACTGAACTGAACTAAGTTCTCACTTTTACTCAACGTATTATTCACTTTATTTTTGAATTTTATTTCACTAATATATTTACACACTTTACTGCATTCAACAAATTTACATTTATAATCCGCAATCCGCCCTATAGTGCGTAGCGGAGGGAACACTGTACCAATACTAGACATTTCCTTTCCTATTGCACTCCCAAATACAACGAGGGGAAAAAGAATGTCTATATGCCTCAGTTGTTCGCCTCTGTAGCAGCACTAATTTATCATATCTTGTCTTGGTGATCATTAAGCGAAATGTAAGTAGGTGGCAGAAAGGGCGTTCTACACTTAATTCAAATTTCGGCCCTCTAATTTCCTCAACACAATTTCTCGGATAGAACGTCGTGTTTCCTCCAGTGATCCCCATTCGAGTTCCAGGAGCATTTCCGTGACACTCGCGCATTGGTCGAACCTACCAGTAACGAACCTAGCTGCTCGCATCTGAACTGATTCTATGTTTTCCTTTAGGCTGACCTGCTGCGGGTCCCAAACACTTGAGCAATACTCGTACAAGCGTTTTATACGCGGTCTCCTTTACAGATGAAGTACATCTTCCCAAAATTCTCCCAATAAACCGAAATCGGCTATCCGTCTTACTCACAACTGTCCTTACACGTTCGTTCCATTTCATATCGGTCTGCAATGTTACGCCTAGATATTTGAACGACGCGACTGCAACAAGAAGTTTACTACTAATGTTGTATTCAAATATTGTGAGATTTTTTCCCTTACTCGTGCAATCACCTTACATTTTTCTACATTGAGAGCTAGCTACCATTCTTACCACCGAATAGAAATTTTCTCTGTCATCCTGTATGCTATTACAGTCAATTAAAGACAACCTCCCATATACCACAGAATCATAAGCAAACAGCCACAAATTACAAGTTACCCTGTCCATCAGATCATTTATATAGGTAGAAAATAATAGAAGTCCTATCACACTCCCCTGGGGCACGCCTGACGATACACTCGTCTCTGATGAACACTCACCGTCGAAAACAACGTACTGCGTCTGCAATGTTACGCCTAGATATTTGAACGACGCGACTGCATGAAGAAGCTCACTACTAATTCTGCATTGTTTTTTCTACTCACCATACATAGATAGAAAATAATATCGGTTCTATCACACATCCCTGGAGCACGACTGACAATACTCTGGTCTCTGATGAAGTCTCGCCGTCGAGGACAACGTACTGCGTTATACGAGGCGTCGAGCACCGGCATGCCTCGGCATGAACTGTGCTCAATTTCAGCTCTGTAGCTAATATTTACGGTTCTGTCATGTGCTTTGAATATTTTTAAGACTATCAACTCGCCCGCCGCGTGTGACATTCGCTCAGTGATATGGTTTTTTGCCACCAAGGAACCAGAAATTCATAAAAAAGTTAAAATGTTAATTAAGCTTAAGGGGCGTAACTGCGGGGTCATCAGTTCCTAAACTTACAAACTACTTATGAACTACCTTATACTAAAGACGATACAAACACCAATACCCGAGGTGGGATTCGAACCCCCAACCGTAGCTGCAGTGCAGACTGTGACTGGCGCGCCGCAGACCGCTCGGCCACTGCGGCCGGCAGAAATTCATCTTCAGATTTGCGAAGTGTACGGTGATATTGTTATGAGTAAAGGCAAAGTGCGTATGTGGATCGAGAATTCAAAGATGACTGTGACAACGTCCACGATGAGGACCGATCCGGTCGCCCATCTTCGATTACACACGATTTGGAGGTTTCAGCTTAAGCTAGGATTCGTGAGAACAGGAGCTTCATAATAACAGGTCTTTCAAACTAATTTCCTGACGTGTAGATGTCAATGGTTTACAAAACGGCAGTGAACTCTTGGTTATCGGAACAGGCGGCAAGATTGTCTGAAGAGGGTATTTTAAAATGCCCGAATGAAACTTTCACTCTGCAGCGGTGTGTGCGCTGATATGAAACTTCCTGGCAGATTAAAATTGTGTGCTGGAACCGGGTCTTGAACCTGGAACCTTTGCCTTTCGCGGGCAAGCGGTCTACTGACTAAAGTATCCCGACACGACTCACGATGCCGCCCCACAACTTTACTTCCGCCAGTACCTCGCCTCCTACTTTCCAAACTTCACAGAAGCTCTCCTGCGAACCATGCAAGACTAGCACTCCTGGAAGAAAGGATATGGTGGAGACATGGCTTAGCCACAGCCTAAGGGATGTTTCCAGAATGAAACTTTTCACTCTGCAGCGGAGTGTGCGCTGATATGAAACTTCCTGGCAGATTAAAATTGTGTGCCGGAACCGGGACTCGAACCAGGAACCTTTGCCTTTCGCGGGCAAGCGCTCTACCGACTGTTTATTTTATAATTGGTTGAGAGGTATGATGTTTGAATAAACTTGGCAACTATGTCAAAAATTAAAGTATGTACTTTACTTTTTTGAAATAATCTTTCGTTGTGTACCACTGTTCAAACGGAAATTACTTGAAAAACGCGCCTCATATTACTTAGGAAGACTTCCTTGTCGTCACAAATCTATGAACCTATTCTATATGCTCCAACGCACAAATGTTTGTATAGCTTATGGGACTTAACTACGGGGTCATCAGTCCCTATACTTACAAACTACTTACGAACTAGCTAATACTAAGGACGGCAAAAAATCCATGCTCGAGGGGGGATTCGAACCCCCGACAGTAGTGGCCGTGCAGACCATGACTGGAGCGCCTCAGTCCCCTCGGCCACCGCGGCCGGCTCCAACGCACAATTCCCCCGCCCTGAGCATTGTCGACTGCGCGTTGCAGCGGCCTCGTGATTTGGGCAGGTGCTGGCAGCGTTCAGGGAAATCCGGCGTCCGCCCCTGGAGACCCAGACAGCGCATCCGGCGGCCGCGCTGTGATGAGAGCGGCAGGTGTCCGCACAGTGGCGCGCCGCCTGGGAGCGCCTGAATACTGCATGGCCCGCCGCGCCGGCCCACACAGTGCAGGAGCGCCCCAGGGCATTTCTCTGCTGAAGGCCGCCCAACAGGCCGCTGCCGCCGGCCACGCCAGCACTGACCCGTCCTACCTCTCCGCGCTCGTTGCAGCTTTTATGCCGGAAGTGAAATTTTGTTTCCTGCACATGTGAGATCAACCAGGCACCGACCGGGATATCCCGCTTCAAGCAACAAGGAGTGCGCTTTCTCCGTCCCGGACGTTTCGTCTTTTATGGTAAAAAAGAAATTTTTACATATGAGCTTAAGGAAATGGTTGTCTTGTTTTAAGGTGGATCTTTTGGCCCACTTTAGGTTACGGTAGTAACGGGGAAATGAAAAACAAGTTTCCGACTGATGTGGCGTAACCAAAAATCGTACTGACACCAATATTCGCAGTTGATATTTTTGTCCTCTTTTAGCTTGTTGACCTGTTTGCCCTGACCTCCATACCGCCGCCATTTACTTCATCCATAGACATTCTATACGTAAAGTGACAAAGCCATGAGCGGGTTAGGATTATTATAAGGAAGCCAGCTGTAAGAGTGAGCTCAAGACAGGAACAACACACAGAGTCTGTGACACACTGTTGCTTTATACTATATTTTTGCTTACGATAGGTTTCGGTCGTTGGCTATCTTGAAGACACTGTTCAAACGAACAGAAAGAAGAGAAAGCAACAGCCACTGAAATAAATAAGAAGATTCAATGAAGTTCCCAGATCGAATATAGTAAATTTCCTGGAGATGGATAAGCTTTTGGCCCACTTTAGGTTACGGTAATAACACTAAAAGTGGGCCTTTGCAATCGTCTTTTGACAGCTCGAAATTTAAATGAAAATAACGGATTAAATATTCATCTGACACGAAATAACCGAATTAGCAGAGGAGAAAATTTTCTACAACTTTGCTCTTACGTTTTTTCATATCTATTAGCGTTTCCAAGTGATTTGCAAAAATAACGGCGATTTTGGGATGTCTGTCTGTCCGTAACGTGTTCCCTGTTTTTAAGACGAACCGCTCAACCGATCAGCACCAAATTTTACAGACATGATTTTAGGCCGCCAGAGACTAGAACCTCCATTTTTTCAAATTTTTCGGACAAAAAATCGGTGGTAATACCAAAAAATGCCGTTTGTAATATAATTGTAATTGCAAACGAACCGTTCATCTGACGCGAAAATTGAATAACCTAATTGGTAGAGGAGAAAATTCTCTACAACTTAGCTCCCTTATGTTTTTTTCATATCTCGTATGGTTTGAGACATATTTGCAAAATTAACGGAGATTTGACACCCTCCATTGAATTAACGAAAATCAGCCTTTCGTAGATGTCACGTGACATTCCTAGCCCAGAACTGTCTCTGGCATAAGCCATCGTGCGTTGCGTATTTGATGATTTTCTTATTGTAACTTACACGTTGCCAATTTAAAGGAATGGCGCACTGAAGAATTAACAAAAACACATCGTTCTTCGTACGATAAATTATAATCTAGTGTCTACAAATGCCATATTAGCACCAGTTAACAACAGCCATCGATAGTATGAAACTAAAGGAGTCATATTTTGATTTATTGCCGTAGTGTAGTGGGCAATGACACTAAAGGTCGGTGGTTCGGAACGGACCACTACCTATTTTTTTTAATACCTAAAAGGGTTTCAACACTCTTATTAAGTTTTTGTTATTTACATTATTATTTTGGTCCAAAATGTTTGCAAAAACTTATAGAACTACAAATCTAAAGTGGGCCGTACAACACGTCAGTGCGATTTTTTTCCTTAGTGACTTAATAAAAAGCATTTAACACATTGCAAGGTATCCCGGATATAATATACTATTATTATATAGACTGACTGATTAATAATGACATGGAGAGCACATGGGTATCAGATTTCAGAATTTATTTACCGGGTGACAAAAACTCAGTACAAATGAGGAAACTTAATAAATCACGGAATAATGTACATAGAGAGGTAAAAATGTCCGACAGATGGTGCTTAATATGATCATAAAAGCCATAATTAGCATAACAAATTAAGACAATGCAAAGATGATGTTCTGTACGGGAAATGCTCAATATGTTCACCACCATTCCTCAACAATAGCTCTAGTCGAGGAATAATGTTGTGAACAGAACTGTAAAGCATGTCCGGAGGTATGGCGAGGCATTGGCGTCGAAAGTTGTTTTCAGCATCCCTAGAGACGTCGGTCGATCACGATACTCTTGCGACTTCAGGTAATCCCAAAGCCAATGATCGCACGGACTGAGGTCTGTGGACGTGGGAGGCCAAGCATGACGAATGTGGCGGCTGAGCACACGATCATCACCAAACGACGCGCGCAAGAGATCTTTCATGCATCTAGCAATACTTTTTTTGTTCTAATAAAACCACATGTCATTCCAAGCATATGTGTCAATTTGTACCTTTCTATCTACATTAAACCGTGATTTATTAAGTTTTCAAATGTATACTGACTTTTTGATCACTCGATATATTTATGGTACGTGAAGTTAAGAACTTAAATAACAATCAGCCAAATGCATTCGACGCAACTCTCAAAAATTCTCAGAAAATTCGATTTTGACATTTTGCAAAGTACACGTAACCAACGCTAATAAAACTGTTGCAGCATCTGTCGGTGTGGATCTGGTTGGTAGCGATCTGGCCTCCCAACCCTAGAATCGGTAGTTCGAATCCAACTGTGACATGCTTTTCTGTTCTAGAAATCAGTTATATATAACATTCTAGGATATCGAATTCCACGAGTTGTGTCAGTTTTCATTGATGTATATGTAAAGAAGCTCGAAACCTTGTCGTCACGTGAAACAATGGTATAGTAGGTTAGCTGCTTGCAAAGCCATTACTACCTACGGAGATGACTTTCCAAAAACAGTGTTGTAGCTCTTCATAAATTGCAAAATCGAAGACTACCGTTGCCATCTAATAGTAAAGCTAATTCTGTAAAAATGTAACTCAAATATTTTTATTGAAACCATAATTATTAATAACTTCCTATAAAATATATAAAATTACGAATAAACAAAAATGCTTGCACTATTCGTAAAAATTAACATTATATACTAAAATTGTGTAATTATTCCAAAACAACGAAAAAAGTGCCAAGACAGTATTCGAGCCACCGACCATAGGGTTGAAAGACCAGAACGGTACGACCTGAGCTACATCTACATACATACTCCGCAATTCACCGTAAGGTGCGTGGCGGAGGGTACACTGTACCACTACTAGGCATTTCCTTTCCTATTCCACTCCCAAATTGAACGAGGAAAAAAAGAATGCCTATATGCCTCCGTATGAGCCCTAATTTCTCTTATCTTGTCTTTGTGATCTTTACGCGAATTGTAAGTAGGCGGCAGCAAGATCGTACTACACTCAGCTTCAAATTCCGGCCCTCTAAATTTACTTAACAGAAATTCACGAAAAGAACGTCGTCTTTCTTCCAGCGATCCCCAATTGAGTTGCCGGAGCATTTCCGTGACACTCGCGCATTGGTCGAACCTACCGGTAACAAATCTAGCTGCTCGCCTCTGAACCGCCTCAATGTCTTCCTTCAAACCGATCTGCTTGCTGCGGGTCCCAAATACTTGAGAAATACTCAATACGTGGTCGTACAAGCGTTTTATACGCGGTCTCCTTTACAGGTCAAGTACATCTTCCCAAAATTCTCCCAATAAACCGAAGTCGGCTGTCTGCCTTACTCACAACTGTCCTTACATGCTCGTTCCATTTCATATCGCTCTGCAATGTTACGCCTAGATATTTGAATGACGCGACAGCATCAAGAAGCTCACTACTAATGCTGTATTCGAACATTATAGGATTGTTTTTTGTACTCATGCGCACCACCTAACATTTTTCTACATTGAGAGCTAGCTGCCATTCTTCGCACCAACTAGAAATTTTGTCTAAGTCAACCTGCATGCTATTATAGTCAGTTACAGACGACACCCTCCCATACACCACAGCATCATCAGCAAACAGCCGCAAATTACAACTTACTCTGTCCATCAGATCATTTATATAGATAGAAAATAATAGCGGTCCTATCACACTCCCCTGGGGCACGCCTGACGACAAACTCGTCTCTGATGAACACTCGCCGTCGAGAACAACGTACTACGTTCTATTACTTAGGAAGTCTTCCAGCCAGTCACAAATCTGTGAACCTATTCCATAAGCTCGTATCTTCATTAGCAGTCTGCAGTGTGGCACCGCGTCGATAGCCTTTTTGAAGTCGAGAAAAACACAATCCGCTTGTTGCCCTTCGCCCATGGCTCGCAAGATGTCATGTGAGACAAGGGCAAGCTGAGTTTCACATGATCGATGTTCAGCGAGCCGGCCGCGGTGGCCGAGCGGTCTGCAGAGCGCCAGTCACAGTCTACACGACCGATACAGTATGTGTATCAAACAACTTCTTACATCTGTTCACGTGTGCACATGGCACGGAAGAGATGCTAATCTGATGAGGGCAAGCTGTACATGATGTGTGACCTATAATAAAGAATTTGCGACCTAACCAGCTCCACAGCAGTACTATCCAATCATTTCATCATGGTCGCCTGCCTCATCAACGACTTTGTCACATTTACAATGTTCGTAAATCTATCGGACCAAACTGCGTGGTCATCTGTCCGTAGCTTACAAATTACTTCACTAAGGTACACTAACCTAAGAACAACACACACACACATGCCCCAGGGAGGACTCGAACCTCCACGGCGAGTAACCGCGCGCTTCGCAGCGAGGCGCCTTAGACCGCTCGGCTACTCCACCGCGGCTCTGAAACATGAACGTAATGGCAGCACCGACGTAAGACTACACGCTCCAATATTCTGTGTACTAAAGTTTAAACGTTTGTGAACTTAAAGGACCAAACGTCTTAGGTCATTGGTCTCTAGACTTACGAACTACTTATGCTAACTTACTATAACCTACTAAACCATCGTTTTAGGTGACGGCAAGGTATTCAGCTCGTCTACATACAGATAAACAAAAACTGATAAAACACTTGGAATTAGAGATCGCAAAATGTTTTATATAACTGACTTCGAAAACTAAAACAAAATATTAGTAAAGCGAGAGTCTTGCCACCGTTTCTATGGTTGTTAGGACATAACGCTATCACCCGAGCTACACCGACAGATGTTGCAACTGTTTTAATTATTGATACTTACGGGTACTTGCAAAACTTCGAAGTCGATATTCTCGAGAATGTTTGAGAGTTCCATTGAGTGGCTTCGTCTGATTGTTATTTAAGTTTTTGACATTTACGTACCATAAATATAAATATATTCTAAAATCCGATACCCATGTGGTCTCCTTGTGAGTAACGTGTATCACCAGCCGATAATAGTTGTTGGACCAATACTTCTACTCAATCTGAATACTTCTTTTCATTGTTAGTGGTTGCATGATACTTTGTACTTATGTTTTAAAGGCGAACATGTACCAGTATTATAGATGTATACAATTCTAAATATGGAATGGACGTTCTTGTGTGTTTTTTTCCGCTGCTTCAAGAAATTCACTCTTCAGACAGATAAAACGGCCATGAAAGAGTTATCGTAGCGAAGTATTTAATATTTATGAAGCAGTGAAATGATTGGCATTTAAAAAGCAGACGGGTAACAAGACGCGTATTAAGATTCATGTCGTCCTCTACTGATTTAGCTGCAAGACGTTACAGGTATACAAAGCATTCACTGTTCCGTAATTAGAAACCTCACTTCACCTTGCTCCTGATGCCATTGTTTCCTTTCCCTTTCATGCTGAAAACAGTACATTACTGAGAAAGCGTTGTTAAAGGTAGCATTCAGCAGAGAACATACTATTGTGCGTGCCACATCAAACGGTACGGGAGACTGTCCTAATCTGACTGAAAGCTTGTCTGAAGCGACCGACATCGCAATCATCATAATGACGGCTGCCGTGTTTTTGAGTGCGAAAACTCAATGACGCTAACCTTCTGTCATTCAAGAGACGACGAGATTGTACATCCAAAGGACGTTGCGATATATAGCCCAGCGAATTTTATTTGCATTTACAAAGAAGTCGTATCTTTACCTTTCTCAGTTCTATGAATGTAGACTACATTTATTTATGCAACGAATCCTGTCACAGATAGTAAAATATGGAGCGAATAGTCCGTTGCTTTTTAATTGATGTGATCTTTCAAATAAATGCTACAACCACGCTATGTGATCAAAGTATCCAAGCATAAAAAATAATAAAATAAAATAATAAACAAATAAATAAAATAAAAAATAAAAGCCATACGTTTTCCATATTATCTGAATCCTGACACAGTGAAAGAGTAGAATGGGGCACTCCGCGGGACTCACAAACTGCGAACGTGGTCAGGTGATTGTCACTCATGTCAGAAGCCTGTACGCAAGATTTCCACAATCCTAAAAATCCCTAGATTTGTTGTTTCTGATGTGATAGTGAAGTGAAACTTGAAGGGACATGTACAGCACGAAAGAGTACATGCCGACATCATTGATCGACAAAGAGGGCTCTACAGTGTAATAGGCAGGAATATATCTAGACACAAATTACAAACAGCATCCGGATCCACTCCAAGTACTATGAGAGGAGGGAAGTGAGAAAGATTTGATGGTCGAGTGTCTGACCATAAGCCACACATCACACAGGTAAATGCCAAAACGACGCCTCGCTTGGTGTAAAGAGCGTAAACATTGGACAATTAAATAGTGGAAAAACCTTGTGCGGAGTAACGAAACACGGTACAGATTTTGGCGAAACGGTGGCAAGGTGTGGGATTTCGAATGCCTGGTGTGCGTCATCTGGTAGCGTCTATAGAACCAAAAGTAAAATTCAGTCAGTGGTGTTATGGTGTGATCGTGTTTTTTATGGATAGGGCTTGCTGTTTTGCGTCGCACTATCACAGCATACGCCTACATTGATGTTTGAAGCACCTCCTTGCTTCCCAATGTTGAAGAGCAAATCGGGGATAGCTTGTTTCAATACGATCGAGCACCTGTCCCTAATGCACGGCATTTGGCAGAGTGGTTACACGACAAAAACATCTCCGTAATGTACTGGCCTGCTCAGTCCTGACTAGAATCCTACAGAACAGCTTAGAGATGTTTTGGAACATCGGATTTTTTGCCTCTCCGTCCTACATCGATATCTCTCCTCGGTGCAGCATTCCGTGATGAATGGGCTGCCATTCCCCAAGAAACCTTCCAGTACTTGATAGAACGTATGCCTGTTAGAGTGGAACCTGTCATGAAGTCTTAAGAATGGGCCAATACCATATTGAAACTCACCATTACCGATGGAGGACGCCACGAACTTGGAGGTCATTTTCAACCAGATCTACATCTACATGGGATACTCTGCAAATCACATTTAAGTGCCTGGCAGAAGGTCCATCGAACCACCGGTAAACTATAAATCTCCCATTCCATTCTCGAATAGCGGGCTGAAAGAAAGAACACCTGAATCGCTTCGTTCGAGCTCTAATTTCTCGTATTTTATTCTGATGATCATTTCTACCTATGTAAGTGGAAGTCAACAATGTATTTTCGCATTCGGAGAAGAATGTTGGCGATTGGAGTTTCGTAAGTAGCCCACGCCGCAGAGATAAGCACCGTTGTTGTAACGATTCCCATCCCAAATCCGAGTATCATTTCCGTAACGCTGCCCGCTCCCCCCCGCCACCCCCAGTATCGCGACAATGCGAAATTAGTTGCCCTTCTTTGGACTCTTTCGATGTACTCCGTCAAACCCACCTGATAAAGATCCCACACTGGGCAGCAACACTCCAAAAAAGGACGGACAAGCCTAGTGTATGCAGCGTCTTTAGTAGTTCTGTTGCATCTTTTAAGGGTTCTTCCAATAAAACGCAGTTTCTGGTTCGCCTTTCCCAGGACATTATCTACGCGTCCTTTCCAATTTAAGATGATGAGAGGGTACAAGGTTTTAACGCTCTACACATTCTCGTGATTTGTTGTTCCAATGCACACGTGTTTGGGGATTGGAAGAACAAATCAACAGCGTGGTTTGAGAGCATTTTAATTTTTCATGTTCCTTGAGAAGAATGTAATTTTTTCAAACATCTCGAGGCGTTATATGGTTTAGAGTAGTAGTTTTAGCTGAATATCAATTTTTCTCGTGTATTAACTATGAAGTGTTACTGTAGCAGTATTCTGGAGCAGAGTTGATGAGCTCTAATGAGGAAATTTATATTGTTCTGTTCTTGCGTGTCTTGAGGTACCAGTCATCTTCTCTTTGCTGCCGTTCCGCAATCCTAGTTTTGATGTTATTTCCTGTGTTTTGCTTATAGTAAAGTGTATTGTCATAATATACTTTATACGGGTAAAATTTATTTTTTAGCGTTACATTCCTTTGTATCTTCCTACAATTACGTAATTCCATATTTTCCGCGTTGCTTTCTGGCAAGCAGGGATAGGCCAGACAAAAGTGTTGTTCATGAAAAGGGGCAGCAGCGTTTTCAGTAGTTGCAGAGGCAACAGTCTGGCTAATTGACTGAAGTGGCTTAGCCATACAGTTACTGCGAACGGCAGAAAGCATGGAGAAAGTGCAGTCGTTATTTTTCTCAAGGATATGAAGTCTATGAATATATGATCCGCATTTCCAGACGGGGCTTACTGAGGAAGATTTCATCCTGAGGAATGGAACATTTTCATTTAATGGATCGGAGCGAGGAATGTAGATCCGTTATTCGTGTAGGAAGGTAAGATGTTAGATAGGTTATGTTAGATATAATGCGGATTAGTAAGGTTTGGTGGAAGGATAAAATGGATTTCTGAACAGGTATTTACAGTGTTACACATACAAAATCATTTGGGGTATTACAGGAGGAGGTCTAATAATGAATAAGAAAATAGGAGTGGTGGTAAAGTACCATGAGCGGTGCCGTGATCGTATTATCGTTATGAAGATAGATACGAAGCTAGCACCGACCACAGTAGTACAAGTTTATATATCAATAAGGTATTCGATGACGAGGAGATCGAAGCTATGAAAAAGGAAGTAAAGGAATTTTTTCAGTTAAGGGATAGAAAATGAGGGGAAACTGAATTCCGTAGCAGGAACAGGAGGGGAAGGACAAATATTAGGTGAATATAGACTGCTGAAACGAATGTAAGAGGAAGCCACATGATACAATTTTGCACGGAACGTAATTTAATCAATCATAACAAACACTTCGTTTCATAATTATGAATAACGATTGTATATGTGGAAGAGACCAGGAGACATCGGAAAGTACCAGATATATTTTATAATGGTAAGACGTAGTTCTCGGAACCAGGTTTTAGATTGCAAGACATCTCCAAGAGCAGATAAAGACTCTGACCATTTCTTATTGGTGGACTGAAAGTGAAGAAACTATAGAAAGGAATATATGGGGATGGGAAATTTGAAGGAACATAATTATGTCCAGTTTCAGAGGGAGCATTAGCAACAACTGACACCAAGCGGGTGGGGGGAAAATGTTCAAATGTTTGTAGAACTTAAGGGATTAACTTCGGGGTCATCAGTCCCTAAACTTACAAACTACTTATGAACTAGCTATTACTAAGGACGGCACAAATATCCATGCCCGAGGGGGTATTCGAACCCCCGATTGTAGGTGGGGGCACGGGGAAGAATAACACAGAGAAGATGAATGAGGGATGGAACAGAGAAAGCACCAGAGGTTCAAATACGTAGAAAGAAAAGACTTACAAAAGTCCTTGGATATCACAGAAAATACTGAATGTAACAGATGAAAGGAAAAGATATAAACATGCAGTAAATAGAGCAGGTGAAATGGAGTACAGACGAGGAAGAAATGAGATTCACAGTAAGTGCAAAATGGTTAAACAGGACTGGCCACGGGACGAGTCTATAGAAGAGTGTATACGTAGGGGAAAACACATACCACTTAGAACCAGAAAAGCAGATCTATGAATATGACAAATTCTGATGTTAAATCAGTTCTAAAGAGAAAAGGTAAAGCTGGAAGATGGAAAGAATGTATGGAGCGGGCTCAACATAGGAAATGAACTTCGAGATAATATTGTGGTAAGGGAAGAGAAAGACGATGAAAATGAGATATTACAGTGAGGAACTCGGCAAAGCAATGAAAGACCTTAGACGAAACAAGGCCGTTGAAGTCAACTATATTCCCTCATTGTTATTGAAGTCTCTGGGAGAGCTATCCACTGTAACACTGTTTTGCCAGGCAAGATGTATGAGAAGGTGAAATACCCTCAAGCATTAATAAAAATACAATAACCATCATTCCAAAGAAAGCAAGCGCAGAGAGATGTGAAAATTACAGAATCTCCCGTTTGGTATGGCATATCATTTTTGATTTAGGAGAAATGTCGGACACGGGAGGCGTACTCATCTTACGACTAATCTTAGGAGACAAATTAAGGAAAGACAAACTTACATTTCTAGCTTCTGTAGATTTGGAGAAAGGTTTTTTACAATGTTGACTGGAATACACTCTTTCAAATTCAGAAGTTACCAGGGATAAAACATAGGAAACGGAAGGTTATTTACAACTTATAAAAAACCCAGACATCAGTTATTAGAGTCGAAGGACTTGAAACGTTGAATTAGTCAGGAAAGTAGTAAGTCATGCTTGCAACCTTTCTCCATTATTATTCAATTTCTATAGTGAGCAAGCTGTGAAGGAAAGGAAGGTGAAGAAATAAAAACATTCTGGTTTGTTGATTACGTTGTAATTCTATCGGACAGTGCAAAATAGGAAGACGGCTTGGACAATGTGCTTAAAGTACCGTATAAGATAAACATTAACAAGAGCAAAACAAGGGTAATGGAATGCATTCTAAGATTATCAGGCGATGCTCTTAGACAGTAGATTAGGTAACGATACCATAAAGTTGGTGGTGAAATAATTCGGTCGTAGTACAGAGGATATAAAAAGCAGAATGGCAATGTGAAGAAAAGCATATTTGGAAAAGTTAAATCTGTTAACATCAAGCATTAAATTAAGTGTAAGAAAATCTTTCCTGAAGGCATTAGTGTGGATTGTTGCCTTATGCGATGGAGAAACATGGACGATAAATAGTTCAGACAGGCGATAAAGGCATTTGAAATGTGGTGTTACAGAAAATGCTGAAAATTATGTGGGTAGATCGCGTAACCGTAGGATAGCACAGGTTTACCTACTATTTGGACACCACAGGTTACTTCCTTTAAAAACTTTCAGAAATCCATCAAAATTAGAAATAGCGGGTTTCCTGTGTCTGAAACCAAGGTTAAATGAAAGTATTAAATTGCTTGCACTTTATTCCGTGCACGCAGTGTACTCAAATAAATAAGATTTGAATTCGCCGCGTATAGGCAGTAAGCTGCAACAATCCGACGATACTGCTCGAAATCCAGCTGTAGAAAGAATGTTTGAAATATTAACCAATGAACTGAATTTGCTACTATTTACCAGTAACGGACATGATATAATTTTCATACATTGACTTAAGAAAATATTTAATAACTTCTACATACCCTTCCCAGTGAATATGGTCATCAAAGAGAAATGAATCTAAGGTCAATAAATCAACTACTCGTTATCGATGTACGAGCTTCTACATACAATGTCCAGAAAGCAAGAAAAGAGACTTTCTGTTCCATATAAAAGTGTAATAAGATGTCATACAGATGTTTCAAATTATATACCGCAGTACATGTTTACATTGTCCTGTTTTATAATTATGTAAACTATTTTCCACAATATCACCGTAAAATTGTTAGGGGGCGCTACTATTCGTAATCCTCTCTTCGATACGGTTACAATGATATGTCACACGCTATACCTCTGATTTTAAGGAATATAGGAAGCGAAGAGTTATACTCAACCTCTACAAAAACCAGACAGCAGTTATTAGAGTCGAAGGGCAAGAAACGGACGCAGATGTTGGGGAGGGAGTAAGACAGGGTTGCAGCCTTTCCCGAATGTTGTTCAATCTATAACTTACATTGAGCAAGCTGTGAAGGAATTCAAGGAGAAAATTGGATAGGGAATTTCAGTTCTGGCCGAGGGGACTGAGGCGCTCCAGTCACGGTCTGCACGGCCACTACGGTCGGGGGTTCGAATCCCCCCTCGGGCATGGATATTTGTGCCGTCCTCAGGATTAACTACTTTCTAAGTAGTTTGTAAGTTTAGGGACTGATGACCTCGTAGTTAAGTCCCATAAGCTATACAAACATTTGAATTAATGTTCAGGGAGAAGAAACAAAAACTTAGCGTTTTGCAGATGACATAGTAATTTTGTCAGAGACTGCAAAGGATGCGGAAGAGCAGTTGAATGGAATGGACAGTGTCTTGAAAGGAAGATGGAACATGAACATTAACAAGAGTAAAACGAGGGTAATGGAATGTAATGTCAAATATCAAGTGATGCTGAAGGAATTAGATTAGGTAATGAGACAATAAAAGTAGTAGATGAGTTTTATTATTTGGGTAGCAAGATAACATCTGATTGCCGAAGTAAAGAATATGTAAAATGCAGAATGGCTATGGGAACAAAAACGTTTCTGAAAAAGCGAAACTTGTTCACATCCAGTACTAATATAAATGTTAGGAAGTCCTTTATGAAAGCATTTGTTTGGAGTGTAGCATTGTATGGGAGTGAAGCGTGGACGATAAGTATTTGAGACAAAAAAATGGTAGAAGCTTTCGAAATGTGGTGTTACCGACGAGCGATGAAGATGGGTAGATCACGTAACTAATTAACCGAATTGGGAAGAATAGGGGTTTATGGTACATCCTAAGAGAAGGGATAGATTGGCGGGACACATTTTCAGACATCAATCAATCGTCAACTTAGCGTTAGACGGAAGTGTGTAGGCCAAAAATCGTAGAGGAAGACCAAGGGACGAATACAGTAAGCAGAGTCAAGAGGATGTAGATTGCCGAACATATTCTCAGAAAAAGATAGTTGCACAGGACAGGGTAGCGTGGAGAGCTGCATCAAACCAGTCTGCGGCCTGAAGACTACAACAACAACAACAACAACAATTATAGCAATGCTCGATCATCAAGTACTAACATCAGAATAATTCTACATCTACTCACATACTCAGCAAGGCACCTCACGGTTTATGACGGAGGGTTCTTCGCGTAACATTCTCACTTCCTCCTACTCCAGTCACGAACGGTTCGCTGGAGAAAAGATTGCCTGTGTACATTTGCTTGGGAGCAGTTCTTAAACTGGTTGACCCTTCATGATACGTTTGGTCTTTGAACTTTGACAAAAGCGGTACCACGATATATAACGCCTCTCATGCAACGTCTGCCACTGGAGGTTCTTAATCATATCAGTACAGCTTTCACGTTTACTAAATGAGCCCGTAAAAAAGTGCGCTGCTCTCCGTTGACTCTTCTCTATGTCTCCTGTTAACCCTACCTGGTACGGGTTCCACACCGATGGGCAATACTCAAGCGACGGATGAACGAGAGCTTCGTAACCTACTTTCATTGTTGACGGACTACTCTTCTTGCGGATTCTACCAATGAAATACAGTGTAGCATCTGCCTTACCCATGATTTATGTGGTAGTTCCATTTTAGATCGCCCCTTATGTCTACTTCATTATGATAATATAACAGTGCAATCTCAGTACACACAATGAAAGCAGTTACAGCCATTAAATGTCTACTTCCAGTTACTTCATTGATGTGACTGCTTCCAGAGTGTGTCCCGCTATTCCATAATTATATAATGAAGGAAACATCGTTCTGTGTAAACACTCTATACTGTTTAACGTTGAGGCTCAATTGACTTTCCCAACAATGCGTCGATAAGGTGCAGATTATTCTGCATTTAACTACCCATTTTCAGTGTTGCGACTTCTCGATAAACCACAGCATCATGAGCGAAGAGCCTCATTGAACTTCCGATGCTATTATGTAGTATAAAAAGTACGCTAGAGTAGTTTTTGAAGGATTGCATCTTGGGCCACAGGAGTAGAACCAAAACAAGGATGTATTGTCACGGGTGAGGGTCGGTTCTTCTTGCACCACTCGCACTTAGCTCGCTGTGTGACACGTCAATAAAGGTGGAATTATTTACGATGGGCCCCCGCCCCCCCACCACCACCAAGTGAGCTGGCACTTTCAATGTACCTAATAAGGAGACTCCATTGGTATCGGATTTCTGTAATTTTTTTAAATACTTTTGGTGCTTGAGGTTCAGTTCTCAAATAAGAATCAACCAAATCCACTAGATGCAACTCTAAAAAAATCTGATGAAAATCGACTTATAGGTTTTTGCAAGCACATTTAAGTAAGTCAAGTTGCTGTTTCAGTTGTCACCCTAGCTCCGACATGTTACTTAGTAGATAGCGTCGAACAAAGATCCGTCTGAAATATCAAAAAAGAAATATGGGAGTATACGAAACGGACATCTGCTGAAATTACGAGATCTTCGCCAATAACACCAGTAAATGATATGAATCCTGACGCAAATCCACATTCCAAAGGCGAAATGCAATACGGTAAAATGTCTAAAAGGTTTTTTTATATCAGCCAAGCGGTTGCTTAATTTTTAGGTAGTTGACCTAGGTTTCGTTGCCACAACTTCATCAGAAGAATAAAAACAGTTACATGAAACACATGACGTCAAAAATATTACGAGCAGGATTGCACAAGTCGATTACAATAAAAACTAGTATTTTTGCCACACAAATAAAAATCAGTATGGTTGTGAAGGGCATGAAGGAACCGGTTGTTATTTGTATGGCAAAAATGCTAGATTTATTGTAATCGACTTGAGCAATCCTGCTCGTAATATTTTTGACCTCATGTGATGTACCTTTTTTTATTATTCTGATGAAGTCGTCCCTAGTGGCAACGAAACCTAGGTCAAGCACCTAAAAATTACGCAAACGGTTGGCTGATATAAAAAAATAATTTAAAAAATTCGATTAGGGTTGCTGTTAATCAGCCATGTTCAAAGTTGTGTACAAATGCTGAATGACTCCGTGATCTACCCGTCAACGCAACAATACCTAAAGGGAGACAAAAAAAGTTTGCCAAATTTCTGAGAAAAGTCTTAAAACTATAACGTAAAATACACGTTGAACATTCTAACAGATAAAAATTTGTATCGTTGTAGATAGTCTGTCAAGTTAACATAGGTTTGTTGGTTCGAATATCTCAGTAGTCTTATTATTGTTACTAGTATCATTATTATTTTCATTTTTGACTACTTCACCTTTTTTGAATATAAAATTCATAAAATATATGGAAATGAAAATACGTCTAGTTTTACTTTCTTACAAAAAATGCTCTTATTTTTGTTTATTTTTAATTTTCTACATTTTCAAGGGTCGTTAATAATGACTGTTTCAGTTCTTTTTTAATTGCAAACTACATTTTCGCTCTAGCTATTGGCTAGTTGTCGACTTTTGCCTTTATTTGCATGTTCTCATTATGAAGAGTTACTATGTTGTTTTTGTGACGTCGTCTCAAAATTTGCTAATGGATTTTCCAGCGCAGCCTACCTAGTCAACCATCGTTAGGTGACGACAATGCGGTTAGCGCATCTACACACGAAATTCAGAATAAACGGAATATATGCACATTTTTCATAAAAAATAACAATCAGATTTATGTTAATCACATACATTTGATAGTGTGATGAATTTCATATTTAAATGGTTGAAGTATTCTAATACAAGGAAAAAAAAAGAAATACATCGGGATGTGAACGACCTGCTCTATCTAGACTTGATCGACAATCTACAACGCCACTAATGAGCTTCCCCGACAATTGGAGTAATTTGCATCATAAGGTGAATGTTCTGACAGCGCCAGTGAAATCCGCTAGAGTGGACAAACCAGTTTAATAGCACCGAAGCATGTCTCCAGGGAAATCCGCTTTAAGCTAGAGTGAACAATAATGGTCGAGGGAGAAGTTTCGCAGGCCGCCGGACAATGTAGCAGGTATTTCTAGCAGATTGGCTCTAAACCAAAGTCCGTTCCTTCCAAATGGCCAGGATATAACGACCAGTAATTCTAAAGCTTAAGGGAACATTGTTTCCATTTGGTGATCACGTGAACCGGGTGTCTGAACTTAACCCTACAATACGGTGGCAAAGAGACGTGAGGTGACTGAAATCTAATTATGTTATTAAAATTATTTTGTGGTCGAAGAGGACATTATTATAATAAATGGAATCAAATATGTTATTATCATGTAGCTCATGAAATTGACATTTGCTTTAATATTCCTTGTACACTTAATTTTTCTAGAACGGCATACAGAATTTCCTCAAGATAATCGGCGATCTCATAAGAAGTCTGTACCCGCCGGAAATGATTGCCCTTCATTTCACTCCTAAAACGGGGCAATAACGTCAACTAATAATATGCTTTAGGAAATCCTTAAAAGTAACCCTTTCCTGTAAAATTTGAACAAAACTTCACCTTAATACTCCACGTATCAGTGGATCAAACAGAATCAAATTTGGGTTTAATTATCAACGATATAACTACATCCAACATACAGATTTCGAATCAATAAAGTTGTTGTTGTTAGTTTGTTAAGCTTATGGGACTTAACTACGGGGTCATCAGTCCCTAAACTTACAAACTACTTATGAACTACTTACGAACTAGGACGGCACAAATATCCATGCCCGAGGGGGGATTCGAACCCCCGACCGTAGTGGCCGTGCTGACCGTGACTGGAGCGCCTTAGTCACCTCGGCCACCGCGGCCGGCGAATCAATAAAGAAGCGATACCATATAACCTACCGAATTCCTTCATTTCTCTCTTCAGCTATGCTTATCTTACTAATAAGGCATTGAAGCGTAACGAGTCCCTAAAGGCTTGCTGTGAAGTAACTCCTTCATACACATAATCTATATCTATAAATGTGAATGTCTGTTCGGTGTACGTTTATCACGTCTGATCCACAAGACATAAAGAGCTAAAAATTTGTGCAGTTACTAATGTGTACCCGCGGAAGGCTTTACGCACGGTTTTATGGTGATCGGATAGCTATTTATCTATATATATATTAATGTAAATGTCTGTTCGGTGTATGCTTATCACGTCCGAACGAACATACGCAGAGACTTAAATATTTGTACAGTTACTAATTTATACCTGAGGCAGGTTTTAGGCACCGTTTTATAGTGATCTGATAGATATTTAATAATTTGAAAAATATAAAGCGAAATGCGGAACAATAATTACTCTTTGAAAATTATATTTACTCTTAGAAAATGGTTTTATTGGTTGCATTGTTGCATGAGGTTTGATAATGATAAAAGGGCGGAGTATATTGGAATGGAAAGTTATTGGTGTATATAAAATTCTACGTGTGTGTGTTAATATTTCGCTCTGCAGCGAAAACTACAGAACGCAAATGAATGGTCTGTGTGTAATCGTTGTCCGAAGTTGTACACCATAGCAAAATGTGCAAATGTTTGTATAGTCTATGGGACTTAACTACGGGGTCATCAATCCCTAAACTTACAAACTACTTATGAACTACTTACGAACTAGGACGGCACAAATATCGATGCCCGAGGGGGGATTCGAACCCCCGACCGTAGTGGCCGTGCAGACCGTGACTGAAGCGCCTCTAGTTAAGTCCCATAAGCTTAACAAACATTTGAACATTTGAACATTTGAAACGCCTCAGTCCGCTCGGCCACCGCGGCCGGCACACCATAGCAGTTCCATGCCGATAGCTATAAGGGGGTGGAAGATATGGTGGTTGAAAATCGTCAAATTATAAAAAATTCGGACTGAAGTCCAGCAATGACGTTTGCGACTCTATGGAAAGGAGGTTACATACAACGAAACGTGATGCCACAGACCTTTCTCTGTAAGGATAAGTATACGAATAATTTTTTAATTTGAATTTTGATTAAAAATGTTTGTTTCTAAAGGAGGTATTGTATTTCATTTCATCCTTCAAAACCATAGCACACTACTGAAAGATAGCTTATCTATCATAATCAACCAACACGCGAGCGGAGCCGCGGGTTTAAGCTAGTCTAAACACAAGCGCCTAACATTGGTTTGCAAGTATCGAATTAGTGCCGCAAGTTTCTGAGCGGTGCTAAACTGTTATGCACTAAGTTGCAGCTGCAAAATGTCACCTATTCGATTCTCCCAATGACACCTGTGCTTACCAACTATATATTTATTGG
This sequence comes from Locusta migratoria, assembly GCA_026315105.1. Lineage (NCBI taxonomy): Eukaryota > Metazoa > Arthropoda > Insecta > Orthoptera > Acrididae > Locusta > Locusta migratoria. The sequence continues at coordinate 188,805,548 of CM048745.1, forward strand.
TGGGTTGACTATCCCGCAAAAATTCTAACAGGCAACAGTGACACTAATACTGGCTACTGAGACACCTACCTGTCAAATTCCGTCAACATTGATGGTTCCTGGTTTGTCCAATCTATCAACCACCGTCATTAAAAGCTACACTGCCCTGCGACGACAAGTTCCTTACTAAAGTAAACTCCGTATGACAGTCCTTGAGAGGCCCACTGGGTACTGGCAGACCGCCGTTTGCCGGGAGCGGTGGCCGAGGGGACTGAGGCGCTGCAGTCACGGTCTGCACGGCCACTACGGTCGGGGGTTCGAATCCCCCCTCGGGCATGGATATTTGTGCCGTCCTAGTTCGTAAGTAGTTCATAAGTAGTTTGTAAGTTTAGGGACTGATGACCCCGTAGTTAAGTCCCATAAGCTTAACAAACATTTGAATTTGAGACCGCCGTTTCGTCCTCCGCCCGAAGGTGTCGCCTTATGCGGTTAGGGGGGGGGGACGTGGTCAGCGGCCCGCAGTCCCAACCGTTATGTCGCTTTTCGTGACCGGAGCCCCTACTTCTCAGTAAAGTAGATCTTCTGTTGGTCTCAATAGAGCTGAGTGTACTTCGCTTGCCAACAGCGCTCGGCAGACCCAGACATTTACCCATGCAAGTGCTAGCCAAGCCTGACATTGCTAAACTTCGGTGATCTGATGAGAACCAGTGGGTCCACTGCGGCACGCCAGTTGACCAAGTTCATAACGCCTAATTTATTTGCCACATTCTACTTCATCAAAATTGATTTGTCAGGGCACCCACTTGAAGTTCGGTAGAGCGTACCTAGGATATAAGATGAACATTAACAACAGCAAAACGAGAGTAATGAAATGTAATGTCAGAAAATCAGGCGATACTGAAAAAATTAGAATAGGTAATGAGACACTAAAAGTAGTAGATGTGTTTTATTTGGGTAGCAAAATGGCCGAAGTGAAGAAGATATTATATGGAGAATGGCTACGGGAAGTAAAGCGTTTCTGATGAAGCAAAATTTATTGACATCCAATATAAGTTTAAATGTTAGGAAGTCGTTTCTGAAAGCGTATTTCTGGAGTGTAGTATTGTATGGGAGCGAAACGTGGACGATAAGGAGATAAGACCAAAAGATGATTCAAGCTTTTGATATGTGGTGCTACAGACGAATGATGAAAATTAGATGGGTATATGACGTTACTAATGAGGAGGTGCTTGAACTGAGGAGAAAAGGGGTTTCTGGCATATCCTGACTAAGAGAAGGGATAGATTGGTGGGACACATTCTGAGACATCACGGAATCGTCCACTTAGCATTATAAGGACGTGTGTGGGGTAAAAAACGTAGAGGGAGACAGAAGGACTAATATAATAAGCAGATTCAAAAGGGTATAGGTGGCCGATCTCATTCTCAGATGAAGAGGCTTGCACAGGTCAGGGTAGCGTGGAGAGCTAGATCAAACCAGTCTTCGGACTGAAGACCACAATAAAAAAGGAGCGTACCTGGAAGAAAAAAATTGTTAATTTCTGAAATACAATATTTTACCACTCTACTAAAGAAAATTGGCTGAAATCAGTCCATTCCCGCATGGCAATGGTAGGCAACTGTTATGATTATTTACTGAAAACCATTTACAAACAACAGACCCACAAGACTCTCATCGTACGGCATACCTGCTTCCTACAGTCTTGCATCGGGGAAGTTCCGTCATGATTTGTGCGTCAATATCGTGGTAGTCACTGTCGGTTAAGTGTGAAGGAATATCTCACCATACGACGAAAGAACTGCCTACTATGATTACTATATTTCCAACAAACACTTTGATATTCCAAAATAATGTGCCCTCATATTCAGCCATATAGGCTAAGACGTTCGTCGCACAACTTAAGAGAGTTATCAAACATATCTAATGGACGGAATAATTTCAATACCTCAACAAAACCGAACCGTTTTGGGGACTTTTAGAGCAAACATAATAGTATTTGGCTTATGTTACGGTACAAGAATAAACAAATTCTTTTGGAAAATATAAAAGAACCTTATAAGACAGTTCCTTGAAGAGATTCAGCTGTTCTGATAGTGGTGGATCACCTCTATCCTAATAAATAAATATTCCGTCTATATTACCTCTTCAAATCATTTTTTCGGTCCATTGCATATTTGTAAGTGCAAGAGTCTCCGCCACATGCAACTCTTAGCAAAGAACGTACCTCTTGCAGGCGCAATTATCTTTTTGTAACGGCTGTTGATGTCGGCCACCAAACTGTTAAGTCTCCCTGGAGGATATTGAGGACATTAATATCGCGAGCCGGCCGCGGTGGCCGAGGTGACTGAGGCGCTCCAGTCACGGCCAGCACGGGTTCGAATCCCCCCTCGGGCATGGATATTTGTGCCGTCCTAGTTCGTAAGTAGTTCATAAGTATTTTGTAAGTTTAGGGACTGATGACCCCGTAGTTAAGTCCCATAAGCTTAACAAACATTTTTTTTTTTTAATATCGCGAGCCAAATTCCAGTTCTCACATGAGACGGAGCGTTCATTGAGAAACGAATCTGTGAAGAGCATACCAGGCATGTTCTATACTTTTTACATTGTTGATAAGATCGCCTTGAAGTTGTTAGTAACCTTACTATTATCTAAAGGAATTTATAACATTTTATTCTACAACAGTTGCAGATGACTTTTGTTCCATCGCGTGCTTTGTTCTGTTTGGATCATCTGCAAGAACTTGTCTGACGCCTCACAGACCCTGTGTGAGCGGCCACTGTCGTTCATAATGTCGGCATCGACCACAACTCGGAATGCAAGGCTATGATCTGCTGCCCGTTACCTCGCTTACGTGAAGCACTGGTGTTACGCTGTAACGCCTAGGCCATTCTGATGTCGTTCGTGAACATCTGTGGTGTTGAACGTGTTCTACGTCTCTCCAAACTAAGCAGAACCACTCCACAGTGAAGTGAGATTCATTGGAGAACTATACACTGGAGTTTTACCATGGTGAGTTTTTATGAGGACACAGAACATACAAACCAGACTGATTTATTAGCCGTGAAGTGGAGCCACTGCGGAGTGGCCAAGCGCATTTAGGTGCTACGCTACGGTGCGTGAGGCCGTTCCCCGTCGGGGGTTCGAATCCCACCTCGGGCATGGATGTTTGTCTGATTTTAGTATAAGCTAGTTTATAAGTAGTTTGTAACTTTAGGGACTGATGTCCTCGCAGTTAAGTGCCTTAAGCTTCACAAAAATTTGAACATTTCATGAAGGTGATCTTGCAGGACCACGCGTACCGGTAGCAGTTACAAGGCGTGCAACGATATCAGGTGTAGGGAGACATTTTCTTTCTGCTACTAGACTACGAATCGACAATCCTACATTACGCTGGTCTGTCAATCACTACTAGGATGTTTTCGCAAAGAATTTACAACTTCAAAGCCCTTTTCTTTCTTCGAGAGATGACACTTTCGAACAAACCCACACTAGAAACTTTTTCCTGTTTCGACATATCCAGCTTTCTTTCCAACGACTAAAATCAGATTATTTCTCTACATGTTTCCAAGCCACGCGGAATGTCTACGTACTCGGTTTCACAACAAACTAATTCAATATAATGCATAAGTGTTTGTAAATAGATTTTACTGTAATGAATACCTTTGGCCCCCACATGTTTGTTCTTACTAACCTTAGGTGTTCTCCAGTGACTGACATTGACGGTTGTTCTGCTGCAATTGGTGGTTGTTCCAAAGCAATTGCCAGTCGTTCTGTAGCAATTGGTGGATGTTCTGTAGAAACTGGTAGGTGTTCTGTAGCAATATGAGCTTGTTCCATAGCAACTGGCAGTTGTTAGACGGCAGCTGGTGTGCCCTCTGTGACGATGGCGGTTGTTCATAGGAACTGTGGCAATTGACTCTCGTCTTGTAGCAATTTGAGGCAGTTCTGTAACAAGTGGCAGTTGTTGCATGGTAATTGGCGATTGTACATAACAACTGGAGGTTGTTCCTGTCGGAATTGGTGGTTGTTCTGTAGCAGCAGGACGTTATTCTGTAGCAATTGGCAGATTTTACTTGGCTGTCCGCAGCCGTTCATGCTAATTTATAGGTATTCTGAAGCAACTGGCTGTTATCCCATTGCAGTTGGCGGTTGTTATGTGACAATTGACCGTGCTGGTGTGACCGAGGCGCCTTACTTCAGTGCGCGCGGTTGTTCGCCGTCGGAGGTTCCAGTTGACCCTCGGTCACGGGTGTGTGTGTTGTCCTTTGCGCAAGTTACTTTAAGAAGTTTGTAAGCCTAGGACTGATAACCGCAGCAGTAAGGTCCCTTCTTGCTTTTTGTGACAATTGGTGCATGTTCCATAGTAATTTGCTTTAGTTCTACAGCACTTGTTATTTGTTCTGTTGCAATTGGTGGTTGTTCCATGGCAATTTGTGGTAGTTCCATTGCAACCAGCAGTTGTTCTGCATAACTGGTAGTGATTTGTTTGTCAATGATCCCAGCGTCTGTATGTCTGTCTTGTATCAATTATCATGGTCATTGTTTATTGCATTAATGGGTCTTTAAGGACTACAGCAGAAGGATGAAAAGAACAACACATTACGGAAGGAGCAATAAACATAAAAACAGGAAACAATACAATAAATAATTTACAAATAGCACACTATAAAATGAAAAGAAAAGCAAAAACACAATGAAATGTATGTCAGAAAAGTAGACGAGGCGTCCACTGCAGAGTGTACCCTCATCCGAGTCGGCCTATAGCATCATTTTCCATGACTCTCGGTTCCATTTCTTTATGGACTACTTTCACTTGATACTTCCATTTCGGCCATAGGCGTACTCTTATGCAATTTCCTATCTGTTGAGATTGGGGGACTCGGGTAGGAAGGGGTTTGTTCGCTAGAAATGTATGACTTAACCGTTAAAGTCCCTTATGCCCCAGTATATGTTGGTTCCTAAAGCGCTGCTACAGATGTTGCCTTTCTTGTTTCCATTTCATCGTGCATTTCAATGTTGGCTAGTACACAGACCATTTCCAGTACCTCCCCTTCATATGCAGAGACTGACTAATGTGTTGTTGCAAATGCCACCCGGGCTCCACAACCGTATAAACGTACTGGGCGTTCTAGTGTAGTGTACAAAGGGATCCTTTTCTTGGCGAGTTTGAACAAACAGTCCATTGTACGAATGGATGCTGGGGCCTTAGCCGTATATATATTGTAATTGAAACAATGAAAAACACCACCGTCAGTTATATTTTTGTATTATCATTTACTGGCAACCAGTTTCGATAGATCACACAATCATCATCAAGCCCTTAAAATAGGGCGAAATGTATTTTGCTGCATTACAAAAGAACAACAAAAGCAACTAGTGTCTCACGTTTATGAGACTTAACAGTACAGAGGATCAACAGGGACTCCTCCGTACTGTTAAGTTCCGTGCAGTAATGTTGTCTCTACTCCGCAGAACCGACAGAAAGACTCTAACGTCCATCACCTCTTTTCGGAATGACTCAAACTGAGCCCTAATATATTCCTGAATCACGGAAATGTTTATTAGTTCTCAGTCTATAACGAAATCATTCCACTGTAGGTGAAGTTGAACTTATCTTATATGCTGGCTGAAGTCCATTGCGTTGTGATTTGTCTTCGGCATTCACTAAAGAATTTGATTTTACAGGATATTTTCATAAAGCAAATCCATCTTAGTTGATATGGAAACGATTTTATTTCCACTTAAACATTGCACAATCAAGAAATGCAGCAGCAAGCCAACAGAGCTGCTTACAGGTTTCTGGCCACTCACCAACTCCCTAACCCAGACTGAACAAACAATGGTTTCTCTCCAACATCTTTCTGCTTAACCACGTATTAAAAATGATGACAAAGTTTTGCAATTCAGAATTAAACAATTTTCTTTTACATTAAATATGCCAAAATACAGAAATTTAAACATTACATTTAAGCTTTGACTATTTATGTCAATGTATGTACTTGTTTCATGAAATTTGTATTTAAATGTAGTACACAAATTTAACGTCATTCTTTTGACTAGTATTTACAGTGCTCAAATTATTTACATTATGTGTGTTTTCGAAGTGCACATATATTTGTTTTGCCAATAGTGTGTAGGCGTAATATTATTTTGACATGGAATTTTAGTGAGTTTCAGTTTGCGGTCAAATTATTTATTAATACGAATTTGTATATGGTTGTCGTAGTTTTGTTAATTTCGAAGATAGTTTCTTAGTACCAAACGGATTATTAATTTTAGTGCATGAAAAATCATCAGTATTTAATTTAGGATCTAGTGATATATAAAACATGGTCTGCCCTAATTTATTTAAACAAAAGGTATATATCATGTTGTGCAATAGTTTATAACATGTAGCATTGTTGTTTTTATACAAATTAGTATCTATATAGGTTCAGCAATTTCCGAAACTAAGTGTAATGCATTTTTAGTGTTTGCAGCTATTTTTTTACGGAAGTATAAAGAACTGAGAATTACGTAAAAGGTCAGCTAAAGTTATATTTAAATCAATGTACTATTTCTTAAAGGTATTTTACTAATAGTGTCAATAGAATTTCAAACATAAGGCGAAAATGTGAAATATCACATGTCCGGTAATGAAGTTTTACTTTAGGTGTCAGATCTTTCGTGTTTCTATGTTGGCAACAGATTTTTAGGAGTGCACAACATAGCAGAAACATTACGTCACATCACTTTAGTTCATTCTGTTGATGTCAATAATTCTGGGACTAGATCTGTCAACCCCCTAATTGTTTTCACCAATGTAAATGCTTTCGAACGACGGTATCCACGATGAGTGTAATGTTGGTGCTAATCTATCTAATTGTGTGACTACGGGTTCTAGCGGTTCCCTATTACAGAGGTCAGTGAGAGGGTAGGTTTGCGGGTTTCGGTGGATAATTGGTTGGTGAAGTTAAGCAAGGGCAGTCAGTTTAGGTTCCATTTGTTTTAATTAAAATATCTATATCTATCTGTCTCATATGATATTACAATTTGAGGCTGAAGGCCCAAAAAGACATTTCAAATAAGTGATGCAAGGCAAAGGCCATGTTGAGAGAACCAATATTTTGATAAGTTAATAACGGGCTGAGGGCCCGAATCAATTTTCATAGAGGTAGGCTGGAAATTTAGTAAAATCAACGTTTTAAAATACAATAAAAGACACAATGAGCCCAGCAATTAAACAAAAGTGGAAAATTTTAAATGAAAAGCAACCCTCGTGAATACAATAGAATTTACAAATGACTCCTGCAATTTAAAATGAAAACAGCTCAGCTTGATTATGAAATGACACTAAAGTGGGGCTCTAAATTGTAAGCGAACACAGGCCTTTAAAAATAAAATTACCAATATACACTAAAGGCGAGCTCAAAAATAGCAAAGGCTGGTAGCAGGAAACCTCGCTCAATGATATCAATAGGCAGAACGGCAATTAAATAACACAAAATAAGATTTACATATAAGCCCTGCAATTTATATGACAGCAGTTCAGCTTAGTTACAGGAAAATCAGACTGAGGTTGGGAGCCGGCTACTTGTTAATTTAATACACCCACACACGTAAAACAGATCAGCTATCTCAAAACAGGAATGAGAGGAATAAGGTTCCCAGCGGTCAACAACTACAGCTCTGGCACTAACGTGCTTACACAGCCGGCCGCGGTGGCCGAGGTGACTGAGGCGCCCCAGTCACGGTCAGCACGGCCACTACGGTCGGGGGTTCGAATCCCCCCTCGGGCATGGATATTTGTGCCGTCTTTAGTCTTAGCTAGTTCATAGGTAGTTTGTAAGCTTAGGGACTGATGACCCCGTAGTTAAGCCCCATAAGTTGTACAAACATTTGAACATTTTTTTTGGGCTTACACAAACATTTGAACGCGAAATTACAACCGCGTGGTGGCGATGCCTCACGGAGGGAAAAGGGGAAAATTGTCAGCAACAGATAAAAAAGAAAAACAAAGCTATACAGCTACCGCCAGTGCAGATGCGAGTTAGCAGAGGGGCACAAACCAAATAAACTCTCCAGTTACGTTAACCAAGTTAACATATATAGAGTACTTGCAGAGCAAAGAGAAAAAAAATTCAATTGAACTCAACTAAAAGTGCGGTATAACACATGAATAAACAACTAACGACGTAGACGCAGGCAACGACGGCCCCTAGGGAACGACCACCGATCCTGACAAATTCACGCACACACATTTGCGGAGCAGGAGTGTATCAGTCATTTATTTCTTACTCCACGACAAGTGCAGGCACCCTCGCGATGGTGTAGGAGGAGGGTGTCAACCAACGCCCGGAAACAATTCATAGATCCAAGATGAAAAGCGGCTGGGACGACGCAAGGCGCAGCCGGGGCTGAGTGAAGAGTACTGTAGCAGCTGTTGACAGGTCCGACACTTGCGAAACACAACTAGCTCTTTATTCACACGAAGTGATGGGTGCTATCGACAAAGGTTCGCAAATCGATTCCGTATTTCTTGATTTCCAGAAATCTTTTGACACCGTACCTCGCAAACGGCTTTTAATCAAATTGCGTGGTTATGGTATATCGCCCCAAATTTGCGATTGGATCGGGGATTTCTTGTCAGAGAGGACACAGTTCGTAGTAATCGATGGTAAGGCATCGACTTAAACAGATGTGATATCGGGCGTTCCACAGAGTAGTGTTATTGGTCCTCTGCTATTCCTTATTTACATAAACGATTTAGGGGAAAATCTAAGTGCTCTCTTAGGTTGTTTGCAGATGACGCCGTCATTTACCGTCTAGTAAAATCATCTGAAGATCAAAACCAACTGCAGAACGATCTGAATAAGATATCAGTATGGTGTAAAAATTGGCAATTGACTCTAAATAATGAGAAATGTGAAGTCGTCCAGATGAGTACGAAAAGAAATCTGTTAAACTTTGTTCACAACATAAATCAATTAAATGTGAAGGCCGTAAACTTTACAAAATACCTAGGAATTACTATTACTTCAGACTTAAACTGGAAAGAACACGTAGACAATGTCGTGGGAAAGGCGAACCAGAGACTGCGTTTTATTGGCAGAACCCTTAAAAGATGCAACAGAACTACAAAAGAAACTGCATACACTGCGCTTGTCCGTCCATTTTTAGAGTATTGCAGCCCAGTGTGGGATCCTTATCAGGTGGGTTTGACGGAGGACATCGAAAGAGTCCAAAGAAGGGCAGCTCGTTTCGTATTGTCACGGTACAGGGGAGACAGCGTCACGGAAATGATACAGGATCTGGAATGGTAATCATTACAACAACGGCGCTTATCACTGCGGCGTGGGCTACTTCCGAAACTCCAATCTCCAACATTCTCCTCCGAATGCGAAAATATATTGTTGACTCCCACTTACATAGGTAGAAATGATCATCAGAATAAAATACGAGAAATCAGAGCTCGAACAGAGAGATTGAGGTGTTCTTTCTTCCCGCGCGCTATTCGAAAATGGAATGGGAGATAAATAGTATAATTGTGGTTCGATAGACCCTCTGCCAGGCACTTAAATGTGATTTGCAGAGTATCCCATGTAGATGTAGATGTAGACGGACGCGGTGTCGCACGGCCGCTAGGGACGCGACCACACAGCCGGGAGACGAGGTAAACAAAGCGCGCCGAGATGCTGTGATAACTTGACAGAAAACGCTCTCCAAAGCAACCTCTTCAGCTTTTCAGCTCATGGCATGCATGGCTCCCACCGACTTGTGATGCACAACCAATTTCGTTGGGGATGGAAAACGCAGAGCTGGCGAGATTGTTCAAGGCTGTCGTCGGGATGAGCTGATAGGAAGATCCGATCCCAGAAGTGGTGGGAGGCGCCGACAGGGCCCACAAACAGCGGGGAATCGGAGAAATCAATTGTCGGCCAGCATGGTGGGCTGCTCTCCATTCAGCGCGCGCCGGTGGCGGCCGGGGACTGGATTTTCTGCGGGGGCGCTGGTCGCAGACTCCGGCTGCTCCAGGCGCCTTAGCACTCGCCTCGTTTTGTTTACTTATTCACTGCAGCATCTGAGGTCAATTAAAGATAACAGTACAATATTGACCCAATATCTCACAGATACAACGCGAACACCAATGTTCCTCCAAGTGAGGCGACCATTGCAGTGTTAAGTAGCAATCGATTTTAGTGGTCCCCTTCCCCCTCCTCCATCCACCTTCCCATTTTAATTTACCAATTAGAGGTCTCAATGTTTTTAAGGATCATTCAATATTTTATGAGTCGGAATTTCTTATGTCAGAGCCTGAGTGTGGTAATACTTTTCATATGTTCGTTAGTGTAATAAATTGAACTAACGTTAAGGCCTTAATAACGTGTCTCCTTTTAAATGCAATATCGTGTTGTTCATTTACCACTCCCATGAACCACAGACATTGCCGAAGTGGGGTGGTTTGCGTGCCGCAACGATACAGATAGCTGTACCGTAGGTGCAACCACAGCGGAGGGGTATCTGTGGAGAGGCCAGACAAACGTGTGGTTCCTGAAGAGGGGCCTTGTAACATCAGCTAATGTGGCTTTGCCACACAGTTACTGCGAACGGCTGAAAGCAAGGGGAAACTACGGCCGTTATTTTTCCCGAGGACATGCAGATCTACTGTATGAATATATGATGATGGCATCCTCTCGGGTAAAATATTACGGAGGTGAAATAGTCCCCCATTCGGATCTCCGGGCGGGGACAATGATGTGATCATCAGGAAAGACAACACTGGCATTCTACGGATCGGAGCGTGGAATGTTAGATCCCTTAATCGAGTAGGAAAGCTAGAAAATTTAAAAAGAGAAATGGATAGGTTGAAGTTAGATATAATTGGGATTAGTGAAGTTCGGAGGAAAGAGGAACAGGATTTCTGGTCAGGTGAGTGCAGGATTATAAATACAAAATCAGTTGGGGGTATTAAAGGAGTAGGTCTGATAATGAATAAGAAAATAGGAATGCGGGTAAACTACAATGAGCAACACAGTGATCGCATTATCGTAGTCAAGATAGATACGAAGCCGACACCGACCACAGTAGTACAGGTTTCTATGCCAACTAGCTCTGCCGATGATGAGGAGATCGAAGAAATATATGAGGAGCTAAAGGAAATTATTCAGACAATTAAGGGAGAGGAAAACTTAATTGTTATGGGAGACTGGAATTCGGTAGTAGGACAAAGAAGGGAAGTGAAGATAGTAGCTGGATATGGTCTGGGCACAAGGAATGAAAGAGGAATAATTTAGCACGGAACATAATTTAGTTATAACAACCACCTGGTTTAAGAATCACAAAAGAAGGTTCTATACGTGGAAGAGACCAGGAGACACCGGGAGATACCAGATAGATTTCATAATGGTAAGACATAGATTTCGGAACCAGGTTTTAAACTGCAAGACATACTCAGGGGCAGATATAGACTATGACCATAACTTGTTGATTATGAACTGTAGGCTGAAACTGAAGAAACTACAAAAAGGTAGGAAAATAAGGAGATGGGACCTGGATAAATTGAAGGAACCTGAAGAATTTTAGAGGGAGCTTTAGGCAGCAATTGACAGAAACGGGGAAAAAAAAAACAGTAGAGGAGGGATGGGTAGCATTGAGAGATGAAATAGTGAAGGCAGCAGAGGAAAAAATATTTATGAAGGCAACACCTACAAAAAGTCCTTGGATATCACAGAAGATACTAAATTTAATCGATAAAAGGAGAAAATATAAAAATGAAGTAAATGAAACAGGCAAAATGGAGTACAGACGACTAACAAATGAGATTGACAGGAAGTGCAAAATGGCTAAGCAGGAGTGGCTAGAAGGCAAATGCAAGGATGAAGAAGAATGTATAAACAGGGCAAAAATAGATACAGCCTACAGGAGAATAAAAGCAATATTTGGAGATAAGAAAAACAGCTCTATGAATATCAAGGACACTGATGGAAAACCAGTTCTCAGCAAAGAAGAGAAAGCTGAAAGGTGGAAAGAGTATATAGAGGGGCTCTCTAAAGAAAATGAACTTAGCGGCGGCAATATTGTAGAAATGGGAAAAGAAGTAGAAGAGGATGAAATAGGAGATACTATACTGAGAGATGAATTTGACAGAGCACTAAAAGACCTATGTCGAAACAAGGCCCCTGGAGTAGATAATATTCCCTAAGAGCTACTGAAGTCTCTGGGAGAACCAGCCATGACAAAATTGTTTCGCCTGGTGTGTAAGATGTATGAGACAGGTGAAGTACCCTCAGACTTTAAGAAAAATGCTATAATCCCCATTCCAAAGAAAGCAGGTGCAGACAGGTCTGAAAACTACAGAACCATCAGTTTAATAAGTTATGGTTGCAAAATATTAACACTAATTATTTACAGAAGGATGGAAAAGCTGGTAGAAGCCGACCTCGGGGAAGATCAGTTTGGGTTCAGGAGAAATGTAGGAACACGGGAGACAATACTCACTTTACGGCTTATCCCAGAAGATAGATTAAGAAAAGGCAAACCTACATTTCTAGCTTTTGTAGATTTGGAGAAGGCTTCTGACAATGTTGATTGGAATAAACTCTTTCAAGTTCTGAAGCAAGCAGTCGTAAAATATAGAGAACGTAAGGTTATTTACAACTTGTACAAAAACCAGACAGCGGCTGTCAGAGTTGAAGGGCATGAAAGGGACGCAGTGGTTGGGAAGGGAGTAAGACAGGGATGTAGCCTGTCTCCAATGTTATTCAATTTGTACATTGAGCAAGCTATAAAGGAAAGCAAGGAGAAATTTTGAGAAGGAATTAAAGTTCAGGGGGAAGAATTAAAAACATTGCGTTTTGCCGACGACATAGTAATTCTGTCAGATACAGCAAGGGTTCTGAAGGAGCAATTGAACGGAATGGACAGTGTGCTGAAAGGTGCATATAAGATGACCATTAACAAGAGCAAAACTAGGGTAATGGAGTGCTGTCTAAGAAAATCAGGTGATGCTGAAGGAATTAGATTAGCTAATGAAGCAATAAAGGAGGTAGTTGAATTCTGTTACTTGGCCAGCAAAATAACAAATGATGGTCGTAGTACAGAGGATATAAAATGCAGAATGGCATCGAGTAGAAAAGCGTTCTTGAAAAAGAGAAATTTGTTAACACTGAATATTGATTTAAGCCTATGGAAGTCCTTTCTGAAGGCATGTTTACGGTTGCCTTGTATGGGAGTGAAACATGGACGATAAACAGTGCGGACAGGAAGAGGATTGAGGCTTTTGAAATATGGTGCTGCAGAAGAATGCTTAAGATTAGGTGGGTGGATAGCGTAACTAATGAGGAGGTACTGAACAGAATTGGGGAGAAAAGGAATTTCTGGCATACCCTGACTAAAAGAAAGGATATATTGATAGGACACATTCTTAGACATCAAGGAATTGTGTATTTAACGTTGGAGGGAAGTGTGTGGGGTAAAAATTGCAGAGGAAGACCCTGATATGGATACAGTAAGCAGATTCAGACAGATATAGGTTGCCGTTCTTATGTAGAGATGACGAGGTTTGCTCAGGATAGGGTATTGTGGAGACCTGCATCAAACCAGTCTCTGGGCTGAAGACCACAAAAACAACAACAACAACATTTACATTTGAAATGATTATCATAAAGAGAAATTTAGTGAATCCATTTCGAGTAGACGAACGACATAGTGCACGCCTCACTGTGGCGTTTTTTTTTTTTTTTTTTTTTTTTTTTTTTTTTTTTTTTTTTTTTTTTTTTTTAATAAAAGGGAAAGAAAGGCAGAGAGAGTACACATTTATAATTCGTCTAATCTCACAGCGCTTTGTGAATGTTCATTGGCTATATCCTACAAACCCTTCTCACCTCATCTCTGATCCTTATCTCTCTGCCCATCTTTCCCTCTCTTTCACCAACTCCTCCATCTGTGCAGTTTGCTCCATCACCTTTCCTTTTAAGGGAGCAGAAAATATTATTGTAATGGTTTATCCCAGCTCTGTAGAACGAAGAGGATGAAAGGAAGAGAAGTCACAACAGTGGGGAAGCATGGACTGGAAATAGGAAATGAAAGAGGATGCCGCCTGGTAGAATTTCATACAACAAACGGTTCAATAATAACAATAAATGAATGTTGTATAAGAAACCAGGACATACTGGAAGGTACCAGATTGATTTTACAACCGATTTCTAAACCAGGTTTTAAAATTTAAGATTTATCCAGGGACAAATATAGACTCTGACCATAACTAATTGATTACGAACTGTAGATTTAAATTGAAGAAACTAAAGAAAAGTAGAAAAATAAGGAGACACGACGTGGATAAATTTAAGGAACCTGAGGTTATTTATAGTTTAAAAAGAGCTTTAGGCAGAGATTGACGTCAACAGCAGAGAACAGATATCACAACATATACTCAATTTAATTTTTGAAAGGGGGAAACATAAAAATGCAGTAATTCATGAAGATAAAATGGTAAAACCGAAAAAAGTATATCTAGAGGAAAGATGGATAACGGTTACAGGAAAGTAAAAGACTCTGGTGAAAAGTAGAGGGGTACAATGAAAATATAGAGGCACCACAAGGAAAGTGAACTGAGAGGCATTATTGTAGAAAGGGACCAGGCAGTGTAGCTTTCTACAATGATGAAAGGAATACATCCTTCCAAATTCTGAAGTCATCAGGGGAAAACATATACCGAAATGTTATATGCAACTTGTACAGAAACCAAACAGCAGTTATAAAAAGTGTAGTGACTGAAAGAAATACAGTGGTTGGAAAGGAAGCAAGTCGGTGTTGCAGTTCTCAAAATGTTATTGTCTGTATATTGAGCAAGCTGTTGCAGGAAAACAAGGGAAATTTCGAATGACAATTAAAGTTCAGGTAAATGAAAATGCGATTTTACTATGACGTTTCATTCTGTCAGAAACATCAAAGGACGTACCAGAGCAATTGAACGGAAAGTATAAGAACAAAAAAACAGCAAAACAAGAGTAATAGAATGCAGTCGAATTAAATCAGGCGATGCTGCAGGAGATAGATTATGAAATAATATATTGAAGATGGTAAATGCGTTTTGTTGCTTGGGCAGTAAAATAATGGTTTAATGTATTTCGGTCTAAGGCGCCTCGCTGCGGAGCACGCGGTTGCTCGCCGTCGGAGGTTCGAGTCCTCCCTGGGGCCTGAGTGTGTGTTTGTCCTTTGGTTAGTTTACCTTAGTTTAAGTAGATTGTAAGCTACGGACTGATGACCACGCAGTTTGGTCCGATAGATTTACAAACATTTGATTTTTTAATGTATTTGCTTTAATTTCTGGTCAATATGCGACCTCTGAGATGCCTAAAAAGGCAGAATGTTAGGTGTGGGGCTGTTTTGAGAAATTAAAGGTAATGCCGACATCCTGGGTGGTCGCATTTTCCGTGCCTATACGGAATTTTCCGGGTTGAAGTCGAAGCTGGCTCGGCCATTTACGATGCAACCTGTGCAGAGATGATGCGTCCATTCACGCCTAAGGTTGGGCCGTTCGTATGGAGGCCGGTCAGCTAATCTGTCAAAGCTTATCTCCGGGGAGAAAGCTACGTTCTATGTGGTCTGGCTGCATTGTCTACCTGAAAAACAGTAATTCTCCTCTCCTCCCTTCACTTAGTTCTGGCAAAACTATGTGTACGTCGCTGTCTGGTACCTCACAGATATTTTCTGTCACAGCCAAGATGAAAGATGAAAGTAAGCCTAGATTCTACTCCTCTTGAAAGTTTAACCAATGAACATTCTCCAAACCGTGTAATGTTTACAGGTCTTCTTCGGTTCAACCACGTCGAATGCAGCTGGCTGACATCATTCTTGTACTCGTTATCTGGGAGTACCAGGATCCGGAAAAAAACGTAGAAATTTTGGAGGGCCTTCTGCATCTTTTTACGAAGTGTCATCGGGCGTCGTGTTTTGAGCAGAGCCTCCCTGGGCAGAACCAGACGGTGCTAGCTAGGAGGAAATAGTTTCTTCCCTTTTTCATGGACTGCAAAATTCCACCAAGGGTGGCCTCGTCGCTTGTTTCGGCCGGAACTAGTTGCGGCCGTGGAAAAGATACTGTTCTGGGAGAAGCAAAACGTTTTAAAACCCGCGGTCGTCTCTGATTGGTGCTGACAGTAGCTTTCGGCAGATTATGAATACTTCATAATGGTCGGCACACGTAAGCTCGTGACAGATGCACACAAACACATACAAGCGCGCGTCTGTTGTGAAATAATTGTCTTAATTGCAGCCAGCACAAGACGGAAAAGTCTTATAACTAAATATTTAAGTAGGGTGTGTGGTGCGACGGAGCATAATAACCAGTAAAAATGTTTAAAATAATTGTTATCATTGTTTACTCCAAAAATTACAACAAATGTTAATATTATTTTAATGCCACTACTTCATATTAAGATGGTATATGTTAACCTGAACTGATGTACATGTTTTTTAATAAAACATTGTGACACTTTAAAGCTCTTCCTTTTAGGGACATTAACTTTGTTAAAAATATTTAATTTGTGTAATGATCTATCAGTCCCATATCAGTCACATCACATGAAGAGAAACTTCATCTTTCATTGCGAATTTGCAGCAAATTACACAAGTAAATTTAATAAAAGCGTCGTGAATTTGCAAACTTTATCGTTACTAGTAGGATACGCGAGCAACAGGCAACGATTTTCACGAAGTTATACTAGTTCGAAAGTGTGACAAAATGTTCACGAACCGACCGTGGCTACCAACGAGGTCTGCTTGCATGGCCGCATCGCACTCGTGTGAGAGAGGTGCTCTAGGAAGCGGTTCATTTGTCTTTCTTATCACGCCAGCTACTTTACTTAGTGACTGTCTCACTCCCAGCTGTTGTTCTTTGTTCTGTGTCCCACCCTATCGCATATGTTTGTAGGTTCATTGATAGTCCGTCACGCCAAACTCTTGTAGTGAAACTTAAAATCACGGCATTTCTAAGAAAGGCGTATTTTCGCTAGGTTAACCATATACCTACGTATTCTCAGAAGAATTAGCAATAATGAATCTAGGAACCTGGCCTAGGAGGGGCTAGGCGCATAGAAATATTGTGAAAAAAATAAATTGAAGGTCGTTCGATGGCGCGATTAAGATGTAACTATATGAGGAAAATAATATGGGTAATTAACACCTATCTATTACACCTGAATGCACATGACAATGTTCCACTATAAAACTGCGTCCTACGTCCTGTTGTTGTTGTGCACTTCAGTCCGCAGACTGGATTGATGCAGCTCTCCTGTGGAAGTCTCTTCATCTGTGAATACGTTTGGCAACCTAATTCCTTTTCAATCTGCTTACTGTATTCGTGCCCCGGTCTCCCTCTACGATTTTTACCCCACGCACTTCCTTCTAAAGCTAAATTGACGATTCCTTCCTGTCTCAGAATATCCCACCAACATATCGCTCTTCTTAGTCAGGATATGTCAGAACACCTTTTCTCCTCAATTCGGTTAAGCACTTCCTCATTAGTAACGTGATCCACACATCTTTTATCATTCGTCTGTGACACCACATTTCTGACGCTTCTATCACCTTTTTGTCTGAACTCCTTATCGTCCACGTTTCACTCCCTTACAATGCTACACTCCAGACAAATGCTTTCAGAAGGGACTTCCTAACATTTAAATTAATATTAAATGTGAACAAATTTCGCTTTTTCAGAAACGCGATTATTCGCATAGCCATTTTGCATTTTATATCTTCCTTACTTCGACCATCGGTTGTTATCTTGCTACACAAACAACAAAACTCATCTATTACTTTTATTGTCTCATTACTTAATCTAATTCCTTCAGCATCGCCTGATTTTCTGACGCTACATTCCATTATCCTTGTTTTGCTTTCGTTGATGTTCATCTTATACCCTCTTTTCAAGACACTGTGCATTCCATGCAATTGCTGTTCCAGATCCTTTGCAGTCTCTTTCAAAATTACTATGTCATCGGCAAACCGCAAAGTTTTTATTTCTTCTCCCTGAACTTTAATGCCCTCTCTAAATTTCTCCTTGCATTCCTTCACTGTGTGCTCAATGTGCAGATGTTACAACATTGGGGACAGGCGTCAACCCTGTCTTACTCCCTTCCCAACCTCTGCGTCTCTTTCATACCCTTCGACTTTGTATAACTTGAATATAACTCTTCGCTCCCTATATTTTATTGCTGTTACTTTCAGAATTTGGAAGAATGTATTCCAGTCGACATTGTCAAACACTTTCTCCAAATCTACAAATGCTAAAAACGTAGGTTTGCCTTTCCTTAGTCTATTTTCTAAGATAAGTCATAATGTGAGTGTTGCCTTCCGTGTTCCTACATTTCTCCTAAATCCAAACTGATCTTCCCCAAGTTTGGCTTGCACAAGTTTTTTCCATTCGTCTGTGAGTAATTAGTGTTAGTATTTTGCAACCATGACTTATTAAACTGATAGTTCTGTAATTTTCTCATTTGTCTGCACTTGCTTTCTTTCGAATTGCAATTGCTATATTCTTGTTGAAGTTGGAGTGTGTTTCCCCTGTCTCATACATCTTGCATACCAGGCGGAACAATTTCTTCATAGCTGGCTCTCCTAACGATATCAGCAGTTCAGACGGAATATAATCTATTCCGGGACTTTGTTTGGACTCACATCTTTCAGCGCTCTGTCAAAATCTTCTCGTAGTATCGTATCTCCTATCTCCTTCATTTTCCTTGTATAGGCCCTCTAAATATTTCTTCCACATTTCAGCTTTTCCCTCTTTGCTTAGTACTGGTTTTCCGTCTGAGTTCTTGATATTCATACAGCTGCTTTATTGTCTCCAAATATCTCTTTTATTTTCCTGTAGGTAGTATATGTCTTCTCCTCGTAACACATTCTTCTATGGTTCTGCGTTTGTCCTCCAACCAGTCTGCACTTCCTGTCAATCTCATTTTTCAGACGTTTGTAGTCCCTTTTGCCTTCTTCACTTGCTGAATTTTTATATTTTCTCCTCTCATCAATTAAGTCCAGTATATCCTGTGTTATCCAGGGATTTATATTAGGCCTTGTCTTTCTGCCTATATGATCCTCTACTGTTTTCACTACTCTCTCTCTCTCTCTCTCTCTCTCTCTCTCTCTCTCTCAGAACTACCCATTCTTTCTCTACTGTATTCCATTCCCTCGTTTGAGCCGATCCTTTGGAAAAAAAACTGACGTTTTCCTGATGCAATCATTTATTTCCCCCATACGCGTTTCGCCCTCTATATTAGAGCATCATCAGTGGAATCGATACTTGGAAAATCCCAGACACGGCGACACTATTCTCATATAATATAAAAAACATGTACTCCAACATAACAGTACCAGATACACTATACAACGTAGAAAAAAATTAAAAATACACATTCAGCTCCCAGCTGAAGAGATTAAGGAAATACAGTATTAAAGCTCATAACAGAACAAAACTACTTACAATTCGTTAATTAATTTTATGTACATGAAAACAGATAACCAATGGGATCCCCGATTACCACCCTGCACAGCTTATATTCGCAAAAATGGTAGAAAAAGAGTAAAATATCATATTTTGGTTCAGATATGTGGAAGAGATCCTCTGCAAAATAGACGAACCACTAACCAAATTGAAAAATTACATACAGACATCAAAAAAGGAAAAGAAAGTGCATAATTCACAATTGAAAGAAAAAAGAATAACCAAGCTAACTTTCTGGATATAACCTTGAAGAAAGAAAACAACAATGTTTGAAATTTATCTTAAACCCTAATTATCGGATATTATTATTCCTCAATCCTCAGACGACCCACTCTGACAGAAGCAGGCCACAATCCGACACATGCTCCATACACTCACTACCACTCGACAATGAAAACTATACACACAATACTACAAGTAGCTGAAAATAATGGTTCCAGGAATGGCATAGTCTCAAAGCTAAATAACATCAAGAAAATAAATAAATAAAAGCTACCGGTACCACAAACACATATACCATAAAAATACCCAAAATAACCGGAAAAATATAAGACAAAAAATGGTACAAAATTACAGACACAAACTCACATATAATATAACCATGAAACTGGCAAAAAACACAGAATGGAATATACCAACTGCAATGTAACACTTGTGGTGAGACATGTATACGTCAAACAAACAGACCATTTAATTTCAGAGGTAAGGATCAGAGCCTGAAAGTGTGGATCAAACCACTCCAAATTTGCTGAACACCTAAAAAACACACAACTTTAAACCAACATTCAGAGACGAAGACGTGAAAATAATTAGAATAAACAACAGAAAGCACTTTCTAACACTACAAGAAAATTACCAAGTCTAAAAAACAAAGCAGAAAAGAATGACCAAGCACATACATAAAACAAATCACTGCTGACATTATTAGATGTAATGGGGAAAGGCCCACTCCAGTAAGTTTGCAATTAACCCTTCTCTCCATGAAACATCTAAATCGATGCTTAAATCATCATAACACATCAATTTCTACTACTATCTGAGACAACACACACACACACACACAGAGAGAGAGAGAGAGAGAGAGAGAGAAATGCAACATCTTTTTCGTAGATACAAAATACCGACACCCCTTACTCAGTTAAGTTAATAACACGTGTAAATAAACCTATTCCTAAACTAAACACACCTTCAAGCCTGTGAAACAGTGAACATAGATAAAGTGACAAAACTGAGTGAATTCAGCCAGTGACCAGGTGGCAAGAACATCATGAAAATCGCGAGAGTATAAAACATGAATAGCTTATATTTATTTATATTAAAACATTATCTCTTGAAGCTACGTCAGTAAGCAAAAATGTAATTTCCAGAGATGGAATTCACTGACGATGGCCTAAACTACGAAGCGAAACGCATACGGAGGAAATAAAAGGATTGTGGAAAAAACAAAACCAGCAGTTTCTTTCCAAAAATCAAAAAAAGATTTATATAAGTAATGTGGACAGGAAGCAACAGAAAGCTATAACCCAACAAGGTTTAACTCTAGAGTGTTTATTCTTCATTAGTCTATAAAATCAGATTTTCCTTGTGTAGTCGATATAAAAGAGAGTAACGGGATAACATAGTAAGTTAAGAAATAATAACCGATTGGCAACATTTGCAAAAGAGGTATGAATGTAATTTAAATACTAAACGTAACAATTGGAAGAAATGAAGGAATCTGAGGGTTTCACGTCCCATCGACAGCGTGGTCATTATAGACGGAGCTTACGCTAGGATTTTGGGTAAGGATGGGGGAAGGAATTAGGCCGTGCCCTTTGAAAGGAACCATCCCGGCATTTGCCTGGAGTGATTTAGGGAAATCACGGAAAACCTAAATCTGGATGGCTAGAGATGGATTTGAACCACCATCCTTCCGAATACGAGTCCAGTGTGTTTCCACTGCGTCACCTCGCTCGGTAACAATTGGATGGTTGGTGTGTAGAGCGTGGGTGGAATTCAATGTGCACCCACCTCCACGTGGTGAACTCAGCGTCTTTCAACTCTAGCAAAACGAGGGAAGGGGTATACAGAGAAAAATAGCGAAACACTGTTAAATTTATGTTCCTTTTGCGATACCGCACGCCCGAAAAATATTAGATTATTGGTAATAATTTAATTTATTTAGCTCATTTACATAATTGAACAAATATAAAAAATAAAATGTATTTATTTGGAGGAATTAAAATTTTTAAAGGAGGTGCAATTTTTGTATTTTACCATAAACAGTGTGGACAGAAAGAGGATAGAGGCTTTTGAAATGTGGTGCTACAGAAGAATGCTGAAGATTAGGTGGGTGGATCGCGTAACTAATGAGGTGGTACTGAACAGAATTGGGGAGAAAAGAAATTTCTGGCTTACCTTGACTAAAAGAAGGGATAGATTGGTAGGACACATTCTTAGACATCAAGGAATTGTGAATTTAGCGTTGGAGGGAAGTGTGTGGGGTAAAAACCGCAGTGGAAGACCAAGAGATGGATACAGTAAGCAGATTCAGACAGATGTAGGTTGCCGTTCGTATGTGGAGTTGAAGAAGCTTGCTCAGGATAGGGTATTGTGGAGAGCTGCATCAAACCAGTCTCCGGACTGAAGACCACAACAACAACAACAACAACAACAACCATTAGCATTAATTTAGTTTACTTTATCTTATCTCTTATATCTTCCAATGATAATAAGCAACTTTTTAACATTACAGTCTTCAATAAAAATATCTCTACAGCACCAAAAATTATAACAGAATTCCAATGGACAACACAATCGACAAGTCTCAACATAATTTAACCTTATGGGG
This sequence comes from Locusta migratoria, assembly GCA_026315105.1. Classification (NCBI taxonomy): domain Eukaryota; kingdom Metazoa; phylum Arthropoda; class Insecta; order Orthoptera; family Acrididae; genus Locusta; species Locusta migratoria. Next base: position 188,827,834 of record CM048745.1, read on the forward strand.
AGTTTTGGAGCAGAGAAGAATAACTGAATTATGCAGCTCCAACATCGTTCAAGTAACTGACGGATGTTTCTGTACAAGAATGGATGTAATAAATGTTCAAATGTTTGTAGAACTTTTGGACTTAACTACGGGGTCATCAGTCCCTAAGCTTACAAACTACTTATGAACTAGCTAAGACTAAGGACGGCACAAATATCCATGACCGAGGGGAGATTCGAACCCCCGACCGTAGTGGCCGTGCAGACCGTGACTGGAGCGCCTCAGTCCCCTCGGCCACCGCGGCCGGCTTGGATGTAATACTTTCGGAAAATATAAAGATAGATAATGAATTTGTTGGTCAAAGTGTTGCAGCTATTCTCAAAGCCAATGATGTGCAACTCATGGGTCACAAATTAATATTGTGTCTATGCCAGATGTTCACATTCTGTAATCCATCCCGCCTTTACACGATGAATATTTCAGACTTAAATAGGTCTCCGTAGAATATCACTTGGTTTGTAAATAATGTGTAACCATGAATTAGGAATGTATGTCCAGATATACGTTTCTCTTATAGCAGTATCAGACGGCTTATGAAGAATTACTCCCGTTGATTGGTTGCACTGATGTCAATACCAATGCTTTGATAAGGTGCTCAGTGTATATTGAAAGCACCACTTGTATTGATTTTCTTTTTTTAGAAAGAAATAAATGTTAGTGATCTACTTACGCAATTTGTAATGGCGTACAAAGAAGTCGGTACGTCAGTCGTATTCTACCATAAATCACCCCGTTATCCTCTCTCTCTCTCTCTCTCTCTCTCTCTCTCTCTCTCTCTCTCTCTCTCTCTCTCTCTGTCTCTCCTACACACACACACACACACACATACAAACATACGTACACACTCACACACACACACAACTAAATTTAATGTGAACTAAAACATTGACAAATGGAAATAAAAAATAAATTCCACGTAAAAACACACACTACACACCTCGCTAGCTGAACTAAAAACATATTTATAAACACATACAATGCAATCAGAATAACACAGATTGCTAGAAGAAGCCCATTGTTTACAGAAACATCAAAATCTCACATTTTTAGCCAGAGAACTGAAAAACATCAGTCAAAACAATTCACACATAGACACGCACGCACACATGCTTACATAGCGACAGAATACGTATTAATAAATTATAACACACAGCAGTTGAACAACGATGTCTTAACAGTCTTTCAGAGAATACACTACAATTAAAATTAAAAAGAAAAAGATAAACGCATCTCGCAACAGTCAAACTAGACATTGAAATCGGTATGAACTACCCATAGTGAACACGGATCAGGAAATACCGGTCTAGTGAAACACAGCTCGCTCTTTAGTCACATTATGTGATGAGTGCTATCGAGAAGATATTTGGTTAGTTTATGACGTCATTTACCAATTCGAACCAACGAGACAGAAAAACAGCAATGAGATGTAAGGAAGAGACTATAGCACCGTGAGTGGACTGCACATCAGTTTAAAAACACATAGGCCTTACGTGCCCAAAAAGTCGAAAATACTATTTTCAATATATATACATATACATACAAAGTAAATTCTACAAACCTTTGTATCAGTTACAGAACTATAGAAGATACGTTTGAAATAAAAAGCGAAACGCTTCTGATGAACGATTTCTTAATCGCAGTCAGCACAAGACTGAATAATTTTAACAGCTGTTTTGCAGGATTGCCAAAAAAACAAACATAACAACATCCTCTGTGAATCTGTGTTCATTCCTAGTGAGACTTTAGATCGATTTACTGCCATAAATTATCAGCCAAATGCGACTGGACGATTTTTAGATTACCGTGTAATATATTTCACATGTGTAATAACCAATTCTTTACAGTTTCGAACGTTCATACTTACACATGAAGTTAATGTGTCTTAATAAACATTTGTAACAAATACGAATAATAAACAGGCAACCACTAGATTTCAGACTCAGACACACACTTTTATACCCTCTTGAAAGATATTTCATATTATACATTTCCAAGTGAGATAGTAAGTGCGTAGCTATGTTTTCTTTTGGTCTTCAAAGCAAATGATAGTGAAACTAGAGAAGAGAAAGCGCAGACTGCCAACTGAAAAAAAGGCCTTGTTCGGAAAAGAGCGATTTTACAACGTATAAGACGAACGTGCTGAGAGGTATAACGTAGATAAATTTATCTGAAGCTAAAAGTAGCTGTGACGCCATCTTTTTCAAGTCAGAGAATATGGTAATAAATTTCCCGCGAAGTATAATTGATTAAAAGCAACTCACTGTCTTTCACACAATATTTTGTGTTATCTTTGAAGAAAAAACTGTTTCATGTGGATTGCCACATTATTTCAGTCTGAAAGCAATTCGTACAAAAATGTAGTTCTTTGCATAAAATTACAAGGAAATTGCGTTGTGAGGTTATTAGCGAGAAAACTGCTGAATTCACAGGTGCACTGGAAGTTTGAAAGTATTATAATTTTTTATGTCGTTTTCAGATAGTTGTAAATAGTTCGCTATTATTACCATCTAATTTTCCCAGAAAATGTTTTCAAGTTTCCTCTTCCAGAAACTGTTATTCGTACTGGCAATAACTTTCTAATAAGGTTCTGTTGGCCTTAATGGAACTTGCAAACAACGAAGCCGTTAATAATTGTTGGTAAATAACGTAACCAGATATATTTTAATTTTTTTATTATATTTCGAAGGCCTTACTAATTTCGGGCTCTCTTGTACATCTTCACATTTCTACAATATATTCGGAAGTTCAGTGCCACAGATTATTCGTTTTACAGATAAAACGGCATATCTTATATTTACTGAAGTACAAAGTGAAACAAAGAATATATATCTTTTTATCTGTAGAACAAATTATATGTGGCACGAACATTCCGAATATTCTTGTACAGTAAAGAAGCAGACCACATGATACTGACAAAAATAAATATATGAAGAAAATTTAGTCATCTGAAGATGGACAAGCTAGCCCGAATTCGGCAGTGGGTTTGAAATATAACATTTTTAAAAGCATATGTGGCTGGGTGAATTATTTACGAACAGCTTTCTAATATTTTTGATGAACTTTCATTAGAGAAGTTATTTATAATACGAAAGCTATTCTTCCGTTATCTGAGTACGTAAATTCGCTGTGTTCATCATATGGCCTGTATGGTTTGTGATACGTCATTATCTTAACATTTTGCAAGGATTAAGAAGATAACAGGATGGGTCGGAAGCTGGATGCAACATATTGCTGTCCTGACGAAACAGTCTAGAAAGAGCATGAAAAATAAAATGCAAACATGTATTTTTTAAATTAAATTCTAGCGAAGTGACTACTCTATCGTTTCATAAAATAAAAAGAGAATAAGCGACTTGAGATGTTTCCGTGTATGGGAACAATACCCGTCCTCTCCTTTGGAAAAGAACCATCCCGGCATTCGCCTTCAGCGATTTAGGGAATCTGGTGAAAACCTAAATCAGGATGGTCGGATGGGGATTTGAACCACCGTCCTCCCGAATGCGAGTCCAGTGCGTTACCACTGCGCCACCTCGCTCGGTGCCGTCTGCCTGTACCGGGCGGCGGGCATACTGTGCGCCCGATACGCCCTGGCTGCCGCTACTGGCTGTTCACCTGCTGTTTTTCCATCTTCTGACTACCAGGTTAAACGAGTTACGCATAACACTGACGTTATCGATGCCGTACACATACATCGTGCACGTAACTTAGCTGATGTTTTGATGACTTTTTTATTGTATCAAATAACTCAATTGCCTGCTCACTATAGGCCAGATCTGTAATTGTAGTAGAATTAATTTTTGCCCGATATTAAATTCGCGAGTGGAAGAGAGTTTCAATAGCGTAACTAATTTGTTCAGCTCGTATTATGATCTGATATCTCACATAGCCATTAAGAAATCTTCTAAATAGGTTTCGAAAGGACATTCGTGACATTAAGCCTGTGAATTGCAGCAACGGTCAAACTCAAATCCTGGATATTTAGTATGGAACGCTGTTTTTATACATTCCACTTCACTAAACAAATTTATTTCATTTATGAAGGAAACTTAGAAAATTATGTAATTTTATAACCTGAACTTTTCATCAAAATGTGTATACCCTATTTGTAAGGTTTCGAATCGAAATATATTAGTATTATGATAATCTCACTGATCGTAGTTTCTCTCTTTCTCTCTATTTTAACAACATTCAAAAAAATTTGCCTTTAAAAAATTGCTTCTGGTCGTAGAGCACCTTCCCCCTCTCTCACATCTTTCAAAATAGTGTTTTATTGCTAAGACTGAACTACAAGATACACACCAGTAACTTCTTACAAATATATTTTATATAATTGGAAAAGTTTTTTTCCCTTATCTAATTTTTCTAGGTGCTCAGAAATTACTTTCCATTGGGTAACATACGATATTATATTGCATTCGGTTCACGTGTTATTAAACTGTTATTATTGCCGTTTTAAAATTAGATATGTATATAATCCTATAATAATAACTCATTTAAATATTGCGTGATAAGCAATGTTAAGCAATTTCTGAGCACCTAAAAGAAACGTAAAACGAAAAGAAACTACTGATTGTTATATATAGGAAGTGGGAAGAGATTGGGGTGGGGAATAGGGAGGGGGAAGGTACTTTCCGACCAGAAAAATCTAAATTAAAAGAAAAACTGCAGATTTTGTTTTCTGTCGCTGATTTTTATTAAATACGACAGTCATTATAAGGAGTTAAAAGTCGATTGTAGTAGAAATCATAAAAACAATAAATACTCATCCAGAATTTTTAAAATTTACAGTAGACGAATACAGTATATTCAAAAGGGGAACTGATAGGAATTACGTAGTTTCCCCACTCCTCCCCTCTTTAATGTTAATAGGGTTAATTCTGTTTTCATCGTAAAATTTTAATGACAAGTAACACTAACTTCTATTAAATCAGTTTTCTATCGTACATAAGAGTAATGTGGTGATCATGTGAAAATAATATTTGATTCGGACAGATAAAGCGTTTGACTGTTAAAAATACATAAATAAACAAGAGGCGTACTTGGATAATTCTCCTGACTTGATATAAATTATTTTCTACCTAAATGGTTTGCATTTTTAGCGCAGTTTTCTGAACACTTAGATTTTAATGTGATTAGTAATTAAAAAACGTACGGTATTTTTATTAATGTGATCCATTACATATACTAAATAACCATTTCTTATGTAATATTCCGGTGAAACAAAAATAAAAGAAAAAATGCAATCATCGCCTATTTCGAGAGCTGACCCTTGAAGGTATTTTCTCAGCCACACGTAATCTCACTAATCAATGGGAAATTCGGATATCCTGTCATCTTTGAGGGCAGTTTATTTCGAGAGCTCTTCTTGTCAATATTTTAGATCTCCATCATATTGCTTTAGGAAATTAAATTTTTAATATCTTAAAACATTGAAGAAAACCAAAGAGCGCCGAGAGAATTTCCATTTTATAATAACGCACCTTCTTTGAGGTTAGTGAGCGAAGATCGAAAATATGATTTATTTGTCACGTCCGGTTTACATGGCTTTACAACATATTCACTTGGGAGACCTTGCAATATAAACGTTTTCTTATTTACCTGCTGTCTGTCTGCCTTATGTGAGAAGCAGTCAACATGCTTTAACCTTTAATCAGATATGATGATCCATTTCGTTGACGTTTACTTTGACAATTTGACAATATACTTTTATTAATTTTATATTTTGACAAGAAACCCATTATTTTACAAGATCGACAAAGTGAAGATGACGATAAAAAGGGTGTAAATTTTAAGTTGAGTAACCAGAATAACTCAATAAAAAAGCTTCACGCGAAAAACTCTGTAGAATCCAAAGCTGATTATTTTCGAGGGAACATCTGCTAGTGCTAAAATTAGGGCAGCACCCCAGGTTCCTGGCGACGGTGTGGGAGGTTAATTTCAAATTTCAAATGGGAACCCCCAATTTTTATTGCAGAATCAAATTCAACATAGAAAACTACGTCCATTTTGTCTTACATTTTTTTAATGGTGGTAGTTGGCACTGTAATTAAACAGAATCCATGTTCTCATTAGTGCATGGAAAATAGTTACGGATCAGTAGAAAATACTTATTTACTTCGTAAATTTTGATTCGATAGAACTAAAACTCTCCCTCTCTCCCATACGGTGGGTTTGTGAGAGAGGACTCAGAGTTTTATAAATGATGTTCCAAATATTAATATTTTCCGCAAATTCGGATAAGTTTTGTTTGTTTCGTGGTCATGAGGCCACAAAACTTTTGATTGTCAAACAAATGATCTGACTTGCTAACTAACAAACCAAACATCATACTTACTAACGAGTGAATCACTAACAGAGTCAAATTAATATACAAATAGAGGACAAGACTAACCCACTCGCTAACTAACAGATGTACGTATTCTCGTTTAAGATTTGGTGGACCTTAAAGGAATGATTAGTTTCGTTGTATTGTTGAATATTTGCAAATACTTGCAAATAAATGAATTTCGGGGAGCTTCTTTACAGTGACTCCCCTCGCCTGCTTGTTACCCGTAAATCCCTTACTTCTCATTGTTTTATGAAATCAAATGTTCAGAGTGATGACCTCCGACTTCGAAATATTTTTTGACTCGCGTTACAAAACAAAATTTTCGAAGAATCTGATTCTGCAATAAAAGTAGGGGTTCCCATTTCAATTTTTAAAGTTGTCTCACACGCCATCTCCAGGGGCTTGGTTGGCGGCGTAATTTTAGCACCAGCAAATGTCCCCGTCGAAAATAATTAAGTTAGGATTCTTCCCCCTTTATTTTCGTGTGAAGCTTATTTGTCGAGTTATTCTAGTTTCTCAATTTAAAATTTACACCCCGTGTAACATTGAAACTTACCCTGACAAATAATACAAGATTTGTAATCGTGGCTCAATAACCTCAAAGAAGGTTTATATATCAGACTCTCTCTCTCTCTCCACGGGCATGGCATGCTACGTAAATATAGAATTTTCAGTTCTCGCAAGCTGATAAAAGACAAACAAAAAACCTTGGTTAGTGATTTTTTTTGAAAGTTTTTAACTCAAATGTGTGATTTTAAGAAAGCTACGACTAGGCAGGACTTCGAGTTACAGAAACAACGAGAACGAGCTACGGATCGACACGCGTTAGACAGATCGCTTAAAATATGCGCCACACGCAGACAGCACCGGGGGCGGCGTGCCTCTGTCGGCGACTGTGGCGCCGTCTGGCCGCCTGCCGTCTCATTAAACGGCGTGGTAGGGGGTGGGGAGGGGAGGAGTGGGGGAGGGCGCTGTTGGCGCGTCTTGCCACGCCCCCATGATTCATAGCGGCCCTGCATCCAGCGGCGGCCTACGACCCGCTGGCGGTGCCAACACGATACAGGCCACGGAGGAAACATCATGCGGAAGTAGGGGTGGATAGGGACAGACCTCAAGTCTGTAGAAATTACGCAATTTTAGACAAAGACCTGTCCAATTTAACGGCAATCTAGCGAACCCGAAAGTGCTTCGTAATCTTCTCTATATATAAAAGTAAGTGTCCCGATTGACTGACTCATCATCGTCCAGCCCAAACCACTGATGATAGAAAATTGAAATTTCTGGAGGGTGTTGATCTTACTCTGTAGGTGTCATTTAAGAAGAATTTTTCGATATTCCGCCCGTAAAGGGCTGAAATAGGGGATGAAACGTTTTTTTTGAAAATACGTAGCAACTTAGGCAATTTTGAAGCTAGAACTACAAAATTTCGGATTTTAATTCAGAGTTCGAATTTAAAAGACACGTGTTTTGGCATTTTTTGAAATTCGACAAATAAGGGGGCGAAATAGGTGACGCAAAAAACTGATTTTCAAAAATATGTTGCTGTTAACTCAAATTGCAAGCTATAACTACGAAACTTAGGGTATGGACTCTTGATCAGGATTGAAAAGACACTAGTTTTTTTTATTTTTTTTATTTTTTTTTTTTTTTTTTTTTTTTTTTTTTTTGAAATTCAAAAAACGGAGGGGGTAAAAGAGGGGATCAATAATTCTTTTCGAAAACACTTTGTTGTCAACACAATTATGATTTAAAAAATACGTGTTTCGTTTTTTTTTGAAATTCAACCATCAAGGGGGTTAAATTGGAGAGGGGGTGTTTTTCTAAAATCTGTTTCTATTTAGGCAATTTTGAAGTTAAAATTACAAATTTTTTGATTTGGATTCGGGGTTCAAATTTAAAAGACACGTGTTTAGGTATTTTTGGAAATTCGACCAATAAGGGGGTGAAATACGATATGCAGCAATTGAAAAAAAATAGTTCTGTTAACTCAAATTTCAAGCTATAACTACGAAACTTAAGATATGGATTCTTCATCGGGATTAAAAAGAAACAACTGGTGCTGACCAACCAGCCTACGCTTGCGAAGCAGCGGGAGTTCAGCTAGTTACTAATATGTTAATTATTATATATGCATTTATTTTACCTGGCAAGGTTACAGCTTTCAGGCTGCGACCTCCCTATCGGTTCTCACCAATAAGACTTGGGCAATACATAACTCAGGGTAGTAAAAATTTATGGCTCGTTGTCTCTGTACATATTTTGGCTTCTATGCCCTAAACAGCTAACCAATTTGTTTAAACAAGACCAATAATTAATCTGTAGTTTAGCCAGTCTATTTATCTGAATTGATGACCTGAAAATATATTTAAACAAACAAATATTAAACCTCTGAATAACCAACAAAATTGATTCTAAGATAAAGAAGAGATTCACTCATGAAGTAATTCTTTATAAATAGAGTTTATTTATCTTTCTGGAGATAAAAATGCGGAGGTGGTCCTACTTTATACATCGGTAAATAACTTGATATTTCCCCAATTATTGTTCATGAGAGGTACCATCACGCGCACTCGATCGTAAAAGTTCTAAATTGTCACTTGTAAATTAGTGAAGTCCATCGAACATTTCAGTTTCTAATTAATCCGCCATTAAAGTATTTGTTGTAAAACACAGTCCGCACATGCCTATCTCTGCGAATCACAATTTCGTAACGCGGCTTCAGATCACGCAGCGTCACAACGTTTCACCACCACGTCCAACTTACGAGTCTCTTCCCAAGCGTTCGAAAGCGTGCTCCCCCTGCTCCCCAAAAATATATCCTTCCGCGCATCCTAACGCCTCATCTTTAAAATATAATTTCCCTTCCATAATATTATACATTTGAATATCACAGAATTAAATGCTTTGCCCACTTCCCTACAAATATTGTTTACATTTAACAAACAAATATATAGTTAACAATACTAAAAAACGTTTGATGCTCATTGCTCAGATAGCCATTAAGCGTGGCGTCTCAGTGTTCAGATATTCTGCCGCCGTCGAAATATAGTTACAAAATTAACATCTATTAATATTTAAGTTATCATGGCTTTTATGTAAGTATATTCAGTTCTTGTTCACAAATACTTATAATGTTTATATATGAATTATCTTCTGCATATTTACTATTTTTAGTCGGCCATGAAACATTTCAGTGACAGTCTACATTATAAAAATGAACGTTACTAAGAATAATATTAAATATAATAAAATACATATATAAAATGTAATGCGCTTTGCTGGGTTCATGTTGTGTGTTTCCGTGGTGGAATCTATGTTTTGACACATGAATATTACAACGTCAACAAAAAGCAGAACAAGAGAGTAAAATAAAGTTTATTGAAAGAATACCGAAATAACGTGGCACGTCTTTTAAGATAGGTAGCGTGGTGCAATGCTGTCCATTTGCTTCTTAAACTGTTACTGATAAACACCATGTATCAATAATTGTAAATATAAGTATTATAATATTATTATTACACTACTGAAATTTTTCAGCTTTTTATCTGTAAGGGATATTGAAATTGTAATTACGGCGTTTGATTCCCCCAAGTCTCCTGAATCCATTCATATATTTGCCGTAAGATCATTCCCTGATTTTATATGTATTTTTACAATAATGTGTGTGGTTATATTGTATTTCAGTTGCAATCTGGAATAGCCCTCCTCGCTCAGCCAAGCGTTTCCGGTTTCCGAGCACATTAGAAGAACCCTTATTACCTGTCCATTCACTAGGTTCAAACTGGTAGCCGGCCGGCTGGGGAACCCAACAGCCCCGCAAAACCCGCCTTTCACATGGAAACAATCAGCTTCCCCCTGTATCTGTAATATCACAAGGCCCTCTCTTGCACCTAACCATGCTTACTCAGTGATCAATGTGCGTAGTACATTGTAGACATACTTTTTGTAATAAAAGTATTAAAGTTAAAAAAGAAAGATTATTACAAGAATAAAATTGTAACTATAATACATAGATAATTTATATAAAAATTATAGTAATAACAATATTAATGACAATAATAATAATAATAATAATGACTTTGCAAAGGACAGTAAGCATGTGTCATATTGTGAACATCAGCCCTATTACCATTTAGAAATTGCATCGTTATGTTCTTACAAATTGTGAGTTGTTCACATCAAGCAGAGAGATGAGACGATAGAATGTGTTGAAAGATATAGGAGAGCTTGATTGATTAGAGGAAGAGAAATATAATGGTAAGATTCAAAACTATGATGGAGAGAAGAGAGAAAGGATTGAGATGAGTGTAACAATGGAGGCTATACAGTCTTTAATACGCAAATTTTGTGTTTCATCGTGAATGTCAAGTGGTTTCAGGTAAGACTTTGATCACATGGCAGAGTGTTCCATAGTCGTATAGCTGAAATGGAGAACGACACGGAGAAAAATTTAGTGTTGTGTGAAGGTAGAGCATAGATGCTACACGTATCCGATCTGGTACTGCGGTTGTGGAATGATGATAGCTGTTTAATGTGAGAAGATAAGTATTTGGAGGTACTGGTGGCTGAAAAATCGATGAAGTAAGCACAGCGTTTGAAAATCGCGCCACTAATGTGGGCGCAACCAACGTAGCTGGGTATAAGAAGGACTGATATGATCGTACAACGGTATATTGCACACGTACCTAACGCAAGCATTCATCACTGGTTCGAGGCGTCTCGAATTTTCACTATTTGTGCCGTGTTGAACTACATCATAGTAGTAGAGATTTGGCAAGACAAGTGTTCGGACTAATTTGTGTTTAACTTAGCTTGGAAATATTTTTTCTAAATTTTTGGATGAGAGCGATTTCCTGCAAACTACAACTGTTTGTTCTTTCCAGTTTAGGTGTTCATCCAAGATTATCCCAAGGTCTTTCACTGCTTTTTTGATATGATAGTTGGGTACTACTGAAGTGTAATTCAGGGACTTACGAAAATACCTTCTGATTAACTTTGAATGAGATATGTGAACGACCTGCAATTTATTGAGGTTTAACTTGAGACCTAAGTTTTTTGCCCATCGTGGAACAAAGATCTGCATTCATACTAGTCTACTACTATTCTCGTGTCAGAAACGTACATATTTACACAGTTATTAACACAGTTATACACTTATATTACATATGACCAAAACTTGGCCACTTAAAGTTCCTTCTCTGATGACTGATAAATATCGTCTTCCGTGCAGGTTGTTAGAGCACAGTCGACACTGAAGCATGTGTTTCATGGTCCGGTCTTCTGCACACTCGCACTTGATGGTAACTTCCTCAGCGTAGCCCCATCTTGCTAGATTAACTATGGATCTTTCCACTCCCGATTGCAACCTATTCCAGGACATCCGTATCGGCCATCCCTTGTCATGACCAGGTGGTAAAGTTTCAGATTCTCTTTTCCAGGTGGTGAAGTGGCCTTAGCTTTCTTTAATTGCAATCTCAGTTTCTTATCTGTTGTTGTAATTCCTGTTGATCTCAAGAAATTCTTCCGAGACTTAAGTATTTTCACGTCCAGCTTATGTCCATATAAAGAATGAGTTATTTCTTGCTCCATTTTTCCTTTCATTGCTCGGTTTTATTTCTATTCGAACAGAAGCTGGTGCAATTCCTGCAAGATGGTGAAGCAACTCGATTGCAGTGGTTTTAAATATCCCGTTATAATGACGCATTTGTCATTAAGAGATATATCTACCGGTTTGGAATTGATTGAGTCATACCAAATGGAACAGGCGTACTCTGCAGTAGAAGAACACTAAGTCATTGCAGAAATTCGGATGGTTACATGTTGGCTACCCCATTATGAACTGGCCAGTTTTCTAAGCAGATTATTCCTTCTGGAATCTCTCGACTTTGTGTTCATGACATTCTCTTTGCACGTAAGAGATCTGTTGAAAGTATCTCGCGGCTGATCCTTTCACATAAAGAAAATCATCTATGACCTTTTCAGGACCACAGTAAACATGGATACACACCCTAATCTTACTCTTCTCACCTCTCTCCAATCCTCTCCTCCATGTGTTTGTCTAGGGAGGCACTGTTTTCGAAAGAAATGACCCACGATCAAAAATGACTTGAATATTTGCAATACGACAAACTACCACAAACTGTCATCAATTCAATCATTCCAAAACATCAAAGATATGATTACCACCGACAACCAGTGATCTCTCTACACCCGGGATGTATAACTCTGGTTCCTGAGCTTAGAACCACAGTCTAACACAGTAACGACACGCCCACTAATTTTTCTTATATGCTGCCACAATAGCTGCGACAAGCGACTGGCAAGCTACATTTATGAATACGATATCGTCTAAGTGTGTATAGTATATACTATACTACTTTCGCAGGTTTTCTAAGATCAATGGAAAGGTATGAAACGGAACAATACATGATAGTTTATTTACGATTCTCTTTTAAACTGCAGCTGTTAACTGAAGAATTTAATTTCTTTGAACGACAATGACTACTGAACTATAGAAGGACTGAACGTCAACAGAAGTCGCTTTCCTATTCAGGAATGTTTTCAGTTTGGTCATTCATGGGCGGTTCCTGAGAGGAAAAAAAAAAAAAAAAAAAAAAAAAAAAAAAAAAAAAAAAAAAAAAAAAAAAGGAAACATGATTTTTGGGTACCAAGAAAACGAATTGTGGGGATGGTCACATTGATACTTTCTATTCATTGCAAATCTTCGAAATTTTTACCATATGTTCTTCTGATAATATTCTCTAGGTTATTTTGAAATTTTTCGATATCGTTATCCGTTACCGAGGTCCACAGGTTGAAACTTATCATAGTTTTGCGCAAAAGCACAAAACCCGATTTTTAGCCCTTTTAGCACCGTGAATCGCAAATATCTAAATAACTAACCATAGAAAATTGTTCAAATATTTACAATACATCAAGCAGACATTTATCTATAAACGGCATTTTTCAGTCTTCGTAAATTTTAGTCCATTAGCAAGATACAACCGAAAAACCGCGATATTTAACTAGAAAAAGTGCGTATTATGCTGAAAGATGGCGTTCGAATAGCTCTATAACCATGCGATTTGAAAAAAGGTACTCGGCGAAAAAGTTTGATTTCTGTATATCTTAAAGATTGAGATATTCGGTCGCTGAAGGGGTGATTTTTATTTTCGTTTACTTTACAGTTAATATGCAACATCAGATTTAGTGAACTATTGCAACATATTTTAAAGAGTTTGCAGAGGTAAAACACATTGCGTAGACTTCTTGTATGGTTGATTTTAGGTTACACATAGCTTCGTATGAAATGTAAATAACATATCGAAATTTTATTTAAAGTTTAGAGCAGAATGAGATGTGGTTCTTGAGATTTCGGTCCATGAATGATAGTAATAGGTTCGAACACACTATTACTGATTGTGAGGTAACGTATCTCGAGGAATAGGAAATGACTAAAATGTTATGTGTACGTTGTTTAGGTGTTTATCTGGAAAATCCGTTTCCCGTTTTTGGAAATGTGTATTCGTTATCAAGATACGCTATAAAAATTATAATTTTTGGCATCAAAAAATCTAACTGCTTGCATAGGCAAATTACAATTCTATTCATGGCAAATCGTCGAAATTTTTACGTCGCATTCTAATATTATGATTCCGGAAAGCTTTGAAAGTTTTTCCGATAATACTTTCCACTACCGAGATCTGTAGATTCCAAGTTACCGCACATATTCATGACAAATATATATGTAATATCCGGTCTGATGTGTAAATATGGTTTTAACTAACGTAGCGAACGTACAGCAAGGCTTCTTGGTTTGGAGGTCACGAACTTGTGTTTCTAGTCGCCGTTTATTCACCGATAACATTTATAAAAGTTACTAATCATCGTAAATTTGTATCTGTAATTTATTTAGTTTCATTAGTCACTGATCGCCGTACAGTTTGTGTGTCACAAAAATTTTACAGTGCACGGGTATACCCGTCACGTATTTCCGTAAATGAGGTCTGTGACAAAGAAAGTAAACTATTATATAGTCTATTAGGTCTGACATTTGTACAAATGTATCAAGGTATATAACATTCTATCCAAATTTTTCTCATCATTGATTTCATGTTATATGAGCAGTACACTCTGATGTAACAGGAAAAAGACGGGAACCAGCTGAAAAATACTCCTGCCGGAGCACAGAACAGGCGAATATGTTCTCTGACACAAAAGTGTGGAACAAGCTGCCTCAATCCTCATTCCGACTTCCTCACCAAAAATTTTAGCATGCGAACATATTCGCGCTTTTTTCGGCTGATGAGTAGGACACAGACTATGCAACAGACAGAGAGAGCCATATACGATGGAACATAGAAAGTGTCAGTTCAGGTGAAAGGCATATGCATGAAAACAGCAGTGGGAAGCGAAACGAGATGTCGGAAGTCAGGAACAGTGGCTACAACAATCTAAGACAGATGCAGATAGTAGCAACTGGAGCAAAAGAGAAAACAGTGGGAAACTGAGACGAATGGAGACCACTCATAAAGCGTGAGCGTGCGGCTCTCCAATATTATAGCACGAAACAATTTGTCAATTATTCCCATCCCCTGTAACTGCGTGCTAAAGTTTTCTGGTCTACACGTCAAACCCCAAGCAAGTAATCCCCATTGACATATGTGTAAAGGAGGCAATCGTCATTGAAGACAATAAAAACCTACTCTAAGTGAGAAAGAAAGGATACTGGCAACAGGGCAGGAAGTGAATGGGACAACGTCAGTGAGGCAGAGAGACGATGAAAGTGACAGAAAAAGACAGCGGTGAGGAATCGCGAGGGAAAGGGATGAAGACATTGAAAGTTTGACACAGACAGATAGCGGCAGTGGGAGAGACAGCAAACAAACAGACAGAGCCATATACAGACACAGCAATGAGACGACATTGCTTTCTATGACGGCTTAACAGGGCAAAAGTATTTACTAAGTTATGCGCGAATATTTTGCCATGCCAAAAGTTTTGGTGAGGAACCCGGAATGAGGGTTGAGGCAGCTGGTTCCACACTTTTGTGTCAGAGAACATATTCGCCTTTTCTGTGCAGTAGCATTTTTCAGCTGGTAGAACTATTTTCCAATAAAGAACAAACCAGTTCCAAAATTGTTGCTATATCTGATGCAGAAACACCAAGAATTTTTTAAAAATTCGCTTTTTAAGTGAAAGTAATTACATTCAAAAGTTTACCATGTATGGAAAGACTAGTGAAGATTAATAGTGCGCAAATCATTAGACTCCTTACCGAATTGTCACACGTCCATGAAAGTGCTTATCATAGTAAAACAGACCATAACAGAAATTTATGTTTCGTACATGTTTATATCTACTTACTTTCAGCGAAGTAAGCTGCAACCATACACACGTTCTTAGGTATTTATTCATGAATGCTTATATCACAGAATCAATTAAATTGACTCTTTTTGTATTTCTTTAACTATTATTCAGTTATTTAAATTTTTTCTGTTGCTTGGAACCCAAATATTACAGTTAATATTTCGTTCATTACATAAAAAATAATAAATGAACGCGACGTGTAGGACGCCTTGCCCACCGCTAGGAGCAATAGTGTCGTTGAAACTGTCAGTCAGTAACAAATTTCACACTAGTGAGTGGCGCCACTGAATGTACCTGTATAAGTTGGACAGCAATACAACTACAGCGTGCCCTACTTTGCACACGATTTTGCGTTCTTCGCCATAATACAATTTAGAAAATAGTTTATGGGACTTAACTACGGGGTCATCAGTCCCTAAACTTACAAACTACTTATGAACTACTTACGAACTAGGACGGCACAAATATCCCTGCCCGAGGGGGGATTCGAACCCCCGACCGTAGTGGCCGTGCAGACCATGACTGGAGCGCTTCAGTCTCCTCGGCCACCGCGGCCGGCGTGACAAAGCATGCTTGATTACTTCTTGTTATCAACTTCATGTCAATGTACGATGTAATAGGCAGGTGTGGCAGTGGAATCGCTTCCCTTCCTTGTTCTAATATCTTTTCGTAGCAGCATTTCCGTCATTTACAAGAAAGGAAATATCAACTTCTATGGTTGGTGCACACAGTGATCACTGGATAGAACACTTAATGTCACTTCCAAATATCAAATTGTAAGAGGAATTTATTGTTGTTGTCTTGCGCGTATACCGACCTATGTTTTGACGCCTCACTAGTGGCATTTCTTTTCCTTAAGAAATAAATCACGAACTAAAATCGATTGAATGTTTACAGCTTACGAAACTACCACGAACTGACAGTAATCCAATCTTTGCAACGCACCAATGATATGATCATCACCGAACACCAGTGATGCCTATAAAATATGCATGAATAACTCTGGTCTCCGGCGTTCGTGCTCATCAGTATCTTCTGTCCTACACGAGTTTGAGTTGTTCGCCATATTTTAATTTGCCTACTGAATTTCCATCAGTCTGTAAGGGAGAAAAAGTGCTTGCTTACTTCTTGTTACGAAATTTATTGATTGTTGTTGCTGTGGTCTTCAGTCCGTAGACTGGTTTGATGCAGCTCTTCACGCAACTCGGTCCTGTGCAAGTCTCTTCATCTGAGAATACGTTCGGCAACCTACATCCTTTTGAATCTGCTTACTATATTCGTCCCTCGGTCTCCCTCTACGATTTTTACCAACACGCTTCCTTCTAATGCTAAGTTGAGAATTCTTTGATGTCTCAGAATGTGTCCAACCAGTCTATTCCTTCTCATAGTCAGGATATGCCAGAAACTCCTTTTCTCCCCGATTCGGTTAAGCACCTCCCTATTATTTACGTAATCTACCCATCTAATTTTCATCATTCATCTGTAGCACCACATTTCAAAAACTTCTATCAACTTTATACCTGAACTCCTTATCGTCCACCTTTCACTCCCATACAGTGTTACACTTCAGACAAATGCTTTCAGAAAGGACTTTCTAACGCTTTTCTTCCTACAGCCATTCTGCATTTTATATCTTCTTTACTTTGCCCATCAGAAATTATCTTCCTACCCAAATAACAAAATTCATCTACTACTTTTATTGTCTCATTACCTAATCTAATTACTTCAGTATCGACTGATTTTCTGACATTGCATTCCATTATGTTCGTTTTAATCTTGTTAATGTTCATCGTATATCTTCCTTTCAAGACACTGTCCATTCCATTCAATTGCTCTTCCAGATCTTTTGCGGTCTCTGACAGAAGTACTATGTCATCAGCAAAACGCAATGTTTTAATTTATTCTCCCTGCACTTTAATGCCTTCTCCAAATTTCTCCTTCCATCCCTTCACTGTCTGCTCAATGTACAGATTTATTGATTATACGGTATATATTATTCGGATATGGTAGTGGAAAGAAAACGTACCTCCCTTTCTTGTTCTAGTAACGTTTCAAAATAGCCATGTTATAATTGATAATGAAACTAAATACGAACATCTATGGCCGGCACGATCGGACATCTGAAGTTTAAGATCCCTTTTATGTAGATAACAATTCCCATAACACCCTAAAATATCGCTTCCCATTTTTTCCTCAAAAATCAATATTCAATACGGAATTTGTTGTTGGTGTTTTGCGCGTACGCTGACCGATGTTACGACGCCTCACTGGAGGCATTCTATGAAGCAAATGACCGCCATCTGAATTCAATTCAATGTTGACAGCACACCAAATTACCGCAAAGTGACATCACTCGTCGCAGTATGTCAAAGATATGGTGGCCATCTACAACACACTGTAATATCTCAGTATTCAATGCGGATTTTGTTACTGTTATGAAAACCTGCCACAGCAGAACTGACAAACTACATTTTTTAATGAAATACATTACGAAGTGTCAATTCGATTGTCATATTACCTTTATTGAGATTTTGATGCAAAAATACCATCATAATTTCCTACTTTCCTAGCGGGTTTTGAAAAATGTTCCTTCATACAGAACTTTCCTTGCGTTTACGAACCACAGCCATAACAGTATCAGCCAAATCACTCAATCCGTTCTGAAATGACAATCTTTCATCCATACGGCTATTGATTTGTTATAATCTTCTGTTAGTCCATACCCTCCTCTGCCCTTCTTCTATCTGTCTGTGTTTCTCTCTTCCTCCACAACTACTTCCTTTAACTACTCGTCCTCATGCTCATCCATTCACCACCACCCCTTGTTTCTATACGTTACTCCATGTGTAACTCATAGTAAATATTCCTACATTGTGTATTTATTGTAATATTCCGTTAATAGATCTCCTCCTTGTTCACCCACTCCTCCCACTTTCTCTATCCATCTACTCCTGCCCCAGTCAGTTTCTCTTCTGTTTCCTCCCCCTCTGATACCCATGACTATAAACTACCAACTTTCATGTCGAGTGATCAATCATACCTATCGAAACTTACCCTTGGCCACGTGTCAAATACTGGTTTTAAAGGGGTATGAAACTTTTCCATGAAATCTTACATACAATTGCCAATTTTCATGGTGATCCGTAAAACGATAATTAAATTTACTGAGCGGTTAATTGGCACCGGTCTCTTAAGCTAGGTACCCTTGCCCTCTACTATAGAATGAATTTCGGAGAACAAAATTCTTCTGGATGAAAAAATACAGAAGCGTGCCATATTTGATGGTGATCGGTCAAACCAAATATGAAATATCGTTCCTATCCTGACCTATGATAAAATTACATACATAATTTATGACTTTTGCACTTCGTCTCCAATTTCATTTCAGAAACTTGTCCAGGAACATAAGGAGCAAAACAAAAATCTCCCCTCTCCATTGTCCATATAGTGACATATATTTTTTTGTGATTCAAAACACTCTTGAAAAATGCGCTTTACATTTCTTATATCAAATTTTCCAGAAGTTATCTTTCATAAAAAAATGCCCTGAGAATTATGAACACGACAAGGAGTAAGAAAAGATCATCAAATTACGTCGAATTGTTGTCAGTTTTATTTGTGTAGATTATAGTGACTTTTGGGGCATAGAGAAGCATGACAGCAGCACTACATCAAATAGGAATATCTGAAAGTTGAAGTACATAAAAGAGCTAGTCGAAATGAAAACAATATCACAGAAAGAGAAATTGTACAATGTTAAAAGGAAAGGACGACATCGCACAACGAGAAAATTTGAACAGTTATTACTGATTATCACACTACATTTATGAACAGTATTAGATTAATCTTCTCGGTTACTGTGCACGTGTATTATAGAAGATTTTTCGAAGGTCTTCTCAACGTCAGTTCTATGTAGAAATGTCAGAGAAAATTGACTTTGGAAAGGAACCACACGGTCATTACATATGCATGAAGCGTTCAGTCCACTAGAATGAGATTACCCCTCTCATGAGCGAGTTCTTCCATACGGAAATGTATTGGCTTTGTTGATCCAATAAAGGATAGTTTCAATCAATATGCAGTGTGTCACGATTTCTGGTAAGAAGCGTAATTACTGCACATACCCGCAGCTCACGTTGTTACAAATAATTTTTGCTGAGAGTCCAATAAAAATCTACATTGCAAATCCCACATTTGCATTTATTTTGTGTTTATTCGCGTTTAATAATTAAAATTCCACAATTATTCACATGATGCCTCGCAGATTAAATTTCTCCGTTTCGTGTATCCAGAATTTCACAATTTCAGCATACGCTGGATAGCCTACGGTAAATTACTGAAATATTATCTGTATTTAGAAGAGCTGTCACACAATACATGTATAAGTAATGCAACTCTTTTCGCTCTACTGAAAACGTATTTCGCAAGAATCACGTCTTATGAGAAGCAACGAGTTTTATCAGATTCCCTGTGAGAATGATAGCCTCCTAAGCCACAGCTGCTTCTTTGTCGTTATCTACGACGACAAGACACCAATCTATTCAGTCAAACCTAGTTGATGGTTAGGGGCAACTCTTCTTATGTTGCACCCGAAACTCCTACTTTGGGAGCAATACCCCCCTCCCCTTCCCACAACACTGAGGACTTAAGTCCCGCCGCTGCGGAGTGGCCGAGCGCATTGAGGCGCTATGCTACGATGCGCGAGGCCGTTCCCCGTCGGGGGTTCGAATGCCCTCTCGGACATGGATGTTTGTGCCGTCTTTAGTATAAGGTAGTTCATAAGTAGTTTGTAAGTTTAGGGACTGATGTCTCCGCAGTTAACTCCCATTAGCTTCACAAACATTTGAACGTTTTTGAATTTAGTCCCCACCCCGATCCAGAGTAGAAACAGGCTGCTCTGGCTCCTCTTAAAGAAAGTGATCACTTGCATCTAAGGCTCCTATAAGTACGAGCTGACGCATCTGCCATTTTCATTCTCGTGGCTCGTAAGTTAAACACACTGCGGTGCTATAGGATTTGCGTCACGGCACTTTAGCACGACATTATGTGTGGCTGTGTTGCCATAAACTGTAGCCACCTCACAGAGGTGGCTACAGAACATTTAGTTTCCCGAGAGATTCTAAGTGAAGAAATATGGATCATTAAATGTCGGCGCAAAAACTGGGAAACCGAGCCGAGCCCACAGTTATGTGTTGTAAGTAAATAGTTATTATTATGACTTGAAGCAATATTTAATAGTAAAAATCGTTTGTTATATTTGAACTTACGGTTTTGTTTAGCTCTTCTGAAAGTACTACCTCTTAACAGAGAAGCTGCTTGTAGGGAAAACGGATACCAGCGTGTGGGTGACGGTGCCAACGAAGGCTGTTCGTAGGCGTCGAGGTCATCCTCAGGCCCAAAGACTAGTTAAACCAAAGAAACAGCGAGATACAACTGAGGAGAAAAAGAAAAATCGCAAGAATAAAGAGACCCTCTGCCACCAAGGACGATTTGGGGATTCTAGCGTCCCCCAAGGACCTAGATGTCGATGAACCCTGGGACACGATGGATATAAATCCCACAGCCTCTAAAGCAGTGACATCAAGAATTCGTGAGATGTAAAAGACCTTCTTAGTGCCTTATATCTTACCAATCATCGCTACCATAAGCTTCCAGTGGAATTGTGATGGTTTTGGCTGAATTACGACAACTTTTTAGCACAACGCCGGCTCTCTGCATTGCCCTCCAGGATATCTTGTCTTAGGCAGTGCAGATTTCTGCCCTTCATGCGTACAGAGGATACTACAAAAGTCGTAGTATTTATTGTAGGGTGTGAGGTGGAGTATGTGTGGACGTCCTTTGTTTTCAGCGAACCTGTGCCCCTTCAAACGCTTTTAGAAGCTGTGGGTGTCAGAGTAAGGATACCACAATATTATTTCCTTTGTATAGGCCCTCTATATATTGCTTCCACAGTTCAACTTTCCACTCTATGCTTAGTACTGGTTTTCCGTCTGAATTCTTGATATCCATACAGCTGCTTTTCTTGTCTCCAAATATCTCTTTTACTTTCCTGTAGGCGTTTTCTATCTTTCCCCTAATTATGCATTCTTTTACGGTTCCACATTTGTCCTCTAGCCACTCCTGCTTAGCCAGTCTGCATTTCCTGTCAATCTAATTTTTCAGGCGTTTGTCTCCCTTTCGCCTGTTTCAATTGCTGAATTTATTTATATTTCGTACTCTCATCAATTCAATATATCCTGTGTTATCCAAGGATTTCTATTAGGCCTTGTCGTTCTGCGTATATGATCCTCTACGACCATCACTACCCTGTCTCTAAGAGCTACCCATTGTTCTTCTACTATATTACGTTCCCCCATTTCAGCCAATCCTTGCCTACTGCTCCCTCTGAAACATTCAACCATCTCTGGTTCCTTCAATTTGTCCAGGTTCCTTCTCCTAACTTTTCTACCTTTCTGCAGTCTCTTCAGTTCATTACAGATAAGTTATGGTCAGAGTCTATATCTGTCCCTGGATATGTCTTACAATTTAAAACCTGGTTTCTAAATCTATTCTTTACCATTATAAAGTCAATCTGGTACCTTCCAATGTCTCTGCTCTCTCCCACGTATACAGTCTTCTTTCATGATGATTAAACCAAGTGTTGGTGATCATTGAATTGTGCTCTCCGCAAAATTCAACAGGGCGATCTCGTCTTTCATTTCTTTTTCCCAGTCCATGTTCACCGACTGCATTTCCTTCTCTTTCCTTTCCTACTTCCGAGTACCAGTCCCCCATCACAATGAAGTTTTGGTCTCCCTTAACTTCCGGAATGATTTCTTTTATCTCCTCATACATTTCTTCGATATCCTCATCATCGGTATTGCTAGATGACATATAAACCTGTACTACTGTGGTCGGTGTTGGTTTTGGGTCTGTCTTTGCCACGATAATGCGTTCACTATGCTGTTCGTAGTAACTTACCCGAATTCCTATTTTCTAATTCAGTATCATACTTACTCCTGCGTTAGCACCAACTGATTTTGTATTTATAACTCTGTACTCACCTGACTAGAAATCCTGTTCATTCTGCCACCGAACTTCACCAATCCCTACCATGTCTAACTTTAATCTATCCATATCTATTTTCAATTTCTCTAACTTACTTGCGCTATTAAGAGTTAGAAAACTTCACGTTCCGATCCATAGAATGCACCTTTGTTTTTCTTGATGACGACATCCTCTTGAGTATTCCCCGCCCGGAGATCCGAATAAGGGACTATTTTTCCTCCGGAATATTTTACCCAAGATGACGCCGTCATCACATAATCATACAATAGAGCTGCATGTCCTCGGGAAAAGTAACGGCTGCAGTTTCCCCTTGCTTTCAGCCGTTATCAGTAACTGTGAAGCCACATTAGCTGATGGTACAGTCATTCAGACTGTTGGCCCTGTAACTACTGAAAAGGCTGCTGCCACTCTTCAGGATCCACACGTTCGCCTGACCTCTCCACAGATAACCCTCCGCTGTGGTTGCACCAATGATACGGGTATCTGTATCGTTGAGGCACACAAGCCACCCCATGGTCAATGTCTATGGTTCATGGGGATGGTAAAAGACGTTACCATACCTTTGAAAAGACGTACCATACGTATATTGTGCATAATATCTCACCTGATTCCCTAATGCCTTTGAGCAGTTTAGTTCATCGAAGAACGGAATCTGGTGACGTGACAAGTAAAAATTTAAAATGTGTGGTTAAAAAAGCTACGTCCTAGGAGTGATTATTTCCTAGACGTGAGAAAGGAAGCAATATAAGTTATATAGTGTGGTGCACATCTAATGGGCATACAGAGTGAAACGTCACCTATAAACCTGTTAAATTGCCTCGGATGCTGTGCAAGGTAGAATGGTTTTATTGGTATTTATTCGGATACTTATCACTCACATAATTCCATCGCCAAAATTGGAATTAGCCACTTTGCATCAGGAGGCAGTAAAGTGTAGATTTACACTATGTCGAAACGCCGTCCATTGCATATCTCTCCACCACAACAAAGAAGTACCATTCCCAGTCGTAATTTTAATATGAACCTCATATTTTTGTGTAGTTAATACTAAATTTGTAGAAATGAACGTCAGACCTGTCCCCCTTCGTTTGCACAAGTCATTCTCATGTTCCGAGTAGCTTAAAGAAATATTATCGGTACCTATATTTTTGCATATTATTTACCTTTACATTGTCGGTTGGACTGTTGAACCCAAATCAAATCATACATGACAATTAGAAATTCTCATTTAATTTGTTTTCAAGTCCATGTTGTGGCTCTTACATCAACCTATGAAATGTTGTTCTAAATTAAAAAAAACGGCTATTACTTGAAAATATGTGCTCATTTAATTAATTACAGATGTCATATAAATGAAAAGTTTTCCGTCTCTTCAGGTTTTCTGCCGGATACTAAAATGTAACTGCTTCAATATCTGGACGGTACAACTGTCCGTCATATTCAGGAACCATCGCTGCTGCTGATACCCGCTGAATACTGATGCTAAACCACAGTTCTGCGTCCTATATAGGCTTCAGTCACGTGCCCGGTGCATGCGTCGCCCTTCACAGTTGCTGTATCCTAGACTGGGCTGGTGGCGCCGCCCCTACTGGAACAGGGCACAACGATATATCGCACCTTACGTTAATGTCACAGGTGCTGGAATCGTACTTGAACATTGTAATTTGATATTATTTAACAGTGGATTCCATGTCTTACTAAGGACACAATTTATTAAATTGTCCGTCAACCTGATTTCAATAGCTTCTCTGTAAATAATGTTCCAAAAACGGGACTTATTGGCTACTAAGCGTGCCTCATGATATATCATCTTGTGTCCGTCCTTCCAAAACCTCCGGGTTTTCGAGGTTTACAGTGAAGCTATTGAAATTAGGTTGACGAACAATTTACTAAATAGAGACATGGGGTTTCCTCTTAGTAGGACATGGAATCCACTGTTACATAATGTCAAATTGCAATATTAGATTACGATTCCAGCACCTGTGACTAATTGACCAAAGGTGCGATATATCGTTGTGCCGTGTTCCACTAGGGGCGGCGCCACCAGCCGTGTCTAGGAGGCAGCAACTATGACGGCCGGCGCATGCGCCGTGTACGCGACCGACGCCTATATAGGTCGCAGAACTTCGGTTTAGCAACAGTATTCAGCGGGTCTCAGCAGCAGCGACGGTTCATGATGATGACGGACGATTGTACCGTTGAAATATTGAATCAGTTAGTTTGTAGTATACGCAAGAAATTCCAAAGAGATTACGAAGATTTATTACATCGTGAAAGCCTACGAAGACACACTCAAAAGTTTAGGTTTCAAAGTGATGTAATTATTAACACCCTTTCACCCTTTGTTGCTTGTGTAATGCTATAATAATTGAATTATAGAAAATCGATCACTTGATTAACGTTATAGCGACACATAAAAGTTCAAGAGTTATTTTAATATAAAACACACTTACTTCAGCCAAGATCGCTAGTTTATTTGCTGACTTTTTATTTTTTATTTTAATTTAGTTGTTTATTTATTTTGCCGGTTTAAATGTACTATGTCAATTTCAGAAATTTTTACAATGTTCTCTTATTTTCAATAAAATAAAGAGCTACTTGTTAAAATGTAATATAATGGCGTAATATGCCACTCAACTAGTTCCTTTAATATTTTCATTTGGTTTCCATGAAAATATGTGACAGTATACTTCATCAATGTAGCGTAACGGATTCAGGGAGCACATCCACATTAATGTAATTGAAAAAGACATAATAATTCTCAATGTGTGCATTTACAGAAGATAACTTTCTAATCAAAATAAAACTGCTATTTCTTGCAAATTTAAAATATTTGCTTTCATTTCAAAATTGTTACTGAATGATGATGGACTTGTGGAAGCGGTTCCCGACCAATTTTTCTTGTCGGAGGGTTGGTCGGGTCCATCCGACAAATAGTACCTTTGTGTAGCGCTACCCGACCACCTTTATGCCTGCGACTTTCTGCTGTCTGCACAGGCGCCTGATAGTATTGTACTTGTCTTCTTTCAGTATTGAACTTGGATTCTGAAGTTCCTCTGGTTATGACCATAAGAAAGATGGATTCAAACCTTTTATTAGTGACTTACAAATTTTAAGCTGATGACACATCAAAGTGAATGTACACCGATTGACCATGTAAAAATTGTTGTAACAGCAGTGAATGCATGTAAAATTACTATAGGTCTAAAGATGGCATCTAGCACCCCGAAACTGGTAATGTAATTAAATGAAGATAGCGATCTAGCCTGCAAACATGTTTTATACAATTCTTGATCACGCCAATAACGAGTTCCTTATATAATGATTTATATGGTGTCTGTTCTTTCGGACATGTCAGGCAGGGCAGTATCCAATTCATTGAATGGAAATCTTACACATTTATATCTTGTTTCGGGCCTTCCTGCAGCCGGTTAAAAGTGCACCATGACTGTAAAGACACGTCGTATTACTCCATTGTCTGAAGAGACGTATGTAATAGCTTATTTACCTCAATGTAATGTATACACAATCATCCACTGCATCAGATGCCACTGATCGTGGGCTAAATGATGCAATACATTTGTATAATTTAAATGCTTCCAATGTGTAAGATCCCAGCATGGGCTGTAGTTATACTCGTAAAGGAAGAACGGTTGTTTATTCTGACTGAAAAAGAGAAAGGCAAAAATCCGATGAAAAATTTTTATACTGCGAAGTAGCACGCGAAAATCCCCTGGAAGACGAGCCTACAATGACTCATCAGATAGCTGCCCTAATCCTTTCCAGGCAGTTCTCGAGGGGAGAGTCCAGCCATCAAGCGCACTCCGCCCCTTCCGTGTCGTTGCCCCCGATGCCAGTAGGCTTCGTAGCGGACAAGCGGGTCCGAGAAATGTACCCTCTAACGACCGTGGCCTGTGGCTTGAGCCCCGGAGACGAAAAGGCGCCCTTATACCTCTCGTCTTAGCACAACCGCCTGGGAAAATCTTCTTATTTAACGTTGTCTCGTGGTTTTCAATCTACTACACTACCTGCAGTGTACGCGATATTATCTGCAATGAGTCGCTTATTACCAAAAACATGAGATATAAAAGTATATATTAATCAGTTTAAAAAGGCAAATTTTCTCCTATTTAAAAGACTGATGGAAAAGTGAAGAATCTGCTGCATCAGTCCTAATTCAGACTTGCTGTTTTAAGACAGATAGGCTTAATCATTTTACCCAGTCTTCTACTACAGAGAAGTGTTCATAAACAGAATTTCTCCTGCATTGCCATTGTCGTCATATGTGTATTAAACACTGCCTTCTTTTCCTGCGATTCGCACTTTCATCTGTGGCTCTCCGTCACTGACTTCATCCTTATCTCCTAATCTGTCTGCCATTGTCTTTATTCCATCCCTTTTGTCACACAAGGCTAATATTTCTTTTTTCCTCGCACTTTGCTGTCAGTCTATTCAGTTTCAATTTCCTCCTCTCTACACATGTCTTGTGGATTCATTGGTTGTCCTTGCCAATCCTATACTGAGAAACTTTAAAGAGTGCACAAACTGAATGGGGAAAAGCAGATGTATTTTCAAGAGTTCACATGTTTGTAAACATATGGGACCACACTGCTTAAACTAAGGTATGCTAAGGACAACACACACACACACACACACACACACACACACACACACACACACACTCCATTGCCCGAGGAAGCGGCTAAGCAATACGGTTGTTTTATCAGTCCCGCGTGGCATGAAATATTTTTCTTGTTACAGTAAGCCGCTCTGGAGAATCTAGACACTAAGACTTATATATGTACTGCACTCATCTCTCTGTTTCGTCTCTCTTTTGCTCCCTCTTCTGTTATCTTCATCAATTTGTCCATTTTACTGCCACTGTCTTTCTCCCCACCATAACTCTGCCATCTCCCTTTTTCTCCCACTTTCACTCTCTACACTGTCTTCCACCATTACATCCTGCTATCCACTTTCATCATAAAGCAACGCGAAATCTTCGCATGACTAACCTTTGGTGAGGAACGCGGAATGAGTTGGTTCCCCAATATTGAGTCAGAGTCTTTTAAAGAGGAACATATATCTCTTTTCTGTGCTCCGACAGTAGCGTTTGTCAGCTGGTTTCCGTATTTTTCTTGGTCCAGCAGGATGTGCTGCTGATAAAAGACAAATTTTGTGAATCCATAAAGGTCCGAGCGAGTTGGCGCAGTGGTAACACACTGGACTCGCCTTCGGAAGGATGGTGGTTCAAATCCACCTCCGGCCATCCAGATTTAGGTTTTCCGTGATTTCCCTAAATCACTCCAGACAAATGCTGGGATGGTTCCTTTCAAAGGGCACGGCCGATTTCCTTCCCCATCCTTACCCAAACAACCCGATCGTAAGCTCCGCCTCTAATGACCACGCTGTCGACGGGACGTTAAACACTAATATTCCTTCTTCTTCCATAAGGAAGGAAAGGAAGGAAGGAAGATTAGACTTTGTGTCCCGTCAACAACGTGATCATTAGAGACGGAGAAAATGAGAAAATTTTGGCCTTTAAAAAAGAAAATAATAATAATAATAATAAATTAATAAAGAAATAAAATAAGAGAATAGAGAAGAATGTCGACGGCCCTTTGAAAGGAACCATAGCTTACTGAGATTAAAGGAAATGAACCAAAATCTTGATTGCAGGAGGCGGATTTGAACTACCGTCCTCCCGGATTCAAGTCCGTTGTAGTATTGTAATTTGATTTCTTATATGCTTCGAAACATTTATCTATCGGCTATGACAAATAAAAAATAAGATATCTTTTATCGAGAGAATTTTTAAATATTTACGATATTCATACAATGGAATTTCCTAACGACCGCCGAGTCCTCTCGGTTGGAAGTAAGCAAACCGTGCCTTCTCGCCCGCCCGGTATGAAACCAAAGCAGTGAGATATAGCTCTGCTCTGAATTTTAACTGAAATTTTGATTTTTATTCTGCAAGCTTGTAAAATAGTTTGCATTACTTTGTCTAATTTAATGCTACATGGATACTGTAAAGAATAACTAAAATAAAATCAACATTTTATCTGGCGGAATTACCACACTCCAAGAGACGCAAAATTCTTGAAATCTGGTGCTATATTTCATGGAGGTCCAATCGCCGTCTCTCAATGCAAATGGTGTTATCGGTAGCACGGGATCACGGTTTTGAGGTGTATCTTCATAAAGGATAACTCTGTGTCGTCCTGTTTTCTGATTGGGATGGTAACCGTCGCAGATGTACGGAGAATAGCTCCCCAACGTTTTAACTAAGTCGGTTGGTATAGTAATATATTTGGAAGACAAACATAAAAAAATCAATTTTATGTGCAGATACTAGCTGAAAAATCTGTATTGCTCTGGTATTTATTTATTTATTCAAGCATTGATTTAATACTTTTTCTACCCCCCCCCCCCCGATACTCTCTCTCTCTCTCTCTCTCTCTCTCTCTCTCTCTCTCTCTCTCTCTCTCTCTCTCTCTCTCCCCCCCTTTCTTTCATGGAAAAACTTATAAGAAATAAGGCTGTCTCACCTAATGTACAAAACTATAGCTGCACTCTCCAAACAAAGAAAGAGAGTAATTAAATCATATGTAACATTCATGCATTAATACCAAGCTTGACTATAAACAATATTTCTTGGTACTTGTCCAGAATTTAATATTAATAAATTCTTAGGTGAACTCACCCCTGAGCAAGTGACAAAATTGTCCGAGTGACTAACATGGAGATGTCAAATCAACTCCGCAATATTTAATACAATACCACGCGATTTATTAATCACAATAAAAAAGAAATTCTCACTGGAAAGTGCAGTCTCTTGATGTTAGAAATACTGGCTACTCGTTAGACGTCCGCTGTATCATCCTCTTTCTTGCCTTGTAGGGAAAGGCCGTTAGCTCTAACGCACCTTGTTGTGGAGTGGGCGGCTGCTTCCCCTCGAATGTTCGAATCCTCCTGTATGTTGTACTTAGTATAAGTTAGTTTAAGTAGTTTGTAAGACTAGGAACTGATAACCACTGTAGTTTAGTCCCACAGCTTTAGAAACATTTGAACACTTTATCCTTGTATGTCTATAGAAGTCTACTGATTTCACTTGCAGCTGCAACTTAAAAATTGTCAACTACCATTTCATCTTTCATAAATTTCCTTAAGCTGATTGGAATAGAGAAGTTTCTTAGCATCAAATAAGAAATGCATTTCAACGTGGTGCATGCTGTGACAGAATATTAAGCATCGCGTTGTATCTCAGATTTATCGGATGTGTTGTAAAATTGCCGCTGCGGAATGGCCGAACGCATTGAGTGCTATGCTACGATGTGCGAGGCCGTTCCCCGTCGGAGGTTCGAATCCTACCACGGGCAGGGATGTTTGTATTGTCTTTAGTATAAGATAGTTTGACTGATGATCCCGCAGTTAAGTCCCATAAGCTTAACAACCATTGAACATTTGATTTGGTAGTAAAGTTATGTAATTTCGTACGTATGTATTCATATGTGTTAGAGCTGTATGGCTGTAAAGTCTGTTGTGGATACAGTTAGTAGTTAAAAGTAATAGATTAAAACTGATGCGTGACGGTGCCGTTTTACACGACCGTTACTGTTATGTCCACATACATCATAGGGCTATATATGTCGTACAGTGAGAGAAATTGGACTGTCATTCAGCTATAAGTGTGTGCTCTGACTGTAATAAAATGTTCAAATGTTTAAGATTAAGGGACTTAACTACGGGGTCATCAGTCCCTAAACTTACAAACTACTTATGAACTTCCTACAACTAAGGACGGCACAAATATCCATGCCCGAGGGGGGATTCGAACCCCCGACCGTAGTGGCCGTGCAGACCGTGACTGAAGCGCCTCAGTCCCCTCGGCCACCGCGGCCGGCTGTCTGTAATATTTCCTGCCACTATTTGCACTGTAGAAATTGTAAATTATAACGTAAAATCGAATGCCGCAGTTTTACTCCATGAACAACGTCAAAATAGTAAGCGAGATTCATTTTTCCTTTAGTTATTTTGCTACGGTTGTCAGCTAGAAGGTGTATAATAGAAGTATTAAATGATGTTTAAAGTTTGTTGCATGTCACTAAGTACTCTCATTCTGTTACAGGGTATGAATAAAGTCTCGTGGCATCATGTGGCAATACTTTGCAACTCCTAATATTTATGACGTTATATTTCCTGAACTGTGTATCACATGTGGTTCTTAACCCAACAAAAAATTGTTACCTCAGAGCAAATAATATGTGCACAAAATTTAGTTACTATGGGTTGAAGAAGAAGTGCGCAACATTTTCGCATGATACAGCTGTTTTCCGCGAATCTCATTGTACATGACGTCATACCACTTGACCTATGGACTGTACGTGAGACATATACTTACGGCGACCGTCCTCTTGCTTTTAAGGTCAAGTGTTTAAAATTTTGGAACAAAACTGTAAATGTGCAATACGTACACATCAACTCACAAACACTCCGACACCTTGCTTTATGTACTTGGGGCGTTCAAATGAAAAGGTATGAATCGTTTCAACAACCAAACCGTTTGAAATTCGAATATGTCGCTTTTGGATAACGTAGTGCGATACCTATAAAAGAAAAGCATGTGTCGTCACCTCCTCCAAAAAATTCAAGGCTCTGCCCTCAGCAGGCAATATGATTTCCACAGTCTTTTACGACGTCCGAGATCCGATACCTATCGAGTTCTTCGAGCACGGGAAACCAATAACACTGATGTGTACTGTGAGATACGCCACAGGTTGAGAAAGTCCATCAAGAGCAAACGGCATGGGTTACTAACGAAGGGTGTAATTCTGCTCCATGATAATATTTCACTCAGGGTCACACAAAGTATACTGGCCAAGTTCACGGTGGGAGCAGCTTAATCATGCACCCTACAGTCCTGGCATGTTGCCCTGTGCCTTCCATCTGTTTGGTCGGCCAAACAAACGTCTCAGATGGAAGCGACAACGAAGGACACAGTAGAGGACTGGCTCTTGTCACAGCCACAGGAATTCTGGGAACAGGGAATCGTTCGGTTCGTGGGACAGTTGTGCTCAGGCCTTGTAGTGGATCAGATTATTGTCCCCGCTACTACCTCATATTGGCTCAGTTTTGCAGGTTATTGTGTTTATATTAATTAATTATTTCAAACGTTAATACTTCATGTTATGTGATTCTTAAGAAATTTTTTGTGTGTTTCTTATGTTTCATATGCTGTGACGACGATTCAACCTACGAGAGCAACATCTTCACCGCCGAGCTCAAGAAGTAAACATCGGACCACTTCAAGTCACGGGTAGATGGCCACGAGGCACAAGAAGATGCTGTTCTCCAAGGTTGTCGCCGAAAATGTTTGTAGTTGTTTACATTATTAACCGAGACGAATTGTAAAATGGAAAAGAACAAAATTTTCCACAGTAAGAATGTAATGTCCATGTATCTTCTGAAGAAGATTGATTTATATCTATTGAATCCGCTGGTAAAGTTTATTAAACTTTAATCTGCAACTGGTTGGCTGTTATTTTACTGCTCCGAAAAGAACAAAAAGGCAGTCTATGTTTATCTCTTGCCGTGTGATGACTTTATGTCGTGCAAACAATAAAATGTTATAACATCTCGAACTTTAATAATGTGTTGTAGATTATCATTTCATCCTTTTACAAATTGCAAGATATTTACTAGGAGTGTTATAATCCAAACTCTTATACATCGTCGAGACTGAAGTGGCTTTTTTTTCTTAACTTCAAAATATTTTATTTTAAAGTGACATTTTTATGAAAAATGATTGATTGAGCGCTTCTTGTCCCTGTACAAGAACCTAACATTTAATTTTGAACAGTAATACAGAAGTCAAGAAAATCAATGTTTAATTTTCGTTGACGTTCGGACGACGTTCGTATATTGAAGTCCGGCATGATATTTCTGGAACTGGCATTTCGTCGAACGTGAGAGTCGTCTCGGCGCATCCTCTGTTGATAACTTTCGAATAAAGACCTCAGTTATACCTACAATGTTGTTTCGTACCTTTTCATTTGAACACCTCTGGTATAAAGAGTAATGGTTTCACCTTCTGCTATAGTGCCACTGCTGCCGATTATTCCATTGTCGATTCTTATTCGTCAGTATTATAATGCCTCTCTTTCTTCAAAATTCTCATTTAGTTTCCTGAATTGTAAATAAGAGGTGTTGACTGTCGTAGACACTACAACACGCTCCTGCTACTGTGATAGTAGGAAGTTGTGATCTACGGTTAAATGTTCAGATGTTTGCAAATAATATATGGGACTTAACTACTCTGGTCATCAGTCCCTAGTCTTTCAAACCACTTTCACTAACTTACGCTAAGGACATCAAATACACCCATGCCCGAGGGAGGACTCGAAACTCCGACTGGAAGCAGCGGTGCGCTTCGCAGCTAGGCGCCTAGGAACGTTTGGCCGCTCCATCGCGGCGATCTACAATTAGTAACCGAAGGAAGTGCAATAATAAGTGGATTATGCTTGTTGAATAGATTATATTCTCAATGTGTGCATATTAATTATTAATTTTGTTGGACAGTCAGGTTAATTCATTCGACGATATTCTATTTTGTATCAGATCAAGGGGTTTATGAGGTGGGGTAGGGATATAAATATTGCATTTAATTGAAAATAAAGATAAATCACCATTGTTCGTATTTTCAAACTCGAAAAATATTGATAAAAGATCATAACAATATCTCAACTTTGCACGTTAGAAATACAGTTCACTTCTAAATTTATGCCCCGTAACTATCGAACTGTAATTATTCGAGTGGGTCAATTATGCGATACGCCAGTCTGACACTTGCAGACACTGTTACGATGAACGACACTCCCGTTCATTCAAAATAAACTTTCACAATCAATACTTCTCCTTATTTCAACTTACTAATAAATATTGCGCTCGGTTTTTTCGTCCCGGCGATTGCACGCGACGTACCGTACGCGCCAAAACACACACACGGACGGCGTCCGCACACGACGAGACCACACGCAAGCTCGCTGACTCTCAATTAACAATACACTTACGCGGTAGAGCACGCTACTGTCATTCTACTGACTTTACATATACAACAACTTTGCTCTCTCTCTGTATACATATACTTAAGCAATATATAATTCAAGGAATAAAAAACATATCACACAAATGATAGTACATACAAATATAAGCAATTTCAAAAACACACCAAATAAAAATTCACAAAAAATATATAAATTTTCAAGGGTTTATAGATTCACATAGTTCTTGTCTGCAGTAATCGTGCAGATGTAAGGTCATCATCTGTGACTTTATAGGTTGATCATTAGAATTTTTTAAAATGATTCTAAAATTTCTTATAGGTTGCTGGAATGATCTCTTAGTTCTTGTTCATAGATTATTTATTTTAAATACACATGTATCGGGCTAAGTCAATCAGGGACCTGTCAGTAAGATACATACACAATGAATAAGCATCTACACAAAGTTATTTGCAATTAATAATTAAAATACAAAAATTATGTTGAAAATCTAGGAATTGTTTTTATTTTTGGATATTTATTTAAAAATGACACGAATTAAGGCATTTTATTTTGACATTGTATCTCGAATAAATAAGGCAACTGTTCGGCCTCTAACTTCCATGCTACTCGAATGATAATGTGCCTTAGGATCTTTATTTTCTAAAATATTTTGTATATACATTTCCTTTTATATAATCATTATCTTGAACACATTTGATGTTTATTCTTATAAGGCACTAGATAATAGCAATATTTTAATGACAAATTTAAAAGGCTCAATGCTCAGTATATATTATATCGTTATGTAATTACAAATTATATAAAATTAATTACTATATATAAAAAGATTTTGTATTTTAATCGCAAATTGCAAATAATTTTGTGTATATACTTATTTATTTTATGTGTATCTTACTAACAGGTCACCAGATGATGGGCTAAGCCCGAAACATGTGGTATATTTAAAATAAATTACCTACTAACAACAACTAAGAAATTATTCCAGCGACCTATAAACAATTTTAGAATCATTTTAAAAATTGATCATGAAGGCAGCATACCTCTATCAACACTTTCAGTCTAAAATAGGCTTTATCATACGAGCCAATATGCACACCACTCGAAGAAAGTTACAATAAACTTTGTAGATTTTTAAGATCTGGAAGAAAGTCATTGGGATCTGGAGGACAAAACTGTAAAATGAAACCGGTGGTCATCTCGAGGAGATGATAGACATGTGTGACTTATTTATGGAAAATTCAAAGCTAACTTATGTATAAAATTATACGAAAAATGTTCAGGCGTAATTTATACAACATCTGAAAAGTATCAAACCTCTCCCCTGAAGAGCACGATCGCCATCTGTCGACATAATTAAACTGTTATGGAAATTTTTAGAACAGATAGCGAGAACCTAATTAATAGAGCCAACATCGTTGAAGTAATTGATGAATGTTTTTGTACCGGAGTGGAAACTATAAATACGGTTTATAGATTGGTCCTGGAAGAATTTAAATTGTTCTCAAAGGCAATGGTGGGTCAAGTTCTTATTAATAAATAAATATCATGCCTCTGTCAGGTACTCATGTCACTACTGTATCTTCTGGGTGTTGTATAAATTTCTGAGATGTGACAAAGCTAATTACAGTGATTTCATATGTGGTAACCAGAGTTCCTACAATGCTAGCTAAATATGCAATAAAAAGCAGCAATAAAGGTTACCGTGTACTCTATGTTTTCACAATTTCGATACTGATGTACAATAGGAAATGATATCTGCTCGTACTGCAGACTGAATACGGTATAGCTAGACTGATTTCTTAGCTGGTATAAATTATGTCCTCTTCGATTCCTTACCTGGGATTGCTTCTGCGTGTCGCCTACGTGTCAGCGAAAAAGCAAAGCACTGGAGCACAGCGTGTAGCGTCACTTCAGGCGTTATTCGCCCTCGAAAGCCACAAGCACCTGAAATCAAATACCGAAGAACGCGTGGCTCCTGAGAACTCCATGCAACATCGTCGTCTGTGAAAGTGCTATTCTTTGCTGCTACATTTATTATGATCAGCAAGTACGTGACTGACAAACAAGACTTCTTGGGAATGTAACCAGTCAGTAAAAGAAATTGTAACAGAAAGAGTAGTAATAGAAGAGTCGTAGCTACGATCGCAGTTCCGAGTATGCGTGGCAGTTACTCTGAGGCAAGGAGAAGACATACACGCCATTTTCAGATCGCTGCTGTCGCCATTTGCTGTGTAGTGCTTCTTCATAATGTCAGCCGTAATTGAAAATGCCACGCGCGTGAAATCAGATATGTGATTAATTCTCTAAATGTTAGGTTAAAGCAAAGGAAATTCATCGGTAAATATGTGAGATTTACGGACAAAATGCTGTGATTGATTCGATGGCTAGAAGATGGGTCAGACTGTTCAATGAAGGACGTGATAATATGCAAGATGAAGAACAAAGTGGACGACCGTAAGTGGTTACTGATGAACTGGTTCACACAATTGAAGAGAATATATAGCACAAATAACACAACCGTAAGTTTACACTTTGTACCCTTGTCGTGGAAGTTCCGCAATCTCACGATCACTAATTCTTGAAATTTGTACTGAAATACTGAAAGTTTGAAAACTTTGCTCACATTGGCTACGCAAACTACTTACTGAACAAAACAAAAAGCAACGGATGAGCAATGCTGTTCACACACTACAATAAATAAGGCGATGGTTTTCTGTTCACACACTACAATAAATAAGGCGATGGTTTTCTTTTTCGGGTGAAATTTGAGTATCGTATTGTGACATTACAGATACAGGGGGAAGCTGATTGTTTCCATGTGAAAGGCGGTTTTTGTTTCAGGCTGTTGGGTTCCACAGCCGATCAGCTGACAGTTTGGACTCAGTCAATGTAATACAGATAGTTAAGATTTTCTTAATCTGCTCGGAAAGCGGAAACGACGCTGTTGGCTGATTGTAACTGAAATACAATATAGCCACACACATTATTCTAAAAATCCGTATAAAATCAGAGAATGATCATACCGCAAATGTAATTACAAGTGTGGATTCAGGAGACTTGTGAGAATCAAACGCCGTAATTACAATTTCAATACCCCATACAGATGAAACGCCGACGAATTTCAGTTCTACAATAATAATATTATAAGGCTTATATTTACAGTTATTGATAAGTAGTGTTTATCAGTAACAGTTTAAGAAGCAAATGGCAGCATTGCACCATGCTACCTGTATTAAAAGACGTACCACCTTATTTCCTTTACTCTCTTTTTCTGTTTTTCGTTGAGGTAGTAATATTCTTGTGACAGAACATAGATTCCACCACACAAATGCAAAACATGAATCCAGCAACGCACATTACATTTATATATGTATTTTATTACATTTAATATTATTCTTAGTGACGTTCTTTTTACGTTGTAGACTGCCACTTAAATATTTCATGCCCTACTAAAAATAGTAGATATGCAGCAGACAATATACACATAAATAATTGTATGTATTAACTGTGAACAAGAACTGAATGTATTTACATAAATACCCTGATAATTAAATATTAATTGTGTAATTATACTTCGACAGAGGCAGTATATTTGAACAGTGAGACGCCACGCTTAATAGCTACCTGAGCAAAGAGCTTCAGTCTCAACCACTCATAGTATATATATATATATATATATATATATATATATATATATATATATATGTTTGTTAAATGTAAACAACGTTTGAGGGAGGTGGTCAAAGCATATAATTCTGTGATATTCAAAAGTATATTATGAGGCGTTAGGATGCGCGAAAGGATACAATCGTGGGAGCAGGGACAGCATGCTTTCGAACGCTTGGGAAGGGGACTCGTAACTTGGACTTGGTGGTGAAAGGTTGTGACGCTGTGTAGTCGGAAGCCACGTTATTTGAAGAGATAGGCATGTGTGGACTTAAAAAAATTACGGGACTGTGACTGCAGAACTTAATCTCTTGAAAAGTGGTAAACAATGGACGTTAGTGGGGCTGTGGAACTGTGATAAATCAGCAATCGTGTACTCGAGTGATGACAGTTTTATAATAAATAATGTAATTAATGGCGGATTAATGTGGAACTGCTATGTTCGATGTACATTACTCATTTACGAGTGATAATTTGGAACATTTACTCTCGACACTGATTGTGCCTCTCATGAGCAATAGTTGGAGAAATATTCAGTTATTTACCGATGTATAAAGTAGGACCACCTCCGCATTTTCATGTCCAAAGTAAGTAAACTTCATTTATAAAGAATTACTTCGTGAGTGAATCACTTCTTTATCTTAGAATCCATTTTGTTGGTTAATCAGAGGTTTTATTTATGTTTGTTTAAATACATTGTCACGTCATCATATGCAGATTGATAGGCTGGCTAAACTACAGATTAATTATTAAGCTTGTTTAAACAGATTGGTAGCTGTTTAGGGCATAGAAGCTAACATACATAACTCACCCCTAAGAACAGAGAAACGAGCCATAAATCTTTTACTACCCCGAGTTATGTATTGCCCAATTCTTGTTCGTGAGTACCGATAGGACGGTCGCCGTATGACATCCCTGAAAAAAAAAAAAAGAAAACGCAATCAATGGAATGGAGCCACACTTCATTCGCAACGAAAGTTAAGCCTAAGCAAATCTTGAGACAATGAAAAATCATATACAACGTTTTTCGGGACAGAAAAGGCATTTTGCTGACAGATTTCATACCACGAGGCGAATCATTCATTGTACATGGTTACTGGGAGACCATTAAGAAATTCTGCCGCGAAATACAGAACAAGCACCGAGGAATACTGTCCAAATGTGTTGTTTTACACAATAATGCCCGACCTCGCACGGCGTATGTGACCAAACAACTCTAACGGGAATTTCACTGAAACGTGTTTCACAGTTACCGTCGTAATTGTAAATTTGTGTATAAGTGGATTTCAATATTATCTGGTCTCGTTGTTCAAAAACTGATTCTATTCCAGAGGAAAAACATCTTTTTTTCACCACAAATATCGTCTTAGCCCAACAAAAAGCTTAAAAATAATATTATTTGACTTTGTTATGGGCTGGTTAAGTTCTCGAATAGGTTCCATATGTTCTATGAGTTTTAGGCTCAAGCCACAACTAACATTAATGTGCGAAACGGATAATAAAGATACGCAGATAAAGCCAACGCACTAGCAAAGGATTGGTAACCGCCTTCTTTGTTCATGCCAAACGGGATAGCAAAATTCTAATTGTCCAGCTACTTTTTTATCATTGATTATATTATTTCGGTGCAGAGGTAGCCTGGAATAATTACACTCAAAAGTAGGAGTTACAAAATCAATTTCACCATAGATTGTTGAAACACCTTGAATGTTTCGATTATATGAGTAAAAGCATAGACAAAAATTTCAGTTCTTATAAATAGTTAAAATACCATGAATTTAACGATCACTACATAAATGAAAACAAAAATATGACGAGTCAGGTCCTCTGCGAAATAACGCTTTGGCGCCCACACTACATGGATACATTGAGAATATGTCTTGGATTTCACTCAGCATTCTCATGCAGAACCATGCGAAAAATACGTTAAACGAAACCAACCAAGGAAGATGTACTATTGCCTGCGTGTAGGGGCTCAGGTGAAAACATGTTGAGCTAGGAAAGCTAGCCAGAGGAATTCCCGAACAAAGCATGTAATGTCACTGGTGCAGCGAGCCTCGAGAGCTTTAAATTAGAAAGGATGTTCACAGTGCAGTTCACTTGCTCAATATTGCTCCGATGAAGCTCATAAATTATAAAACATGCCAGTAAGCACCTACAAACCTGACTGATAAGCTACGGGGTACATAATCTGCACAAAAACAAATTAAATAAACAATTATACAAATAATAGAAACACCACAAGGCAGAGTACGGCGTGCCATATCGGATAGTAACAGTTCATCATGAGGCCGCTTGGCACCGACTGAGAAACAGCCAGCATTCACACAGAAACCCCGCTAAGCAATCATTTTAACCTTGCTTTAAACTCAGTCAGCATCAGTTCTTTTACATCCCTTATACCATACAGCAACCAAGATGCAACCACGTGCACAAATACGAGGCACAAAGAAACAGGTAGCACGAAACAACTTTGCGCCCACAAATTAATCCAAATGGCTTACCTTGTCTTATAACGAACAGTTCAAACCAAATTAACAAGTGAGCGACGTTATGAGTGGTACTTACACTGAACAACAGCCACGAGGCAAGTGCTCCAATTGCAAAGTACAACGACAACTACTAAAATCAAGCAATTGAACCCACAAAAAATTATAGCGTTACTACAACCACTCAACTACTAATAAAATTATCGCATAACAAAATATCCCAAAGCGCACAGCATTGCAAGCTTCTTTCTTAGCATCACACTGCAGATCCGTCGTCCACGAACTGTCGCCTTGGTCGCCCAGCCGGAAGTCACCCAAACTTTATTTCCGTTAAGTCCAACGGCTGTCACTTTAATCGCCCTCTCCTGATTGGCTGAGGCGGTGACCTCGCCCTCTCTACTTTGCGAATCCACCCCCGCAAGCTTTCGTCAGCCATTCCTATGGCAAGCACCAGGCCTGCCTTCTACATCTATATCTACATGGGATACTCTGCAAATCACATTTAAGTGCCTGGCAGAGGGTTCATCGAACCACAATTATACTATTTATCTCCCATTCCATTCTCGTACAGCGCGCGGGAAGAAAGAACACCTGAATCTCTCTGTTCCAGCTCTGATTTCTCTTATTTTATTCTGATGATCATTTCTACCTATGTAAGTGGGAGTCAACAATATATTTTCGCATTCGGAGGAGAATGTTGGCGATTGGAGTTTCGCAAGTAGCCCACGCCGCAGCGATAAGCGCCGTTGTTGTAATGATTCCCATCCCAGATCCTGTATCATTTCCGTAACGCTGTCTCCCCTGTATCGTGACAATACGAAACGAGCTGCCCTTCTTTGGACTCTTTCGATGTCCTCCGTCAAACCCACCTGATAAGGATCCCACACTGGGCTGCAATACTCCAAAAATGGACGGACAAGCGCAGTGCATGCAGTTTCTTTAGTAGTTCTGTTGCATCTTTTAAGGGTTCTGCCAATAAAACGCAGTCTCTGGTTCGCCTTTCCCACGATATTATCTACGTGTTCTTTCCTTGAGATACTACTTCATTACAGAAGCATCTTTGAACTACCCTCCCATCTGCTACCCAAGCACCTCTGTTCTATCCTACCAATATATTAATAAACCACAGCTCAGATACACTTCATACACCCACTCTCACGAGGAAAGAAAAGGGTATCGGGAAAAAGTAAGTGTGAAACGCAGTTTCCCATTTCCATGTCCACTACATGGCAACCTTAATAACTACGCGAGACATGCTTGCAGGAATTATGAATGATGATTGAAAAGTAGCTTTGCAGCGCCTGGTCTGCTGTTTTCAGTACGTACGAGTTGGTTAAGGTGCATGAAGCATACCTACAGTACCGCTTCAGTGTTTGATCATTCTCCATACTGCTAGGACCTCGCTCCTAACGACTTTCATCTCTTCTTACACCTAAACTCTGTCCTTGGTGGTCAACACTTCAACGATGATGAGGAGCTCAAAGAACATGTTACCACATGGTCTATTACACAGATGGCAACCTTCTATGAAGAAAGTAAAGAAAAACTTGTGCCACACTACAAGTGCCTACAAAATTTCGGAAGTTATGTAGAAATGTAGAAAAGTAAATATTATTTTCTATACCTGTAAACTTTCTTTAAGCACCAGACGGAACTTACTTTGTGGACATAACTCGTAGATAAAATGTAAAGTATAGCAATCCCTTGCAGACATAAGCTTAAATCTAAGAAAACATAATCTATAACATAATATCAGAATTATCCTTCTTTTTCAATTTTTCCTGTAATTTCTCGAAAGTATCGAATAATTGAGCCATGAGGAAATTTTTTAGTTTGGACTTTAAAGTGCGTGGAAAACTGTTATGTCTTAGTTTCCCAGCCCTTTAACAACTTCTGAGACCTAGTGTAGCCGCCTCGTCGTCCATCGACCGTACTCGTTGTATTTCTGCTAGAGTAAAATCTCCGACATCGCACGTATAT
The DNA here is from genome assembly GCA_026315105.1 of Locusta migratoria. Taxonomy (NCBI): domain Eukaryota; kingdom Metazoa; phylum Arthropoda; class Insecta; order Orthoptera; family Acrididae; genus Locusta; species Locusta migratoria. The sequence continues at coordinate 188,869,815 of CM048745.1, forward strand.
GGCATGCTGATGTAGAAGACAAATCATAGATCTACGACTGAGAGCAGCATCACAGTGAGCAGACTGAGTCCGAAAGACCTAAAACGAAAGAGCAAGTAGGTCAAGAGGATGTACAGTATATCGGCTCACAGCGCAAGAATTACTTGTTTCAGACACATGTTCGGAGGATTGAGTCTATATTTACAGATTTAATGAAGAGTGGTTTCAAAATGAGACTGAGTGCGTATTTAGCGTCGTTATAGTTTTGTGACAGCTACCTGCTGTTCCTAATCGACATGAACGATTTCCAAAACTATCTTGAGAGGTATTCTGGATTGTCTGCAGATGATTCGATCATTTACGGTCTAGTATTTTCATTAGTTCTGTCGTGACCAGCCAGACAGAAAATGGGAACAAATCGAATCCTTCCCTGACCTTGGAATTATAGTTGCAGTGAATGGGGGAACAGAGGAAGACGTTCAAAGCTATATTCGAAAGACAGACGGTACATCTGTCCAGCTTTACCCAATGTACAAAAATAGAAACATCTCCAGGAAGACTAAGCTCCGCCTCTTCAACAGCAATGTTAAGTAAATTATTTTATACGGCTGTGAGACGTGGAAAGTAGGATAAGAATGTGCTACAAAATTCTGAAACTTTGTTGTTGTTGTTGTGTTCGTCAGTCCGGAGTCTGTTTTTATGCAGCTCTCCAACCTACTCCATCCTGAGCAAGCCTCTTCCTCATAAGAACGGCAACCTACATCCATTTGAATTTGCTTACTATACTCATCTCTTGATCTCCCTGTGCGATTTTTACCCACACAGTTCCCTCCAACGCTAAATTCACAATTCATTGACGTCTAAGAATGTGTCCTAGCAATAGATCTCATCTTTTAGTGCCAGAAATTCCTTTTCTCCCCAACTCTGATGAGTACCTCCTCATTAGTTACGCCATCCACCCACCTAATCTTCAGCATTCTTCTATAACACCACATTTCGAAAGCCTCTACCCTTTTCCTGTCCGCACTGTTTATCGTCCATGTTTCACTCCCATACAAGGCAACACTCCAACAAATGCCTTCAGAAAGGACTTCCTTAAGCTTAAATTAATATTCGAAGTTAACAAATTTATCTTTTTCAAAAACGGTTTTCTTCCCATTGCCATTCTGCATTTTATATCCTCTGTACTGCGACCATCATATGTTATTATACTGCCCAAGTAACAAAACTCATTTACCACCTTTATTGATTCGCTACCTAATTTAAAACCTTCAGCATCGCCTGATTTTCTGACTGCATTCCATTACCCTTGTTTTGCTCTTGTTAATGTTCATCTTATATGCTCCTTTCAACACATTGTCCATTCCGTTCAATTGCTCCTCCAGGTCCTTTGCTGCCTCTGACAGAATTACAATGTCATCAGCTAAACGCAAGGTTTTTTATTTCATCACCCTGAACTTTAGTTCCTTCTCCAAATTTCTCGTTGTTCTTCTTTATAGCTTGCTCAATGTACAAATTGAGTAACATTGCGGAAAGACTACAACCCTGTCTTTCACCCTTCCTAACCTCTGCACCTTTAAGCCCTTCAACTCTAATAACTGCTGTCTGGTTTTTGTACAAGTTGTAAATAACCTTCCGTTCCCTATATTTTACTCCTGCTGATTTCAGAATTTGAAAGAGTGTATTACAATCAACATTGTCAAAAGATTTCTCCAAATCTACAAGAGCTAGAAATGTAGGTTTGTGTTTTCTTAATCTGTCTTGTAAGATAAGCCGTAAAGTGAGGATAGCCCTTGTTCCTACATTTCTTCTGAAGCCAAACTGGTCTTCCCCAAGGTCGGTTTCTACCAGCTTTTACATCCTTTTGTAAATAATTGGTGTTAAAATTTTGCAACCATGACTTAGCAAACTGATGGTGTAATTTTCACGCCTCTCTGCACTTGCTTTCTTTGGAATGGGGATTATTGTAAAAAAAAAATTGAAAATTCTGCAAATAACATGAAATCCATTTCGAGCATTGTGAGGGAGGAGACACGATAATAACTACAAGATGTAGAAAACAAAAAAATCAAATCTCGGTGTGAGCGGTCATAATCTTCCGTTTTTACCCGGAAATATGTACGTAAAGGTAACAACTATAATAAAGTTTTCATCGTATTTCTACTGTCAGTTGGAAGTACGTCATCCGATACTGAACAAGTCTAAAAACTAAAACACAAAACGGTTCATAACCGTTTACTTTAGATCCATTCGGCTACGCCTCTTACGGTTGAAACTGTGTCTGAGGAATTCTGCCAAAAATATCCGGACCGGTTCGTATTGTTGGTATGTTCTGGCTTTCCTCATTTCTTTAATCTGTGTCAGCTGCACTGCTGTTTATATTAGCATCGTCATTTTCGTCTGATATTACACCCTCGATTCTAAAATAAAACAATCGCAAATTACAAAGGAAAGAGTTGAAAAATTTATATAACATTAACATGCAGCTCCCTTGCTGACCGCAAGTGTAAAAAAAAGTGCTCAAATGTTTGTTCAGCTTTTGAGACTTAACTGCGGGGTCGTAAGTCCCTAAATGTACAAACTACTTATGAACTAACTCATATTAAGGACAGCACAAACATCCATGCCTGAGGGGGGATTCGAACCCCCGACGGGGACCGGCCTCGCGAATCGCAGCATAGCGCCTCAATGCGTAAAGAGACATAGAAAGGGACAGGAGGACACGGGAGAGAAGCAGGTGAATATAGAGAAGGAAAAAATGAGATGCACTAATAGAATATTGGAAACCTCATATATATTCGGTCGTTTCTTCGTATTTTATGCGCTCCCTACACGTTCATCCAATTGCTGTAAAACTTCGTACACTACTGGCCATTAAAATTGCTACAACAATGCAGATGATAAACAGGTATTCATTGGACAAATATACTATACTAGAACTGACATGTGATTACATTTTCACGCTATTTGGACTAATAGATCCTAAGAAATCAGTACCCAGAACAACCACCTCCGGCCATAATAACGCTCTCATATGCCTGGGTATTGAGTCAAACAGAACTTGAATGGCGTGTACAGGTACAGATATCCTTGCAGCTTCACCACGGTACCACAGTTCATCAAGAGTAGTGACTTGCGTATTGTGCCGAGCCAGTTGCTTGGCCATCATTGACTAGACTAATTGGTGAGAGATAGATCTGGTGAATGTGCTGCCAGTACAGCAGTCGAACATTTTCCGTATCCAGAAAGGCCCGTACAGGAGCTGCAACATGCGTTCGTGCAATATCTTGCTGAAATGTAGGGTTTTGCAGGGATCAATGAAGGGTAGAGCCACGGGTCGTAATACAGTTGAAATGTTACGGACCGTGTTCAAAGTGCCGTCGATGCGAAAAAGAGGTGACAGAGACGTGTAACCAATGGCACCCCAATACCATCAAGCTGGGTAATAGGCCAGTATGGCGATGACGAAAAGACCCTTCAAATGTGCGTTCTCCGCTTTGTCGCCAAACACTGATGCTACAATTATGATGCTGTAAACAGAACCTGGATTCATCCGTAAAAAAATTACGTTTGGCCATTCGTGCACCGAGGTTCATCGTTGCGTACACCATAGCAGGCGCTCCTGTGTGTGATGCAGCGTCAAGGGTAACCGCAGCCATGGTCTCCGAGCTGATGGTCCATGCTGCTGCAAACGTCGTCGAACTGTTCGTACAGATGTTGTCGTGCAAACGTCCCCATCTGTTGACTCAGGGACCGAGACGTGGCTGCAGGATCCGTTACAGCCATGCAGATAAGACGCCTGTCATCTCGACTAGTGATAGGAGTCGGTTGTGATCCAGTACGGCGTTCCGTATTGCCCTCATGAACCCACCGATTCCACATTCTGCTAACAGTCTTTGGATCGCGACCAACTCGAGCAGCAATCTCGCGATACGATAAACCGCAATCGCGATAGGCTAGAATCCGACCTTTATCAAAGTCGGAAACGGTACGCATTTATCCTCATTACACGAGGCATCACAACATCGTTTCACAAGGCAACGCCGGTCAACTGATCTTTGTGTATGAGAAATCGGTTGGAAACTTTCCTCATGTTAGCACACTGTAGGTGTCGTCACCGGCGCTAACCTTTTATGAATGCTCTGAAAAGCTAATCATTTGCATATCACAGCATCTTCTTCCTGTCGGTTAAATTTTGAGTTTGTAGCACGTCATCTTCGTGGTGTATCAATTGTAATGACCAGGAGTGTAATTAAACAATTAAACACTTTCAAATTTCAGATGTTATTTGCACAATTATTTCTTCTGTGGCAGCAACGCGTCAGGTACCAGCTACTTGCTTGCAACAAAAAGATATAATTTACCTCTTATTAGCGAGTGTTTTAGACACACCTTTCCTAGTAACCCATACACCTTTTCTTTTCAATTATTTAAATGAGGGTACCATGTGCTGTTTATGTTAATAAATCACTGGTTGCACATAACGTAGTTTAATAAATATTATTTAGAAAATGCGCTCATTGGCTGCCTCTCAGTGACTTAGTGTCCAAAGCTTGTGCATAGAATGAGGCCTCAGACCGCGTGGCCATTCCTACGCCGCGAGGTTAGAAAATATATATTTTGCTATCCGAAAGAACGATGAAAACTCAAAGGAGTAGATCCTGCACGGAGGCATAACGGCAGTCATTCCTTCCGCAAACGATATGCGACTGGAACAGAAAGAGAAGTGATAGTGGTGCACAAACTTTCTTTCGCCATACGCCTTGAGGTGGCTTGCGGAGTTGCCTAGTTGCCTAGTTGTCGTCTGTGCAAAACGTATGGTTCATTTAGGGCTTCGTCAAAAATTAAAGTAACCACAATGGGGCTCCCGATGAACAAGCGCTTAGAAGCAAATGACACATTTGGTGTCAGTTCGATGAGGCATTAGCTGTTCATGTTGCCCTGGTTTCGAGACAGTTTATCGCGGAGCGCGAAGAGTGGACTGCAGTAATCAGGGAGTGGGTTCGAGCCCTTCTGAGGTGCGTTTTATATTTTATATTTCTTTTTTTTAAAATCATTTTTAATGTATGCTCAGAGTCAATGAACCGGAAATAATGCTCAACAATTCTGATGTTAGAAAACCGTAACAGGAGAAAAATTACGTCTGCTAACTGACTCGTGGTTCAAATGTTTTACGTGACTCCGGTTGCTTGTCCTGTTGGTTTGTTAAAAGATATTTGTAGCAGAAAGTACTGCGTGGGAAGAAAATAAACGATGCGTTTTCTTCAAATTATGACATTTATTTTTCCACCAACTTTTCAATATGAAAAAAGTACAAAGCCTGTTAGTGGATCTTTCTTACCATCTGTACGAACTGTTACCACGAATAGAATTGACCTTTACTCATCTGACTGACCTGACCTTTCAAGTTGTTTGTGAACTCGCTTTATGTAGGCTGTTAACAATTCTTGTATGGATAGCAAACTTTCAAGTTGCAAGCACTTTCGCTAATTTAAATTGAATAGACGATACAGAACAGTCGTGAATATTTATAGCAAACAAATTACATGTTGTTTTAATATAATAGTGTCGTAGTAGTTGGAGTCAATCTGTGAATATGTTACAAAGAATATGTACACTTATTTAACTAATCTCATAAAAAATAATGAGATTCTGATGCAGTTATTATTTATAATGGTTTGTAATGACATACCCAGTTTCTCCGTGATACAGCCAGCTTTTGAATTTGTGATGCCTTGTTAGGAACTAATAAATGTGTATTATCCAGTTACTTAGAATTTTCTAGAATCTTAATGGTCAAATAATTTACTCCGGCGAATTGCTCAATAATTCCACTTTTAATCGTACTTCAGTATATCTAGAAATGTTATTCACATATATAATTAGCTGCTAAAAAGGTACGAGAAATTTATGAAATATGAATAACCGTAGCAAACGTTCTGGAATCATACTAATGAAAGTAATTGGCGGTGGCCGAGTGATCTCCGACGGGCCAGTCACGGCCTGCACGGCCACTACGGTCGGCGGTTTGAATCCCCCCCCCCCCCCCCCCCCCCGGGATGGATATTTGTGCCGTCCGTAGTATTAGCTAGTTTATAAGTAGTTGTTTAGTTTAGGGACTGATGACCCCGTAGATAAGTCACATAAGCTATACAAACATTTGAACATTTTAAAGTAATTGATAATACTCCCTTATGATACTGGCTGATTAATGTATTCATTAACTGACGGATTTTGATAGAACATGCACTATTGGACTAATTCAGCCAAAAAAATTGATCAAAAGCTTTAGATATGCTCTCATCTCGTCACAGGAAAAAACTAAAACATGTCTAGGAACACTACATCAAAATACGCATGCAGTAGACTGTACGTTATCAGCTCTCTTCCAAAAATCCGCTAAAACGATGTTACGTGAGTTTGTCTGCCAAACTTTCCCTTGAAAACAAACCCTTTATGTATGTGTTCGGTATCTGTTTTAATACAGTACCTCATAATAGCCATGTAAATGTAAAAATCGGGCATTCATAACATGTGCAAATGCTAAGAAATACTAATGACAACACGGCCGCTGCGGTCGGGGGATCGAATTCCCCCTCTTGGGCATGGATATTTGTGCCGCCTTTAGTAGAAGCTAGTTCAGCTAAGCTAAGTAGTTTGTAAGTTTAGGGACTGATGACCCCGCAGTTAAGTCCCATAAGCTCTACATAAATTTGAACTAATGACAAGTCCTTTTTATTTTACTTCTTTTTTCATACCTCTGCTTTCAGTTAAAAGTTTGACTAGACGAAGTTGGTTGTCAAAACTTGCAATGAAAAGACACCCACATACCCTTTGGTATGTGTACCAAATCTGTTCAAACACTGTACTTTAAAATAGCTATATACAAGTAAAATTCGGTCATTTATAACGTTTGCAAGATGCTGACAGATATTGCTTCTCAAGTATTTATTTCATCAACATCATCATTAGACACATTATGCCTTTCAGTCTGGAGCATAGTCCCTCTAATAAAATTCCCTAATGATTCCTATTCAATGCTGACATTGATGCCTCCTCTTGAAGTTATGCCTTTTACTTTAAAATCATTCTTCACATAATCTGAGTACTTTCTCATTAGTCTACCTCCTCTTACCCTCCGCTGCTGAACCCATGAGACCCGTAGGTAACCTTGAATCTCCTATGCGTGTAACATGACCCCACAATCTCAGCCTGTTCGCTCTAACTGCTTCATCTGTGGTGTTCATTCCCAGTTTTTCTTTGATTTCCTCATTATTGACACCCTCTTGCCCTTGTTCCCATCTATTAGTACCTGCAATCATTCTTGTTACTTTTATATCTGTTACCACATCCTTATGATTCAGGTAACCTGTATCCACTCTCCCAACGAAGATTGTCTAAAGACAGAGCGGTGCACCGCTAACTTAGTCTCGGTACTGACTTCCTCCTTGCAGGAAAGACGAGATATTAGCTGAGCTCTCACTGCATCAGCTTTGCTACATCTCGACTCCAGTTCTTTCACAATGTTGCCATCCAGAGAGAAAATATATCCTAGGCACTTGAAATTGTCTACCTGTTCTTTGATCCTCGTATTTTAAATCTTTTCCTGTAGATATTACTTTCGTTTTGGAGATGCTGTTATTCATATCGTAATCTTTACACCTGTGATCAAATTGCAACTTTTCAATCGAATCTGCCATCACAACAAGTCATCTGCATATGCGAGACTGTTTATTTCGTTTTCACCTATTTTAATCCTGCCCGGACAGTCCCTTGTTTTCAACATATGATCCATGGATAGTATGAAGAACAGTGGTGACAAGTTACTGCCTTGTCTAACCGCTGAAACTATCGTGAACCAAGAGCTTAATTTGCAGTGTACTCTAACTGCTGCCTGACGGTCTACATACAGACCTTCAATTGCCTGCAGACATTTGCCTCCTATTCCATAACCTTTTAGTACTGTGAACAGCTTCCTCCTAGGAACACGTTCATGGCTCCCATGCCTTTTCAGTAATCCTGTGTAACCATTTGAGACCTGACATTTCACTTTATTTGACGAGTTGCAGCTTAATTTCATCCACCCCAGCCGTTTTATTGCACAACAATCTATTGACCATTCTCTCCAGTTGCTCAACTGTGATACAGTTTTCATCACCATTCCTATCCCATCTACCTCAAAATCTGACACGTTATTGAAAGTTTTTCTTTTCTTCTTCATATTTTTCACACTATACAGGGTGAATCACCTAATACTTGCACCGCAAATATTGCGTAAACGGAAAGTGCGATAGATGTGTGACTTTTAGAGAATGGATTGGTAGTCAGGGGCTCTTATTTTTAGCCAGCCAACAGATTGTATTATTACTTAGAAAGTGTATATTTTTATGCAAACATACAATTTTTCAGATGGAATAATGGTTGGTTCTATCATGCACTGGAAATTTGGACACCAGCTGTCTAGAAAGAATTTTGAAAGACATTTTTATCACGTTTAGTTTGGCAGCTACAACCATTCAATGTTTTGGGGGCGGAGGCTACGAAAGTGTAGCTGGCTGGCTGGTCATCATGAGACAGTGGGCCGTGCCGCAGCGGCTAGCCACTTGGCCAGTCAGCTACGCTATCGCAGCCTCCGCTCGCAAAACTTTGAACGGTTGTTGCTACCAAAGTAAACCTGATAAAAATGTCATTCAAAATTCCTTGTACACAGCTGGTGTGAAAAATTAAAGTGCATGATAGAAAATAAACAGTGTTCCATTTAAATAAAAAATACACTTTCCAAGTAATATTACAATGTTTGTTGGCTAAAAATACGAGCCCCATTCTGTGAAAACCGCACATCAATCGCACTTTCCTTTTGTGCAATATTTTCAGTGCAAGTGTTAGGTGGTTCACCCTGAATATTACCCCCTCGTGTACACCTCACAATCTCTTCCTGAAAGCTTACTTGCAATCTCGGATTATGCTTTCGTTTGCTTGTGTTGGCCTCTATGCAGTCAATCAATACAATGCACTGAGCGTTATTTCAGTTCATTTAGAGTTAACATCATGTAAAAACTGAAAAAAGGTAAGTGCTCTGGGCAGTTGCATTCGACCACCTTCCTATTCCTGTTCTGTACTCTTTAAACTACACGAAAAGCATCTTACATAAATGGCTCTTGTCTCTCCCGATCCGCATTGAAGCTTGGTTATCTGGAACTCCATTTTTGTCTAAGGTCCTTTCGAGACCGCTGGAGAACATACTAAATTTGGTGTATAGTATTCGTGTTCAAGCTCTTGTGGAAAAAGAAGGATTATTCGGTAGTAATTCCCACAGAAATGAATCACAGAACTTGTTAGAATTACTAACTTTACTCCTCATTATCCTTTGACGCCCTCTTGTAGCGGTGCGCTGTAGCAGAGATCGTGAGACCGGTGCCAGCGGCCCTGATTAGTAGCGGGCAGCCACAGAGGTGACGTAATAGCGTCGCAAAGTGGATGGCGGCGACCGCAACACGGCTCCGCCTGCGATATTATTAGACGGCGGTCTGCGGCGCGTGGGAGGCTGCGGCGAGGCGCCGCGGGCCGTGGAGAGACGAGACGTCTAATTACCGGGGCGGCCGCCGCGGCGGCGTGGCGCCACCTGCGCTCTGCTGACACGTGGCGCGGCGCGGGCAACGCGCTGCCGCTTGGGGCAGGCGGCGACTACAGCAGGCAGCGGAACCGACGAGTTTATCAGGCTTGGGTGTTGGGGCGTGTAGTGTACCCTGGTGAAACGATATTAACAGTAATTAACAGTAAGTAGTGCAGTGGCGGACTACGTGGCGGGTGGGGGGTGGGGGGGGGGGGGCAGAACGCTCCGAGCCTCTCGTCTTGGAGGTCCTACAAATACTTTGAAAGATGACAATGTCGATTTTAATGAGGGAAATAACTGTTAAACTTCAACTAAACTATTATCTATTTATATATTTCTTTTGAAATTTTGAGCCGCGACGGAGTGGCCGAGCGTATTTAGGCGCTATGTTCCGATACTCGGAGCTGTTTCCCATCGAGGTTCGAATTCCCCCCCCCCCCTCGGGCATGGATGCGTGTGCAGTCCTTGGTATAAGGTAGTTCATAAGTTGTGCATACGCTTAGGGGCTGATGAACCCGCAGTTAAGTCCCATAACCTTAACAAACATTGAAAACTTTGAAGTAAAAGAACTTTTAAGATTTTTTCCTATTGCAATAACCTTTTCCTCCTCTATCTAAAACACAACCACACACACATACACACACACACGACATATGTATATCTTCCACGCAATAATATGAATAAATTCTTTGGTGAGCCCGCCCCTGACATAAAGATGCCAAATCCATTCCGAAGTATTTAATAGATTGCCCTGTAATTTATTAATCGTAATAGAAAATGCAAGTTCCAATGGAAAGTGCAGTCTCTTGAAGGTAGATTTGTGGGATATAATAGGTATTCGTTGGGTGTACTCTGTTTCATTCTGTCCCTTTCCTTGTAGCTCTTTGGAAGTAAACTACTTTCGCTTCCAGCCGGATGGAGCAATTTTCCACGAACGTTACTGTTTACGTGCTCATATCTCATGAACTATGAGTCGGAATGTGATACAATTCAGAAGCTACATTCAACTATATATGTGTATACTGTCTGTAAAATTTCCTGTCGCTGCAAATTGTAGTGTTCAAATTATAAATTGTAACATCATACCGAGAGCCGTAGTTGTACTCCACAAACAGCGGAAAAGTAGTAAGCGAGAAACTTTTTTCCTTTCATCATTTTACTATGGTTGCCAGCGAGAAAAAGTTTAATAAAGTTTGTAAATTATGTTTAAAGTTTTCTGCAAGTCACTAAGTACTGTCATTCTCATACAGTGTATTTCGAAAGTCTCGCCGCATTATATGGCATTTTTTTCGATTTCTATTGGTTATGACGTAATATCTTTTGAACCATGTGTCGTATGTGATTCTTAACCAAGCAGCAATTGTTACCTCAAGGTAAGGATTGTGTGTACCAAATTTGGTTGAAATCGGTCCAATGGTTTACGAGAAAATGAGCAGCATTGTCGCAAAATGCATCAGTTTTCCGCGTATCTCATTGTTTATGACGTCATATCTCGTGAACTATATATCGTATGTGATTCTTACACTTACGGCGACCGTCCTCATGGAGTGAAGCTTACATGTACAAAATTTCATGAAGATTGGAACGAAACTGTAGATTTTTATGTAACATGTACAAATATACGGACACTCTCCTTTATATATCAGATTTTTTATTTATTTTTCTGATCGCCTTAGGCTGTCCCGTGCTTTTCGTCCAGGGGAACACCTAACCTTAAAAGTTACTTTGTAACACATGTATTTCCAAGTGTACAGGGGGGGGGGAAGGGTTGATTTGCCACCGCCCCGGGCTCCCAACAGCCTTAGTCCGCCATTGAGCGACGCCGGTCTGAAGTTTAATCAAAATCAAAAGTGCAGTGATGACAAAGATAAAGTGTTACTAAGTTTTCGTTATTTGGGAGAGAAGATAACTGGTGGAATACAGAGCGGCAGTAGCGCAGTAGACAGGGCACAGCTATTGCAGAAACTTCGTTGGCAGTGAAATAAACACATGGCAAGAAAAATCTGTCACGGAGTGCCAAAATGCGACATTACACAGCAACTGTAAGAAATGCTGCACTGTATGAATCAGAATCAATCACACTCGGTAAGAGAGTGGAGAAGGAGGAGCGGGAAATTTTAAGACATATGGGGCAATATAAGAAAAAAAAGAAAAGAAAAGAAAAGTGGATATCTGGATACACAGAACAAGAGAGAAACCATACGAAAGTTTTGAACCTATATCGAGCGAGATGCGGGAAGGAGGTTACGATTTGTTAGGCACACCATGAGGATGAAAGATGAGAGGATGACTAAGAAGATATGGAGTGCAACATGTTATACGGCGAACAACTGGGTGAAGGAAGTCAGAGATGACTGGAAGACTGCAGGAATAAAAGAAAGGAATTTGCAGGCACTGGTGCAGGTCAGGGAGAAGTACAAACGGTTGGTGAACGGTCACAGGTGGCCGAACCCCAAAATCAAAGTCATCATGACAGAAGAAGAAAGAAACAGAAGAAGCGAGAGAATGAAGAGATATTGGGAAGAAAGAAGACGTGCTAAACAAGCCACACGAGATCCTGAAGGGCCCTTACGAAGCAGAAGAAGAAAAGTGTTACCAAAGACGTCAATTAACTTTTTTTCACAACAACGAAATTTTAATATCGTCGTGAATGCCTTCTCAGCTCTTTGTCCGAGTACTAATCCAACAGTTGTATAATGTGTAATCCTTGTTCCTGTATGTGTCATGTCGTCATTTGAAAGGACGATATTATCATAATTTTGTGGGGGTCGCTATTAGATTTTCTTTTCTCAACAATAGTGATCAAGGTCTGTTAAATGATTGTAAAACGTCTGTAATAATCTTCAGTCGAAATGTTAAACATCATACAGTATTCTTCATATTAACAGCAACCATACAAAGATTTCACGCATTTTTCAGGATTTTAGCTCCAGTTGCAGCATCTTCAACATCGGCCGCTGAATACTTAATTCAAGTAAATTATTATTCAGGAATGGGAATCAGGGACGGGTGCTGAAATAAAATAGGACTTTTAAGAATTACTTTTTAGAAAACAATTTATTTTGTCCGTCGCAGTTGCACAATTTTGAAGTCAGCGATTAGTTCCGGACTCTAGCGTCCATTATCAAACTAGTAATTTTTGAAAGAATTTTTTTGGAACACCTCTCTTTAAACTTTTTAACAATTACAATAAGACAGTCTAGATCGCGAGTTGTTGCGTTTATTACTGGCAACCGGTTTCGGTTCTACAGAACCATCTTCAGGCCTTTGGCATCTTGTTGGTAGTTAATGGCGGTGGCCAGAGCAGGCGACAGCTGCCAAAACTGGTTGCCAGTAAGAAACGTAACAACTTGCGGTCTAGACTGTCTTATTTTAATCATTATCAAACCGTTGATAATGGACGGTAGAGTCCGAAACTAATCACTGACTTCAAAATTGTGCAACTGCGACGGACAAAATATATTGTTTTACAAAATATTCCCAGTTGCTGATCCTAAACCATCATTAAGCTGAATTTTCTCGGCCGCGGTGGCCGAGCGTTGTGCGTCGCTTCAGTCACGGTCTGCACGGCCACTACGGTCGGAGGCTCGAATCCCTCCTCGGGCATGGATATTTGTGCCGTCCTTAGTATTAGCTAGTTCCTAAGTAGTTTGTAAGTTTAGGGACTGATGACCCTGTAGCTAAGTCCCATCAGCTCTACAAACATTTGAACATTTTTGATGAATTTTCATAATTATGTTTTAGCTTAGACGACGATCCTGGACGGCGGTGGAATAAATTATATGATTCAGATCTTAATTATATTTACATAAGTAGGTCTACAGACCAAACTGATCGGACTCACAGAAGTGTTTTTTCTGTATTGTGGCGTGGATAGATCTTGAGTTAACAACAATTATAATACTGATGGGCAATTATCATTGCTTATAATTATTACAGACTGACTCTAGCTAGTGATTAGTGAAACCTTTCGTTTTATTATTTTTCAATATACTGTTTCATCAACTTTTTACGTAATACTTACGAAAACATGAAGCCCTTAAATATTTTATTAAAATCAGTTCTTTGGCTAATGCAGTCTATTAGCAATCAAAATGACATAACAATTCAGTATTTAATAGTACAGCAAATTTCAGTCCAAAAACAATACAGCACAGTCAGTATTTTGTTTTTAAGTTTTATTTGCTAGGACGCCACAGGCGTCATCTACCATTACTGACTGCGAAGTAACAGGCACGTGCATGAAACTCCTCTGCACTGTGGAAGAAAAAAGACAAATGGAAATTACAACAGCAACCCTTTCCAACTTCGGACCAGGAGCACAGTCTGACCGGTACTTATTTATCAGGACCGGATTAACCAAGGTGGAGGCTCGGGGCTAGAAAAAAATGTGTGGCCCTGCTAATGTCATTTAAGCGTAATATATTTCTGTGAAAGTACAAACAGATAAGGAATACTTATACTTCTATGACAAAAACTATTTCATTCCATATTTCTCTCGTTTGATGCGAATGTATTTTATCAAGCTGCAAAACCTCTGATTGTTTCTAGTTTCTCGTCAATAGTAACAAATTCTCCAAGATCGTAACTATTCATGCAGTTTTGTACAAATGTATTCAGAAAGCTCCTAATAGCAGCTAATCTATCTGTTTTACTTCTCACATCTCTAGTGTCTTTGTCATGAAGTCTAATACATCTTGAGAAGGAACAAAAATCCTCTGTAACTCATGCAGGATCTCAAAACAATCATTCCAGTTCCATAATTTGACCAATCTTTAAATGAATTTGTATGGTTACTGTCTTTGACGCCAATCAAATACATTATGCCTAAAACTGCATAAATTTCATTTTGACCTGTCAATTTAGCATCACTGTCTCTTCTTCATGCCTTTTTTCTATGAATGGGTACAATTGCAAAATGCATAATTTCATCTGTCACATCGATACTCACGACTTTGTGGAACTAAATGTTCAAATGTTTGTACAACTTATGGGACTTAACTACGGGGTCATCAGTCCCTAAGCTTACAAACTACTTATGAACTAGCTAAGACTAAAGACGGCACAAATATCCACGCCCGAGGGGGGATTCGAACCCGCGACCGTAGTGGCCGTGCTGACCGTGACTGAAGCGCCTCAGTCACGTCGGCCACCGCGGCCGGCTTTGTGGAACTATTCAATTCCTATTCCTATTCAATACCTCGTGCTGTCAGTTTAGTTTTTTTTTTTCCTGATATGTTTTTCTGTGTATCAGTTTTTATCCATTGCGTTTGTTTATCCCTACCAATAAACACATCGTCTTCAGTATCAAAGGAAGATATCACACTCAATTTCAGAGCAAGAATCATGATCAGTCGGTAATATTACTTCATCTTCTCCATCAGAAAATGTATCTCCGCGGTCGTCTTCTTCTTGCATTCACCTCTAAAGGAATTCGCTCTAATTCCTCATCTGTGAAGTATTTTTTGGCCTTAAAATTAGATACACGAACTTTGAACAAGAGCTAATCTCGACAGTAAACTTTTTTTTTTCCATAACGCATCATGTAAACTTACAACAAATAACGTACACATGACCAGGCGCGTGGTATATAGAGTACACCGATGCTGCAGTTCCAGCAATGACCTAATGTTGCCCGTAACATGTTGATGTTGCAAACACTCTGACACTACTATACATAAGCTAAACAATGCGTAGAAAGATACCACCTTACGACACTGGTGTATAAAATAAACCTGCGCTAGGGTTAAATCATGTAGTACCGAATGTAGGTTCCCAAATCGCACAAACAAATATCAATGTGATAAATTAAAATTATTAGGTCGAGCGTAAAAACTTCTTTATCTAGCTTTCGCCATTGCAAAGTCTTCTTTTACATTCTCGAAGTAGCCAGTTCTGATATTTTTCCATCAAGTGTGATAATACTTAACATATGTCATTGTAATAAATTGGATTTAATAAACGTGACGCAGAAGTTGGGAAGGAAGTAAGATAGGGTTGTAGCCTGTCCCAATGTTGTTCAATCTGTACAGTGAAGGAGTGGAAGGAGAAATTTGGAGAGGGCATTGCAGTGCATGGAGAAGAAATAAAAACATTGCGGTTTGCCGATGACATAGTAATCCTGTCATAGACCGCAAAAGATTTGGAAGAGGAATTGAATGGAATGGACAGTGTCTTGAAAGGAAGATGTAAGATGAACATTTACAAGAGTAAGACGAAGGTAATGGAATACAATGTCAGAAAATCAGGCGTTGCTGAAGGAATTAGATTAGGTAATTAGACAATCAAAGTAGTAGATGAATTTTCTTATTTGGGTAGCAGGATAACTTCTGATGGCCGAAGCAAAGAAGATATAAAATGCAGAGTGGCTATGGGAAGAAAAGCGTTTCTAAAGATGCGGAACTTGTTAACAGCCAATATTAATTTAAATATTAGGAAGTCCTCTCTGAAAGCATTTGTCTGGAGTGTTGAAACGTGGACGATAAGACGTTCAGATAAAAAGATGATAGAAGCTTTTGAAATGTGGGCTACAGGCGAATGATGAAAATTAGATGGGTAGATCACGTAACAAATGAGGAGGTGCTTAACCGAATCGGGGAGAAACGGAGTTTCTGGCATAGCCTGACTAAGAGGAGAGATAGATTGGCTGGACACATTCTGAGACATCAAGGAATTGTCCACTTACCATTAGAAGGAAGCGTGTGGGGTAAAAATCGTAGAGTGAGATCGAGGAACGAATGCAGTAATCAGATTCAAAAGGATGTAGGTTGCCGAACGTATTCTCAAATGAAGAGACTTGCACAGGACAGGGTAGCGTGGAAATCTGCATCAAACCAGTCTCCGGACTGCTGAAGATCACAAAATCAACAACAACAACAAACATTAAGATCAACGTGTTTCCTTTTATATGCAAAATCGTGATGTTAATTTACATCTGGAATGATTGCCATAAAGAGCAGTTGTCTGTAGTGGATCGATTTTGAATAGTCGAACGACTATACCGTGGAGCGAGTAGAGCAACCGCAAGACACGTACGTTATTTAGGTTGAATGCAGGCGAAACGCAATTCATGTCGTTCGGATATTTCTGCGCGTGGTAGTACATCAAGAATATAGCGAATAACGGAAACTGAAAGTGTAAACTAACTGCGTATCACCAACATTTTCTCCGTATTCATACCTGAACAAATATTTGTACACATCTTTGAACTTGAATTGATATGACAAACTACCTTGTTCTGGAATCAAACCAACCACCTGTAGCTGTAGCTAACCAAGCAATGCATTCATGTCTTATAGATACTCGATTATGCCTAAGATTGTCACAGCTGACGAAGCATAAAGATGTGTGAAATATTGGAGATTTCCTCGCAAATATCAGAAAATCATATAAAATGCCAATTCTTAAATTTTTTTACTTACTTGTTTATTTTTTTACTGAACCAGGAACTTAATAATCGCCGTTATGTCTCTAATCACAAGTGCCCAGACTCAGGTCTGTATGGTACTTACATACGAGGCTGGTCCTGTCGGAGGTTCGAGTCCTTCCTCGGTCAGGGTTGTGTGTGTTGTACTTAGGTTTTTTAAGTAGTTCTAAGCCTAGGGACTGATGACCACAGTAGTTTGGTCCCATAGATTTACAAATATTTGATTTTGAGTTACATACCCGGTACCTAAATGTAAGATAACTAAGTGAAGTCAGATGATAGTAGTCGAATTATTTCACCAGCAGCGGGATGTTTGCATCTGTAATCAGGTTATGCGTCACCGGGAATCGAACCCCGAACCTACCGATGTCCTTTTTAAGCACGAATGGACGTTATATCTCAAATGTTAACTCAACAGGGTTGATGATGCGTGCGTGTCTGACCAGTAACAACGTCACCTATCGTTGTTCTAATAATAATAATAATAATAATAATTACGTGTGGCTCAGTGTCCTGGTGCAAGTCATTCAACTGTGCGCCACTTCAGAGATTTGCATGTCCCTAACCTGCCCTAATTATCCAACCGGGAAAGGCGACCTAATGTTTAACGTAGAATCCAAACAACGTGTAGTTTATGACGACTCCTCACCTTGTTGAGACGTGAATGCTGGGTTAAAACACAGATTAGAAAAAAAAATAAAAAAAACAGTGATCCGACTAGGTTTCGAACCTGCGACCCTCCAGTTTTCATTCAAGCGCTTTACCCATAGACCACCTCAACACCATGGTTCGCGTCGATAATGCACGAAGCGACTTTCAAAATAATTTTTTACTAGTAGTCCGGTATGCTCTATCTAGGGCGTCAAATGAAATTATGAATATTTTGTGCTGGACCTGGATTCGAATCCATATACGTGCCTTTCGTGGAGACCTAGAGGAGTCGGCAGTCTAGGAGAAAGCAACGAAATGATTCAGCTATATGATTCCGAGAGGGTCGAGTGCGGCAAAAGAGGAGATCCGAATTGGAATCCCAGATCAGCACCACAATTTTTAACGTCTTAAGTTAAAATTCAGTACGAGTCACGTGACCTTAAAGGACCATTGGTTTATAAAAGAAAATAAAGGTTTGTAATATAAGAAAAGATTTCTAGCGACAGAGTTACAGATTGCGGTGTATTCTGCCTGTTACTCGCAACGATAAATCGTATCTGTCTTTCCTTCTTTGTATTTGTGAATTTCTTCATCTGACATGTAAATGGCATCGAAAGTCTGTCGGGAATAGCTGATATTGCTTCCTCATGGCACGACCGTCTGGTATCAGACAATGTCTTCTCTCTCCCATTATCCATCACAAGAACGTGACAAAGATGAGTAGGAAGCTACAAAAAATCATATAATTCAAGAATTCCTGTGCGCAATTTCTGGACACGAGCTTTAAAGAGTGCGTAGCACATGGCACATAAAGTGCTAATAAGTTAATTGCGTTTATTTTTGCACTTTAACTTGAATACTTCCCATTCATGTTATTAGCATTGTTATAGGACTGCGAACGACAGCCTTCTATCATGATATTGTTTTATAAAGAGATTTATTATTAATGTTATTACAACTTTTGTCCCCTATTACTCTGCCGTAAAAATAGTACCTTACTTCTGCGGCTGACTGATCTTCATGCGCCGTGTCTACCATTGATTCTACAATCAGTCCGTCATATTCTGCTGTTTGAATTTCGTCAACTATTTCACTCAGTATCTTGTTTCCCATAAGGCTGATAAATTCCTCACAAATAGTCTTGGACAAATATAACGGATGGACACGATCTTTATGCCAGTGATCTCGGTTGTGTTGTTTTAAAAATGGGAGCAATTAGTTCAATGGAACCTAAGTAGTTACCATTATTTGGGAGTCCAAAAATTTCGTTATCGCAACGAAAAGGAAATCCTTGTACTGCCAAAAATTTAACGATTTCTTCTACTCGGTAAAGAACTTCTTGCCAATAATTTACCTCAGTTTCAATCATATGCTGCAGTTTACTAACAATGCGCCCTTCGTTTTTCGATCGTAAAAGTTACGTCAATGAATTTTTGCGATATAAGCACTATTCTCCTGAGAAGTAACTGTCCCTTCCGCCTTCTTCCAGTTAGAAAATCCGCAGAATGATAAAACATTACGCAACTTGTCTGAGCCTATGCCGTCGCTGAATAATTTACAGAACATGCAAAATACATTTCCTTCAGATTCGGAATACAATAGCCACTTTTTTTTCATTTTTGTCTCTTTTACAATTTTTTGAAGAACAAATTTTTGGATGCGTATCTTTCTTTGTGATTTGTAGACACGATCTTATTTACGTAGGTCATCTAAAGTGTTCCTAAAATAATCTGAACCTTTCGCTAAACGCTATTGCACGAATTCGTTGTCAATGTTTTTCCATTTCGCCGGATCTTTCTCCAATCCTGTAGACTTCACTAGTTCACCTCTATTTCAGTATTGCCACCGGTTTCAGTGTTATGATTACCCGGTTTAAGAGTAATATTCAACACCGCCTCAGCTACACAATGCTGCTCCACAATAATATTGGATTTACGCCAAGAATCACACACAGGAGTGGAAGAGTCTAATTCGTTACAAATTTCTCTAACATCCCCAACAGCATAATCTTTCTTTGTAAAGTACGAAGTAACGTTTGGCAGTTTCTTCACAAATTCTGCTGATTATTTCTGTGCCTTTCTTTTCTTGGCACCTCTAACAAACTTTCTGTATACTTTACTCCAAAATTCCTTGGCCTGATGTAGCAACAGTGCATCCATATTTGAATTGTAAAGCTGTCTCTGTTATGAATAATAATTTTTATTACTTCTAAAGCGTTTCACGCTTTTGGCGCATTATCAGAAAACTCAAAAACAGGTGAATGGAATTAGTTAGTATTAAAACACACGATGATCAGCATTTTAGACTAGATAAAATCCGCGGAAATAATCAATCCAAAAGCATCATTCTGTGAACGCGGACCTATGCAACACAACGCAGCTGATATGGAACTTTTTGCACCACCTCTTTTAACATTTGACGATGCCTTTGGATTGATTATATCCCGAGATTTTAGCTAAAATACTGATCCTCGTGTGTTATAATACTAATGCCTTCCACTTGTTTTTGCGTTTTCTGATGATGCGCCAAAAGTAAAAAACGCGTTAGAAGTAATAAATATTACAATTCGCAACAAAGATTGTTTTTCAATTCAAACGATCTTTCTCACAGGAGACGATTTCAAGTCCTTTAATATCAGAAATAAAATTCAAATACGATTAATGCACTAATTGATTAAAATAATGAATATCACCTCACTTAAGAAACACAGCTGGTCTGCAAACAAAGTATACAATACAAAGCTCTAAACAATACTGTCGCACGAATCATCAGTTTTACTCTACAACAATGGACAGACTGGTTTGATGCATCTCTACCCTGTCCTGTGCAAGCCTCTTCATCTGACACTACGAACGGCAACCTACATCCTTTTGAATCTACTTACCGTGTTTGTCCCTCGATCTCCAAATGTTAAAATGTTTGTATAGGTTATGGGAATTTACTACGGGATCATCAGTCCCTAAACTTACAAACTACTTATGAACTATCACTAAGGACGGCACAAATATCCATTCCCGAGGGGGGATTCGAACCCCCGACCGTAGTGGCCGTGCAGACCGTGACTGGAGCGCCTCGTCCCCTCGGCCAACGCGGCCGGCCCTCGGTCTCCCTCTACAATTTTTACCCCACACACTTTCTTCCAATTTTAAATTGACGATTTCTTCAAGTCTCAGAATGTGTCCCACCAACCTATACCTTCTCGTAATAAGGATATGCCAGAAACTCCTTTTCTCCTCAATTCTGTTAAGCACCTCCTCATTCGTTACGGGATCAACCCGTCTAATTTCCATCATTCGTTTGTAGCACCACACTTCGAAGCTTTTACCATTTCTCTGTCTTAACTCCTTATCATCCACGTTTCACTACCACTCCAGACAAATATTTCTTAACATTTAAACTAATATTGGACGTCAACAAATTTCGCTTCATCAGAAACGCTTTTTTCCCATAGCCATTCTGCATTTTGTATCTTCTTTACTTCGGCCATCAGAAGTTGTCTTGCTACCCAAATAACAAAACTCATCTTCTACTTTTATAGTCTCTTTATCTAATCTAACTCCTTTAGCATCGCCTGATTTTCTGACGCTACATTCCATTACCCTTGTTTTACACTTGTTAATGTTCATCTTATATCTTCCTTCCAAGACACTGTCCATTCCATTTAATTGCTCTTCCAAGTCCTTTGCTGAGTGAATTACTATGTCATTACCAAATCGCTAGATTTTTAATACTAATGCTAAAAACCTAGATTTCCGTTTCCTTAATATATTTTCTAAGATAAGACGTAATGTGAATATTGCTTCGCCTGTTGCTACGTTTCTCCTAAATCCAAACTGATCATCCCCAAGGTCGGATTTTACCAGTTTTTCCATTCTGTCTGTAAATCATTCGTGTTAGTATTTTGCAACTAGGACTTGTTAAACTGATAGTCCTGTAATTTTCACATTTATCTGTACTTTCTTTCTTAGGTATTCGCGTCACTATATTCCTCTCGAAGTCTGAGTGTATTTCCCGTCTCATACTACATGTTTCTCACAGTACATAAAAGTGTCTGAAGTAAACTGGCTATTACTCTGGTAAAAAGTTCTACCCGACTCTACACACAGACATGCAACTTATTATTATATCTAACGACCTTAAATTATGCATATATGCAGTGATTAAATTTTTCTGTTGGATCGGAAATTGGTATTAAATAATTAAATGGACTGCAGCACGTTTCATTCAGCAGGTTAGCGCAGTAATAAGCACATACGGGGGGGGGGGGGGTTGGCGAGTTCTAACAATGGGTCGGCTATGGTTTTGTACGAATCTTGCTGGACAGTTAGCTGATATTTTGATCACAGCAGAGGCCGTGTCTACCTGGAAACCCGGGGCTAGTACTGTGGTTAGCCCGAGCGCCTGCTACATCGGCCACCATCACGGCATGACCGAAAGGCGGGCCCCGGACCGAGAAGGGGCCAACCGGTCCGTTCTGCCAGGTAAACAGTCACAAATCGAATTTCAAGCTATGTATAGGGAAAGTTTGGCCAGCCAGTCAGCGGCGGGCATGCTGGGCCTATTCTGCTGCTGCTTACACACCGACCGCCACATCGTTCCCAGCGCTTAAGAACACTTATCAACCGATTTCGAAAAAACTATTCAACGAAAACAATTTAATTTTTTCACGTGTTATAGTGTGATATATTCGCATATTAATAATCTGATTTTCTATTCATTATTACGTATAATTTTCGTGCTATATCAAATAAAGTAAACTAAAATTTTGGAGAGTTTTCTGAGGAAAAATCGCATTGCGTAGATTTTGCGTATGGTTGATATTAACACATACAATGCTGCGGACGAAATGTAGGTAAGATATCGAAATTTTCTTTAAGATCGAGAGAAGAATGATAAATCTTTTCATTTTCGAAATACTGCGTGTTATATCCGACGGACAGATGCGGGAACTTGGCGTAGTTCTATCCATGCGGACCTGGCTGCTCTACGAAATACTTATCGTCTGACTTTAAGAAAACTGGTTTGTGGCTCCAGATCTAAAGAGTTCACCTATAAATTCAGATTGACCTGTACGGTAACCAAATATTGGAATAGACCGCGAACATGTCATTGGAGCATAGCGTAAATTAAGAAAACAATTGCGATTATGCATAAGTCTTTGGTTAGTATTTTCTTGCTTATTATGTACTTACGGTAACTGCGAAAAATGCAAGGGGGTACTCAGTACATGACAGAAATTAAAGATGTCTTTACAACGGCAATTACATTTGAATGTATAATATTTGTCTTGTTTCAATTCTTTCTTTCCTGTAATGATACACTTCACTCATGAAAACGAATGAGAAAAGCTTGCTTCAGGAACTGTATATTAATTTCATATCTAAACGAGAAACTAGTTCAGTCACTAACATGTCCAAAATTTGTATGTTTCGGTAACTACCTGCAGATAAAACCAACGACGCGTGAATAATTTATCCTCACGCATTATGAAGGAATTTTCTTCAGAAATTTAAAAATGTTAGGTATCTGTTACGTGATCCATTTGTCAGTGAATCTTTAATCTCTTAATTTACATTATGAATTTAAATTACCACAATCCGCCTTCATCGATGGCTCGCAAGATGTCATGTGAGAAAAGGGCAAGCTGAGATTCACATGAATGATGTTCCCGAAACCTGTGCTGATTCATAGAAAGAAGCTTTTCCGTCTCAAGGAAATTTACTATATTCGAACTGAGAATATGCTCTAAAATTCTGCAGGAAACTGATGTCAACGATATTGCCCTGTAAGTAATGTAAGTGATTTTGTATTAAGTTTGAGGATATAAAAATCGCACAGGGAAATAAAGAAACAAGTAGAGGAAGTAGGTTTGACTGGATGTAGGTTGTAGGTTTGGAGATCAAGAGGTTTGCTCAGGATAGAATAGCTTGGAGACCTGCAACATACGAGTCTGCGGACTGATGACGACATTAACAATACTGTCCTGAGTGGTTTCGAGAACACTTTGAAGTCCCTGCATTCTGTTTCGTCACAAACGAGGTGCTAGACTTTGTCTAGGTGGTCTAAAATGGAGTCCATATGCTGGTACGATGATGGGTAAGCTGGTATTCTCTTTACGAAGCGTTGGATAATGGACATTCATCGAAAAAAGAGGGTGTCTCACTGGGCCTTTGTGTCTACAGCTCTGGGGCCACCGTAAGCTAAATGTCAGAAAATTACATTTTAAATATTTACTCCTTTTTGATGCTTTAATATTATTATAATATTTATTAGTTATTATTTAATGACGAGGACCATTTCGGCTTTTCGCCATTCTCAAATGAATTGCAATGAATACTTATATATATCTTTCTGAAGGTAATATTTGGTCTATATATTTATCTTTTCCTGTTACAGCATAATGTTATGAAGTGCTATTGTGCCGATATATATTTTATTAATTAGAAGATATTTCGATCAGATTATTACTTGTACTCGTATCTACTATTTTTGCAGATCAATACACTCCAGTGACATTTATCTGTTTACAGTGAGTTACATTTTACGACATTTTGGAATTTTCAGAAATATCGTAATATTTTGGACTTGAACTTTGTTTAGCAACCATATATTTTTGTTGATATTTTGTTACTAGCAGAGAAATTAAAAAATTATAACGTCTGATCATTGGCAAACGTAAATACATAGACGAAACAGAATAAATTCTGCGTTCAGAATAATTGTGTAATTCTATTTACATACATTGTATGTATTGCAGTTCACTTGATAATTACGAAAAGACGAAACGGTCGTCGTAATTAAATAACACCTAATATATGAAGTGATATCAGTGCAGCATTACAAAGGAGTAAATATATAAAATGGCATTTGGTGACTTTATTTATGCTGCGCACCCAGCTAAACAATCTTTTGGAGTTAAGCTAAACGTGTTTGGAGAAAGAGTGTTGAATTTCATTAACAGTTTCCTCTCAAGAACTGTTGTAATACATCAATAACGACCTATGTTTGAGTAGCGGTCTGATGACTGTATAAAACAGGTTACATCACTTTAATCTGCAAATTTAGAATAAAAAAGATGCGAATTAAGGAGGATGCAGATTGACTCGTATTCATTTTCACTCTTTCGACAGAGGATAATTGTATAACAGCAATGTTTGTGGTTGAAACTGTTGGGAACAATGGGCTGAATGAAAACTCGCGGAGCCATTTCCGCGGTAACCGAGTCCGGCATTGTCGGGAGTATATAAAAGTAGGAGCGCCGCGTCGCCCGGCGACCACGCCCCGCTCTCTCCAGTCGGCGAGCAGCGGGGTGTGCGTGGGCCCACACTTTGTGGTGTGGGGGCCACGGTGACTCTTCAACTCTTCAGAAGAACAGCGACCGACTGCGCCCAGCAGCCGTCGGAGCGCTCCCCGGCCTGCAGGTGCCGGGTGGCTGCCGGCGCGAGGACAGCTGTGTGCAGTCGTCTCTGGACAACGTGGTTCGTGGCAGACCCACTGCACCACGTGACTCAGTGCACTAAACGACTGGCACCAGCAGACTGGCGCCAAGCGACGTGCAGCGCCAGTGCCGGTGTCAGCGGCGGCTGCGCGAGTTGTGAGGCGGTGGAGAGGGCGCCTCTGCGCGGTGCCTGCTGTCCTCCGTCCAGCCGCCGCCACCCCTGGCCCGCGCTCCGGTTGGCGGCGACAGCGGAGGAGAGGCGGAGGAGAGAAGCCGTCTGGCAGGTGTCTGGCCTGCCGAGGCTCCGCTCTGGCCGGCGGGCGGCACAAGTAGAGGCGACACTCCTGACGGTCCGCCAGGGGGCGGGACCAGCGGTCTGGGTGGAGGGGGGATTTCCGAGGCTGGAGAGGGAGAGGGCCCGTGAGCTGCGGCACTTGGCATCCGCGCAGTTTGCTGCGTCGGCCCGTGCCGGAGCTAACACACGGACCCTCCTCCTCAGCTCTGGCCGAGGACGCCCTCCGACGTCGATCACAGGCTGCCGTCCCGTCACACGCCGCGGCACAGGAGGACCGCCGCCGCTGGCAACGCCTCAGACGCGGCGGTCTCCGCTTCACATCCCGGGAGCGGCAGCCCTGCTGAGGCGCGCCCTGACAGATAACGCCCACGACGGCCGCAGTCGCGGGAGCGGCGCTGCTGTGGGCCTCGAGTCGTCACAGACCTACTGTTCAAAACCTTGCCATAGGAAAATGTCAGTGATAACCTGTAGTAAAACGTTATCAGTCATACAATAAATCTAAAGAAAAAAAAGTTTGCGTTTTCCTTTCTTTTTCATTTTTTTCTCAAAGCATTTAAGACATTAACGTAATAACACAGCTTCAATGGCAGTAATAGCTACAACTCTCATCCAATTAAAAGGCAAAGCCACACGATATTAACGGCAAATGGCAAGTTATTTGAATGCTATAAACCTGAAACTACACGATCACAGCTCCGAATGCAAATGCTATTAGGATAACAAAAGTTTACTCGTCATCTATGTCACACACTATAAGCTGCTCACCTGTTACGTCAATACAAGGTGTTAATGCACCAGCTACATCATTTAATATGGTATAAACAGAACATTTTCTCCGGCTAATGCAATCTCTAGCTCAATATGAAAATAAAATAAATAAATAAAATAAAAAAATTCCAAACGTATCACATTACACGAAATGTATACGATATGTTACGAATGCGCCTGCTATAAAGAATAAGAGTTTACTCGTCACCGATACCACCTACAAGACGCTGACCTGTCTGGTTAATACGAGCTGTTAATGAACAAGCTACACGATTTAATACGGTACCAACAGAACATTTTCTCCGGGTTATGTAGTCTAGTGACAGCCACGATATACGATATATTAAATGACACAAACCAGTATCATTTTAAGAGTCAGGTTTTAGCCTGTCTCGGATAATCAAACTGTCTACGGGATGTTCAGATACTTTCTTTTCCCCTTCTTACATGTTCCGCTACCACGACTGTCTTACGTTCAAGTCCTATATGTTTCTCTCCTTAATGTTATACAAACCGCATTCCGTACAAGAAGAATGGGTTGCGTACAAACAGGCGATTATGTTCTCTTTGCGTTGCATCTTGACAGAACAAGGGCTTCAGGTGAAGCTGGTGTATGCATTTAAATGTGAGCGTGCAGAATACCCTACCGTTCAACGCTGCGTACCACCTCCAGCAGCTCGGCCGTTCGCAGACAACACAGTTCTCCACAAGAGAGGCGACAGTATACCGGTATATACCGACCCTGTGCTCAGCGGCTCGGTAACAGTAAGGAGTCACACTATAGGTGTTACGAATCTAAGTGAATTTTCCAGTGGGGAGAGAGTTACGCTACAGTATCAGACCGCTTTAATAATTCATAAGTGCGCTAAAATATTAACTCTAGCTAACACGGTGCAATAATAACCCTACGGAGATTTGTAACATTCAATAACACTGATTTATAGTAGCTTGTTAGTCTTTCTAGTAATACAAACTGTATCGCAATTTCTTATTTTGGAGACTATTCGGAAGTAACAATAACGAGTAGACGCAGAAACTTACCGTTCTAGCGGGATCACGCTAAGAGTCTTTTCGGCAGCTTGCGATTCATTCACATTGCATGTTCTTCATTATGTAGAATCTTAATAGTAAAGTTAAATTTTTTTTCCACATAGCTCATAAAGCCGTCCATTTTTTTCGGGCCAAGAGACTATAAATTGGCATGCATAAAATTTTGTTGGAAAGTCTTCGTCCCAATATACTTTAGTTTTACATTACGCGTTTCGACATCATTATCCTCAGATTTGTGGTACATATAATAGAAATACATTACATTTCAGATGTGTCACGATTCATATCACAATACTCACAACAAGAATAAGCACTTTACATGAAAAACACACTCAATTTTTGAAAAAGTTTGGATATAAAATTAAATGTGAGTGGAGATACATAACTAAAACTATAAACTACAAATATGGACGTCTAGTCAAGGTGTTCGAGTAGACTTGACACGCCAAACTGGCGAGGAGGAGGAAAAGAGCGCAACAAGAAAAGTACGCCCAGCGGCCGTCAGGTGGCACAGTCTTAAAATTGTAAGTTAGTTGAATAAAATAACTACAGTAACATCATCTCGCACCCTTTATACTACTGACATAGTTCTTACGAAACTCTGACAATATGACTATAGGATGTGCAATGTCATATAAGAATAGCGGGTATCTCAGTATACGAATGTTGATCATGCTAATAGGATTGGACGTACGAAAGGTGTTGAATCATCCTCGTTGTGTTTGTTGAGTTCTCGTACCGGTCTAGTTGTCATGAAAGGTACGGTGCGGGAATCGTTTACATCTAGAACAGTTCTATACATTTTTAATACATGTTTTATTGACTGAAGAATACAATACTCAACTTTAGAACATTGTTTCTTCTCTCTTCTCGCGGCGTCGTCTCCTGTACGATGCTAGCTGCGCTGGGACATAGTTACTGCCTAGTTCGTAGCCGACGGGCCGTCCAGACGCATGGCGGATAGATTTAGAGAGTGCGCGTCTACTGTTACTCTCTCCAAGAGGCGGGGCGCCGGCTGTCGGTCGACCACTGCCTTATTCACAAAAGTTCTCTTGCGTCTGGCGTGTGGCGCTGACTTCACGCCACAACAAAAGGGAGGAGTGGGAGGGCAGAAGGGTTGGAGTGGATATGACCAAATACACACAGTCCACTTAAAAATATCAATTAGGCATAGCATGCCAGCCGACCGTGACATGATAGTCATATGGCTGCCCAAATTTCGTTACAGGTCAACATGGTAATCGATTATTCGAAGTCCCTAAGTAATGTCAGCTACCTATAGAGTCAAGTTAGTAATAAAATTATAAAGGTAACACAGGTAGTGCCTGTAGCGTCTACAAAATTAAAAAGGGTAATACAAGGGGATATATGGAAGGGGGCAGGGATGCGTACAACCCAACTTGCAAGATAGTAGAGATAAGATTTGATAGATTACGGCTCGTACCGATGCATTCAAGTATTCGTTTTCCCTCGTTCTATATGAGAATGTAAGAGGAAATTAAAAAACTAGCAGTGCTACTAGGTACCCTCCACCATGCATATTTCGGTGCATTTCGGAGTGTGTGTATAGATGTTGATGTGGATGTAGATGAACAATTTTAATTACTTCAGGCTCTTAAAATTTGATAAACCGATCAAATTTTCAGAAATAAGGAACACCTCAAAACACTGGAGGTAGAAAGTTTATAATCACGGATGTTCATTGGTATGTTTTGAAGAGAAGATTAGCATTTTCGTCACCTTGGTTCAGCATATGTCCTCACACCATAAGGACTTGTTTTAATAATGTACGTCTTGTACAAGCGTATGCATTCCCACTGCTTGAAACGAACAAAAAGCGGTCCACATGTTCAAACAAACAGGAAAGTCGTCCGAAAACACTATGTCATGACAATCTCGTCCCAGTTGACGTCATTCTTTACTCTATGCCTTCTAACGTATTCCTGTTATTTATCTAAGAACGTTGGATATACTGAAAACTCTTTTGTCATATATATGTATTAATATACAAACTTTTAATTTACTGAAATATTTGACGAAATTTTAGCTACTTGTTTTAAAGCGTAGACTGAGGATGCAGCTTCAAGTCGAGAAACCAGTCCTGAAGTAAATAAACCAATCTCACCACCAGTCAGCGAAATTATTTTATTCATCATGACATGCAGCAGCTGCAGATGCCTTGATTCTAAAATTATTCTGATTAGACATAGTGACACAGCAATAAAATCTACTTAAGTTGGTACATTTAACACACATGCATACACATTTTGAAAAGAAATATAGCCATTTTTCAGTACCGTTTCGCCACAGTCGAGTGAAGACCGTTTTGAAGCACTACATCAAGTCTATTAACAAGCAAATCATATTCAAAAAGCATACTCATAATGTGTAATGTTCCCCTATTTCAACATCGTCCGCAGTCGGTAAAACGTAGAAGTACACAGAACTATGCTCTAATTGCCTCAGTGACATAAAGGAAATACAGTTACGAAATGTGGAAGTACTTATTAAATTTTCCTAACCGACACATGCATAAAATAATAATAATAATACACTCTAAAATAAGTCTGAATAAACTGGTACGTATAGAGTCTACCCATTCCATGTCACTCCATGATTGGAATGAGACATTAGTGGAAATTATCGAATCAATACATTAAGAAAACCATGACGTATCGAAGAAAGTGACAACTGTTACCAGCATTTTATAGTACAAATTATCATCTAATTTTAATATGTAGACATGAAAATGAACATTGAAAAAGCTCCCATTTTAAACAAATAAAAAAAATCAGAAAAAATCGAGAATACCGATTAACGACATGGAAGCACATACCACTACGCATCCCATTTCTGAAATTAGTACTCGTTGAATCGATAGCTACCCACGCAAGCCATGTAGGCCCTATTAGGTAGCTAATTCCTGAGTAACACATTCGTTCTTCTACTCATTCCACAACCAGATGTATTTCAATAAATAGGGAAGTTTGATTTCGTTGTTGCATTGTGGACATAGTCCTCATTTTGATTTACAAGGAAGTTGTACACGGTTGCAGAAATTATTTGAAATAACACGTTTCGCTCTTGTGGGGTACCATCAGATTACATAAATAAATAAATTAATTAAAAAACCTGAGTTTCCACAACCGTCGACAACTTTCTTTTAAATAAATATTCAGAACTGGTTGCTGAACGAGACGGTCAAAATGGAGTCGAATGAACCTTTCCTTCAGTTATTCCTAAAATGAACGTTGCCCTACTGGCCGTACATAAGGAACGCCCACCTTTTGAACAAAGGAAAGCTGATATATACCGGTGATAAAGAGTGGGGTGAAATGAAAGTGACCTGGACGAATGAATACGTTTGGATATGAGTGTACGCATTGACGGAGGAAGAAAAGACATAAAGTTACTTTCCAGCACGATGGTCCAGCTGCCTATACAGCCTGCCGAACCTTGGAGCACATTTACACTGCCTTCAGACCTGACCGAGTTGTTAGCAGGTAGTGTGGGGGGGGGGGGAGGCGTATCCGGCAACCCAGGTCACCAGATGTGTGAGTGTGTGATCACTTTGAGTGGGGCAGCCATCAAGTCCAAGGTGTATGTAACAGCCCACATAGTCTTGAATCACATCAGATTGCTAAAGAGCGACCAAAAGTGCGAAGAGAAGAAGGTGATCACTTTCAACATCTGCTACTGCCCCCTTGTTCTGTATTTCCTTCCCTCTTCTGTGTTTGTTTTTATCCTGGAAATTTGTTCTCTTGGATACTTTTTTTCTCTCTCAGCCTGTACTTAATTAAGAAAGATGGAGACATTAGGCATAAAAATGAGGGTAAGGGGCCAAGGACTAACATTGTATTACAAAACAATGGTTGAAACTAACAATAATAGGCAACAAATTACAGAAAATAAAACGTCTCAAAACGTACACAGGATTTCGAAATTTATTTTAACGTAACAAACCTATGAGCATACTGTGCAAATGTATACCACTGATCTCTAGCACTATTTGCAAAATACTAAAGAGTCAACAAAACAGAAGTGACTACTACACAAAAAAGGAAAGAAAAAAAAAATGAATAATTCATGGTAAACACCAAAGGCAATAACAAGTCTGACACATTTCCTCAAATAAAAGTTCTTTAAAAATGTGCAATAATCAATCACTTCCTTTCGATTCCCGTTCATTAATCGACTTATCAGGTTCCAACTTGTGATGCACAGTTACTTTGAACTGTTCTGAAATACACTTTCGGAAATGAAAATTATTATACCTTCCCAGAGTTTTCCAGTACACTAAAGATGTAATGTTGGGACAGCACTTCCGCAATAGAAGAATCGATTACATTTACAGATCAGTATATCTAGCGGTACTAACGTACCAAGTGTCGACCCTTGGTGAAACACTCTTACGTGGTTTAGCCTGCATGAGCGGCAATGCTGCACTCATTCTGACATCATATTTGCAGGTCACCAACAATTTGGTTCAATCACGCATGTGGTTTCGATTTATAACGTTACTATTGTTATATTGGTGACATAGTTTGCACATATACTAATCTAAAAGGCAACTATACCAATACGGAAGAGAGAAACAATAAAATCTTATAAAAACTACTATGCTACATTAAGAAAAGTTATTAAAAAATCCAGAAGCATGTGCATCATGTCTGAGATTAGTTCTTCTGATAGTAAAATGAAAACAATTTGTAATATTATTAAAAGGGAGACAGGGCAACCAACAGCACAGGAAGACGGTATTACCAACAAATCAAATGTAAACCTTATTAACAAAAAGTCAGAAGTTGAAATGATTTTTAATGCTACTTATTAAACGTTGTAGAGAAAATAGGATCCAAATGTTCATTAGAAGTAGCAAGGCAGTTGATGGAAGAGGCCATATCTACACAATTAGATACAATTGAACTTCCACCCACCTCTCCTTCATAAATTAGGAAAATAATACACTGTCTCAAGAGTAAAAGGTCACATGAAATTGTTGGAATTTCCAGCAGGGTATTAAAAGCTTGTTCCCAAGATGTAAGTAGGATTCTTAGTCATATTTGAATAGCTCTTTAAAGCAGAGTATTTTCCCGGTTAGATTGAAATATGCTATCGTTAAACCTTTGCATAAAAAGGGGGATTTGTCTGATGTAACAACTACCGCCCTATCTCACTTCTGACAGCTTTATCAATTTTTTTTTAAAGTCATGTATTCTCGAGTAGCTTCACGTATTAGTAAAAACAAAATTCTAACATAAATGTCAGTTTGGTTTTCAAAAAGCTTTTCAACAGAAAATGGTATATATACCTTCACTCATGAAATATTAAATGTTTTGAATAATCAGACATCACCAGTTGGGATTTTTTGTGATATCTCAAAGGCTTTTGATTGTGTAAATCAAGGGGTTCTTCTAGATAAGCTTAAGTATTGCGGTGTGAGTGGGACAGTGCACAAATGACTTAAATCATACTTAGCTGGAAGAGTGCAGAAAGTTGAAATAAGCATTTCACATGATCTAGAAGAAAAATTAATTTCTCTATCTGGAGAGTTATGAAAATTGGGTGCCACAAGGTTCGGTTTCGCGTCATTTGCTGTTCTTAATGTATATTAGTGACTTGTCATTCTATATTCACGAAGATGCTAAGCTAGTTCCTTTAATGACAATACAAGTGTAGCTATCACGCCTGCCAAAAACGAAATTTTGATGAAATTGTAAATAATGTCTTTCAGAAAATTATTAAGTGGTTCTCTACAAATGGGCTCTCATTAAACTTTGATAATACCCAGAATATATACAGTTTCATACAGTAAATGGCATGACACCGTTGTTAAGTTTAGACCGTCAACAAAAATCTGTAGATAAGATAGAATATTAAAAGATTTTAGGTGTTTGCATTGACGAGGGATTGAATTGGAAGAAACACATTGACGATCTGCTGAAAAGTTTGAGTTCAGCTACTTATGCTATCAGGATCGTTGCAAAATTTGGTGATATACATCTCAGTCAATTAGCTTACTATGTCTATTTTCAGACACTGCTTTCATATGGAATCATATTATGAGAAAATTCAACGTTGAGTTAAAATTCGCCGCGGTGGGGTAGCCGAGCGGTCTAAAGCGTCTCGCTGCGGAGCGCGCGGAGACTCGCCGTGGAGGTTCGAGTCCTCCCTGGGGCATGGGTGTGTGTGTTGTCCTTAGGTTAGTTTACCTAGATTTCAGTAGTTTGAAAGCTACGGACGGATGACCACGCAGTTTGGTACGATAGATTTACAAACATTTGATTTTAGTTCAAATTCAATGCACAAAAGCGTGTAATCAGAATAATTGCTGAAGCAGGCATTTATTTAAGGATCTAGGGGTCTTCACTGTAGCTCCACAATATGTATATTCACTCATGAAATTCGCTATTGACAATCCGACCCAATTCAAAAGTAATAGCAGTGTGCATAGCTACAACACTAAGAGAATGGGTGTATTCACTATTCAAGGGTAAATCTCACTTTGGCACAGAAAGAGGTGAATTATGCTGCCACAAAAGCCTTCGATCTCTTACTATGTAGCATCAAACAGTCTGAAAGCCAATGAATTTTTAGATAAAACTTAAAAATGGATAAATAAATAAAAACGATTAAAATGAAAATAAAAAGTACTTAAAATATTGATTGTCATGTATAGACACCATTTACTAAACTGACACGTTCCACATAATTACGAAATGTTGTATATATGAACTATGGAACAAGTTTTCATCTAATCTAATCCATGTGCCTTATAAATAATATCATAGTACGACAAAAAGTTCAGGAGTGATGACAATAGCAAAAAATTAATTTTTTTGAAAATCCTCCCGTTCACGCATGAGGCTGAAATTTATTAATGTAATACCAATTCCATTCACAACACATGAGGTTGTAATTTATTAATTTACTACCAAATCCATCCACAACACATTTCACCGACTGTTTTGTAATATTCCATACTACTAAACTAGAATACTATATTATTGTAGGACACAGAGTGCAGGAGATATGATAAAGATTGAGCTGCATGAAAAAGAAACTGAATTGAATGGAGAGAAGGATGGAAGTCGGCAGACAGAGAGGGAAGAGTGAGATAAACTAATTG
This sequence comes from Locusta migratoria, assembly GCA_026315105.1. Lineage (NCBI taxonomy): Eukaryota > Metazoa > Arthropoda > Insecta > Orthoptera > Acrididae > Locusta > Locusta migratoria. Next base: position 188,904,164 of record CM048745.1, read on the forward strand.
GAGAGAGAAAGAAATACACATCTGAGAAAAGCCAATATCTAATATTTTGTTTAGACCTGTTTCGTGCACTTATGATCATTTTTCGGAAGTAAATAAGTGGTCTATTGTGTCCCATTCTTGTATGGTGTTCTTGACAGTAAACACATCAGGCTAGTCATATAACATGTGAACAAGGGCTCTGCATGCCCAAAGGCGTTAAAATATAATTACGAAGTTTAATGGGAAGTTTTTCACACACGTACATTCTAGGAGGAGGGCTGTGGCTGTTAAGTACGTACGGAGAGAGGCAGAATAGGAGAAGGGAAAGGAATAGGGAGAATTCTAACAGAAGATTAAGAGAAACAACTTTTTAGAAAATATTACTGTCAACTATATGTGCCATCGATTTTATTAGAATGAAGGCCGGCTGCAGTGGCCGAGCGGTCTGCAAGCCTGCCAAGTTCATGGTCTGCACGGCCGCAGGGGTTGGGGGTTCGAATCCACCCCCTCGGGCATGGATGTTTGTGCCGTCTTTAGTATAAGCTAGTACATAAGTAGTTTGTAGGTTTAGGGACTGAAGACCCCGTACTTAAGTCCAATGAGCTCTACAAACATTTGAACATTTTTTTTTAGAATGGAAGAATGAGGAGAGGGTGAGGGGCAGGGTAACTAGATAGTGGGAGGTGAGTTGGAAGGATGCACAGTCGTATGGATAGGTTGGGGGGGGGCGTAGGAGGAGATGGACAGATTACCAGACATCTTATATACTACTGTTTCTTGCATATTTTGTAATTCACTACTCCGTAATGTAAACCTATTTTCAGTGACGTAAACGAGTGGGTCGCAAGGCATCTGACAACTTTCCCTATCTTGTCAGTCCTTATTTATTTATATATTTATTTAATAAATTTTTCCCTTGGTTTGTTAGCCGCAACTACGAATTCGCGCAGCGAGAGTCTCATGGGACATCTTGCAGGGGACTTGCAACGATCTGAGTTCATACCATGGCCAGTTGCCATAATCTATTCTTGCTATTAACTTTAAAAAATATATATGGCGATGCTATAATACCTGGTTGTCATATGCAATCGCTAGCTCAGTGAACGTTCCGTAGCCAAAGAATGGAAAGTTGCTCAGGTTGTAAGGCGGCAGTAAATTTCAGTACCTTACATGCTATCTTGACGTATTAATAACGTGCATTTATTTATAACGTAATTACTGGTATCACTTTGATTCCGGATAATCTGAAAGAAAAAATAGATAGGAAGAGTGGGAATATTAATGTTGACTAGGTCACTGAGGTAACTGGTTGATGCTGGTAGGCAACATTTAATATTAACAAAATTCGCTTGTAGTACTTTTCTTGGTGGAAAACAGGAACACAGCCAAATCAGTGAGAGAGGCGGCAAGTGGCGAGGGTACTATAACGGTATCACGAGGACGCGGCATGTTAACCCGCCGGCGCGAGCTTACAGGACACTGACTGGTCCATGGCTACTGTCCCGCTTCGTGAGAAAACTCGTGGGCGACGATACTATTGGAAGATTATTTAAACTGCCAAATGTTCGAAACGTTCTGGAACTTTCTATAAGCCTCGATAAGCTTCTTTTTCACGCATAAGATGTCTGAAATGAAGTAATGGTGGGGTACAGCGAGATTTGAAGCTAGAGCTGTGATTGGCTCTTGATAAAACGGTCTGGAGAGACTTCTGGCTTGCTGGAAGTTGAGTCGTGGATTCAGCTGACTGTGCTCGTGGAGCTAGGACACAGGTGGGCAGTTGCTGGCAAAGCGTCTAGTGACTTAGCTCACAATTCGTTGCGAGTGCAGATTGCATTGCTTGAAGTATTCATAATAGTTTCTCTGTGAGCAGAGGAACAAGGTTATTACGTCAGTGCATTGTATTTGCATATAGAAACACTCATTTACAAGCTTAAAATTGATCTACTCTTCTGCCTCTCGGTTGTGCGGCAAGCGGTTTGCGAGAACCTCTTGTTCGACTTTAATACTTAAATGACTTCAACTTAGAAGTTTTTTGAACGAAGAAGTTCGTTCACTGTGTAGCCATCGTCTCACAGCTTCAGCTTCACGTCGAAACGAACTATTTACGGTGGCCAGCCGAAGTTCGTCTTTTCAGAGCAGTATTGCGAATTTGTGATATACGCACATTGCATTTGGTATAGCACAGTTAAAGGTAACTGTACCTTCCACTGGTTGGCTGTGTTCTTGAGCTTCCAGTTGTATTCTCTATGAATAGGTAGAGGTTGTTCCATCCTTGTTAGGGATTCATTACTTTTATACAATGATTCATTCCTGCTCTTGTGCGCCGAACTTTTTTATAATTAAATTTTTATATAGAACATTGAATCCTCCGATTTCTTATTTATTAGGAATCGTAGCAATCCCTAGTGATAAGAAAGTGTCTAAAACTAGAACCAAGTGTTTTTGTATCGATAATTGCCTATTTGGAAGATGTGATTCACATTCGTTTTCGTAATGATACCGTAAGGATGGTGAACCACACGCAAATTAGCGACAGTTCCGTTCTTCCAATCTCACCAAATGCTGTAAAATCATTACAAGGTCACTTCAGTATTCAAGACAGTTAATGGGAGTGATCTGGTCGGTTTGGAGCAGGATTTTTAAACATGTACTTCTTTCGAACATTATGAACTACCTTGAAGATTATCGTCTATTGACGTAAAGTCAACACAAATTGAGAAGCTATCGTTATTGTGGAAGTGATTAGTGTTACTGATAAGGAATCTCATATCAAATCCATATTTTTTTACATTTTGCGCGGCCTTTACAAGAATACATTAAAATCGGATTCTAATCGAGCTAGCCGGACCCATTGGCCGAGCAATCTGCGGCGTGCCAGTCACGGTCTGCACGGCCGCTGCGGTCGGGGGCTCGAATCCCCGTCGGGCATGGATGTTTGTGCCGTCTTTAGTATAAGCTAGTTCATGAGTAGTTTGTAAGTTTATGGAGTGATGACCCCGTAGCTAAGTCCCATAAGCTCTACAAACATTTGAACATAATCGAACAACGTGCTGATGGCTTACTTTTGAGTTGTGACAATGGATACGTGATCTCGTATCAGACAGTACACAGTACTTAATAACTGACGGAAAGTCATCAAATAAAACCGAAATAATATCTACCGTTCCCCATGGAACTGTTGTAGGACCCTTACTGTTCCTTATTTTTATAAATGATTTAGGATTCCAGCTGAGCAGGTCTCTTAGACACTTCCCTGACGATGTTCTCTTTATCATTTAGTAAAGTAACCAGAAGGTCAAAGCAAACTTCAAACAATTAAGATATGTGTATGGTGATAAAATTGCCAATAGGCCCTAAATAATGAAAAGTGTGAGGTAATACATATAAGCTTTAAAAGAAATATTAAATTGCGCCTGGACGATAAATCAGTCAAAATAAAGGCCGTAAATGAATAACAACAAATACGAACAACTTTAATTGCAGAGAATATAGACAATATCGTGGAGAAGGCGAACCAAAGGCTTCGTGTCAAAGTGTAAGAGACACAGTTCTACTAAAGAAACTGCCTACACAACACTTTTCCGTCCTATTTTAGAGTACTGCTGCACATTATGGGATCTTTTAAAAGTGGGATGACGGAGAAAATAGAGCAAGTTCACGGAACGGCAGCTGGTTTTTATTCTCGCGATACAGGGGGAGGGTGTCACGGAAACAATGCACGAGTTGGCATGGAAGTCAATAAAAGAACGACGTTCATATTTGCGGCGGAATCTATGTCCGAAATTTCTTTCACCAACTTGCTTTTCCGAATACGAACATATTTTGTGAGCAACCAACTACATATCGAGACAGGATCATCACAATGAAAAAAGTGGAATGCTGCAAGTTTCTACGAGCGTTACGGGTCTGCGAGGCTGTCGAGAGCAGCGGAAGCTCGTAGCAGGCTGACCGCGGCTGACTCGCAGTGCCCCATTACTCCCCGTGGCTACGAGTCTGGCGCAAGGAGCAAGTGTGAGATGACCAGCTTTACGTTCAACTACGTGGATATCATTTACAGCTCTCCGTGGACTTCATGTCCTCAAACACTGTTGTAAATTTAAAGAAATAGCAACGCGCCAAGTTTAAATTATATTTGATCAGATTTAGCTAGTTTCTCTCCCCCCATGATTTTTTTAAACTTATACAGCGTGTTACAAAAAAGGTACGGTCAAACTTTCAGGAAACATTCCTCACGCACAAAGATAGAAAATATGTTATGTTGACGTGTGTCCGGAAATGCTTAATTTCCATGTTAGAGCACATTTTATTACTTCTCTTCAAATCACATTAATCATGGAATGGAAGCACACAGCAACAGAACGTACCAGCGTGACTTCAAACACTTTGTTACAGGAAATGTTCGAAATGCCCTCCGTTAGCGAGGATATATGCATTCATCCTCCGTCGCATGGACTCCCTGATGCGCTGATGCAGCTCTGCAGAATGGCGTATTGTATCACAGCTGTCCACAATACGAGAACAAAGAGTCTCTACATTTGGTACCGGGGTAGCGTAGACAAGAGCTTTCAAATGCCCCCATAAATGAAAGTCAAGAGGGTTGAGGTCCGGAGAGCGTGGAGGCCGTGGAATTGGTCCGCCTCTACCAATCCATCGGTCACCGAATCTGTTGTTGAGAAGCGAACGAACACGTCGACTGAAATATGCAGGATCTCCATCGTGCATGAACCACATGTTGTGTCGTACTTGTAAAGGCACATGTTCTAGCAGCACAGGTAGAGTATCCCGTATGAACTCATGATAACGTGCTCCAATATGCGTAGGTGGAAGAACATGAATCCCAATCAAGACATCACCAACAATTCTAGCCCAAACGTTCACAGAAAATCTGTGTTGATTACGTGATTGCACAATTGCGTGCTGATACTCGTTAGCCCACACATGTTGATTGTGAAAATTTACTATTTTATCATGTTGGAATGAAGCCTCATCCGTAAATAGAACATTTGCACTGAAATAAGTGACACATTGTTGGATGAACCATTCGCAGAAGTGTAACCTTGGAGGCCAATCAGCTGCTGATAGTGCCTGCACACGCTGTACTTGGTACGGAAACAACTGGTTCTCCCGTAGCACTCTCCATATAGTGACGTGGTCAACGTTACCTTGTACAGCAGCAACTTCTCTGTCGCTGACATTAGGGTTATCGTCAACTGAACGAAGAATTGCCTCGTCAATTGAAGGTGTCCTCGTCGTTCTAGGTCTTCCCCTGTAGCGAGTCATAGGAATGTTCCGTGCTCCCTAAGACGCCAATCAATTGCTTCGAACGTCTTCCTGTCGGGACACCTTAGTTCTGCAAATCTGTCTCGATACAAACGTACCGTGCCACGGCTATTCCCCCGTGCTAATCCATACATCAAATGGGCATCTGCCAACGCCGCATTTGTAAAGATTGCACTGACTGTAAAGCCACGTTCGTGATGAACACTAACCGGTTGATGCTACGTACTGATGTGTTTGATGCTAGTACTGTAGAGCAATGAGTCGCATGTCAACACAAGCATCGAAGTCAATATTACCTTCTTCCAATTTCTTTGTGTGTGATTAATGTTTCCTGAAAGTTTGGCCGTACCTTTTTGTAACACCCTGTACCGTGACTGACTCCAAAGTGACTGCGTACAGTTGCAGGTGTCTGGAGGGCACGTTTCTCGGTTCTGCGATGCCCGTCGATTTCTGGGAGGAGGGCGAAGAGGAGCGGCGCTCCGTCCGTAATTGCGAGTAGACGTGGTCCAGCAATTAGAGCCACCGACGGCCGCATCCACTGTGCAGCCGCTACTGTGTGGCCGCCTCGCTGATTAAAACATCGCCGCCCACGACGGCACGCGGAGCGAATCTTTCATTCAGGGCCGCTATTATTCCTCCTGCCGCTGCTGCGAGGGCGAGAGTCCATTCTGCTGCCCGTCTCGATTTACTAATAACACCGGCTCGCAGAACGGGAGGTATTGGCTGCGCCGTCGCTGGGAACTGGGAAGGAGCCTCGGGCCGTGATTCTCGAAAGGCACCCGATCCAACAGCACCCAATTACTCTTCGTTCCTGAACACGGGTCGGAAGTATGCATACTCAGACTAGTACTTCTTTCTAACGTAATACGACAAATGCAAGTAGAATATGAGAGGATTGTAATCCAGGAGCAGATATAGACTCTGACCATAAGTTATTGGTTATGAACTGCAGATTAAAACGTAAGAAACTGCAGAAAGGTAGAAAAGTTAGGAGATGGAACCTGGACAAATTGAAGGAACCAGAGGTAGTTGAGAGTTTCAGAGGAAGCATTAGGCAAGGATTGGCTGAAACAGAGGAAAGGAATACAGTAGAAGAAGAATTGGTAGCTCTGAGAGATAGGGTAGTGAATGCTGCAGACGATACTGTAGGCAGAAGGGCAAGCCTAATAGAAATCCCTGGATAACACAAAATATACTGAACTTAATTGTTGAGAGGAGAAAATATAAAAATTCAGCAAGTGAAGCAGGCAATAGGAGTACAAACGTCAAAAACATGAGATTGACCAGAAGTGCAGACTGGCTAAGTAGATGTGGATAGAGAACAAATGCAGAACCGTAGAAGAATCTCTAACTAAGGGAAATATAGATACCACCTACAGACAATAGAAGAGATATTTAGAGACGAGAACTCAAACGAAAACTCAGTACGAAACAAAGAGGGGAAAGCTGAACTATGGAAGGAATATACAGAGGGGCTATACAAAGGAAATAATATTGAAGGCAGTATTATAGAAATGGTAGACGAAGTGGAGGATGATGAGATAGGAGATACGATACTGCGAGAGGAATTTGGCAGAGCGCTGAAGGATTCGAGTCGAAACAAGGCCCCTGGAGTAGATGATATTCCGTGTGAACGCTGATATCGTTAGGAGAGCAAGTCATGAAAAAAAATTTCCACCTAGTATGCAAGATGTATGAGACAGGGGAAATACCCAACGACTTGAAGAAGAGTATTGTAATTCCAATTCCAAGGAAATCAAGTGCAGACAAAGATGAAAATTACAGAACTATTAGTTTAATAAGTCATGGTTGCAAAATACTAACACGAATTATTTCCAGACGAATGGAAAAACTTATAGAATCCGACCTCAGGGAAGATCAGTTTCGATTTAAGAGAAATGTAGCAACACGAGAGGCAATACTCACATTACGACTTATCTTAGAAGATATAACCTTTAAAACATGGTAATCTCCATGTACCCAACAATCATTGGAGACTAGCTTTCTTTAACAGTGATATGCACCTAATGAAGTGGCTCCAGGCCACGAAACCTATACTTTCTAAGATATAAAATGGTACTGGTGACAGCTGTAAGTGCATTTGTAGATTTGGAGAAAGCGTTCGACAATGTCGACTGGAATACACTTTACCAAATTGTGAGGTCATCAGGGATAAAATATAGGGAGTGAAGAGTTATATTCAACCTATGTAAAAACCAGACAGCAGTTATAAGAGTCGAAGGGCAAGAAAGGGTGGCAGAAGTTGGGAAGGGAATAAGACAGGGTTTTAGCCTTTCCCCAATGTTGGCCAATCTGTACATTGAGCAAGCAGTGAAGGAATGCAAGGAGAAATTTGGAGTGGGAATCAATGTTCAGGAAGAAGAAATGAAAAACTTTGCGGTTTGCTGATGACATAGTAATAGCAACGGATCTGGAAGAGCAACTGAATGGAATGGACAGTGTCTTGAAAGGAAGATATAGTGTGAATATTAACAAGAACAAAACGAAGGTTGTGTAATGTAATGTCAGAAAATCAGGCGACGCTGAAGGAATTAGTTTAGGTAATGAGACAATAGAAGTAGTTGATGAGTTTTGTTATTTGGTTAGCAAAATAACTTCTGATGTGCGAAGTAGAGAAAATATAAAATGCAGAATGGCTATGCGAAGAAAAGCGTTTATAAATAAGCGAAACTCGTTAACATCCAATATTAATTTAAATGTTAGGAAGATCTTTCTGAAAGCATTTGTCTGGAGTGTAGCAGTATATGGAAGTGAAATGTGGACAATAAGGTATCCAGACAAAAAGATGATAGAAGCTATTGAAATGTGGTGTTACAGAGGAATGAAAATTAGATGGGTAGATCATGTAACTAATGAGGAGGTGCTTAACCGAATTGGGGAGAAATGAAGTCTCTGGCGTACCCTGACCAAGAGAAGGGGTAGATTGGTTGGACACATTATGAGACACTAAGGAATTGTCAACTTGTGTGGTAAAAATCGTAGAGGGAGACCGAGGGACGAATACAGTAAGCAGATCTAAAAGGATGTAGGTTGACGAACATATTCTCAGATGGAGAGACTTGCACAGGAGAGGGTAGCGTGGAGAGCTGCATCAACCAGTCTGCAGACTGAAGACCACAACTACAACAACAACAGTAATCACGTTGCCATAAGGTTTAAAACTAAACTTGTATCGTACAGTTTTTTTGTTGCTGGCAGTCGTAGTTCGACTGATATAACCTTGAAATCATTGAAGATATCACAGAAGCTTTGACACACGATCTGTTTCGCAGTTTCAAGCCGCACTCTCCAAGGTGTATCTCGCGAATAGAACACACGGATGAAATTAGAGATACTACATTCCGCATGGAGACACACCTGCAGTCTTTCGTTCTTCTTCTGCGAACTATACGGGACTGAAACAGAAAAAGGAGGCAGTTTAATTCCATATTGTGCTTAGCGCTTATCTTGTAATATGTTAAGAATGAACAGCAAATTCAAATGTTTTAAATCTAAGGGACTTAACTAATGCGATTCAGTCATTAGGCTTACAGACAAACGCAAACGGACTCATGCTAAGAAAAACATACACACAAATGACCGAGGGAGGACTCGAACCTCCGACAGCAACCGCGCGCTCCGCAGCAAGGCGCCATAGAGTGCTGGGCCACTTCACCGCTGCAGATGAACAGCAATGAGTTACAAATATTTACTTGTTATTGCATTTCTATATTTCGGTCACTTTGCGACCATCCTCATTGCTTTAAAAATGTAATTTAAAACATATAAAACTTTTCGATTTTCAAGTTCACGTTCAACTGAGCCAGCTGTAACTAATGACTGTTAACAGCTGACCCAGTGTGAACTGGATGTTCAATATGATGATCGAAAGTTTTGTATGTTTTAAACCAGCAATAAATGCAACAGCTATCCACGTATATTTAATCAAGTAATAACTGTAACATCTAAATCAGCCTCATACCGTGAGGCGTCGTGCTCAGTAAATGTGTCTATGTATAAGTAAAACCTTTTCGATATAAGACGTATTATTTTTTGCACTATTCGCCCTTATAAAACTACAAAGTTTATCAGTGACAAGTGATTGGCTTTCTAGCACGTTTCAGAGTTCGACGTCTGAAGAATACTTGCCTATATCGATGATGCTTTATCCGTCATCAAAATCGATTATCATGTCCGATGTAACCAAGTAACTGTGCTTTGTATCTACAATCCCTGAATACGGAAGTAAAGGACGGACCGCCGGATCCCATCGCACCCACCTTACTACCACTACAAGAGCGATGGATCGCTTGCACATGTCACGAAAAATATAGGACTGTTTCGCAACAAGCGTTGTGTACATTCTGCGGAAAGTCAATTGTTGCATTTAGCACTGAATCAACGCTACATTACTCGAAAACGCTGATAACTTGTGGTCGACGGATATGGACACCGACTCGAACGACGAATGTCGGTTCCGCCTGCACAACCACGATTAGAGACTAAAGACGTTGTGTTGAGATACTGTTGATGTTTTTGCTTTCAGTAGAGCCGTACTGGTTCTGCACAATGGTGCAGGTTGGGTTTCCACTCCAAAGAACATATTCCTATACACGAGCCAGCTAGTATTACATGTTTGAAATGTTGGTCTGTTGTCGTCTTATACCATTCCAGATCGAGGTGGATTCGCATTCGAGAGATCTGAGCGGTGCTCTAAATGCACTTACGACCACCTGAATTTGGGTTTTCCGCGATTTCCTAAATTATTTTAGGCAAATGCCTGGATGGTTCCTTTAATAGGGCATCGCCGTTTCCTACCTAATTCTTAACTATCCGAGTATGCGCTGCGTTTTGATGACTGCGTTTTGTCCACAGGACACTAAATCTAAAATTTTCCTTCCTGTTTTTCCGTATTTTCCTTTACTTTCCTAGCTAGCGGACGACTACATTGCAACAGGATAAAGTGGGGTCATAAGTTTCATGCAATGTGTAACATATTTTCATTGCTGCTGTGGCCTCCCTGAACTCACGATCTCTCTTCTAACAAAAACGTCTCATAGATACCCACTGATGATGCTACAATTGCAGTGAAATATGTGCAGGTGCTTTGTTTGTAAACCTATTGGACCCAACTGCTAAGGTCCCTAGACTTACAAACTACCTAAACTGAATTACACTGAGGACCACAAACACACCCATGCTCAAGGAAGGACTCGAACCTCCGGAGTGGCAGCCAAGTCCGTAGCAAATATGCCTTAGACCACGAGGCTGCTCCCGCGTGGCTTGTTCGGGTGAATAGAAAAAATATGTCTTTACATAGTACAGACTCTTCCAATACTAAAAGAAGGAGTATAATTTTTAACATGCTGCCTTGTTCCTCTAGAACCCTTTCTTTCGATCACCTTCTCGGCTTATTTACTCTGGAAGCCATTACATGCGGAATCTGCAACTGGGCTGTATACAGCGGTAAACATTTACTGAACGTCAACACCACTCACCGATTAGGCCTTACAACCTCTGAAACTGGTCAGCTAATGCCTGCAAAATAGTAAAATGAGCCATTTGTAATGGTGGGGCATTTAACTTACATGTCTCCAATCCCTCTAGTAGTTAATACGAATAGATTAATCTTAATTCCGTTGCTTCTCTGAGCCACCAGCTTCTCATTTGGCCTGAAAAGAACTGAGTGGACCCACACGTAGTCATTCCTAGCTCTAAAACAAAATTACCTCCCCCTTTCCATATCTGTCGTGTGAGTAACTTAATATGCATATGACTAGGAGTACATAAATTTTTATCGGGTTACTTATTCATGAAAACCTTAACCTAGAATAAAGATATTATTAAACTGCCCAAACATACTAGTACAGTTATTTTGCTCTTAGTGTAACTGCTAGTCTAGGAAACAGGCGAATGAACCTGCCAGCATGTTGTGCAGTTACACAATGCCACCATGTAGTGGCGCTTTTAGACAAGTGCGGCGTTTTGGATGGAAACGATGCACACTACAGATTTGTTATTGATAGCTTGTTTCGTGTTGCTCCGAATTTTCGATGTCAAAGGTGTCCGTTGTAAGTTGGTTTGTAGTGGTACACATCCGAAGATATTCTACATTAACTGAAACTGGTCATGAAATGAAAACAATTCTGCCATCTGGACTGTTCTCAATTTCCATCTTAAGCACTAAATGTACATTTTCAGCTTTTTGATAGCCTCCAAGTACCCCGGAGAAATCCAAACTCCATATTTTCGTCATTAGTGAATTAACACCTGTACTAATACAGGTAATCTATTGTTTTTAGTATTCGCGTTGAGATATGAGGAAGATAACTGTGCGAAACATGAATTCCCTTGCATACGGAGTCACTCTTTTCCCATATACTAGCTTCTGCGGCAACAGTGAGTGATGGAAGACTCGCACGCATTTCGCCGGTCGTTCCCAGCTTCACAAACGGCCGTAACGGACGCGGTTCGCCGAGTTCCGAGTAACATTTGGCTCGCGACCCACAAAAGGACTGTGGTGCAGTGGAGCGAGGCAGTCCCGGCGCCTGGTGTGTTCGGGGTGGGGTCGGCAGCAGGCATTATCATACCGCTGGCGCAGCTGATCGATGCTGCCGCCTTACAATAGATATGAAAGGCGCCGGCGGATTATTGTAATATCGCATAACTCAGCGACTCCGGAGCACGCGTGCTCTTGGCCCGTGACGGGACGGAATGTATACGTCCCAAGCCGATATTTCCGCGACTACATTGCTTCTGTCAATACAATTCCTGGGGTTTTTGGCCGCAATGTCAATATATAACATTCCAACGTTTCAACCGCTGTTGCAAGTGTCCTTTGTCAAGGTGTTTGGCTGACTGCTGGATGCAAGGGATTGAAATGTTCAAATGTTTGTATAGTTTATGGGACTTAACTACGGGGTCATCAGTCCCTAAACTTACAAACTACTTATCAACTACCTTATATTAAGGACGGCACAAATATCCAAGCCCAAGGGGGGATTCGAACCCCTGACCGCAGTGGCCGTGCAGACCGTGACTGGAGCGCCTCAGTCCCCTCGGCCACCGCGGCCGGCTGCAAGGGATTGCTAGTACTTATACAGGATGTTTCACTAAGTGTGTTTGCCTCTGTAACTTATAAAATAATAGGTGACGGGAAATTTTAATGCGGTAGGTCAACACAAGAAATGTTACACTTTCTGCGGAGCTATGAACATAGTTTATTGTATCATTTTCCAAAGAGTTACAGCTCAAAGATATAATTTTTTAAATGGAACAGTCGTCTTTTCTATCGTGCATTGGATTCGTTCAAACCAGCTGCGTCCAAATCTATTCAAACTACATTCCTATCACTGTTAGTTTGGGAGCTACAACCCTTCAAAGTTTAGGGGGCGGAAGCTAGGACAGCGTAGCTGACTGGCTGGTGGTCATGAGACAGTGGGCCGTGCCCCAGGGGATAGCCACTCGGCCAGTTACCTACGCTATCGCAGCCTCCGCCCCCGGAACTTTCAAGGGTTGTAGCTCCCAAACTAACAGTGATAGGCATGTAGTTTAAATTGATTTGGACGCAGCTGGTTTAAACGAATCCAATACACGATAGAAATAACTATTGTTTCATTTAAAAAATTATATCTTTGTGGTGTAACTCTTTGGAAAATGATACAATAAACTATATTCATAGCTCCGCAGAAAGTGTGTTAACCTACCGCATTAAAATTTCCCGTCGCCTATTGTTTTATAAGTCACAGAGACAAACACACTTAGTGAAACACCCTGTATAATAGCTGGAGAAGCTGATGTCGAAGTATTAAGCGTTCTTTAATTGTGTAGCTCCGTATCACAGCGGTAGAGTGCCACAATACAAAACCACAGTTCGTGGGTTTGATCCCCCTAGGTCCTATCACCTCTGGCAGTGTTGCTGATGTGAAAAAGTCCGAGTAGCACCGTGGTTCTGAACCCACGTTAAACAGTAGGACCCGCTGTGTGTAAGTGTAAGTGTAAGTCATTTCGAAGGTCGGAGGAAGACAACGTCACACCACCTCCAATCAGGACGATGCCTAGTAAAGCACTGTGGTGTTCAAACCAATCTTCGGATTGAAACTTCCTGGCAGATTAAAATTGTGTGACGCAAACGGGACTCGAACAAGGGATGTTTGCCTTTCGCGGGCAAGCGCTCTACCGACTGAGCTATCCCGACACGACTCACGATGCCACTGCACAACTTTACTTCCGCCAGTACGTCGCCTCCTACTTTCCGAACTTCACAGAAGCTCTCCTGCGAACCTTGCAAGACTAGCATTTCTGGAAGAAAGAATATGGTGGAGATATGGCTTAGCCACAGCCTAAAGGATGTTTCCAGAATGAAACTTACACTCTGCAGCGGAGTGTGCGCTTCCAGGCAGATTAAAATCTGCCAGGAAGTTTCATTCTGGAATCTTCGTATTGTTGAATTCTTAACGTTAACCTTATTGATGGTTATATTATAGCCTGTGATTGGAGGGGATAGAGTTACTTCATTGGTGTTTGCATTGTTTATTTTTATTGGTGGAAATTGGCGAAAGAGAGGCGGGTGGCGGTTATGACGTCACGCTGTTTACGTGCTTCCTCGTGTCGGCTGGGGCGTGCTAGCACTCAGTGTACATACGGCCGCAGTGGTCTTCCGCGTACGTGAGTTGGTTCGCGCGCTGTTCTCACGAAGGTCACTCCTGGTAGCCAGGACGCCGATAGCCGGTAGCCTGTACCCAGGTTGGTGGATCGCTTTACAATTTCTCTGGCCTCTCTGATCTTCCTCCTCGTTTGAAATGGCTGTTTCGCTAGTACACGTGATTATCGAAACACTATTTTTTTAACGCACTCCTCCAGGTGTTTTGCCCCCGCTGACTTTGAGTGTTGTCCCAGACAAATGTATCTTTCGTGTTCTTGATCGGTCGTCCCGTTTCGCCTATTGTACTTGGCACTCACACCTGGCTTCGTAATCACCGGCCGTATTTAGCTGATGGAGGTTCAACTCCACCTCCGGCCATCCAGATTTAGGTTTTCCGTGATTTCCCTAAATCACTCCAGGCAAATGCCGGGATGGTTCCTTTAACAGGGCACGGCCGATTTCCTTCCACATCCTTGCCCAAACAATCCGAGCGTAAGCTCCGCCTCTAATGACCGCGCTGTCGACGGGACGTTAAACTCTAAGCTTCCTTCCTTCCGTATTTAGCTTGTCGACTGCGTCTTTTGTTAAATGAAGAACATGTTTTACTTTATTGTTGCTTTTGCTTGATGTCCGCTCTGCGTAGATTTTTCTCACACGTTCTGTTACCTCTTGCACGTATGGTAGCAAAGCAATATTTTGTGTTTCCTTCTGGTCTTCCCTATTGCCTACGTATTTTGTGGTCATAGTTTCCTTTATCAGCGGTTTCTGAGGTTTTGTAGTTCCGCATTCAGGTGTTCTTCGTCACTGATCCTGTGAGCCCTCTTAGTTAAAGTGTGAAGGACGGATTTCATATGCAAGGGATGATGGTGAGAGGACGCGTGTAGGTACCTGCCCGTGCTGGTGGTTTTTCTGTGGGCTCTGTGGCCAAGTTTACCATCTGGTTTTCGGTAGAATATCTCGTCGAAGGTCGAAGAGGGGCAGCACCCCATTCTTTTCCATCTGCATCGTGAATTGTGTTTTATTATGCTGATGGTTGAGGTGTTCGTGGAAAGTCTGGAGCTCTTCTTCTCCGTGCGGTCAGGTGATGAATGTGTCATCCACACATCCACTGGGCGTAATGGAGTGGACTGTAGAGCTGTTTCTTCAAAAGCCTCCTTCAAAAAAAGAATGTACAAATGTTTGTAGAGCTTATTGGACTTAACTACGGGGTCATCAGTCCCTAAACTTACAAACTACTTATGAACTACTTACGAACTAGGACGGCACAAATATCCATGCCCGAGGGGGGATTCGAACCCCCGACCGTAGTGGCCTTGCATACCGTGACGGGAGCGCCTCAGTCCCCTCGGCCATCGCGGCCGGCGCCTCCTTGAAGATGTCCGCTGCAATAGGCGATACAGGGGAGCCCATGGCTACATCATCTGTCTGTTCATAAGATTCTTCTTTCCACCCGTAATAGGTGGGCGCTAAACAGTGGCGCACTAGCTCACAGATGTCAGGTGCCACACGTTCTTCCAAGATGTTCATGGTGTCTACCACTGGTATATTCGTGAAAAGTGACTTCACATCGAAACTAACCATCACATCGGTCGCCGAGATGCACATTCCTTTTAATAGTAGCACAAAATGGGTGAAATCCTAGACGTACGCATCTGTGTGGTCCACTAGACAATGCGGCCGAATTAGTGAAGAATTTTATTGACAATGACAACGGCCGCCGAAGCCTTCGTTTACTTTGCTTCTATTCGTAACAAAAATCACCCGAGCCTTTTTTTTTACATAAAGAAAGCTTGTTTCATTGATGATGTCAGTGGCCGGGAAAAGCAGAACATCATTTCCCAAGAGGATGAGCATTTAACTGCTCTTTTGTGATGTCTATGGGGCGCTAACCTCAGAATATGCGTTATTCCAACGAAAGTTTATTTTACTTTTATATATTATTAGCGAACCTGGTAATGCTTCGCAACTACTAAATACGAATAAACATCCTACACTCCATCCCCTAATCTCACTGCCCCCTATTTGACCTTCTAGGCCTCCCTGTAGTATCTAGTTGAATAACTGCCGTTGTTGAGGTAGGGCCTATTTATCTGTTACTTCAGTATGTGATTAAAAGTATCTGGATACCAGACTGAAAATGACTTACGAGTACATGGCGCCCTCCATTGGTAAAGCTATAATTCAGTATAGTGTTGCCCCCCCCCCCCATAGAATAGTAGAATATCACCCTCGCAGGCATACGTTAGGTACCGGAAAGTTTTTCGGAAATGGCAACCAATTTGTCACGGAGTTCTGCACAGAGGAGAGGTATCGATGTAGGTCCGTGAGGCCTGGCACGAAGTTGACGTTCCAAAACACCACAAAGGTGTTCAGTAGACTTCAAGTCAGGACTCTGTGCAGGTCAGTCCATGTTACTGTGATGTAACCACGCAGCCACAGGACGTGAATTGTAAACAGGTGTTCTATCGTGAAAGATGCAATCGCCACCCCCGAATTGCACTTCAACAGTGGGAAGTAAGAAAAAGCTCGAAATATAAATTTAGTCCTGTACTCTGATAGTACCTCGGTAAACAACAAAGGGTGCAAGCCCCCTCCATAAAAAACACGACCATACCATAACACCTCCGCCTCCAACTTTTAGGCAGGTCGCGAGACGCAGGTCCGTGAATGACGCAGGGTGACTCAAGTCAAATTTCTCACGGCGACAATCGCCGCAAGTTGGATCGCAGTTCCATGCCGCAGTTTGCAGCCGAAAGTGGCGAGGGGTTGGGGAAGACGCGGATCACCGGCTCACGTGCACTGGGCAGAGTACTTCTGCTGTCAATAGATACAAGTTCAGAATCCGATTTTGAATTTTTACTAGAAACATCACTTTTTTGAAAGAAAAAGCAGAAAATTTGCATACATGAAAAGATGACAACTCATGGGGAATTCGCTTTAACCAAGGAATTTGATGAATCAAAATGAGAGTGAGGGATTCAATGCTTTAAAAGCCGATTGAAACTGAGGAAAAAGCAGCTGTGTTTTTAAGATAAGAAATGCTTTACCTATATGCTTTATGTAATATAATATTACGATCACCATTGGTAGAGAGTAACAATTCAGCCTTTATAGAAAAATCATTATTATATAAACATAATAATATTCTAACAGCCAAAATGTTCTCTAATAACAAACAAAAATTGCCTCTGTGCATCAAATGTAAATATCGAAATTTTTACTAACAGGAATTAAGTTATCACAGAAATTATTAATAAATGTAAGCAACTTATGTCGATTTGAAGCCGTAGCTGAAGTGCTTTGTTGCAATTCACAATTCTCCTGTGGGGTTTGAGATGGACTGTTGGAATGTGATGAAGGAGGTGTTGATGAAGTGGTGTGGCATGGACTGGTGTTTTGGTGACTGTACAACTGTACAACTGTACAACTTGTGATACGATAGCTGCGGATCTGTTATGGATTTTGGAGTTCTCTCGGGAATGTTCAGCAATCGACGGAAAATGTCGCTTCTGACGACAAACCCCCTGTAATCTACCACCATTCTCAGCCAAACACCTCCTATCACTGTTTACCTCATTCTCCCTGCATGAAAAATTACCTATATAGAATGGCCATAACAAACTATTAAAAGAAATAATAATAAAAATAAAACCTAAATTAGTTATATACCATGCCGTTCACGCACTTCATTGAACAGTTAAATGTCATTAGAGTTATTCGGATTTACGTTATGACACTTTCGATATTTGTGTCTTCTGTGGTCACGATGTGTCGCATACGAATGGCAAAATCCTACGTGACCCCCTGAACTGTCGGACCATCTGTGTTGAACCATGACCTTTCTTTAGCTCAGCAATGGTTTTGGTGGTTATTCCTGCACACGCTGCCTTTAATGTAGCCGCAAAAAAAAAAAAAAAAAAAGAGTCTGTCAAGCTCAGATTCGGAAAATATGACGGCTAATTGATGCCTATGCCAATCGCCTCTGGGTTCCCTAGAGAATGAAGTCCCCAAAGTACTCCTCCAGGACAGCAAATTTTTTTCCTGTTTCTATGGTGTCCAGCTCCGTCTTCCATTACCCACATCTTGTACAAATAATGGTTTCTTGGGAACATGGGATTAAATCATCTTCCAGCACCATGTATTCAAGGAGTATCTCACTTATTATTCCGTGACTTGACTTTGCACACCACACCGCCACCCGATGAGGCTGAAAAGCCTTTCCAGATTCGTTAATGCTGATTCTCCGCACTCCAAAAGTACTATGATAGTTTGCAGCAGAGAGTGCGTTGATATGAAACTTTCTGGCCGACTGGAACTGTGTACCGGAGCCGGGATCCGATTCTTGAACCTATAGCCTTGCCGGCGATAAGGAAGGTCTCAGGTTCGAATCCCGGTTCCGACAGACTGTTTTAATCTGACAGGAAGTTGCAAATTTTTCTTTTTCATCCGAATGAGAGTGGAAATCGTGTCTAAAGCAAAGCATATTCACATCAAAGTCCGTATGGTAATTCCTACCATGCCCTGCGGCCACGAGAGCAGTTTGAACATACCAACACAAACAGTTCAAAAATTACGACGATTTTATTCTATATATTTCAAATTATTGTCCCCCGGCATCAGCTAAATTTCATTATGATCTGTCAATCTGTCAGACATAGTCACAATTATGATGTACTAAAAATAATGTGAATGTTTTGACTACACTTGATTTATGCCTTACCCTTTTTGACTTTCGTCAGTTTCGAAGACAAAGCTTTGTTAAAAGTTCCCCTTAAAGTAGTGTTTATCACAGACATACGTCTGGGGTATGTATTTTAAACAACAATTTTATATGTAATGACTCATATCTGTTACACAAATTATTTAAAAGGGAATTTTTTTAACAAAATGCCGGAAGTCGAAATGTATTAGATATAAATAAATTGCTAAATGTGTTCAAGAGATTTATATCATTTTCAACTATCAAACTATGTCAATATCTGGAATAAGGCGACAGGACGTGAAACCCTAAGCTTCCATTTTCCTTCGCTGTAAGGAATCCTCCACTAAACACGGTGCAGAATCTTACGTAGTTACTGATGTTTCTCTTGATGAACGGTATTACAGCGCATGAAATACGAAAATAATACGATTATCGCAATTACCAATTTTGATTATTTCGATTTTACAGCACAACGTAAGGGGTCCAATGCAAATGCAAAGCAAACCACTCAGTCAAATTTCGTCAAAAACGGTTTAGCGATTTAAAATGATTTCAGTGACGTACACACAGTCCTGTTAATATTTCTGCGACGTGTCTTTTTGCTACAATGTTGGGGCACTCTACTGAAAATACTATACAGCAGAATTAAAATTAAAATAAAATACGCGAAAAATTTATAATGCACGGTAATATGGTACGTAAATTTGAAAAAAAAAAAACCACGTGTAATATGAAATAAATTGTAGCATCAAAGAAATGTAAATCGTAATACGGCGCTCTCTATTACATGCTTACACAACGTAGATATGTAAAGGGTTACGTTCCACGTTCTTGCCCTATATTTGTCAAACGCTCCCTATAGAACGACACAACATCTTCTCTCCAATAAAAATACTTCCATGCCCCTTGCTACGGTACCTTCCTTACTCACTTCCTTCGGCCGTAACATTTCGCCTACATATTTAAATTCTGTTGCTTTTTCTTCCTGGTGCCACCTTTGCATTTGTAACATACTCCGTTAAAAGACCTTTTGTCACTTTCTTCTTGTGACTCTAAAAATAATGATTCCGCCTCCATGAGTTCTATCTCATCCTCCAAGACCGTTCCATCCGAAATAGCCCCACCCTTAAGTACTTTGGCCCCACCCTCGACCACTCTGTATCCTGGAACCCACATCTCAAAACTGAGGAAAAACCTTCAACAGCCTGGCCTCTTGGAATTCCTTTTCGGCCGGCCGTGGGACCTCCAATCTTGCACTACCCTATACACATATTCCTCAAGCTTCCTGTCCTATATAGTTTCCACCCAGCATGGGTCTCCACCTCCGCCACCTACTATCAGTCCCTACAGATCCTATAGTCGAACCCAAATACGATGATCCGTGGACCGTGGTGCTCGCGCCAATAGGCTTTGAGCACCAGCTGCGGCAGCAGACATTTGGAGTAAGTCGAACGCGCATGCGCACATCCGGCTGCGCTGCGCACTTTTCCCAGTTCCGTCGGATAACAGGGATCGTTAGCAATACTGTCCCGCAGCGAACTATCTATTTGGCAACATGGTTGCATTCCGTTTCTGCGATAGGGGCGGTCTCCAAACTCAGTAGGTGGAGCCATGGATCATCGTGTTCGGCCTGAATGTAGAATGCCACGCCACCGCCACGCCACCGTATCCGCCTCCCATGATCCTGTACAGCACATTACAGCTTCTGTAGCACATTCGCATCCTGAAAGTATCCCATAAGGCAGACCTATCAGCCGCTCCCATCCTCCCCAAAAACCTGGGTCTCTGCCACGACTACACCACTGCATTTACGGATACCCTTCACCTCCACATCCTTTGACCTCCTTTCCCTTTCGCCATCTACCCCTACCAGATGCCACGCTCCATCCCGGAATCTATCAGCCCTAATATGCTCCCTTTACCTTGGATGTACTGCATCCTCACTCAATCCCCTCCTGTCGCTTTCCTGACCCACACGCTCTCCTCTCCTCATCCACTAAAGTCCTTGCGCTTCCCTCCCCTGACTCCGCCTCCCTCCCTGCCAGCTTACGTCCGCGCGTCTTCATCCCCTTCCTCATCCGCAGCGGGGCCAGCCTCTTCAGTCCTGTGGAATTTTAAATTGTTCTCCGTGTGCCAGTTAAGTGCTTTACTCGTGTTTTAGTTTGTTCAAACCGCCTCTTGCTGCATGACGAATGTTGCCTGTGGTTTTTATTCTGAGTCTTCGTCAGCGACTCCCTGCTTTAGTGTCTACGACCCACCGTGGACTCTTTATAAAACACACATGTATGTCTTTTAAATTCAATTGTTCTTTTATAATGCACCATATTTTACCTTGTAATCGATTTTAAATCAGCGTTTTTCGAATAAAAAAGAATAAACATTTGTAAATCTATGGGACTTAACTGCTTGGTTATTAGTCCTAGCTTACAAACTACTAAAACTAAGTTAAACAAACCTAAGGACAACATATACTACCTTTCCCGAGGAGGGACTTAAACCTCCGACGACGAAAGGCCGTACACACCGCAGCACGGCGCCTCACTGCCCACGGCAAGGCTTAGCGTGTTTGACACCTGTTATGTATATGTAAAATCGCTTTTCTTACGTGGCCGAGTGCATTGAGACCCTATGCTACGAGAGGCCATTCCCCGTAGGTGGTTCGAATCCTCTGTCGGGCATGGATATTTGTGCTGTCGTAAGTTAGTTTATGAGTAGTTTGTAAGTTTAGGGACTGATGACTCCGCAGTTAAGTCCCATTAGCTTAACAAACATTTTAACTTGTCATACGCTTTGTGTTCGCTCGGCGAAGAGTTACGTAAGATACCGCTGCCGACCTGACACACCAGGACCTTAAAGAATAACAATAAAGGAAAAAAAGACTAAAATGACAATTGTTTCCTCTATGATATTTTACATACTTAGTGTGAACAAACCCTTAAATTTTCAGTTAAGTCGATATATTATTCTTGGAAATTATTTTGAAAACTGAGTCAGTGGGTTTTAAATCCCTTAAATTTGTTCCACAGCAGATGTAAGAAGAAGAGAAATCGCAACGCATTTCAAGTAATAAAATAATTGTCGACCAAGTCATTACAACTTTAAACCGTTGTACCAAATCTGAATGGACGAATTTCTTCACCAAAAGAGACCAAAATCACGCTAGTTAATGACAGGTGGTGAGGATAGAATTCTCGTTCTTCGCTCCGAACGCTCACTTCATACATACTGTTTACACTCGGCAGCTGTTACAAAAGGACTCCGCCACGGGCATGACAAAGGGACGCCTCCACTACAGCGACACGGTCCTTAAACAATGGCGCTTGTTTGCCAGTTCTCGCTGTTCGCTGGCGCCTTTGACAGTGCACGTGTTTACGTTTACCGACTCGGATCGCTCCCTGGCCTGTTTGCGCACACCACTGGCGATTTTCGCGACGCTGCGGGCTTCTATTCCGACTGGCCGTTCACCCCACGAACTCTGCCGCCACCGACCACAGCAAACACTTGTTTGTTTGACCGATTAGTGCATCACCGCCACAGGCATCCTTAAACTTTTTCTACGTAAACAGGAGAGAAAATTTGTACAGATTATTGCTTGTAGACTTTTCTGGAATCTTTATTCACGAGTGCAAAAATCTGTTTCCAGAATTCTCTTAATAAACTAGAACTTAATAAACTTTCCTTAATCAACTTTCTAGGAACACATAGAGTCCAACAAGTTTTAAGTGTCAATATTTAACCACCAAACTGAAGTAAAAATTTCTACACTGCCGAAAATAAAAATTACTACACTGTTATTGTCAGATTAAGTCCGCTTTGACTACGATTGTTTTTTGCCGTATAGACGCATTATCAGGTGCTTAAATGAAAATAATAATTTTAAAAAATGTCTGCCGTTTAGCCACTCCTCAGCGTTCACGTGGGATGTTTAAAACAATGAACGCTACAGAATGATCATATTATCGATGTAACGAGATAGTGAACATTAGGTGGCGCTCATTATTTTGACCATCCGACGTGAACGTTGGGAGGTGATTAAACGGCAGACATGTTTATTTACTTTTTTTAATTTTAATCACCTGATGATACGTCTATATGACGCGATAACTTTGTGCCTTTTAAATAAATCCATGTTGCAGTCGAAGCGGACTTAATCTCACAATGACAACATTTCGTTGCGGATGCCCGCTTTTAAAGTTAACATTACTACATTGTGTTCGTAGAGTTGTTTGGTTATCTACTTCTATTAATCGAATTTCTTCTGTTGTAATGCATTTTCAAGAGTACTGTAGTTGTCAAATTCTGCAGTAATGAATTCTGAATATTCATATATTCAGTATCATTGTCGTCCGATTGTTTTAATAATGATTATGGCGTCTGATGATTCCTCAAGTAAATATTGAAAGTGGCTTGATTTCTATGTAAGCTCTCGGGCGGTAGGTATCTGAATATGCAAGTTAAAAAGCTCACTGCTGCGCTAAATTACTTTATGAGTGGCCACAGTACTTGCCCAATGGAAATTCATCTAACTGCTCTCTGATTAAGGGAGTAGCCAACGATTAAACAAACATTACTCATTACTCATGTGTCAACACTTCATGGCAGTGACAAAGCGAAGCGTTGGCAGTGTTTTGACAAGATGACGGGGTGTCTTCAAGCACAAACTATGCACCAAACGAACTCATGTGCCAGGAGGCAGCAGCATAATATCCTTAAGTACCACATAGTGTGCAACCATAGTGAATTACATAGAATTTACAAAAAAGTAAAAATTTAGAATAAGCGAGTAAAGCACACGTGAAAGCTAGTATCAGTAAAAGGATGGCTGAAAACCGAAGTCCGTTACGAAAGCACGTTGTGCAACCGGTCATACCAAGACAGGAAAGACTGAACCAATTCAGAAATTTCCAGAAAGAATTTAGCATGCACGCAGAAACAGACACCACACGAAAACTTTAGTGAAAATCAACAAAGAATTCTAACATACTAAGTTTACACAAAGGCTGAAGGCCACACACGTGTATTCTAACTTGAGAGAACCGGACACAAAATCATCACCGGAATGAAAATGCATATACTAAATTTAAGCTGTTCTGTAAATTAAGAATCACTTCGTCTCGCATAGCAAAATAATTACTCAAGAAAAAGTATCACTGATAAACCAAGACTGTCTGGTCATGAACAAAGTAAAATTCTAACAGCGTGCCATCCCCTCAGAATGAATCGACGATATACTCGCATCGGCGGTTGCAGAAAGAGTGAAGCCTCAGGCCATGTGCAAAGCCTTCCCCTCCATGCACCGGATGTAGGGATGTAGGGCGCTCTAAAAGCGATGCAGAGTGCGCTTAGAGCCTACTGTCTACCAACCCTTGCTACCTGAAGAAGATAATACCTGTTACTAGAGATCTAGAGAGGTCTGTCACCTCTACCAATTGCAGGTCAACATTCCCTGAAGGAGAGTTGCAGCTGGGTAGCAGGATGCGAATGCACTCTACGAAACAGCTCTCTCCAGGTATATGTCGTACGTGCAAACGACCATCACTTGCGTGCAGGCGAAATCTGCTTTCATCGCTGAAGACCACTGCCCAACATCACATAATCCAAATGATCCAGTGGCGGCAACAGTCGATTCGTGCACTCGATACAGTGACGTGAGATGTGCTTGCCTGTTGTACCACTGCTAGCAAACGGTGACACATGTGCTCCAAAATCCTTTTGTTATTGCTGCGGTAGATCTACATTGCTGTTGCTGCCCTTAGTATACGATGATTTTGGTGGACGCCTGTGCTACTTGGACGTCCAGATTTTCGCAGTTGGCAGGGCGTTATTTAAGTTATTGTCTGAAAAACCCATTACTGCTATCAAAGGATTAATACTATGCAGATTAATTCTTCCTGTCGTCTTGAGAAACCTTTCCAAATCACGGGTACTCCTGTGCATGTTGACACATTTTTTTCTCCGGGAATTTACCAGTTGGCAGGGACGTTATTTAAGTTGTTGTCTGAAAAACCCATTACTGCTATCAAAGGATTAATACTATGCAGATTAATCCTTCCTGTCGTCTTGAGAAACCTTTCCAAATCACGGGTACTCCTGTGCATGTTGACACATTTTTTTCTCCGGGAATTTACCACGTATCTACTTGACATCGTCATACGGCAAAGAACTCGAGTTATGGTGCAATCTAGCTAAAATCCAGTTTTTGCGTACCGGTATATACACTTACGTTTTCATAAGTTTCTATATAATATTTAAAGAAAATACTGATGTAGTAACTTACAAAAGGAAACTTCCACTCCGTATAATTTTTTTAAATTTTTTTTTAATTTTATTTATTTATTTATTTATTTCCTTTAATGGGACTTAACTATGGGGTTATCAGTCCCTAAACTTACAAACTACTTACGAACTAGCTTATCCTAAGGACGGCACAAATATCCATGCCCGAGGGGGGATTCGACCCCCAGACCGTAGTGGCCGTGCGGACCGTGACTGAAGCGCCTCAGTCCCCACGGCCACCGCGGCCGGCACTCCGTCTAATGACCTCGTCGTCAACGGAGCGTTAACCCTAATCATCCTTCCTTTTATTAATTTTACAGTCAGCGGCGTGTTGTAGGACACCGCTTCCAGCGTCTGACTTTACTGGTCGTTCAACGATGGGAGACACTGGACTTAATTGCATCCTATTTAGTCCCAGCGGCAACACCTTTTAACTGTAGTCAGCGGTCGGTAATTAAACATCCTCCAGTTGCAGTACCAGTTCATTAATTTTATTGCCACGTAATTACTGGATAGGAAGACGGCGTCTCAGGTGATTCATTATTTTTGCACTGGGCACAAATTACTACAGCGAAAGCGCCTAACTGTAGTTTGCGTTGTACTGTATATTGTGGTGGATGGTATTTTCATCGGCGCCTCACTGTGTCAGTTTTCATGTTACTAAATGGTGTTGTGAATATGAAAGCTTAGCTGTATACTGACAATGTCGATACTTGCATTATTTTCTCCAACACTGTCGGTGCGTCATTTTAGGTAGTGGGCCCACAGTTTGGAGGATTGAAGCGATACCGTTTGTACTCTTTCCTGATCTTTCCAGTTGCCAATAGATTTATTCGATCACATCATTTAATTACTGTGCTATTTGTAATCTGTTTTACACAGTTCATGTATTTAATCAGAATCTTGAAGTTCATTACATCCGCTATGTGGAAACATAAATGCTTGTTCTGTTAGGTAT
Organism: Locusta migratoria; assembly: GCA_026315105.1. Taxonomy (NCBI): domain Eukaryota; kingdom Metazoa; phylum Arthropoda; class Insecta; order Orthoptera; family Acrididae; genus Locusta; species Locusta migratoria. Next base: position 188,930,003 of record CM048745.1, read on the forward strand.
AAGTATAAGAAAAAAAAAAAAAAGAACCACGCTCCCCGTCGTTTTGTGAGTGAATGTGGTGAGGTGTATGGTTGAATGAGAGCTTTAGTATCGGCTGCTAACAGAGGTAGCTAGTGAATAAATCTTGGGAAGTTTTGCCATCTTCTTGTTTTTGCAACGATCTGCAGAGAGGTTTCTTTGAGATTTGGAGGACTTGATGGACCGGCTGCATTGGCCGAGCTGTCTGTGGCGCGCCAGTTACAATCTGCACGGCCGCTACGGTCGGAGGTTCGAATCCTCTCTCGGCCATGGGTGCCTTTAGCGTAAGTTAGTTAACTAATTAGTGTGTAAGTCTAGCGACTGATAACCACGCAGTTTGGTCGCATAAGATCTCACACATTTGAGCATTGGTTTTGGACTTGATGGGTAGCAGGCACTCTCAGGGGAGTGAGGAGGTTGGCAGAAGGTTCGAGTTGGCGTTGGCCGATTAGAGCGCGGTTACTAGGCAACTTGAAGAGAAAGGCGGTTGAGCAGTTGGATCTTTTATGTTTAGTAGAGGGGGTCTGAATTTCGACTGAAGAGGTGGCGAATATGGGGAGCTCTGAGGTAAAGGTGAAGAATGGATGAAATTGGGATTAATTTTTTTTTATTGTGAACAGATTTGACAGGACCAAGTTTAGCTAAACGTTTGTGTTAAATTAGAGGGGAATTGTAGTTATTTTATGGGCATTATGTATGAACTTAGTGTTTGAATCTGGAGGCAGCCACGAAATAAAGTAAGCTTCGGTCTATGTCTCTTTCTGTAAACCATTAGTGGAAAATCAGGGGAATAATGTTATAAAACATTGTGAACAACTTCATTCGATAAATATTGAAAGGACTGCGTTGATATAATTGGATTTCTTGTCTCGTTCATTGTGTTAGGCGAAGATTGGCGCCATTTCTTTATTGTAAGAGAATGTCCAGTATTATTGATTCATTCATAGGGTATTTTCACGTCAGAAACAGCAATAATGCGTGCTTCATTAATTTGAGTGATTTCATTTTTCGTATGTTTCATGTTAACATGCTTGTTTGTTTCAATGTGGTGAACTTTTACTGATCTTAAGAGCATTTTTAGCGTTACGCGATCTCAAAGTTAATTCTGCTCTTTGCTGATTCTCGTAGATACCATGCACCATGTTTATATGCACGTGGGGCTAGCAGTAGCGTGTTAGCGAGTCTGTAACCAGTTGTGCGTGTGGATTATCAGTGTTCCCTTTGCCTCCTGTCCACATTCTGTTTATTCAAAACAAGAGAGGAGAGGAATTAATAGCCGTAGTTAGGAGACAAAGCAGTATTAAATGTTATTAAATAATGTTCTAAGTATGTGATATTCTCGGGTTGCAAAACATATCTACAAGCTCTAATAAATGATCCAATATGTTCTAAAGCACTCCCTTATTTAAATGAAGAATCCAAATATCCCCTCCATGTCATACGTAAATAGTGGTGAGCCAAGGAATGATTATCTGATTAAATGATGATTAGATAATAATTTTATGATTTTAATATTAGAGAGTAGTAGAGGATGATAAAGTACCTAAAAGGCGAGTGGGTTCCGGTGCGAAGCCGTTATCCGTTGGGCTTGTAGTTCCGTAGGACGGTTCTTATCTGAATCACGCATTACTGTAAACAGAACAATCAGAAAGGAAAATATTGAGCGCAAAGTTCACCTACAACAAAGTGCACGAGAAGTAAAAATAAACAGGTGACCGCTCGGCATCAAGTACGATATTGTTTACTCTTTTGTATAAAATCAAGCGCTTTCACTTTTAAGCTCGATTACAATACAGTAGAGTCCCGAAAACTCGACCGAACATTGGCCGAGTTTATGAAAATGCCGGGTATCGGGAACAGCATTAAAATAAGACTAGGTAAGGTTTTGTTATGAAATAGTTTCTATTGATTCTTTAGAATACAATAAAATATGGAATACAGTAACACAAAATTAATTTAAGACAATATCTAAGAAATGTTATTCGTTACTTACACTCACATGGACTTCACAAAATGCCGTTAACAAAAGACAAAGGCTGTAGGCACACTGAGCAGCAGAGTCATGTAACCAAGTTCACTATTGTCCATTACGCTTAAGCTGATTTTAAACGACACTGTGAAAAAATTCACACACGTAGTATTCATCACGACTGCTTTTAGTATGAAAACGCATCTACCGGTGATCAAAAAGTCAGTATACATTTGAAAACTTAATAAATCACGGAATAATGTAGATAGAGAGGGTTTTACTAGAACCAAAAGAAAAAAAAAAAACGTTCAGAAAATGTCCGATAGATGGTGCTTCATCTGATCAGAAAAGCAATAATTACCATAACTAATCAAGACAAACAAAGATGATGTTCTTTACACTAAATGCTCAATATGTTCATCATCATTCCTCAACAATAGCTGTAGTCGAGGAATAATGATGTGAACAGCTCTGTAAAGCATGCCCGGAGTTATGGTGAGGCATTGGCGTCGGATTTTGTCTTTCAGCATCCCTAGAGATGTCGGTCAATCACGATACATTTTCGACTTCAGGTAACCCCAAAGCCAATAATCGCACGGACTGAGGTCTGTGGACCTGGGAGGCCAAGCATGACGAAAGTGGCGGCTGATCACACGATCATCACGAAACGAAGCGCGCAAAACATCTTTCACACGTCTAGTAATACTTTTTTTTTGTTATAATAAAACCCCACTTCATTCCAACCATATGTGTCAATTTTTACCTCTCTATCTACATTATTCCGTGATTTATTAAGTTTTCAAATTTATACTGACTTTTCGATTACCAGGTACATACTGCAGTAATGAAACTCAAAGGATTCTTAAATAGAGTGAAGGTGACACAAGAAAAGATGCCTTAGTCCATAATAGCATAGCCTGTACCTGCTATATGCTACGATTTCAATTCTATTCTGCATTCTGCGAGCACCGAATATTCCCGGGACTATACCGGATGTGGCCGAGTTATCCGGACTGCCGGGTTACTGAGTGCAGAATTTTCGGGAGACCAAGGAAGATTTTCTGGAAGACACTGATATCAAAATACGGGTTCGGGTGTAACAGTAACGCGGTGATCCGAATACCTGCTGTAAAGGAAGAAAACAGAGGAAAGGAAATACGGTGATGACTGTCGCCTTGACTATATTGCAAGTGGCCGCTATTAACCTCTTCGCACTTTCTCATAGTGGTTAACAAACTGCTGAAGGTCGGTCGAATCTGGACTGCTAGAATTGCCATCATATTTTAAGAAATTTGTGCTGCAGTTTTTGAAGATTATGAGGTTTGTTGCAGTGTGCCTTACAAAGTTCGTTCGGGAAGTGTCTCGCGGGAATTGACCCCAGACATTACCGATCCACTAGATGGCAGTGACGCACATTTTAGCTGCCCATGTTGACTGCTGAGTCATCATCGTTGAAGTATTGACCATCAAGGACAGATTTTAGGTGCAAGAAGAGTTGAAAGTCGCTAGGAGCGAGGTCCGGGCTGTACGTAGGATCATCAAACACGTCCTAGTGAAATTCTCGTAAGAGTTGTGAGGTCGGGCATTATAGTGGAAAATAAAAACAACAACTTTTTATTGTAATTCTCGACGTTTGTTTTGCGCGGCGCAATTTCCTGTGCATTGATTTTTTGGGCTCGTGGTAAGAAATCAATCAGCAAAATGCCTTTCTGTCCCAAAAAACGTAGCACATGATTTTTCAATGTGTCAAGATTTGCTTTGGCTCAACCTTCGTTGGGATGAAGTGTCCCTCCATTCCATTGATTGCCGTTCGGTTTCAGGGGTTTTGTACGATACCCAAGTTTCACACCATAGTGATAATCATTATACTGGTACATGTCTTTCTGTCCTATTCACTATTACACCACTCCTTACAAGGCTGTTAACAATGTGTTAATTAGCGCTATGGGCAGCTAAAATAGTGTAGTAATTATTGATTACAACTTACTTTTGTATTATGCTATTCCTTCAGTATCGGCGAGACACTTTGCAAATGTCCCTTGTTAGAGTTGAGGGCTCTCGACACTACGTAATCGCAGACTGCCATGAAGTGATCTGGATATCCAGCTAAGGCTATGCGAACTGACTAGCCTCTCATTACAAATCTGTAAGGAGTGGAGATTGTATAAATGTACTCCAGGTTTGGCTGGCAATATATGTAGTTGTTCCACACTTTCGAAAGTAACTGCAGGTGTTTCTATATACGTATGTCCACGTCCGATCGTATCCACTAGTCCGGGCCACTATTACTTGCCACATTGTGCGTATATTAATTTTTCTAACATTAGATAATTCGTACTGTAACAAATGGAACACCAACATAAATTAATAGAGTTATTTCGTGGAATCCAATATCATGATAGGTATATAAAGCTTAGACACCTGAGATGAGACAAGAAACCAAAACAGCACAACCAAGGTTTCGAGCAAAGCCTCTGACAATAGCTTGGTGAATTGCCTTGTAACAGTAAAGTAGATGAACTACGTACAACAGCAATGTGGTTATTGTCCTTCGAAATAGTCTCCTCCCATAACTATGAACTGCTGTGCTCTGTGATACATGTTCCGGAAACTTTGCACGAAGTCTTCCTTTGAAATGGTATTCGAAAGAATCTTCTCTTTAAGTCTGATTTGAGAAATATCGTCAAATCTGTTTCCTGCAAAGTGACATTGAGTCGAGGAACAAGAAAGAAGCCTGGAATTGAGATCCGGGGAGTAATGTGGATGTTAAAGTTGGACGAGAAGGCTCGCCTACACACAGCCAGTATCCTAAAAGTTACTGACAAAAATGGGGTTGGTGCAACTTGAACATCTACCATCTACATCTACATCGACATCCATACTCCGCAAGCCACCTGACGGTGTGTGGCGGTGGGTACCGTCAGTACCACTATCGGTTATCCTTCTATTCCAGTCTCGTATTGCTCGCGAACAGAGAGATTGTCACTGTGCCTCTGTGTGGACTCTAAACTCTCTGATATTATCCTAATGATCACTTCGTGAAATACAGTAGGAGGGAGCAATATACTGTTTGAATCCTCGGTATACGTATGTTCTTGAAACTTCGACAAAACCTCATACCGAGCTATAGAGCATCTCTCCTGCGGAGTCTTCCACTGGAGTTTATCGATCAACTCCGTAACGATTTCACGATTAGTAAATGATACTGTAACGAAGCGCGCTGCTCTCCGTTAGATCTTCCCTACCTCCTCTATCAACCCCTCCTGGTACGGATCACATTCGGATCCACATAGGTGAGTAGTATTCAAGCTGTGGGCAAACAAGTGTACTTTAACCTACTTCTTTTGTTTTCCGACTGAATTTCCTTAGGTTTCTTCCAATGAATCTGAATCTGGCATCTGCTTTTCCGACGATTAATTTTATATGATCATTCCGTTTTAAATCAATCCCAGATAATATATGGAATTTACTGTTTGCAGTTGCTGACCTGCTATAGTGTAGCTAAGTGATGAAGGATCTTTCTATGTATTCGTAGTACATTACTTGTCTACATTGAGATTCGATTGCCATTCCCTGCACCATGCGTCAATTCGTTGCAGATCCTCCTGCATTTCAACACAAATTTCCAATGTTACAACCTCTCTATATACTACAGCACCACCCGCAAAAAGCCTCGGTGAACTTCCGATGTCTCCGTTGTGAATGACATGCTACGTTCTGTTATCTAGGATCTCTTCAATCACACAACCGGTCTCATAGTCCATATGCTCTTATTTTATTCATTAAACAACTGTGGGGAACTATATCAAACGCCTTTCGGAAGTCAAGAAACACGGCATCTATCTAGGAACCAGTGCCTATGGCTCTCCGAGTCTCGTAGACGAATAGCGGGAGCTGGGTTCCACACGATCGCCTTTTTCGAAACCCATGGTGATTCCTGTAGAGTAGTAGAATTCTAGTCTCCAATCAAGTCATTATATTCGAACATAATACGTCTACAAAAATTCTACAACTGACCGAGGTTTGAAGTATAGTCCTACAGTTCTGCACAGTTCTGTCCGACGTTGCTTCTTGAAAACGGGGCTGACCTGTGCCATTTTCCAATCTTTCGGAACGCTACGCTCTCCTTGAGACCTACGGTACACCGCTGCAAGAAGGGGGGCAAGTTCCTTCGTCTACTCTGTGTAAAACCGAACTGGTATCCCATTAGGTCCAGTGACCTTTCCTCTTCTGAGCGATTTTAATTGCTTTATTTTAATCCCTCTGTCATTTGTTTCCCGGTACGGGAGAAGAAAAATCATGCCGTCCTCCAAAAAATGTTCAAATGTTTGTAGAGTTTATGGGACTTAACTACGGGGTCATCAGTCCCCAAACTTACAAACTACTCAGGCTTGATTCCATATCGGAATGTGCGCTCCACGACTGTATTTGACTTGTGGTAATTTATTCAGCAATCAGTCGTCATAAATATAAAATCTTTATTTGTTGGCAAATCCGGATTTCGGCCACTGTGTGGTCATTATCAATGCTTAAAATAAATTAAAATACTTAAAATATCTCGACCTCCATGGAGGAGGTTGCGTTTGTACAAACGCAACCTCCTACATGGAGGTCGAGATATTTTAAGTATTTTAATTTATTTTAAGCATTGATAATGACCACACAGTGGCCGAAATCCGGATTTGCCAACAAATAAAGATTTTATATTTATGACGACTGATTGCTGAATAAATTACCACATTACCAACTACTTATGAACTAGCTAATACTAAAGACGGCACAAATATCCATGTCCGAGGGGGGATTCGAACTCCCGACCTAAGTGGCCGTGCAGACCGTGACTGGCACGCCGCAGCCGGCTCGGCCACCGCGGCCATGTCGTCCTCCATAACGGCCATAGGGACAACATTCGGGAGTCTGTCGTACTTCTTTCGTCCAACCCTCCTCTGTTGCATCTCTACAATTTTCTGGCACCATTGGATAAATTCTTGTGAGTTTGATACATGTCTTCGCAATGCCCTTCATCAGGTGTGAAACTTTATCTGCCTCCGTTATATCCTGGTTAACTACGGGACACAGGGCCAAAACAGACTGTGTTTACTCACCATGACGCTGGGCCCTGTTATTCAGTTGCTCTTCTGATAAACTGAGTTGCCGCTGGTGGTCTCAAGACGTCTTCTTAAGCTCTGCCTGGAATTTAACCCACTGCTGGGCCGTCCCGTTCAGGTAGAAATATAAGTTTGCCAAGCACATAACCTGATCCCACCTATTATATTTGGCGACTCGGTCTAATCATTTCAGCCATTTATTTGGGATCTGTCTAGCGTCTTCACTGGGTGTCTGATGTGCAGCTGACTTACCGCTGTTTTGGCATCTATGGTTCTTTTGATGACACAGACCTTCGGACGGAAGTATACCCTTTGTATTCCGGTACTATTTGGTGTAAGCGACGGCTTTTACACTGCCTAATCGGAGCCACGATGATGCAGATGTATTGTAGGATGCCCGGCGCCTCCACCAGAAAGTGTCACGTTGAAATCGCAGGTGGTCCGGAATTCGAAGGCTGGTCATGATAGAGCACAACACTTTGCTCTTAGAACACGTTTATTACTAACATAAGCGTACCCTCAGTACAGACTGACTCCTGCTTGGAGTTCTCCACTATTTATAGATAGAAAGATTTTTCTGGAACCTACACCAAGCATAAGAAACATGTACAACATTATAGAAATAGTAAATATTTTTTTTTTCTGCATGTGGGGGCGATTTGAACTGGGGATCGCAAGCACAGCAATCTGCGATGCTAACTACTGCGCTACACAATCTGTCAGAAGCCTCTCGGCAATATTGTTATTCCCTGTTGCGTTTTGCCTACTGCTACCCTGGTACGCCTCAAGAAGCGACTTGTTGGGCCTAGGGAAGGAATTCCCTAACCTAAAAGATCCACATGTGCACTCCGCACGTACTCCGTTACCCTTGAAGCCGCTTCCTGCGTGTAGTGCACGCCTGACCTATTCAGGAGGATAGCGGAGGTAGAGAAATTTGCACCCCAGATCTCCGCAGAATCGTCTGAACCTCTGCTTTCAGCCTTCCACTCGGCTCCAAATCAGAGGACCGCCAAGGGCACTAGAAAACAGGTCAGATTCCATCCCGCGAGCGAGGCTTTCAGTCTTCACCAACAACGCCAACCGCCTGTATGAACTGAGAATGACCTCTGAACCCAGACGTAAGGAGTCGTTGGTGCTGACATGAACAACAATTTGCAGTCGGGTGCACCCAATTCTCTCTGTCGACGCCGGATCGGCCTCCTACACATCTCGTATGGAACCCCCGGGCAAGCAAACAGAGTGAACACTGGTCTTCTTCCCTCGACCTTTCCACTATTTACGTTATGGGCTCCATCAACCGCCTAACATTGGTACTTCCAAATAAACCCTACCCCCCGTGTGCCTGCTCGGACTCTGCTGAAGAAGCGGCCACATGACCACTCACAGGCAGAAAGGGCAATGCTGCATGGACAGCCTCCACATCACCCTCCGCCACGAGTGACGCAAACGCCGTTGAACTCGCCACATCCCTTACAGAGAGGGTGGCTCAACCGCGTCTGCTACATGCACCGTGGGTGAAGCATTTAACACCTGAGGTATCCCATGCTATCACCAACTGTCGCAAAACTTTTTTTTTTTTTTTTTTTTTTTTTTTTTTTTTTTTTTTTTTTTTTTTTTTTTTTTTTTTTTTTTTTTTTTTTTTTTTAAATCGGGCCTCCTGCCTCCTCTTCAGCCCTTCCTTACTCACGCCATGAGTGCCTTCTTCGGCTGGCTTCATCGCCATTAGACAAATTGGAAAATCATAATACTTCTCAACAATTTTCTGTTCTAAATAAAATGTGAAACCAAAGTGGACGAAATAAGGTAAATATGAACATCTTCCTTCCATACCCTTTTCCCGAAGATAGAAAAACATGAATAAAATATATAAAATGCTTTAACTAAAGATTTCATTCTTCTGTCCACTCGGAGCTTACTGAATACTTTAATTGCTTAGATAAGCCGTCAGATTCGGGATATCATATTGTCAAATATTTTTCCATACTTCTTATGGTAATTCAAGACAGATTTAATTTTAAAATTTTCGATTTCAATTTAGGTACAGTAGTCGGTATAATTGGTGCCACGATTTTGAATTACATAGCCAATGGTATCGCTGCGTTGTTCTTGCTTCTGGGGTAGCGTAACTTCTGCGGTCACAGAAGTTCCGTCTTGTCAATGTGCGTTGGCTGGTTGCCAATCTTCTGCACAGAAGGTCGGTGAGTTGTTTCGCAGGCCCGCAGGTGAGGCGGTGAATTAAAGTATCCACAAAGCCACATGTAGCACAGATCGGCTGATTTGCAAGATGTATTTTGTTTAGCTTGTCATTTTTGATATATTGTCGTTTGCGACCATATACCACGCTGATTGAATCGCGCTGGGGAGAAAGTCGCTAAAAATATTTCTCCAGATAATGTTCCAACTGTGGTTCGGCCATTTCCGTTCCACAGGGTTTCGGATTGTAGTTGTTGTTAAGAATTCATAGACTGCCTTGTTCGTTAGCCTGGTAGTTCTTGAATGGGACGAACAGCCTTTATAAAAGTAGCTGCAAATAACTTGACAATTACTGACTTGTTAAATTTTTGTTTTGGCTCTGTAATTTTGTGAACGCGTTTCTGTTTCAAATTGTTGTTGGTGGGATAGGAGATCCTGATGTCTGTGTTTTTGAAAAGTCTGGCTATTTTGTCACCTATGTATGGCTTTCTGCACTTCATGGTTGATGAGGTTTTACTCTATATGGATGATGGCTTTAATAGTGTGCTTTTTTGTGAAATTGCATAAGTTCATGTTTATTAAAGCCATTGTTGTGTGTTATATGCTTGACTGTTTCTATTTCTGTCTTGTAGTATTCAGCACTAAGTGAGAATTTCTCAGCTCCGTTTAAAAATGCTCTTAAAGCAGCAAGTTTGTGTGAATTGCGGGTATGGAGGATCTATGTTAGTTGGTTTCCTGTGCACATTGATGCTCAGTATCTGGTTAGTATTTGTTAATGTTATGTCCAAAAAATTTATTTTGTTTTGTTTTCATTAGTGTTATCTTTCTGTTTTCACAGCTTCATTGCCACAAACTTCAAGATGTCGGCAATATAGATTAATGTTCACCTGTAGCAATGTATTTTGTATACCTATAGCCTGATGATGATGCACAGCATCGAAACATATCTCTATTCAATATTTTTAACACTTAAATCATAGTTGTGACTGGTAGCGGGAATTTCTAGTAACCTTTTAAGTAATAAAGGTATTCTGTTAAAAGTTTCAATTCACATCTCTTCATCCAGAAAGATGACACATATGCAGCAACCTACATTTTTTCAATCAGTACCAGTAGCCATAAAAATTCAGCTTAAGTGCAGGCTAGCGGATTATTTGCCGTCACCTAATTTTGATCTAGTACGAATTAATTAGTAGTTCATTTCGTACATTATTTGAAGTTTCACCGAAGGTATACCAATGCCGCTGATGAAGTGGATTATGGTTTCCACTTCGGCCAAAAAGAGAAATAAATAAATAAATTGAATTAAATTAAAAATTTCACTATGTATAGTGCACCATCACTAATGAAGGTCGATATTCACTGCCAAAGGTAGGGAATGTTGATCATGTAGCAGTGGTGTGAACAGGCTCGGTACTTCAGCATCCCATCGCCCATCAACGAGTAAGCGCACTTGTTCCCTACGCCCTATCTATTCACACGCAAAATTACTAAACGAACGTATTGTAAATGTTGAAGTTTGAAAAGGAGTGGCAGAGCGTTCTAAGGCGCTTTGGTGCGGAGCGCGTGGTTGCTCGCCGTCGGAGGTTAGAGTTCTCCCTCGGACGTGGTTTTTTTTTTTTTTTTTTTTTTTTTTTTTTTTTTTTTTTTTTTTTTTTTTTTGTCGTGACATTAATTTAAGTTATACTAACTAGTTTGTAAACCTAGAATTCTTAGCATCTTTAAACATAGTCAACTTGTCTTAAATGGTAAGCTTCGTTTATTCTAAAATTTAATGTCGAAAATGTGATTTTGGATTAAAATATATATATATATATGTTGAAGTTTGAAAAGGAGTGGCAGAGCGTTCTATATAAGAAACAACGTGTTGCAGTTTATGTTGTACTTAAATTATGGATATAGGATATACCATCACCACTGAAATCACGGCAAATAATTATGTCAATGTGCAAAGGTTATCATGCGTATACTTTTAACTCTGCTGTGTCCCCAAAGATGTTCTTTTCCTTATTCTGGAACTCCAAGTGGTTAGTTTGTATAACTTTTTCGAGGACTGCATAGTTAGGAGCAATGACATGTTGATGTTAAATTTGTGCATGTATGTTATAAGAATATACAGCTTGATTTTATTTATCAGCGAGTACCCGATCCCTCAGCCGACGAGCTGAGTTGTGCTTGTGTATTGATGGTTATGAACTGTACAATATCCGTGTCTATCTGATTGATTGTACGAATATTTTCAGGCTGTAGAAAGGAAGCGGGAATTAAATACACACACCAGCATTTCAAACAAACAAATGAAAGGGATACTCACCGCAAACGTACATCGTTACTCACCATCGCCCCAGAGTAACTGCGTAACATATAAATATACAAATGATGACAATTAATCGTACAATCATGCTGATGCCAAGGACAGTTATTCGACGCTAGCAACTACTAAACCAAATATATCGCCAATAACAATAAATAATGAAAGGAAAATGTCATGTCGGCTGTACTCTGTTTGTTAATGCATAAATGTAGTGCCAAATGTTCAAATGTTTGTTAAGCTTATGGGACTTAACTACGGGGTCATCAGTCCCTAAACTTACAAACTACTTATGAACTACTTACGAACTAGGACGGCACAAATATCCATGCCCGAGGGGGGATTCGAACCCCCGACCGTAGTGGCCGTGCTGACCGTGACTGGAGCGCCTCAGTCACTTCGGCCACCGCGGCCGGCAAATGTAGTGCCCTATGCAGTATCGTCTCCAAATATTTTAATATTACCATTACATAATATTGACAAGTTATGGCCTTACCTATTAAGCAATATTGGTTTTTGTACTCATTCCCAAACCTTGAGATCCATTTCACTTGGTGTGTATTCTGGTCTCAAGACTGGTTTGATACTGATCTCCACCTTGCTCTGTCCTGTGCAAGCCTCTTCATCCCTGAATAACAAACGAAACAAACATCCGTTTGAACCTGCTTACTATTCATGTCGTGCTCCCTCTCTGCATATTTTCTATCCTACTTCCCCCTCCCCCTTCCCGCCCCCCCCACACACAAACACAGATTTCTTGTAATACCAAAACGTCTATTCCTCCATGTCCCAGAATATCTCCTATCAATCGATATCCTCCGTTAGTGTAGATAGCCGCGGTGGAGTAGCCGAGCGGTCTAAGGCACTTCGCTGAGACCATGTGGTTGCTCGTCGTCGGAGGTTCGAGTCCTCCCTAGGGCATGGGTGTGTGTTTTGTCCACAAGTTAGTTTAACTTAGTGTAAGTAGTTTGAGAGCTATAGACTGATGACCAGGCAGTTTGATTCGATACATTTACAGACATTCGATCATTTGTTAGTGTAGATATTCCATGAACTTCATTGCTCCAAAATTCCGTTCATCGAGTAAAACCCATTTTGACAGTTTGGAGCAGTGTGTACATTTGGAGCAGTGCCTAGGTGGAAGGTTGCTGTTGCATTTTGACAGTTCGGAGCACTGTGTACATTTGGGCCGATGTCTAGGTGGAATCATTATAGGCAGCGAAAGTTGGCTCAAGCCGGAAATAAGTTCAGAAGAAGTATTTGCAAGAGATCTATCGGTGTTCAGAAAGGATAGATTAAACAAAATAGGTGGGGGCGTGTTTGTCGCCGTCAAAAGTAGTATTTCATGTAGCGAAGTTGAAGTTGATAGTTCCTGCGAGCTATTATGGGTAGAGGTTGCACCCGAAAATCGTAAAAAGTTTATAATCGGTTCCTTTTACCGGCCTCCCGACTCTGACGATACAATAGCAGAAAGGTTCAAAGAAAACCTGAGTCTAATTACAAAAACGTACCAGACTCACACGATAATAGTAGGTGGTGATTTTAATTTACCCTCGATCTGTTGGAGAAATTATATTTTCAAATCAGCAGGTAGGCATAAAACATCGTCCGAAATTGTACTCAACGCATTCTCTGAGAATTACTTCGAACATTTAGTTCATGAGCCAACTACAATTGTAAATGGATGTGAAAACACACTTGATCTCTTAGCAACAAATAATCCTGAGCTTATAACGAGCATCAAAACGGATACAGGTATTAGTGAACACAGAGCTGTCGTAGCGAAATTGAATATCGAAAGTCCCAAAGTCACCAAAAATAAACGCAAAGTATATTTGTTCAGAAAAGCAGATGGAAACAAAATACATTGCTTCTTGAAAGACAGCTTCCACTCGTTTCTAACACTAAACGTAGGTGTAAACCAGATGTGGCTCAAATTCAAAGAAGTGGTATCGACAGAAATTGACAGTTTTATACCAAATAAACTAATAAAAGAAGGAGGCGATCCCCCTTGGTACACAAAACAGGTCAGGACACTGTTGCAAAAGCAAAGGAAAAGGCATACTAAATTTAAACGAACACGAAATCCCCAGGATTTACGATCGTACTCAGAAGCTCGAAATTAAGCGAGGATTTCAATCTGAGATGCCTACAATATTTACCATAACGAAACTCTTTCTCGTAATTTGACTGAAAACCCAAAGAGATTTTGGTCATATGTTAAAAATACTCGGGGCGAATCACAAACAATACCTTCACTACGTAATAGTAATGGCGATCCTGCCGATGAAAGCGCTACTAAAGCAGAGTTACTAAACTTAGCTTTTAGAAACTCATTCACCAAAGAAGACGAAACTAATATTCCAGATTTCGAATTACGAACAGATGCCGTAATGAGTAACGTAGAAGTAGATATCATCGGAGTAGTGCAGCAACTGATATCACTTAACAAGAACAAGTCTTCTGGTCCGGATTATATACCCATTAGATATCTATCTGATTATGCTGAAGCGATAGCTACTTACTTAATAGTCATATACAACCGCTCTCTCATAGAAGTATCTGTACCAAAAGATTGGAAAGTTGCACAGGTCACACCTATATTTAAGAAAGGCAGTAGGAGTAACCCACTAAACTGCAGGCCTATTTCATTGACGTCAATTTGCAGCAGGGTTTTGGAACATATCCTGTATTCAAATATTATGAATTATCTCGAACAGAACGATCTATTGACCCAAGATCAACACGGATTTAGAAAATATCGTTCATGCGAAACACAACTAGCTCTTTATTCACACGAAGTGATGGGTGCTATCGACAAAGGTTCGCAAATCGATTCCGTATTTCTTGATTTCCAGAAAGCTTTTGACACCGTACCTCACAGACGGCTTGTAATCAAATTGCGTGGTTATGGTATATCGCCCCAAATTAGCGATTGGATAGGGGATTTCTTGTCAGAGAGGACACAGTTCGTAGTAATCGATGGGAAGGCATCGACTTAAACAGATGTGATATCGGGCGTTCCACAGAGTAGTGTTATTGGTCCTTTGCTATTCCTTATTTACATAAACGATTTAGGCGAAAATCTAAGTGTTTGCAGATGACGCCGTCATTTACCGTCTAGTAAAATCTTCTGAAGATCAAAACCATCTGCAGAACGATCTGAATAAGATATCAGTATGGTGTAAAAATTGGCAGTTGGCTCTAAATAATGAGAAGTGTGAAGTCGTCCACATGAGTATGAAAAGAAATCCGTTAAACTTTGTTTACAACATAAATCAATCAAATGTGAAGCCCGTAAACTCCACAAAATACCTAGTAATTACTATTACTTCAGACCTAAACTGGAAAGAACACGTAGATAATATCGTGGGAAAGGCGAACCAGAGACTACGTTTTATTGGCAGAACCCTTAAAAGATGCAACAGAACTACTAAAGAAACTGCATACACTGCGCTTGTCCGTCCATTTTTGGAGTATTGCAGCCCAGTGTGGGATCCTTATCAGGTGGGTTTGACGGAGGACATCGAAAGAGTTCAAATAAGGGCAGCTCGTTTCGTATTGTCACGATATAGGGGAGACAGCGATATGGAAATGATACAGGATCTGGGATGGGAATCATTACAACAACGGCGCTTATCGCTGCGGCGTGGGCTACTTGCGAAACTCCAATCACCAACATTCTCCTCCGAATGGGAAAATATTTTGTTGACTCCAACTTACATAGGTAGAAATGATCATCAGAATGAAATACGAGAAATCAGAGCTCGAACAGAGTGATTCAGGTGTTCTTTCTTCCCGCGCACTATTCGAGAATGGAATGGGTGATAAATAGTATAATTGTGTTTCGATGAACCCTCTGCCAGGCACTTAAATGTGATTTGCAGAGTATCCCATGTAGATGTAGATGTAGAAGGTTAAAGTTGCATTTTGACAGTTCGGAGCACTGTGTATATTTGGGCTGATGCCTAGGTGTAAGGTTACAGTTGCATTTTGACAGTTCGGAGCATTGTGTATGTTTGTGCCGGTGCCTAGGTGGAAGGTTGCTGTTGAATTTTGACATTTCGGAGCGGCTATTCTTCCTCCTCCTGCCTAAGTAGGCGCCTAGACACGCCCAACCACTTGGCCGATGGACTGGCTCTTTGACAGTATGGTGTAAGGGTTGCCGCTGGACCTATCCACGGATCTGGAGAGTTTAGTTCATCTGTCTGTTCGTGGGCCTTTGTCGCATCTGTGGTGCCCATTGCAGTATGTTTCTTGTTTTGAAATTTATGTGCACTTAACAAGTGGTTTTTACGGTAGCATCGTGTCCTTTAGCTTTCGGGTTGCTGCTCCCAGGTGTGGCCAGCTTTTTTCCTTCTTTGTCTCACTTACCAGTTTCCATCGTTTGTTATTGAAACATATGTGTGTTTGAAACTGGTTTTTATGGTGGCGTCGTGTCCTTCCAAGTTCTGGTTCCTGTCCCTAGAAGTGGTCGTATATTTGATCGTTCAGCATATTTCTCTCCGTCCAAGTTACCTGTACTCGAACTGTTGTAATTAGCAAATTTTCCCCTCTATATCATCCATGTTTTCTTGTGGTTTACTTTCCAACTTCGTATTTCTGTTGAATGGGCTGGTTAATATATTGATACTTTTTATAGTAACTGTGCAATTCTTATCACCCCTGTTGGCCATCTTCTCGGCAATCTGCTACAATTGTAAGTGGTTGGAATTTGTTCGACACTTGGCAGTGTGCTGTCCTCTTGTAAAAGACTGTAATGGGTCTTCCAGTTATGGGCAAACCAGCTCTGAGTTAATAATATATTTACAAAACATTGTAAATCATTTGTAAATAGGAAGACTTTATTAGCCATTTAATGTTGTTTACTATAAGTAATTAAGTCAGGTGTTGTTATACAGTGCAATTCTCCTGGCCTGTTAATACGGACTTTCTCGTCCTTCATTATTTAAAAAATTGTGTGTAGTTTGTCTGTTATATTTCTGTTTGGAGGTGTTTTTTACCTCCCTGTTTTCTGAGGATGTAGTACATGTACTTGCTAAAATAATATTCTATTTTTTAAAGGGGATCTGTATGAAATGTTTTGTGGCTTAAGCTGTTGTGATGGCCTGGCCTCTTACTTCACAAAATCAAGTCATCGTATTTTCATGGCCACGTCTTGGCTGCCCACGCCATCTGTATGTATTTTAGGTTTTAAATATAAATACATGTGTCAGTAAAATGATTTGATTTAACATGATTGATATGATTTTTTTATCAAAGTTTCGTAATGGGAAATGACGAAGGTCAAAACGCGTATAACTTAACGAAATATCTATATTGTCTTCGAAGTGCGCCCTGGTGGCAACTCCATCTCATAAGATTCTGTTGTCGAAGACAATGACTATTCTCTTCTTGCCGAAGCAGCTTTTCATTCCCTTGCAACACTTCCCTGCAGGCAAATTCTGTAATAAAGGAGTTTCTAACAAATTAATATTTCATGTTAACGAATTTGTCTTCTTCAGAAATGCTTTTGTTCCCATTGCCAGTCTGTGTCTTCTATTTTCTGTACAGTGGCCATCCTAAGTAATTTTTCTGCCGAAGAAACATAACTGATCTATGACTTCCATTGCTTGGTTCTGTAATCAAATTTCCTCAGTATCGTATAATTTATTTGTAAAATCCATTGCTCTTTTCTTTGCTGTCATCCAGTACACTCCAAAATCTTCAAATGTTTGTTAAGTAAGGGACTTAACCGTGGGGTCATCAATCCCTAAACCTACAAACTCATTATGAACTACTTTATAGTAAAGACGACACAAACATCCATACCCGAGGGGAATTCGAATCCCCGACCATAGCGGCCGTGCACACTGTTACTGGCGCGCCGCAGACCGGTACACTCCTTTCAAGACATTACCGATTACGTTAAATTATTCCAGGGAAATGCATTACTGAAGGTGTTTCTGACAGAGTAATATTTAAGTCTTTTCTTCAGAAGGGCTTTCTTCCCATTCCTATTATGTGTTGTGGGTCTTCAGTGGGCATCGTAAGTTATTTTATTCTCCAAATAACAAAAGTCATCTACGACTTTCAGATTAGATTAGCTTAATAATTGTGCCATAAATCTTGAATACAAGATATAGTAATGACGTGGAAAGTGCCATTTTAGTAAAAGATAGCATTATATTAAACAAATTTTTATTTTATTTTATTTATTTCCTTTTTGTGTAAAATTACTATTTCTATATAAATATTCGTCTACTGAATAGAAGGAGTTGAGATTCTTATAGCTGGGTTAGTTGACTACCTGTCAGACATCTGATGTTATTTGATAAGTGTCCAAAGACTTCCGTGGAAGAATAATTCGCCCCCTTCTGCGCCAAAGTAAGAATTATCCTTGCACAGTGAAGATCATCCTCTTTCCTAGTATTATAGCAATGAACATTGCTATTACTTTTGAAATGGGTGAAGCTGCTGTTAATATCCCGAGATCCTAAAATAAGGGTCTGCAAGATTATCTTAGGTGGGCTCCAGAAAATATTCTAATTACACACTTTTATGTGATTAATCCTATTTTGGTCAATGATGAATTACTCAAAAATATGATGTCATATGATAGCAGAGAATGAAAGTAAGCACAGTAAGCTAATTTACTGAGATGTTTGTGACCAAATTCACAATAACTCTAATAGCATAAGTTGCTGAAATTAAACAATTAAATAGATCATCAATGTATTGCTTTCAGTTCCGTTTCTCATCAGTGTATACAACCAATAACTGTGAATATTCTATCTTAGCTACAGATATCTGTTCACAGAAGGTAATTGTGTTTTATCAAAACTTAATAAGAGTACATTTGCGGGAAACCACTCAATAATTTTTGTAGTATCGTTCTCTCACTCAATTCGCTTGGAATACCTTGATTAAATCTTACATTCCATTCCCCTTTTCTCTGTTTCAAATATTGATTTTGCAGACACCATACAATTTCCATTCCTTTCAATTGCTCTTCCAGCTGTCTGCAACCTTCTAGTAAGATGGTCTACCTCCCGGAGGACCTTCGCCATTGTGGATCAGTGGTACTGAATCGCTTATCTATCGATCTGGATGCGCCACTTCAGAGCCTCTTTGTCGGTTGTTGTTGTCGTATCGGCGCTATTCTGGAATGGAGAGAGCGCCCGTCGACCGGTATCGACTGCAGGCCGCTAATGATCAGCCAGCCAGGCAGCCGGCAGAGAGCGATATTAGAATAGGTTTTCACTTAACGGCCGTTTTGTGTTGCCGGCGATAGGATCGCGCCTGCATTAAGGGCAGGCGGGGTCGTTAGCGGGCCCTCCTCTGGTAGCCAGGCCAGCCCTCTTACGCAAGTCATCGCCGCGACTGCTGCGCGAATATCCGCTGTGAGCGAGAGAAGTAACTGAGCGGGCACAGCTTCACTCTACGATGCGAGTCAGGCTTGATAATGCACTGCCCACCAACCTGAATGACGCACCACCCTGAAAGAAGCATCTGAATAAGGTGAATTTGCAGCATACATATGCGGCGACATGGTAATGATTAACACTTCTTATAAATGGGTTCTTCCGTCGCTTCTCGGTAGAAGCAAATAAACAGTAACGATCCGCTGTTCATGTACTAAAACTGCGGCATTCGGTATGACATTACAATTTATGATTTCTACACTACATATTGTAGCAGCGGGAATTTTTACAGACAGTATACATGCATATAGTTGAGTGTACCTTCTAAATTGTAACACAGTACGACACGTAGTTCAAGAGATAAGAGCTCATAAATAGTAACGTTCATGGAAAACCGCCCCTTCCCGCACCAAGTTCTAATCTATTACTTCTTTACTATTAACTGTATTCCCGAGAGAATTTACAGACATGCAGCCCTTACACAAATGAATATTTATCTGAAAAATGGCAGGAATAAATAAATAAATACCCGGGCAACGCCGGCTTTTCAGCTAGTGTTAAATAAAGCGATTCCTAAATTTCTCCTGGCGCATGTGCAACGAGCTAGTGATGATAGCACAGAGTCGGCACCCATGTCAGTAGCCTATCTGCCATACGTTGGCAGCACTACCAACAAGATTGGCTACATTTTGCGTAAAAACAATGTAAAATGTATATTACGCCCACCATCTAAAATTAAGACACTGTTGGGATCCGTTAAGGATGCTCTCGGTTTGCGCAAGGCGGGTGTCTACCGTATCCCATGCAGCTGTGGCATGTCATATGTTAGTCAAACTATTAGGACTGCTCCAGAATGACCGTTGAAGACCGTTTCAGTGAGCATAAACGTGACACACGTTTACAAAGGCCAAACGAATCTGCTGTGGCCGAACACTGTCTTGACACAGGGCACCCTATAGAATACAACAAAACGGATATTCTGGCATGAATCTTCCCACTACTGGGACTATGTTATCAAGAAAGCGACAGAAGTAAAACTAGATGAATAGGTGTGCCACGCGAATATCCGCTGTGAACGAGAGAAGTAACTGAGCGGGCACAGCTGGAGTCTCGGCGCTCCACTCTACGACGCGAGACAGGCTCGATGATACACTGCCGACCAACCTGAATGACGCACCCTGAAAGGAGCATATGTATAAGGTGAATTTGCAGCATACATATGCGGTGGTATGTTCATGATTAGCAGTTCTTATAAATGGGTTCTTCCGTCGCTTCTTGGTAGAAGAATACCATGCATTGAAGGCTTTCGCGACCGGCTGAAATAATTCCTGTTGAATCTTCCGGGTTATGTGGTCGTGGTCGAAGAAACGAATCTGCTCCTGACGTTTCGTCCAGAGCTGCGCTGGACATCCTCAGAGGTGCTACTGGTAGCGGTGAGTCTTGGTCGGCAAGACTCACCGCTACCAGTAGCACCTCTGAGGATGTCCAGCGCAGCTCTGGACGAAACGTCAGGAGCAGATTCGTTTCTTCGACCATGACCACATAACCCGGAAGATACAACAGAAGAATACCATATTTAGGGTTGATTTGATTTCAAAATGTTCAAATGTTTGTTACGCTTAAGGGACTGAACTAGGGGGTTATCAGTCCCTAAACTGACAAACCACTTAAGAGCTATCTACAACTAAGGACGGCACAAATATCTATACCCGAGGGGGGATTCGAACCCCCGACCTTAGTGGCCGTGCAGACCGTGACTGAAGTGCCTCAGTCCCCTGGGCCACTGCGGCCGGCTGATTTGATTTGATTTGATTTTCTCTGGGAAGCCAAAACAGTCTTGGCCCAATCCGCCACTGCCCACACCGAAACTAAGTTTATTGTGCGGTACCGCTCCCTGTATGTCTAGTAAAGCCAACCAATCCCCTTGAACAGTGCAAAGAGTCCCTCTACTAGTTCTTCATTAAACACAATTTCTTCGGGTCCGGTTGTCCCAAATGTTCTGTGCCTTATACTTTCTAATGCAATGCATTCGAAGATTAGATGTGATGCAGTTTCATCACAGATCCTACATTTAGGTTCCTCTTCCGTTACTCGCTTTGTAAGTAGGTGTTTTTTGAAATTCCCATGGCCTGTCATGAATCCAACCAATGAGTCTAATTTCTCTCCTTTTCAGGCCCAGGATTGCAGAGCTTATTTTAAAACATGGCTTTGGCATCATTACCTTACCACGTTTTTGTTGCTAGACTTTGGTCCAATATTCTTCTGAGCCAGTTACCTAGCTCCTATTTGATCACTGCCTTGGTGATTTTCAGGACAGGTTCCGGTCCAATAAATGGAGTCTCTGTCCCCATCCTTGATAATCTATCGGCATGTTCGTTGCCACTGATACCCGAGTGGCCAGGGACCCACAGTACGTTTACTCTATTGCTTTCCCCTAGCTCCACCAGAACCCTGTGACATTCTGCAACAATTTTAGACCTTGTTGCAGGAGCTTCCAGTGATCTCAGGGCTGCCTGGCTGTCTGAATAGATATAGATCTACGATCTTTGTAGCACCTACGTAAATTCTTCTCCACACACGCCCTGATGGCAGTGATTTAGGCCTGGAATACTGAGACCAGTTTCCCTAGAGAGATTACGACCTCCAGTCTTGGCTGCACCCCATATACCCCGGCCCCAACACCTTGGTCTGACTTTGACCTGTAAGTGAACCAGACAATATCCTCCGTACGGTGTCTAACTATTTTCTCCCACTGCTCCCTGTTTCCAGTTGTTATATTGAAAGGCTCTTTGAAGCAGTATAAGGTTATAATGTAGTCGGCTGGCATTTCCCCAATATTTACTATGTTTACCCCACTCACTATTTTAGTGTGATTCTGGATATCCCAAAGAGTTCCAGTTTTTGCCAGTTTCGAGTCTGTTTGCACCAGCCGCTGATTCCATCTTGACCCAAAGGTGTAATGGGGGCATATCCAACATGGTTTCCACCCCAGCACAGTGTGCTGCTAATTCCGCCTGTTATGGCTAAGCAGGCTAATCTACCAAGCTCCTCAGCAGCAACCTGGCGTTCTACCTTCTTCAACTACACGGTCGCCCCATAGGTGATCCTGGGTCTAATCACTGTGGTGTATATCCAGTGCATACCCTTGGGGCTCAGGCCCCAAATATTTAGGGTTACGAACTAGTATTCGGCTTATTGGGTCAGCTTCAGGTAAATATTAGACAGGCGTCGACAAAAACACTAGTGCTTATGTTGCAAACATGTTAAATAAAGTGATTCCTTAATTTCTCCTAGCGCATGTGCAACGAGCTAGTGATGATAGCACAGAGTCGGCACCCATGTCAGTAGCCTATCTGCCATACGTTGGCAGCACTACCAACAAGATTGTCTACATTTTGCGTAAAAACAATGTAAAATGTATGTTACGCCCACCATCTAAAATTAAGACACTGTTGGGATCCGTTAAGGATGCTCTCGGTTTGCGCAAGGCTGGTGTCTACCGTATCCCATGCAGCTGTGGCATGTCATATGTTAGTCAAACTATTAGGACTGTTCCAGAATGACCGTTGAAGACCGTTTCAGTGAGCATAAACGTGACACACGTTTACAAAGGCCAAACGAATCTGCTGTGGCCGAACACTGTCTTGACACAGGGCACCCTATAGAATACAACAAAACGGATATTCTGGCATGAAACTTCCAACTACTGGGACTATGTTACCAAGAAAGCGACAGAAATAAAACTAGATGATAAATTTATGAATAGGGGTGCCGCGCGAATATCCGCTGTGAGCGAGAGAAGTAACTGAGCGGGCACAGCCGGAGTCTCGGCGCTTCACTCTACGGCGCGAGTCCCTCTTGATGATACACTGCCGACAAACCTGAATGACGCACCCTGAAAGGAGCATCTGAATAAGGTGAATTTTCAGCATACATATGGGGCGACATGTTCATGATTAGCACTTCTTATAAATGGATTCTTCCGTCGCTTCTTGGTAGAAGAATACCATAAACAATTAAACTGGTCAGATTGAACAACGCTTAAGATGAAGCTGATGCAATGATTTACCAAATCTATTTACTAATTTTATTGAGAACTTCACAATCAAATAAGGTGAAAAGGTTATTAATTTAGAATCGATGGCAAATTAACCAAATCGAGCTTTATACAATAAGTAATAATGAGACATACAAGAATCTAAGCAGTATATAGGAAGAGATACCTAAAAGCTAAAATACACACAGGGTCAGTGACTTTTAGACCTTTCTAATTTTTAAGAACGCTGACGTAGCAATGAATTCAATGGCCTTTAAGCAAATATATTATCATATATAAACTAGTGCGGTAAGTGTCTCTTAAGCTTTATCGGGACCAACCCCCTCTCGATAATTAAAATCATAATATGGCACAACCCTAAGTAAATAAAATTCTACACATAGAATTTTTTTACTAATTGGCTGCCACAAACAGCTGCCAGTACCTCAGGTCCACAATCTTCACAACAGCAGCATGAAACAAACTTCGTACAACATATATTTTTTCAAGTTAACATTTCGCGCAGAGTATTAGTATACGGCACACTAATTCGGGAGCTTAATAAGTACACAAAACAATGTCATGAAACCCACAGGATTATATAATTATTAGGCCTATTCAAATGTTTGTAAATCTATAGGATTAGCTACTGTGGTTATCAGTCCCTAGGCTTACAAACTGCTTAAACTAATTTAAGGACAATACACATATCCATGCTCGAGGGAGGACTCGTGTCTCCGATGGGGAGCAACCTCGTGCTGCGCAGCAAGGCGCCTTAGAGCGCGCGGCCATTCCACCGCGACCCTATTAAAAATGTTTGCAGACTAGACCAGTCCAGCATAGAAATATTTATCTAGTACTTAACAGACCTACAGGTTCTCTCTATTTAATGCATGATAAAACATTTCATTTATACTGCATGTAAACATGCTTAGCTATATGTATGAATATACCAAAATTTGAAGTTTGCCCCACGTCTAAACTTCGTCTTCAGTGTTGCCAATGCTTATCACTGAAATTGCCCACCAAGGATCTTCAAATTACCAGATTTGATTTCAAAATACCCTCTGTTTCAAAAAAGTTACAAAAATGCTTACACACCAAATATGGATGATAAGGTACACTTAAAACTAAAAATCAAGCATTTCTAGCCTGGCCATGGTTTAGTTCAAGCATGTTCAGATGTTTGTAATGCTTATGGGACTTAACTGCGGGGTCATTAGTCACTAAACTTACAAACTGCTTGTGAACTAACTTACCCTAAAGATAACACAAACATCCATGCCCGAGGGAGGATTCGAACCTCCGACGTGGGAGGCCGCGCGATTCGTAACATGGCGCTCCAGACCGCTTTTTTTTCCTTTGCTCTATGGGTAGTTCTGTGCATTGCAGGCGCTGATCATGTTTGTACGTTCTTGTTCGATGATTTTTTGGCTCAGCTTTTTTATTACAGAGGGCGATGATCCCTTTGACCGAGCACGCTGAGCCACGGCGCCCGGTGACCTCTCGGCTACTCCCGCGCGGCATGGTTTAGTAAGTAAATGAAATATCCCCTATGCTGTGGCTAAGCCATGTCTCCACCATTCTTCCAGCAGCGAAGGATCGCAGGAGAATCTTTGAAGTAAGGAAGGTTGGAGACGAGGTGGAAGTGAAGCTCTGAAGACGGATCGTGAAGTGTGCTAGGATAGCTCAGTCGTTAGAGCTCTTTCCCGCGAAAGGCAAAGGTCCGAGGTTGGAATCCCGGTTCTGGCAGACAGTTTGAATCCGCCAGGAAAGCTTTATTTGCATGTAACCTTTAAAACATGGTAATCTCTATGATATAGCACTTGTACCCAAGAATGATTGAAGACTACCTTTCTTTTAAAGTTTTAAATACACCTAATAAAGTGGCTCCAGGCAACGAAACCTGTATTTTCTAGATAGAAATGTTAAACGGTGACAGCTGTAAGTGGAGTTTTCTACAAACTGTACAGCCATACCTGCACCCGCTCGAACCAACAAATCGTATGTATCCCATTGTCCTCTCATACAGTCTTTACCCTCTACAACTAACACTATTTCCTCGTGATATAACAAGTGTCGTATTCGGATTAATTTTTTTTTTTTTTTTTTTTTTTTTTTTTTTTTTTTTGTGTGTTTTCTGTACGTCCTTCTACCTTCTACAGCTGACGTTGTTTCCTCAAGATATAACACGTGTCCCACTCGTTTCTTTTTTTTTATGTTTTCTTAACATCCTTTTTTTCTACGTTTCTGCGTAGTACCTCATCATTTGTTGTCTTATCAATGCACAAATTTTTCACTGTTCTTCTGTAGCATCACATCTCTAATGCTTCGATTGTATTCTATTCCGCCTTTCACTCTGGCCATGTTTCGATTCCATACTAAGCTGTGCTCCAAACTTATAATCTCAGAAATAAATTCCACACTTAAATGCCAATGTTTGGTAGTGGATTCATCTTGTCCACGTAACCCTCTTTGCTTTTTTGTGTACCTATTCCTTCGTCCGTCGTACCTCGTGCTATTTTCAGTATATCAGAATTCCTTAATATAACTCTTGTTACAATTACTGCATGAACACCCCTTTATTGCAGCGGTGGATTGCCAAGCCCTCCAAGGCGCTTAGCTTCTGCGCGCGCTGTCACTCTCCGTCGGAGGTCGAGTCCTCCCTCGAGCACGGGTGTAAGTTTAAGTAATTTGTCAGTCTAGGAACTGATGACCATATCAGTTTGGCCCAATAGTTTTACAAACATTTTTATTTATTGTTCATGACCGGTTTCAGTCAAGGCCATCATCTGGATGAGTTTGAAACTGTTTACATGTCCTAAGAGTACGTATGTACTACATCTACATGAGATACTGTGCAAATCGCATTTAAGTTCCTGGCAGAGGGTTCGTCCAACCATCATTGTACTATTTATCTCCCATTCCATTCCCGAATAGCGCGCGGGAAGAAAGAACACCTGTATCTCTCCGTTCGAACTCTGATTTCTCGTATTTTATTCTGATGATCATTTCTACCTGTGCAAGTAGGAGTCAACAATATATTTTCGCATTCGGAGGAGAAAGTTGGCGTTTGGAGTTTCATAAGTAGCCCACGCCGCAGCGATAAGCGCCGTTGTTGTAATGATTCTCATCCCCACATCATTTATCATTTCCGTAACGCTGTTTCCCCTGTATCGTGACAATACGAAACGAGCTGCCCTTCTTTGGACACTTTCGATATCCTCCGTCAAACCCACATGATAAGGATCCCACACTGGGCAGCAATACTCCAAAAAAAAGGACGGACAAACGTAGTGTATGCCGTTTCTTTAGTACTTCTGTTGCATCTTTTAAGGGTTCTGTCAATAAAACGCAGTCTCTGGTTCGCCTTACCGACGACAATGTCTACGTGTTCTTTCCAGTTTGAAGTAATAGTAATTCCTAGGTATTTTGTGCACTTTATGGCCTTCACTTTTGATCGATTTATTTTGTAAACACAATTTTCGTACTGGTGTGGACGATTTCACACTTCTAATTATTTAGAGTCAACTGCCAATTTTTACAACATAGTGATATTCATATCGTTTTGCGGTTGGTTTTGATCTTCAGATTATGTTACTAGATGGTACATGATGACGTCACCTGCAAACGACCTAAGAGAGCCACTTAGATTTTCTCCCAAATCGTTTATGTAAATAAGGAAAGCAGAGGAACAATAACACTAACCTGTGGAACGCCCGATATCACCTCTGTTGTAGTCGATGCTTTACCATCGATTACTACAAAATGTGTCCTCTCTGATAGGAAATCACCTATCTAGTCGCAAACTTGGGGTGATATACCATAACCAAGCAATTTGATTAAAAGCCGTTTGTGAGGTATGGTCTCAAAAGCCTTCTGGAAATTAAGAAATACGGAACCGATTTGCGAACCCTTGTCGATAGCACACATCACTACGTGTGAGTAAAGAGCTAGTTGTGTTTCGCATGAAAGGTATTTTCTAAATCCGTGTTGACCCTGGGTCAATAGATTATTCTGTTTGAGATAACTCATAATATTTGAGTATAGGATATGTTCCAAAACCCTGCTGCAAATTGAAGTCAATGCAATAGGCCTACAGTTTAATGGGTTACTCCTACTGCCTTTCATGGATATAGGTGTGACCTGTGCAACTTTCCAATCTTTTGGTACAGATCCTTCTTTGAGAGAGCGGTAGTATATGGCTGTTAAGTAAGGAGCTATCGCTTCAGCATAATCAGATAGAAATCTAATGGGTATACAGTCCGGACCAGAAGACTTGTTCTTGTTAAGTGATTTTAATTGCGTCACTACTCCGATGATATCTAATTCTACGTTACTCATTCTGGCCTCTGTTTGTAATTCGAAATCTGGAATATTGGATTCGTCTTCTTTGGTGAACGATTTTCTAAAAGCTATGTTTAGTACCTCTGCTTTAGTAGCGCTATAATCGGCAGAATCGCCATTACAATCACGTAGTGAGGGTATTGTTTGTGTTTATCCCCTAGTATATGTAACATATGACTAAAATATCTTTGAGTTTTCAGTCTAATTTCGAGAATGAGTTTCGTTGTGATAAGTATACTGTTACAAGTAATAATCTTACAGTATAAAAATAATACTTTGTTGGTTGCTACTGTAAACATTATCCTTATTATACGTTATCTTATCATCCCAACATAAGAATTTTTACTCCTCTGAATTGAGTTGATGATCTTCTTCGAAAGTCTAATAGTACGTTGCCAGTCTCAATTAGAATATTCTTTCGGTTGTAACTCCCTCCACTGGTTACAATGAATGTTGTCGAAACCACCTTCCTTACGCGAATTCAACATTCACAGAGGCCATAAATCTACTCTTTCTGCCTATCTGCTCTCTCGTCAACGTTTATCAGGTTATCAGGGGACTTCACACTGCATCCTATAATTTCATCAAAGGTTTGCTTATCTGTATCCTGCGTCAGTACTTCTGACGATTATTTCCCATTTCATTTTTAGAGATTATTCCCGCCTTCATTTTTCCGTGGGAGTCGCTTACTGTTTTTTTTTTTTTTTTTTTTTTTTTTTTTTTTTTTTTTTTTTTTTTTTTTTTTTTTCAAGTAACATTTTTGTACTTCTTTCATTCGTTTATCAGTTGCAGTACTCCTTCCGACTCTCATAGTTTTCCATAGTTACTTTCCTTGTACCTTCATGTAGTGTTTTTTTGTTACAGTTTTAGAGACATCATTTTCAACCGAAAATTTATTTTTCTACCAACAGTTCTAATAATTATTATTTATTGCCTATTGTCTTCAGTACTGGCTGCCACCAGCAGGAGATTATACATTACACAATTTGTTCTAAAACATAACAGGAAAATATACAGTAAAACCTCGTGTTGGTGTTAGCCAGTCCGGAAACCTGTACATAATGAATACGAAAAATTTCAGATATTTGTAAAACTGTGGGATTTAACTGTTATCAAGCTTTAGGGCTACAAACTACTAAAACTAACACAAACTAACCTATGGACAATACACACAACCATGCTAGACGGAGGATTTGAGTCTCCCACGAGCAGCATCCGCGCTCAGCAGCAGGACGCCTTAAAGCGGTCGATCATTACACCGCCGCCCAAACATTTTACTGCCTTTGGAACAAGAATTATTGCTATTATTATTTTCAAATAAGTATAGGCTGTGAGAAAGCTCAAAAAGAAGACAGTGGTTTAAATTGGTAAATAATTTCTGAATAAAACATTGTTATTGTGACTGTTGTTGAAATGTCCCTACTTGGTGACACAATGTCGTACCTGAGGAGAAACAACGATGGGAGAAGCATAGGGGTAGTGACCGCTGAAGACCGATTATATCTAGCGGAGCATTGCTTCTGACACGGAGTTTTCAGGCACTCTTGCAACCCCTCTGAGGGCAGTAGCGAGCTTGTTACACGAAGTTCTACATCAACATCTACATATGATTCTTGAGTTTCTCCCGGCGAATTTGATAATCAAAATATCCCCACGGGTGTACTGCCGGTCTATAGTGTACAACGGGCACAATATTTCGGCGATAATAAATGTCGCCATCATCAGGTGAACTGACGGACTGAGCTCCTGGAAGCGCGCCGGCACGGAGATCCGCACGCTACGGCTGCTAGATGGGAACTGGGTTCTAGCCCGGTAGCGGGCGATTTGAATACCCTCGGCCCGCGGAGCGACCCCTCAGATTCTGGTACAGACGTCGAGATACTAGGACTGCGTCGTTAGAGAGGCCATTGAAATTCGCACAAGTGACAACCTCATAAACCGTGACTGAGGCTATAATCTTAGCAAAGCTTAGGAACCAGCGATTAGGTTAATTAAGAGTAAATCTAGCAAACGTAACGTAGTGACGACTACGACGGACAGAGCCCTCACATCGACGTCATCTCAGACGCCGTCGCAATCGGTTCCACTGCTCGACCGCGGCGCGGGGTGCGGACCGCGGAGGGGGCGCTCCGCGGGCGTAAGGTATTTAAATCGCCCGCTACCGAGCCGCCGTAGCGTGCGGATCTCCGTGCCGGCGCGTTTCCAGGAGCTCAGTTCCTCAATTCACCTGATGATGGCGACATGTATGATCGGAGAACTATTGTGCCTGTTGGACACTATACACCAGCAGTACACCCGTGGATATTTTGATTAACATCTACATAGATTGCAAATCACATTCAAGTGCATGGTAGAGGGTTCATTAACCCCTTCATAACCTTTCTCTACCGTTCCATACTCTGATAGAGCGTGGGAAGAAAGAACACCTACATCGTTCCGTTTTTTTATCTGATTTCTCTTATTAGTATGGTCATGTTTCCCTATGTAGGTGGGTACTAGTAAAATATTTTCAAATTTAGACGTAAAAGTCGGTGATGGAAATTTTGAAAATAGATCTCGCCACAACGATTAACGTCGTTCTTTTCATGATTTCCACCTCAAATCGTGCAACATTTCCGTGACGCTTTGCCCTGTAACGTGATAAAACAAAGCGAGCTGCCCTTCTTTGTACCTTCTCAGTGTCGTCCGTCAGTCCCACCTGGTGAGGGTCCCACACCGGGCAACATTACTCCAGAAGAGGACGCACAAGTGTTATGTAGGACAGTCTCTTTGGTGGAGCTGTTGCATCTTCGAAGCGTTCTGTCAATGAAACGTAACCTTTGGTTCGTCTTCCCCACCATATTTTGTATGTCTTCTCTCCAGTCTAAGTTGTTCGTAATTGTAACTCATAGGTATTGGATAGAATTTACGACCTAGAGGTTTCACTGATTTATCGTGTAATTGAAGTTCAGCGGATTTCTTTTAATGGTCACGTGTTTTACTTCACGCTTTTCATTATTTAGTGTTAATTGCCAATTTTCGTATATCTATATCGTTTTGCAGTTCCTTTTGATCCTCTTGACTTCACTAACCGATAAACAATTCGTTCACTAATAGTCTAAGAGAGCTATTCAGGTTGTCTGCTAAACCGTTTATAAACACAAGGAAGAGTAGGGGAACTATATTGCTTCCCTGGGGAACGGCAGACATCACTTCTGTTTTAATCGATGACTTACCGTCAATTACTACGAACTGTGTCCTTTCTGATATGAAACCACGAATCCAATCGCACAATTGCGACGATATTCCGTATGCACGCAAATTCATTAGAAGCCGCTTGTGAGGTACATCTACATAAATAATCTAAAAATCATATTTACATGCTGAGCAGACCGCTCTTATGATTTTCTGTACCGTTCTTTTCTCTAATAGCGCACGGGAAGAAGGAACACCTAAATCTTTCTGTTTTCGATCTGAATTCTCCTATTTTATTTTGATGATCAGGTGGATGCTGAAAAAGTATCATCGCATTTGGAAGAGGGTGAATAACGCCTTTCTTTTAATGACTTCCTCCCCAACTCATGGATCATTTCCGTGACACTCTCTCCCATATATTGAGCTGACCTCTGAAATATCTCTATATCCTCCGTCAGTCACTCTCAGTGAGTAGCCCACAATGCGTAGCAATACTCCAAAATAGGACGCATAAGGGTGGGGTGGACAATTTCTTTAGCAGAATAGTTATATCTTTAAAATATTGTGACAATGAAACGTGGCCTTTTGTTAGCCTTCTCTAGAACATTTTCTGTCTCTTCTTTCCAATTTTTTGTTGTTCGTAATTTATTGTTATTACTACGTATTTAGTAGAATTCACGGCCTTCATGTTTGACCATTTTATCGTGTAAATGAAGTTTAACGGATGGTTTCTTTATTTTTTAATTTTTTTAGTTCTCACACGGATGACTCGACACTTATCTTTATTTTGGGTCAACTGTAATATTTTTTTAAATGCTGATATCTTATTTACATCATTTTAGTTACTTTTGGTGACTTCAGTAACCGATGAATGACAGCAATAGCCACGAACACTCGATAAAAGATTCTCACGTTGTCTCCAAAACAGTAGGGGCCCTATAACACGTCCCTGGAGAACCCCAGATATTTCGGTTTTACTGTATCACTCTCTGTCATTTCTGACAGGAAATTGCGGAGCCAATCGCACAGCTGTGGCGATATCCCATAAAGTAGCAATTTGATTAGAATTCGCGAGGTACAGTTCATAAACCTTACAGAAATCTAGAAATATAGAATAGATTTGCGATCCCCTTGTCGATAGCACGCGTCCATCAGTTCATGTTAGTGAGTGAGTCAGTCCTGAACTCACCGCTGCCGCGGTTATAAATTAAAACTGTTTATTCATAAGGCTCTCTAACACTAATGGAAATCTGATTTTTTTCATAACTTAGCACTTTTTTATAATTTTCCGAAATACAATCACCACAAGGAGAAGGCGAATGCGTGTCACAGTATCCTCATTTTCCTCGAATCCGCGTGCTACTAAAATAGTGGTTAATGGAATTTCAGCGAATACTTTATCGATTGGCGTGAAAGTTGATGACTCTCAGTCAGATTACATAATGTAATCTTTTATGTCGGAAATTTCGTATCAATAAAATATTCCTGGACATTTCGGCATGGTTATATTTCTCAAGAAAATCTAGCGTTTCGTCCCAATGGTTGATGAATATATACAAGCGTAGATCGTAAATTCTATCAACCGATTGACCCCATGTCCTCTATACTAAATGCCATAAAATTCCGTTTCAGTGGGGTCTCACTTCGTCACATGAAGACACAGGATGTGAGCGTTATAGGTAGTCGCCAAGTACCGTCGCCGCCGTTACTCTGATCCCAAAGTGAAAGACTAATGCGCTCCTTCTTAAGCAGAGCAACGGATCCAATTGTCATTCATACGCCCCCCCTCCCCTCGCGATGTGGTGCGAACGAGGGCTGAAAATTTTAATTAACAGTGAGTCCTATCAAAATAAAATTGGTCGTCCCCTTGCTGCAAGACATGTACACCAATCGCTGATGTACCAATGTCTCCCCTTACACAGTTGCCCTTGTGCTCTTTTAGTCATTTTTTATCTTCTCATTTCTTGTACTACGAATGCACAGAATGCTGTAAATTCCTGTTTTTCAATTGTTCGCGAGCATCCGTGACCATTTGAACTGACGGTGTATTTTTCCAATAGGTTTTTCAATCAAAGCTGTTTAGTTTTCCCAAACTTTTTCATATATATTCACTAACGTCCTTGATGAATGGTACGTAATCCGTCCGAGCACGGTATAATTGCTCATTAAATTAAATAGATTGCCACTTTTGGTCTGTAAGATAGTTTCAGATTTTCAAGTAGAATCAAAATACTGCGGAGTCCAAAGAAGGAAATTACATCTTACGTAAATCTTGTTATTTACTAGAGTAAGCTTTGTAGAGAGTTTGGAACAGAATATTATATTGCATTATATTATACGTTTTGTTTTACGAGGGTCAACACAAATGATTGCTTAATGCACAATCACTGTGACTTTCAAAAGGCCAACCGATGGTGTATTGTTAGTGGGAGCATCTTTCACAATATCGGCTGCACTGTTTGACATTTCATTACAGACAGTATTTTCTGTAATGACAGCATACGCAACACATGGTAAAAGATCACTGGCAAATAGTGGGCAAACCCAAAAGTTAACTGAGAACGACCGAAGAGCATTAACAACGATTTTGGCCAGACAACATAAAAATAACGCGGCCAAATCGATTACTAAACTCAACTTCACTTGAGTAAAACTGTTTCGATAAAAACATTACAGCTAGAGCTTAACATTCATAGGTCAGCAGTTGATGGAAGTATGTGGTATGGTAAACATAGCTTCGTACAAATAGTGTTTATGTATAGCAAAGGCCAATAGTAGCTTACGATACATCATGGGGAACCTTCAGTCATGATTTGGGTATATGTATCATGGTACACAAATGTTTATGATATTACCATCACTGGTCGTATAAATTGATTCAATATATTCCGAAATAAAACAGGTTCCTCTCCATACTGGTGGCTTTTACATCAACTGGTTATGAATTTACCTCAAAAGTCAATCTCAGTTGCAAAATTTTTCTTTCTTTCTCACTGAAGCGTTTCGCCCTTTTCAGGCATCATCAGATTATGTAAATATATGGTGAGCTATTTGTCATCATTGTAAAAAATTTTAAAAATTCTAAACAACCATGACGATAGGATTTCTTCCTAGATGAGGTTTATTTTACAATGATGACAAGTAGCTCACCATATTTTTACATAGTCTGATGCTGCCTCAAAAGGACTAAACGTGTCAATTAAATAAAGAAGACTTTTGCAACTGAGACTGCCTTTTGAGATATAATCCAAAATAACAAAGCGTGGTCTGTATAGCATAAAAATTATTATCTCCCATAGAAAGCAAAATCACCATATCTCAACATAACTGAAACGGTATGTGGAGTCTTCGTACAGAGAATGAGGAACACATCTCCCACATCGTGAAATTAATTGATGTCACACAGAATGGACTAGTGAAGACATCTTGCTACGTACAGGGCAGTCATGCCTGCCTGAGGTTCTAGTCCTCCTTGGACATGGATGATTCTCAGTCTAAGGGATGAAACCTTAGCAGTTATCAATGGGTTTACAAACCTGTAAAAGAATGGACAATATTCATAACGAATCGGTTCGTCAAATGTCTTTATATAGATTCGTCGAAGAGTAGCAACTGTGGTAGGCCAACTCCTATGAATAAATGAATATTGCATCTATGTCAGGAGCTGAAAGGTGGCAACAGTTATTTTTGGTATTTTCTCTTACTTTGGTTAGGGATACTAGTTGCTACAAACTGATAGAGTGCAGTGGCCGGCGTTTGCTGTTGTAATCGTTTGTCAGTAGAAAGTAGTAGTAGTACGGAGTTGTTAGGTATAAGACGGAGAATTGGGGATTCGTTTGTTGAAGAGCAGGAATGTGGAGACGGGGATGGTGAAGCTTTAGGTATAATGTATTTATTCCAGATAACGAATATGAAAATGAAATTGTTAACACATAATTGTGGAAAGTGTCTTAACGTCGTTTCTTAATTTTTAATTATAGTAGTGATTCTCAATACATCAGGTAAAATA
Organism: Locusta migratoria; assembly: GCA_026315105.1. Classification (NCBI taxonomy): domain Eukaryota; kingdom Metazoa; phylum Arthropoda; class Insecta; order Orthoptera; family Acrididae; genus Locusta; species Locusta migratoria. The sequence continues at coordinate 188,964,571 of CM048745.1, forward strand.
ATAATAATAAGCAAGGTCAAATTTGCAGTTTCTTTCTCTCTCTCTCATTTCTATCAGTCAAAATAATTTTAATAACTATTTTAGACGATAGTTTCACATCCAATTTTCGAATTGAAAGACAGTAATTTTGTGTTCGTTGCACTCAGTTAAATGATAGTGTCAGTAGTGCAAATAATTTTTGTGATTACATAAGAATATAGGTCAGGGGCGTAGATAAATCTTTCCCCTGCGGGGCGTTCAGAGCCAGAGCTATATTGAGGTGCCCTCTCACAGTTGACAGGTGCCAAAGCTGTGATTCCACCGCAACCACCCCCCCCCTTCCCATAAAAGCCTTATTGGAAGAGGTTGTAGACATGAAGAGCAGTCTTTTCTGTTATACCTTGAAAATGACGGGCGTTCACCTCCAGAAACACTGGCTGTTGTCGAAGACATTGCCCAACTATATTCCCTTAAATTATTTGAACATAACATATAGAACAAAAGTAATCGCTGTAAGGATTAGTTAATTAGAAATACCTTCCACACTGCCACATCTGGCTCAAGTCATAAGTTGTCAGCAATCGTAAAAAATCGAAAGCAAGTCCTCAGACACAAAACAAATGGGGGAGACCAAGGGAATGGCGCCACCTTAAAGAAAAGTAGTTCTTTTTTGTCTTTTTTTTACATTATTAGAAGTGTGTCATTTTCGTACAGAATAATACTACAGCTTCGCCAGTTAATACTAATTGATTATAATTATTTTCAGCCATGTGTTTTGTTAAGTTTTATGGTTAAAATATGTTTTGAAAGGAAACGCAGTTGCGCCAGTACCTTGGTACCGGGGTAATGACGCCATACATTTGAAAATCAAGGATAAACCTACACGATGAATGAGTAGTAGTAGATAAGTATTACAACTGTTCTAATTTATACGTGTCACTCTACTGTATTAGGCATTTAGTAGGCTTCAAGTACTTGTCGATGTAAATTTGGAATGAAAGTAGATTTTATAATTTAGACTTGATAAAGACACCGCAGAGGTCAGAAAAGTTTTTGGCACATCAAAACTACTACATTCTCTACATTCTACAAGTGCCCATTTCACAAAATATATGCATCTGTATTACATTTCATTTTGCCTAAATTCCCCACCATGGCGTCATTACTCCAGTTGCAAAATATGAGTAAGAACGTCAATTTAAAGATTTTACGAAACAATTAGGTTAGAGACACGAAATCGAAGTTAAATATCTACGGATAACGTTAATATGACTATTAAAAAGCACTAACAGCCTATAGATGTACTTATTTCAATAAAATACAAACTCGAAACTTAGATCCAAAACGTCGAAACTAACAATTCTTTTCACGCGATTAATATCTGTCAAAATAGGGGGGAATTTAATCTATCTGCTATACAAGGCTGCCACTTTAGGCATGCGTGCGTGCAGATGATCAGCATCTGTGGTATAAATTATATACGGAAGTCATAAGGTTTTGATGCCATACATTGGTTCCCTTTTAATCACACTTGTCTGTCTCACGTACAAGTTCGCCGCCCTCCTGCAGTAATAAAGTTAGAAGATCAGTGAAGTTTGGTAGCAGTAGTAAACATAAGACACGGTGACTTTCGTTACACGCTAGGCAAGCTTCGCGCGGTACTTTAAACAGTCTGTGCAGCGTGTTTCTGGCTGGAATACGACAATACTTGTTCATTGTTACTGAAGGTTAGGTAGTGGTTACCACAGAATTCTTTTTAACCTGCAAGATTTACGATTTACAGTCCTGAAAGTTGTGCACGACGCTTGTCTAGGCCACCAATAAAACACGAAAAAAATAAACCTTCTGAGGGGTTGGGGGTTGAAACCCCCTCCCCCATATCTACACTCCTGATATAAGTCAATTAAAAGAAAATCCATACACGATATTGGCAAGCGATCTCATGATATGACCTTTGATACTCACGTAAGGGTAGATACAAGTTTTGTTTGTACTGAGTATTATTAATGATTACATACAATATCCAATTAGTTAATCCACTACATGAAGTGTGGCTGCTGTCAACAGAAGAAGGTGAGTAAAACTAAACTTGCGATTGGGATTCCGAGTAGATAGTAATTTTGCCGTATTTGATATCCCGGTTTGTTATGCTCTTACATTCCGTTACAAAAATCGTAATTCATTAGTCCGTCAGGTAGCTACTAGTATTTCCTACCAATCGTGGAAACTGCTTCATAAACAAAAATTAATTAAACCACTTTATTATAATATAATGATTTATTTGGTAGTTAAATTAAATCTCACTCTTACGGCTATCCTTGTAACACAACAACGCGTCTTGGCAGCTAAATACAGATAAATATTTGATCTCACACTTGAATTAAACATTTATTAGTATTCTTTTCAATTCACGAATTTCATAATTTTTGGATTAAGCGTTTCCATTCCAGTGCATGCCTTTCTGTCGCCCTCAACCACTGTTAGAAATTGTCTGTCATTCTACAAATGATGAATTTATATTCTGTATCAAACTCGTGTCAAACAATGGTCTGTAATCAATTTAATTAATGAATAGTGCCGCGAGGGAGTAGCCGAGCGTTCTGGAGCGCCATGTTGCGGACCGCGCGGCCTCCCGTGTCGGAGGTTCGAATCCTTCATCAGGCATGGATGTTTGTGTTTTATTTAGAATAAGTTAGTTCATAAGTTGTCTGTAAGATTAGGGACTGATGACCCCGCAGTTAAGTCCGATAACCATTACAAACATTTGAACATTTTTGATTGAATGAACAGATTGACTGTCAAATTAACGGATCCTACTTTGAGCTGCAACAAGACTTGTAACTCAGTGAGATTGTCATTCAGTCAGACAGTTTTTCTGATAATTAGGCGCGCCAAAAGGGTGTCAACATCTCGCAATCAGTCGACGCTGGCCCGCTTAATCATACAGTAATATATATTCTTATTTTAATCACACACATTGTGATCAGTTTTTATGTTCACAGTGCTGTACAAACCTACACGCACTGTTGCATTCACATAGACACAAGTAGCACATTCGCACACTAAGCCATAGTTATGAATTTTATTTTATTTATTTTATTTAATCATATATCTTTCAATGTTCATACAATTTTGCCCAGTAAATAGGTTATAATGTCGGAATTCGATGTTCATAGGTGGAAAAAGGATGGAGAATTATGTTCCTTACAATAGTAAAATATGTACAAGGTCTCTAATTATTTTATTTTTATTACATCAGGTCACCTGTTTCAACAGATTTAACTGCCGCCATCGGACCTGAATACTCATGTCAATTTCATTAGATCATTTTAAAATTAAAACATCTCGCCACTAACATCCTGGCAAGTCAAATTAAAAAATAAACAACTCAGCATCATTATAAAACAGTGATAAAATTATGTATAGTTGATTGTATTTTAATTATGATATGCCAGGGATGTTACTACTGAGATGTTTTAATTTTATAATGATCCAATGAAACCAACATGAGTAATCAGGCCCGATGATGGCAATTAAAACTGTTGATACTGGTCACCTGATGTAATAAAAATAAAATAAATAGTGATCTTGATGATCTTAATATATTAAAAGAATCTACGAAAACTAAAGTCAGTCAGCCAGACAAAACTACCCGACCGATTTCCTTCATTTTTGCTGTAAACGAAACGTATTCATCCACAGATTTGTCATCAAGTATCAGAATTTACATAACTATCGCCTTCCGTTTTCTATAATCAAACGCGAATTCCTTCTGTATATTTCTCTTAGGGATGTCCTTGCTGTAAACTAAAGTCAGTCGGTCAGGCCGTTCTATCCGACTGGTTTCCTTCATTTTTTATTTAGACTATTAGATTACATTAGATAAGATTAGATTCGTACTTTTTCTATAGATCATGAATACGACACTTCGTAATGATATGGAACCTGTCAGGTTAATGAAAGGTGTATTTACAAATTATTACTTTGTACTAAATATTACATGACACAATATTTTTTAATTATTTATTTTTATATTTTTTTCAGATTTACAAATTTACATCTAAAAATTCAACTATAGTGCAGGAGTTGCCATTCAGAAATTATGTTAATTTAATTTTAAATGCTAGTTGGCGGTGAGGCTTTTGATGCTGTTTGGTAGGTGACCAAAGACTTTTGTGGCAGCATACTTCACCCCTTTCTGTGCCAAAGCTACATTTAACCTAGAATAATGAAGATAAATCTTTCTCCTAGTGTTGTAGTTATGTACACTTCTATTGCTTTCGAATTCGGTGGTATTGGTAATAACAAATTCCATAAGTGAATATATACAGTGAAGATCCCTAGCTCTTTAAATAAGTGTCTGCTGGAAGATCTTGGTTGGACTCCAGCAATTATTCTGGTTACACGCTTTTGTGCAATGAATACTTTTTTACTCCATGATGAATTACCCCGGAAAATGATGTCATACTAAAGCAGAGAATTAAAATAGGAGTAGTAAGCTAATTTACTGAGTTGTATGTCACCAACATTGCAATTACCCTAATAGCATAAGTAGCAAAAGCCATGGAGAGATCACAGAAAATCCCAACGGGTGATTTCCGGTTATTCAGAGCATTTATTATTTTATTGGTGAAAGTATACATAGCATTTTCTGCTGAAAAGCCTTTCTGAAAACCAAACTGACCATTTGTTAGAACTTTATTTTTACCTGTGTGTGAAACTGCTTTAGAATTCATTACTTTTTCAAGAATTTTGGATAAGGCTTTCAGAAGTGAGACTGGGCCGTAGTTGTTGAGATCAGACGTATTCATTCGCAGATTTGGCATCAAGTATCAGAATTAACTTAAGTCCCTCCAACCTTTATTTTTATTCAAACGCGGTATCCTTCTGTATTTACAGTGAATATTTTAATCGGTCTGTTTTACGATATCTTCAGTTCTAACTAAGGTACGCAGTTCTTTTTGACCTAACAACACTCAGCAGATCCAGATCTTTCATTTGCGCTTTTAAACACTTGTATTGACAGATGCTGAAGAAAGCTATGCGTGAAAATTTTACTTCAATTTTTTCCCAACTTATTTGTCGAGCCACAAATGCTGCGAACTGTACGCATGGGTCCTCAACTATTTTATTACTGTAATAATGAGTCCGTCCCCTAGTTAAATGATGAATTTCTACAATAGTGTTCCTCTCTTCAGGTCTGGGCTGGAATAACAGTCTATTATTCCAAGGTTCTGCTCACTGGTCGTACCCTGAGGGTGGCACGATGCTTCGGTTTCGACAAAGCGAGCAGCAACATTGAGGGAGAAACGTCCTCATTCCTCTCGGGGTGTTATTGCCCCGAGCTCGCGGGCGGCAGAGACAAACACCTTGACCGGCAGACGCCGGGGTCACAACACTTGTCGCCGGTCTCGGCCGAAATTAACGAGCTCGTTAGGGACGGCGGAACGCGGCCATTGTGGTGTGGCCGCCATTGTGCGCGCACTGATTCACGACGCGGCGGTGGCGACGCCGACGCCCGACGCCCGACGCCGCTGCCCCGAAACAATTGCGCGCGGCGCGGCCGGCGTCGCCGAACGAAGGACGCCTCTTCCGGGAACACTGCCACAACCCCTTCCCAGAAAACGCGAATCCGCACCACTGTGCCTCGAGGCAGCAAAAACAGTATTCAGGATCGACGCTTGCTCCGACTCATTACGAATTGTAGGCTCTTAATTTGTAAAGTGTTTTCGTTTACTTCTTTCGAAACCAAAGTACTCAAATTTCCTCTCTTGATTGTATACCTCTTCGACAGGGGGAGCAGGGAGCTTGGGGGGGGGGGGCGGGGGAGGGAGGGGACGGTTAACAATGTTTGAATCCATAACTGGATTGTTGTGCACAGCGACCGTTGATATAATTACTGGAAATAATACAGCGTTCGGTCGCAATAAATCTGTTTATTAATCACAGATTATTAATCACAGAACTGACAGAAAACCCATAAACACACACACACACACTAAAACGAAAGAAACATGCTTCAAAACTCCCGCCCACACCACAGTCAGCTGTCTGAAGGAACTGAGGTACCAACAGCCGTAAGTATAATGAAATATTTATTCAATTGCAACCAGTTTCGGCATTTTATTATGCCATCTTCTGCTCCCTACATCGGAGCATTATATCCAAAGGTAGGGATATTAAACTGGATTCATGGATTTCGTCTCTTGGAAACAACAACAGCCCATTAACAGTTGCTGTTGTTGTTTCCAAGAGACGAAATCCATGAATCCAGTTTAATATCCCTACCTTCGGTTATAATGCTCCGATGTAGGGACCTGAAGATGGCATAGTGAAATGCCGAAACTGGTTGCAATTGAATAAATATTTCATTATACTTACGGCTGTTGGTACCTCAGTTCCTTCAGACTCTTGACCAGCCGCTGTCCCGCTTCCACCACCGACGATGGATTCAATAAGACAGTCAGCTGTTGTTGACACCACTCCCAGAATTCAACTGCCCGCCATTTTGTTTTCGTGACATAAACATTGGGTGAAGTGAAAGTGTCCAAGTCCTTCTTCAAAACATGGAAACAACGCAAATAAATCAAAGTAAGTGATACAGACCTGTCAGAAGCACACAGACATTTTGTTCTAGAAACAGTAAAATAACCCAAACGCAAAAAAGACGTCCTATTTTTTCGTAAAAAATCGCGATTATTACAAGTTAACCATTCATCCCATTAACTTCACAAGTTTCGGTTTGCAGATGACAAACTGTCAAAAATATAGAGAGACGTATTGCGAGTCAAAAAAAAAAAAAAAAAAAAAAAAACTACATATACAACGACATGTGGTATAAAGGTAGGCCTAGTGTACCTATAAAGAGAAGAAGGGATTATATTGTTTTCACTATTATCTGTACTTGCTGCACTTAAAGTAATAATCATTTCATTGTTCATTTGACAGGCATTATACAACAAATATCCCACTGATGATGCTGCAACGCCAGCGAAACATGCTTGTGAAAAACTAAAATCAATTTTGTTTACTCAAGACAGATCATGCCTAAAAAACAAAAATCGCAGATCGATTTCGGCTAGGTAACAAGTCCTCAGTCTCATGTCGTAGGTATGTTCCACAAGCTGCCATTTAAATTCCTGTGGTCAAATTTAAATGGCAGCTTGCGAAATATACCTATGATATGACACTGATGATAGCTAGTTACCTAGCCAAAATCTATCTGTGGTTACTAAACAGATTTACTGCGACCGAACGCTGTGTTATTCCCAGTAATAGGTAACAATATATATTTTTCTTCTGATAGCCTTCCATTTTGCATCTGCACTAAGAACAACAAATAATTTTACTTCACGGAATGGTTGATATTAACTGCGAATGGGTAAAGTTGAAAATGTGTACCCAGCCGGGACTCGAAGCCGGGTCTCCTGCTTTCTAGGCATCTGCGCTGACCTCTACACCACTGAGTACACAGCGAGCATCACATCTGCACGGAATTACTCAAGTAGCCCCCCGTCAGATACAAATTCTCAACTTTACTCCTAACCACTAGAATTTAAACTCGTAGTGATTGTAACTAATTCCCTTAAGAGTAAGGGCCTAGAAGTGCCTCCGTACTGAAGAAAAGATTTTTGCCCGTCATCGGGATATTTCAGTCACCAAGGAAAATGCATGATGATGGTTTTTTTAATTTATTTTATTTCTTTTTATATTATTTATTTTATTTTATTATTTGCTTTTATTAAATAGCAAATTTCAGTCAGAGTATCAGACACCTTTACTAAAGCAGGTTAAATAAAGAAATAGAAACCTTACAAACTCCAGACAACATAGAAAAAGAATGGCATACTGTGGATAATACTGAATGCATAGTAGTAGGAGTTGCCCTCACTAAAAGAAAAGAATAAGAAAATTGTACTTGGCACGGTATTGGCCATCCTCCACTACGAGGATACTTTAAATATGACTATCGCAACAGCGCTCACTGTTTTATCGTTTTAACTAAAATGTGAACGTTATTTCATGTTTCATATTTTAAACATCCGACGTGAACGCTGGGGAATGGTTACACGGCAGACATGTTTTCCAAAAAATTTTAACGCCTGATGATGCATCTATAAGACGCAAAACCGGTTGTGCTTTTTAAATAAAAGGTTGTTACAGTCAAACCGGACTTAAACATTTGGCTGCGGATGCCCGCGTTTCAAGATAAAATGGAAAAGAGAAGGCTTAAGAATTTGGAATGAGGAAATAATGAAAGCTGCCCAAGAAAAACAGGAAACCTATATAAAATACTTCAAGATTCCCACTTATGAGAGGAAGAAATACTATAAGGAGAAAGGAAATGATTCTGTGTATTACGAAAAATCAAACTAGTAGTTTTGGGATGTGTTTATTTTTAAAATCGAGCATGATGCCCATGGAAGACAACAAATGGCATGTAAAGTTTTAAAAACCGTAAAAGCTACAGAAAGAAATACAAATAAATAGTATTGAACAAGATCAAATGGTACACCATTGCAACGTATTATGGTATGACGGTACAGCTCAAGTAACTACAAATTGAACCTCTAAACGGAAGGAATTAAATGAAATATAGTCTGACGAAATATCATCTGCACAAACGTCACTTATAAGCAGGAAAGCAGCAAGAAAATATGGTATTAATGCTGAATTATTAAAATAAGAAGGATTGACGCTACACCAAGTATTGCAACATCTCTTTAACAAATTTTGGAAGAAAAGAAGTATTCACAATGACTGGAAAACAGAGTGAAATCAATTTCTAAATATGGATATAAAACTTATGCAGTAAGTACAGAGGAATAACTTTTATAGACTCAGCATACAACGTATATGTTATGATGTTAAATACAAGACTTAAAAACATAACTAAAGCAGTACTGCATGGAAAGGAAAGGACTCTCCATAAAAGATTTAGTTTTTACTGTACAGCAAATAATAAAAAATGGGAGAGAATATATTAAGGAAGCCGCGGCGGAACAGCCGTGCGCGCAGCCGTTCCTTGTCCGAGGTTCGAGTCCTCACCTGGGTATGGCTGAGTGTGTTGTTCTTAGGATAAGTTAATTTAAATAGTTGCTGGTAGAACTTATAAGGCCGTGGTTCATAAAACTTTTCAGTTTCTCCTAACGTTTCGTCCAGAGCTGCACCGGACATCTTCAGAGGTCTTCTTAGTTGCGTTGAGTCTTGCGGACTCATTTCCAGTACTATGTGCTCTTAAAACGATGATATAATACAATTTTATACATAAAGTACTATAAAAGCATTATTATTAAAATGGACCATCTTTGCAATATTCAAGAAGAATAATAGGAACACAAAAAATTTTACGCATATCCACTAGTGAATGTTATGTATGGAATCCAGACTCATTAACTTGGGTCACATACTTTAGAGAAGCAGCGTGATAAGGCGTTAAACGAAAGCCAGGAAGACAAATTCCTCAGAGTTATCATGTTAATATGTGACAATAGACGAAAGAAGAAAAATAAACACGACTGACATTCAGGTAAAGCCATCATCTCATCTAATAATGTATACAGCCGAGAAAAACATAAATAGAAGTAGTGTAAGCAAACACTGAGTCAAAACAAAAACCAAAACCGGCCTTAAACAGGATTACGAACGTATTGGCGAGTTGTACCATTTGTCAGTCAAAATGCAGTAAGGTTCTGTATTGTGAGTGGTAATAGTGAGTGCAGGTACTTCCTTCCAACTTCAAATTATCAGCTACAGTCCCAACCCATATATCATTTATATAGCATTCTGAACCCAGATGTAACAAGTTTCTAGACAGTGAAGTGAAAGGAAACTCAAAGAGGAGGAGGAGGTGAACAGGGACAACGTGATAAGGGGATGCACAGGGAGAGAGAGAGAGAGGAAGGATATAAAGAAAGAAGTGGAAGAAGCGTTGGGTGGATGGAGACATGGAGAGGAAACGCACAGACAGGGAACAAAGAAGAATGTGGAACGAGGGAACAAGAAGAGGGTCGGTGAGGGAGCAGATGTATGGCGAGCTGGGAATGTAGGAAGTATATCCATTTCCCTTTCACAAACTACTATACACCTATTGATGTACCTCTTTTGTTTCTTTCTCATCTGTAACAAGCCACAACACCTGGTCGATTACAGCTAGTCTGTATATATAAAAATTAATGTTTGTCTGTTAGTCCTCTTTGTGTTCATAAACAATTCATTCGATTGCAATTAAAATTTGGTGAACTGTCAACCGTACGCCAACGAAGGTTCCTGGTCCAAAAACAAAAGAGGAAGACACATAGCTCAGGTGATATGACGTCATAAACATTGAGGCCACCGCGTGAGAATTCCCAGATTTCTGCGTCAGTTATTGGAAAATGGGAGTAGTGCGGTACCTGCAACAAAGTTTGCATGTAATTTCGGACGCTTATGAAGCGTTTTGTAAATGACCCCCCCCTCCCCCAGCTCCACACACACACGCACACACACACACACACACACACACACACACACAAAATGATGACACGAAAAGAAGTTTATCGTTCACAACAGTTTCGGTGTAGATGGCATACAACTGTCGAATCAGGCATGGCCTTGTATAAAATAAAGTTAGGATCACAGATTTGCATGTAAATATTTACTTTTGCCTGCAAGTCTCCCTTAATACTCTTCCATCCAAAATTAATCAATCTGTTTTCTTAATCTCTACCTATACAAAATGGAAAGAATACTCACTCACTCACTGACTAAACACGAAATCTCGAAAACTACTTCACCTATGAAAGTGAAATTTGGCAGAAATGTAGTTCATGGGTAGAAAACGTCAGCTAAGAAGGTATTTAGTAATAGGTGCATGGTGGAGCATACTTCTTCTACAGACTGACGAAATCTACAGTATCATTTCGATCTTCACAAAATTTCGCACGCTTGACCTTCAAAGCAAGAGGAAGGTCACCGTCTACCTTAAGTTACATGCGGTGCATGGGGGAGAGTACTTAGCAACATAAATATGGAACCCTAAATACCTTGGTCGCGCCATAATTTGAGAACGTTTAAATGTTTGTAAATCTATCGGACCAAACTCCATGGTCATCAGGTCCGTAGCTTACAAACTACTTAAACCCAGGTAAACTAACCTAAGGACAACACACACACCCATGCCCCAGGGAGGACTCGAACCTCCACACGGCGAGCAACCGCGCGCTCCGCAGCGAGACGCTTTAGACCGCTCGGCTACTCTACCACGCTGCAATTTGAGAACGGCTAGACCGATTACACAGATCCAGATTTTTTTGTCTAAAATAAAGGGTTGTATGGAATAGAACTGGAATTTTGAGAACAACAAGGTGCGTTTTTCAATGTAACCCTGAGTTTCTATTGCATAGAAATCTATAGTTTTGTGCCGATAATGACAAAATTTTGGACGTTCTACCTTAAAAACAATAGGAATGACACTGTCTGTATAAAATTTAGTTCGGTGCATTGTGGAGGTTAATTAACATAAGGAATTTTACAAAATGCATAGTTTTGCTACAGTCTATATGAATATTTGCACACATTACCTTTAAACCAAGAGGAATTTCACTGGGTACGTAAATGATTTTGTGGTACATGACAGAGGGTACCTTACAGAAAACTTTCCGAGAGAGGGAAAGGTGAAAACGAACAGAGAGATAGGAGAGAAAGAGGTGGATGCAGAGAGAGGGGGAAGGGGATGTGGACTACGGGAGTGTAGGATGAATAAACAACCGGGCAACGGCCAAATTCGTATGTCAAAGCGCTAAATTTTCATTTATTGCTATTTTTGCGCAGTGGTAGAGTGCCAAACTACAAATCCAAAGATTGCTGGTTCGATCCCCGCCAGGTCCTAGGATTTTTATCTGTCACTTTCCACTTATTTCACCTCTGGCAGTTTGGTCATGTAAAAAAATACCGAGTAGCACCGTGGCTCGGGACCCACGTGAAACTGTAGGTCCCCCTGTAACTACAGTACGAAGGTCGGAGGAAGGCAACGGCATACCACCTCCAAACAGAACCATGCCTAGTAAAGCACTGTGGTGTTGAAACCAATCTTCGGATTGTTGACTGATTTTATATACAGGGTGTCCCAGCTATCTTGTCCACCTAAAATATCTCTGGAACAATAACAGCTATTGGAAAACGACTTTCACCGGTATCAATGTACGGCTGGGGCGAAGCAATCAACGCTATTGTTCATGTGATTTGTCATGCTATGGTTTGCTGAAGAAAGAATATAGGCTGTTCATTTAAAAAATCATAAGTTTGTGTTAAAAAACAAATTTGCTTTCGTTTTAGAGTGTTTCCAAATATGTACATTCATGGGCCCCAACCGTACATTGATATCGGTGAAAGTCGTTTTCCAATAGCTGTTATTGTTCCGGAGATATTTTGGGTGTACAAGATAGCTGGGACACCCTGTATATGCAGGGTGTTTCACTAAGTGTGTTTGCCTCTGTAACTTATAAAATAATAGGTGACGGGAAATTTTAATGCGGTAGGTCAACACAAGAAATGTTACACTTTCTGCGGAGCTGTGAACATAGTTTATTGTATCATTTTCCAAAGAGTTACAGCACAATGATATAATTTTTTAAATGGAACAATAGTTTTTTCTATCGTGCATTGGATTCGTTGAAACCAGTTGCGTCCAAATCAATTTAAACTACTTTCCTATCACTGTTAGTTCGGGAGCTACAACCCGTCAAAGTTTAGGGGGCGGAGAGTACGACAGCGTAGCTAGCTGGCTGGTGGTCATGAGACAGTGGGCCGTGCCCCAGGGGATAGTCACTCGGCCAGTGAGCTACGCTGTCGCAGCCTCCACTCCCGGAACTTTGAAGGGTTGTAGCTCCCAAACTAACAGTGATAGGAATGTAGTTTAAATTCATTTGGACGCAGCTGGTTTAAACGAACCCAATACACGATAGAAAAAACTGTTGTTCCATTTAAAAATTTATATCTTTGTGCTGTAACTCTTTGGAAAATGATAAAATAAACCATGGCCGAGGCGGAGGCGCTTCAGTCACGGTCCGCACGGCCACTACGGTTCTAATCCCCCCTCGGGCATGGATATTTGTGGCGTCCTAGTTCGTAAGTAGTTCATAAGTAGTTTGTAAGTTTAGCTACTGATGACCTCGTAGTTAAGTCCCTTAAGCTTAACAAACTATGTTCATAGCTTTGCAGAAAGTGTAACATTTCTTGTGTTGACCTACCGCATTAAAATTTCCCGTCACCTATTATTTTATAAGTTACAGAGGCAAACACAGTGAAACATCACGCAGGTGGACACGTGTTCCTCGTCACCGAAGTGTGGCCCTCGGCCGCCGGACGCCGCGACATCGCAGACCGCCCGCACCCCCGCCCTCGCCCTCGCCGCCCCCTGATCCGGAGGGCGCCCCTGGTCGGCTATCGGCGCTCGGCAGCCGTCGCCGCGGCAATTACCGGTCGTGCCTCATATCCTGCGGGCGGGCGCGCTAACTGCCAATCTCTCCTCCGGTCGGGCCGACTCCCGCCACATCCTGCCGGAAGAGGAAAGCCGAGGGCCAGCCAGACCTGCGACAAAACTCGCACCTCGCCTGCCGCAGGACTCCACACCTCCAACATCCCCTGATGCTTTAGCAAACGGGCTGCTGCTGCTGCTGGAACACCAGCACAGCCTCTAGATACGGACTACTCTGGAATTTCTGGAAATCATGATGGTTCACTGTGTTTGCCTCTGTAACTTATAAAATAATATGTGACGGGAAATTTTAATGCGATAGGTCAACACAAGAAATGTTACACTTTCTGCGGAGCTATGAACATAGTTTATTGTATCATTTTCCCCAGAGTTACACCACAAAGATATAATTTTTAAATGGAACAATAGTTTTTTCTATGGTGCATTGGAATAATTTAAACCAGCTGCGTCCAAATCAATTTAAACTACATTCCTATCACTGTTAGTTTGGGAGCTACAACCCTTCAAAGTTCCGGGGGAGGAGGCTGCGATAGCGTAGCTGACTGGCCGAGTGGCTATGCCCTGGGACACAGCCCACTGTCTCATGACCACCAGCCAGTCAGCTACGCTGTCGTAGCCTCCGCCATGAGGCGGGTTGTAGCTCCCAAACTAACAGTGATAGGAATGTAGTTTAAATTGATTTGGACGCAGCTGGTTTCAACGAATCCAATGCACGATAGAAAAAACTATTGTTCCATTTAAAAAATCTTATATGTATGCTGTTTCTCTTCGGAAAATGATACAATAAAATATGTTCATAGCTCCGCCGAATGTGTAACATTTCTTATGTTGACCTACCACATCAAAGTTTCCCGTCATCTGTTATTTTATAAGTTACAGAGGCAAACACACTTAGTGATACACCATATATATATATATATATATATATATATATATATATATATATATATTGGGGGGAGGGGAGCGATCTGCTGGAAAGTATTTATAATTAAAAACAGACACGAATCGTAAAAAAAATCATTTATACAAATGATAGTCGGTTTTGGTCTGTTTACAGGACTGTCTTCAAATCTGTAAGGTATTAAACATTCAAGATTGCGAGGCAAGTCAGAATATAATATGACCGATCGCCATCTATTGCCGTCATAAAATATCACCGGGGATGCCGTCTCAGTGAAAACAGAATGGTCAAGATGGCTCCCTACGCCATACAATTTACCGAGTGATCAAAAAGTCAGTATAAATTTGAAAACTTAATAAATCACGGAATAATGTAGACAGAGAGGTAAAAATTGACACATATGCTTGGAATGAATGGGGTTTTATTAGAACAAAAAAAAAAAAAATGCTAGACGAGTGAAAGATCTCCTGCGCGTCGTTTGGTGATGATCGTGTGCTCAGCCGCCACTTTCGTCATGCTTGGCCTTCCAGGTCCCCAGTCTTCATTCCGTGCGATTATTGGCTTTGGGGTTACCTGAAGTAGCAAGTGTATCGTTATCGACCGCCATCTCTAGGGATGCTGAAAGACAACATCGGACGCCAACGCCTCACCTTATCTCCGGACTTGCTTTACAGTGATGTTCACAACATTATTCCTCGACTACAGCTATTATTGAGGAATGATGGTGAACATATTGGCATTTCCTGTAAAGAACATCATCTTTGCTTTGTCTTAATTTGTTATGCTAATTATTGCTTGTATGATCAGTTGAAGCGCCATCTGTCGGACATTTTTCAACCCTTTTTTGTTCTAATAAAACCCCTATGTCATTCCAAGCATGTGTGCCAATTTGTACCTCTCTATCTACATTATTCCGTAATTTATAAAGTTTTCAAATTTATACTGACTTTTTGAACATCCGGTATATAGCGTACGCCACTTGTTGTCATGGCGATGGTACGTGGTTGTTGCTGCAAAGATGATGCAGCCTGCTGACTAGGAGATACCATCGTGGAAACCATATTCATGGATGTACGACAGTTGGCCATAAGAGGCGTTCACTGTACACATCTATGGCGAAGGCGTCCATCTTGATCATGTTATCTCCACAGAAACGGCGTCCTTGCTGATACGTTTTGATGCTAATAGATGACGAGAATCATTACAACCCATTGCATAAGACCGTTAATATGTCTGTATGCTCTCTATGTTGTCACAAGCCATTCATTCGATTGCAATGAAACTTTGGTGAACTGTTCACCGTAGGCCTTCGAAGGTTCCAGACTCAAAAATAAAAGAGCACGATACATAGCTCAGGAGATATGACTTCATAAATAATGAGAGGCCACCGCGTGAGAATACCCAGATTTATGCGGCAATTATTGGAAAATGGGAGTAGTTAGGGACCTACAACAAAGTTTGCAAGTAATTTCAGACGTTTATTAAGCGTTTTGTAACTAACCCTCCCCCCCTTTTCCCCCTCCCTCTCCCCCTTTCCCCTCCTCCTTCCCCAGAAAATGATGAAACATAAAAGTTTTCTGGGTGTTGTACCGCGTCATGATGTAAGAAGGCTATTACTTAAATAACCGACGTTTCGGCCAACGTTACAGTGGCCTTCATACCCAGATGAAGGCCACTGTAACGATGGCCGAAACATCGCTTATTTAAGTAATAGCCTTTTTACATCATGACACGGTAGAAACACCCAGAAAACTTTTATGTCATCTGACTCTGGCCGCGGAAGCCTACATAATTATAAACCAAAAGTTGCCTACCACTCACAATAGTTTCGCTATAGATGCCGTAAAAATGACGCATCAGGAATGATGTTATGATGTTTTACTTGATTTCTGATGACTGTCTTCGCCACATTATTTGGCATATTGTATCGATTTGTATCACTAAATGTGCCATCAAATTTATATCACTGTACGAAACATACTTCAAGACATATCTAATAAATAAAAATTAATGTTTGTTTGTTTGTTTGTCTTTTCGTTTGTATTTTATGCACGGTCATACCGTACGTCCAAATGCGATAAAACACATCATTAAAGATAAATCCTGTGATGGATATCAAAGACATATCATTTTCACACCATGAATACTTCGATTCCTGCTAACTTTATCACATCAACTATGCAGTTTTTATATTTTTGTTAAATATGCTTTAAATTCATATAACCTGGATCACACATTAATAATTTATTCATTGACGACAGGTTGCGGTGAACTGTGTCATCATCAACTTGTCAGATCTGATAAAAGTTTTTAACAAGATGACCAGCTTGTAATATGTATCTGACCAGATGATGGCGACAAAGTTCACCGAAACCGGTCGTCAGTGAATAAATTATTGATGTGCGGTCTTGGCATTTCATTTTGAAAATTATAAAACCATCAGATCGCCTCCAAACCCGACTATGTCAGGTAATCTTATCATATAACCTGGTTGACTATAATACAGCCTGTCATTGTTTTATTTATCATCAAGACGAAATGTCAAGTGAATTTCTACGAATCGTTTATTTATTGACATGGATAAAGTGGCAGACAATGTAGCAACGTATATATACTTGTATATAATTTATGTCATTTTTATTTAACAGACATTTCTGATGATTGGTCAAGCCGAAACCGGTAAAGTTATAATAAACAGCTTGTGGTTGGCAATATGCATTATTAAAAATATGTCATGGTTGTTACCACACATCTCAGTAAAAATTTGGACAAAATTAAAGCCACATGCGGACGACATGGTATCAGTGGTGGCACCAAAAACAAATATCAATAACGGCCGTGACGGCCATGAGAACACGGACAATTGTCACTCGCTAAATTACTGTCAGAGACCTCGCTTTAAGAACCCTAACATGTGTGTCAAAGCAGATTGATTACCCTGCAGTTATATAGGCGGTGCCTCCGGCGTATGTTCTTCGAGGTAGGATGGAATGTGCGTCGTCCGTGCAAGATTTACATCTTTCAAATGTTTCAAACAACAAATGTTTCAAATAATTCATTGGTTACGATATTGCCACTGTACAAAGGTGTTCATCTTCGCGGGACAGAACACAACGTTTCGCAGAATTTAGTCCTCACCTTGCAACAGTGCACACAGACATTTTTTAGAATGCCATGTTCACCACAGTGTTTAATTTATTACCCCAACGCTGCCGGCCGTGGTGGCCGCGGGGACTGAGGCGCTTCAGTCACGGTCTGCACGGC
The DNA here is from genome assembly GCA_026315105.1 of Locusta migratoria. NCBI lineage: Eukaryota > Metazoa > Arthropoda > Insecta > Orthoptera > Acrididae > Locusta > Locusta migratoria. Next base: position 188,982,192 of record CM048745.1, read on the forward strand.
CACTACGGTCGGTGATTCGAATCCCCCCTAGGGCATGGATATTTGTGCCGTCCTAGTTCGTAAGTAGTTCATAAGTAGTTTGTAAGTTTAGGGACTGATGACCCCGTAGTTAAGTCCCAAAGACTATCCAAACATTTGAACATTTTGAACCCAACGCTACCGGTTTTGGTTAATACTCCATTATCAAGCGCCAGCAGTGCTCAGTAGCTTAGACAGTAATTAACGTGACATGCTAACATTATACTACACTTGCTAGATGTGTTTCTCCAGTGATTCGTCACTATAAATAAGAAGTCAGTGGAAAAACATATCTAGCAAGTGTAGTATAATGTCAAATATATATTTTAAAATTTTTTTCAAGATTGTAACATGTCACGTTTATCAACTGGCTAAGCTTTGCTGGCGCTTGATACTGGTTTATTAACCAAAACTGGTAGCTTCGGACTAATAAACTGGGCAACGGTGGTCATTCTACAAATATTTGAAAGCTGTTAACCCCTACCTTTTCACTTTCCTGCAATAATCAGAAGATTGTAAATATCAAATAATAAATCAACTTCCAGACACACATGTTTTTCGAAATATCAAACAGATTCGACCACAATGTGAGACGTTGATTTCGTGTTGTGGCCGGGATTCGAGCCTGTGATCGTCTACTTACTTACAACTTTTTTTTTTTTTTTTTTGCTCTGTGGGTAGTTCTGAGCCGGCCGCAGTGGCCGAGGGGACTGAGACGCTCCAGTTACGGTCTGCACGGCCACTCACTACGGTCGGGGGTTCGAATTCCCCTCGGGCATGGATATTTGTGCCGTCCTTAGTGTAAGCTAGTAGTTTGTAAGTTTAGGGACTGATGACGCCGTAGTTAAGTCCCATAAGCTATACAAACATTTCAACATTTGAAACATTTGGTAGTTCTGTCCTTTGCGGACGGTGATCGTGCTCCTTCGTTCTTGTTCGGTGTGTTGTAGGCTCAGATTTTTTATTACAGAGGGCGTTGACCCACTGATCGGGCGCGGTGAGCCACGGTGCCCGGCACCACTCAGCCCGAGCGACCTTATGCACAGCGCCCCTATGAGGCAGACCTGAAGTGTGTGTTGTGGAGGCAGTCATGGTTTAAAATGCGATGACGTCAGAGGCGCGCCAGAGACGCCTGCTGTGGCCCCAGGCGGCCACACTGCAGCCAACATGTTAAGGCCATGCAGTCGCTGTGTTCATAAAGCCAATGTGGTTGAGTGGTTAAGGAGTCTGCCTAGTAAACAGCAGGTCCTCGCTTCGAATTCCGACCGCAGTACACAAAAAATGTTAAAGTGTTTGTAAATCTAAGGTCATCATTCCTTAGGCTTACAAACTATTTACACTAATTGTTATGAATCCCTTTATGAGATCTTTATTTGCCATAGATCGCTTATTGATTTTACATGTTGACTAGTTTCGACTCGTCAAATTGTAATTATAACATCTTAATCTTATCAAAACTTGATTTGACTCTTTAACGAGTCGAAACTAGTCAACATGTAAAATCAATAAGCGATCTATGGCAAATAAAGATCTCATAAAGGGATTCATAACCATTACATTAAAAGATCGCCTCCAATAAAACAACATGAATAGGATGTCAGGTAAATATAGTTACACTAACTTAAAGTAACTTATGCTAAGGACAACACAAACGCCATGCCCGAGGGAGGACTCGAACCCCCGACGGCGCACCTCAGTACGATACCTCAGTGAGCACGACTATTCTGCCGCGACAAGCCGCAGCAAAAATTCAGTATGATAAGATTTGTTTGCACACTACAGCGCTTTACTACACTTGATCCCGTTAGTAGGCAGTTTGACGTTGCTTTGTGTGACTTTTGAACTCATTTGCAGAGCTAGTTATAGGAAACCGACAGAATAACGTAGATTCCGAATCAAACTGCAACTCCTCATTTTCCACGTGAACAATATTGCCAGAGGTGAAAGAAGTGAAAAAATAACGGAAATCCGAGGAGTGACCGAAGATCGAACCTTCGATTCCATGGTCTGGCAATTTAAGTCTCTACTATCCAGCCGCACACTTTAAGTTTCCCAGTCTGAGATCATTGTATGACTGTACTTGTACAACGCCCGAAGAGAGTATTCATTTGTTTCTGAAAATTTTCGTATGTTACTAAAATTGCTATATCATTTTTAGTGTACCTGCGTAACGTTAGCAATACCAACCCTACAACAGAAATAGTGTAGAGCTGCTCTTATTTTGCCACCAAATGGTATCAAGAGGCGATAGCAAAGTGGAAACCATGTAAGGATAACATGTGCAGCCGAGCCTACCTCAGGCAGTGGTTCAAGCCTGACGATTAAGGGGCTCGTTACGAATGATGCTATCAATATTTCTAACAAATCACTTCGTTGCGACTATTTTATTTAGACCAAAGCGCATCGTCAGAATCGTAAATCGCTGTACCGACTGAGCTACGCACAGCTTCAGTTCCTCATGTACCAATCGTCTTCTATGACACCGAGCAATATGGCCCATGAATAGAAACTCTCTGCCCACAGCACCTCGCAACATTTATACATGAGGCCCCAATCTCTCGAAACGATGCCTGAGATAACTCATGGAATTTCATGACGTGTACTCTACTAAGATATTTTTTTTTTTTAATAATAATAACAGATTTATGAAAATTCATCGTAATCATGGTTTAGGATCAGCAACTGGGAATAATAGTAAAAGAATTTATTTTGTCCGTCGGAGTTGCACAATTTTGAAGTCAGTGACTAGTTTCGGACTCTACAGTCCATTATAAAACAATGGACTGTAGAGTCCGAAACTAGTCACTGACTTCAAATTTATGCATCTGTAACGGACAAAATAAATTGTTTTACTAAATAATAAAAGAGTTTGTGTTTTAATTTTAATTACCATTACCAGGAAGAAATAAAAACAGACGGTTGGTCTATCTTCGTAGATTGGTTGCTGTTTCTACATAGACTTCGCTCATGTACCGTAGACAGTGGAGATATCTTGATAACGTTTCGTCATAAATTCACAATTTTAGAGAGAAAATGAGGAGACACAAGTTTTCAGCTAAACACGGAATCACTAAGAGTACACATTTTTTTTTGTAAACTGTTTCAACAAAATACAGGATGAAATTATTTATTGAAGACCGTTCAAAACAACTGACGAAAACTGAAAGTGATCGACTGCAGTGGAGAGTCAGCTGATATGAAACTTTATTGCAGGTTAAAACTGTGTGCCAGACCGGTATAGAAGGAACCTCTGTCTTCTGCCAACAGTCGCGCTACCGACTGAGCTACGCACAGCTTCAGTTCCGCATGTACCTCGTCTCCGACCTTCCAAACTTCACAGTTCTTCTGTGAAACCTGTAGGTCTAGCACACCCCCTAGGCTTGTAGCAGTGCTAGCCCTGAAAGGTATGCAGGGGAACTTTTGTGGACTCAGAAATGTAGGAGACGGGCTAAAGCTGTGAGGCGGACCGTTGAGCGTGCACAGGTAATTCAGTGCGTAGAGTGCTTCACTGTGAAGGGCAAAGGTCCCCGATTCGAATACTAGTCTAGCACACAGTTTTAAAAGGCCAGGAAGTAGAATATCAGCGCACCTTCTACTGCAGAGTACTAACTTCATTTTGTAAACAAATTGTTGTTAATACTGAAGGATTTAAAGTTATGCTATCCACAAGAACGTATATAAAGGAGGATTCCAGTGGATTCGGGCAGCCCCCATAGAGTGAAAAAGTAAATTAAAACAAAGCTAGAATATTTGAAAAGTTTTTTATATCATGATTAGATTAGATTAGGACTTATTCCATAGATCATGAATACGACACCCATAATGATGTGGAACATGTCGTGGTAATGAAAGATGTATTTCAAATTATTACTTTGTAGGATATTTTTTTTTTCAGATTTATGAATTTATATCTAAAAATTCATCTATAGTGTAGAAGGAGTTGCCTATTCAGAAATTATTTATTTTTAAATGCTAGTTGGCTATCTGTCGGTCTTTTGATGCCGTTCGGCAGGTGACCAAAGACTTTTGTGGCAGCATAATTCACCCCTTTCTGTGCCAAAGCTAGATTCAACCTTGAATAGTGAAGATCATTCTTTCTCATAATGTTGTAGTTATGAACACTGCTATTGCTTTTGAATTCGGAGGGGTTGGTAATAACAAATTTCATGAGTGAAAAGTGAATATATATATATATATATATATATATATATATATATATATATATATATATATATATATATACTGTGAAGCTACTGTGAAAATACCCAGCTCTAAATAATTGTATGCAAGATGAACTTGGACAGGCTCCAGTAATTGTTCTGATTACACGCTTTTGTGGAATGAATACTTTTTTACTCAATGATGAATTACCCCAGAAAATGATGCCTTACGAAAGCAGAGAATGAAAATAGGCATAGTAAGCTAATTTACTGAGATGTATATCACCAAAATTTGCAATTACCCTAATAGTATAAGTAGCTGAACTCAAACGTTTCAGCAGATCTTCAATGTATTTTTTTCCAGTTCAACCCCCAATGCATACACCTAAAAATTTTAATATTCTACCTTTGCAACAGATTTCTGATCAAAGTCTAAATTTATTAATGGTGTCATTCCATTTACTGTATGGATCTGTTTGTACTGTGTTTTATCAAAATTTAATGATAGTCCATTTGCTGAGAACCACTTAATGATTTTCTGAAAGACATCGTTTACAATTTCTTTAGTTAGTTCTTGACTGTCATTTGCGATAACTAGTATCATCAGCAAGAAGAACCAGCTCTGCATTTTCAAGAATATAGAATGACAAGTCAATAATATATATTAAGAACAGCAAAGGGCCCAAGACCGAACCTTGTGGCACCATATTTTCTATTGTTCCCCAGTTTGAGGAATCAGCTGTTTTTTGCATATTATGTGAACTACTTACGTCAACTTTCTGCACCCTTTCTGTTAGGTTTTCGTACCACAATAGTTTATCTGGAAGAATTCCAGGATTTACACAAACAAAAGCCTTGGAGAGATCACAAAAAATCCCAACGGGTGATGTCCGGTTATTCATAGAATATAATATTTCATTGGTGAAAGTATACATAGCACTTTCTGTTGGAAAACCTTTTTGAAAACCAAACTGACATTTTGTTAGAACGATATTTTTACCTATGTGTGAAACAAAATCATGGCTGCGAAACGTGCTTGGTTCGCGTAACAACAATCTATGTAGGTAGGCTTCTACACCAATAGCTGTGCACTATAGCTACGTGTGTTCCTGTGTAACTGTTATATTGTCACATTTCGAACAACTATTAAACGGACAAGTTAGACATTGTAATTTAATTCATCGCCACTTTCTGCTTTTCACACCATACAGATCCCTTGTCTAGAACATTCTGTAATTAGTATCGATTTTCTGATGATTTTACTACATTGTAAATGTCGTCATCACGTGCCAACAACCTCAGAGGTTGCTCGGATTATCACCTCGATCATTCGTACACATTAGGAGCAACAGAGGACTTTTCTTTTGCAGACACTAGATATCATTTTATTATTTTCCATCTATTACTGTGAACTTGACCTTTTCGACAGGAAATTATGAATCCAGTTACATAAATAAGATGATAATTCGTTGGCAAGAAATTTTATTAAAAATTGCCTGTTAGCAACGGCGTCGAAAGCCTGCGAGAAAGTTTGAAATATGGAATTAATTTGCGATTACATGTCTCATTACTTCATGAGAATAAAGAGCAAGTCCTGCAGCTCAAGAAAGATATTTTCTCAACTCATACTGGTTGTGAGGGAACAGATTGTTTCCTCCATAATGCAAGACAGAATATGCTTAAAAATTCTACTGCAAATCGATGTCAGCAGTAATCGACTGAATTACATACCCATTTCCTCTCTTGAGTAACGATGTAAACTGTGCCAGTCTTTAAATAGTGGTATTTAATTATAGTATGTTTGTATATGATTCAAATCAAATGTTAATATGTTTGTAAAGCTTATGGGACTTAACTGCGGAGGTCTTCATTCCCTAAACGTACAAACTAATTATAAACTGTCTTATACTAAAGACAACACAAACATCCATGCCGGAGGGAGGATTCGAACACCAGACGGGGAACGGCCTCGCGCATCGAAGCATAGCGACTCAATGCGCTCGGCCACTCCGCCGCGGTTGTACATGATTGCATATTAGCTAGCTAGTATATTGACACCTAGGAAGGAAACTAATTTGTTTGTAATCTGGGCTAGAATACCTGCCCTTTATCAAGTGCTCTGAGTCCCTTCTCAACATGTATGATATCTTCTTCTATATTTCTCAGGGTAACAGCTTCTCTTTATTTGAATCCTCGAATCTTTACATTGTCTTCTTTGGTGTAGGAACTGCGGAAGATTGTGTTCATTTATTAACTCCAACTTAACTACACAAGCCATTCATTGTAGATCCATATATACTTCTGGAGGAATAGTTGTTAAGCTATGTGGTAATCAAATTCATGCACAAGTTTTTAAAACGATCAAAGACCTACTGCTGGTCAACTCCTTCTACTCCTCTTACGAATTTTTGAACAGAACCAGATGATATATTGTACGTATTCATACTATTCATATTATTGTTTTCAGTTTGTAATATATATATATAAAAGTATTTACGTATTCCGCATCCTAGAGCATCTCCTCAATCAGGATAGACCCATTAATTTATATAATCTAATGTAATTTATGCTAGTCTAACGTTGACACAGCTAAAGCTAAATGCCAAACTGTCGCAAACCTACATTCAAACGTGGTATAATATGGTAACATACGTTTTCCAACTTGTTTATGTGTTAGATTAATTGAAATTCGCCTTCAGATTTTATTCCATACTTATCTATTCCAACCAGTTTGTATGATTTTCAATTTCGAGCTGAATGAGTTTATTGGCGACAGTAATACTTTGTTATACCTTAATACAGGAAAGAATACAGTTTCCCTTTCTAAAGGGCAGTCTTGGACTCACCCTATGTCAAAGGTATAGGTATGTCAGTGGTTATATATATTGGATCCTGAGAAACCCATCAGTTTAATAATTGTTGGTGAACATCGCAACCAACCCCATATGTTTTAAAAAATGTTTTATTCCAAAGCTATTATCGGTTTCGGGCTACCTTGTCTATCTTCAGATGGCTGCATTCTCTTTCTACTTTCTTTTTGTCAGTAGCAGGCAGGCTCGTTCTTCACAAGAATATTCAGCAGTTTGGTGCCGCATAAAATTTGTTTCACAGATAAAAAAACATTTTAGGTGTTTGCAGCTGCAGCTTCTATATTATATCTTCTCAGGTGTACCACGATGATATATTTCGAGTATACGTATTTCGAGTATGAAGAAAGGCCAAATAAACACCAAATAAAAAGTTTTCCATGCAGGAGAACTTAAATAAATGAACACAGCTGTTACATTTTGTACTTAAGTAAACAGAAACCCCTAGATATGTCTTTTTTGTCTGTGAAACAAATTACTTGTGGCACTGTCCTAAATATTCTTGTGCAGTAGACAAGCAGATGGCGTGCAACTGACAAAGAGCAATATGTAAAGAATATGTAGCCAGGTGAAGATGAGCAAGGTAGACCGAAACCGATAACAGCTTGGAAATAAAACATTTAAAAAAGCATATGTGGCCGGTAACGTTATGTACTAACAATTGACGAATTTTCTTCAATGATATTTATTACTTTTAGTCTTTGGATGTTTGCATTAAGGTTTGTGATGTCGAAAGAGATGAATTTGCCATTAATAGGTATTGGAATGTTTTTGATTTTTTGTGTCAATGATATGGTAATTTTTATAGTGTAGATGTTGTTGTATATATAATATTTCTTGAGGATTTTATCTAGCTTTTTACTAATATGATATGTAGGACTGTCAGTGCTATTGACTTCATACAGCTTTTGGTTGATTTGTGTTAATAGTACATGGTCAGTTTTGTACTGTTGTATCATGTAGGGCCTTGATGTTTCTCTTTCTAATATATTTGCTATTTTAATGGTTACTTCATTTTGTTTTATAATTGACATTTTTGCCTTATCTATAGCTGTTTTTGTTGTTGCTATAAGCTGCTTTTTATGATTACTATTAAGCTCTGGATTTAATTTCTTTGTCTAAGAAAGCTTGTTCTTGTTGGGAGAAAGTAACATTTGTTAAATTTTTTGTTCTCCGATGGAAAACAAAAGAGGATGCTATTCTAATAATTTGGTTCTGATTAGGGTGTTGTTTTTGTATAAGGTTTGTTTTGTGAATATTACTTATTTTATATCTAATAAAATTTACATATTTTTCTATAAAGGTTATTAAATGATCGAAAATTAATGGAGTAGTACTACTACTAAGGTCTAAGAAAGCTAAGTACATATCTTGATTGAGGAATGTTTTATAATGTATCTTTTTATTGATTTCTTGTTGCACTCACAATTTGGCACCGTATAACTTGGTTTGTTGAGCCACTGATGGTGTTGCTTCGATCTTGATGTTTACATAAGATGGGATTATTTTCTTCTTTATGCACTCCTTGTTAAATTTTATGCTGAGGATGTAAGAAGATTGCCTGTTGGAGGTCGTCAAAAAATCTCAAAATTCAGAATGCCTAATAATATACTCTAGTAATAATAATTTCGTTATTGAATGTTGCAGCAAATCACAACTAATGGGTCGCAACAACACTTTCGCAGTGAAAATTAAAATTTTGAATAAATAAAAAATGGTATTAATTAACTTGAAACAGTCACTGTGGTAATTAATTGAGCTTGGCCTTATCTGACTTAGCATTGACTACATCCTCCAACTAGCACCTCTTACGATTCACGAACAGCACAACTTCACTAATAAATGTGTCAGAATCCATGTAGTGGTGATGGCGTGTTCGTGTTATAGTCAAAATCGTAATAGCTGATAGACTCTGATTGTAATGATAATAGCTCAGTACTGTGAAACTCCGTGGTGCAATGAGCTTCACAAATGCTACAGTCAAGGTTCCCAATAATTTTGATAATATTGTTTAAAGCATTCAAGTTCCTTATAAAACTTTGACGTGAACTTTTTTTTTTTCCTTGGTTCCAGGGCCTGGGTAGCGTACGCGTGTAACTGGCTGGGCAGAGTTTGGCATTTAACGTATTTCATAAAAAAATTACTTCCGTCAAGTCTGGTTAATCAACTATAATACTTTGACTACTGTTAGCCTGATTACTTTCTACATAAATGAAACCAACTTTACGTGCAAACTCTCTTGCAAGTAAAAATCTTTGGCTTAAAAATTGATTGCAAAACTTAGAACACCACTGTACTTTCATTACTAGTCTCTCTGTTGTAACACGTTTAGCAACTCTTTAACTCTAGCAATTTCTTTAAAACTGATCGTATTTATTTTGAAAAATGATTGAACTTGTTAGTCAACGTGCAGGCTTGTATAATCAACATAATCTAATAATGGTGATAATGGGGTGACTAGAACTACTTACAAAATTAAGACTGGTTTCAAAATAAGTCATGTATAATTGAACCAAAATTCTGATTGGGTTGATACTACATTTACATGCATACAAAATAAAATGTTACAAAAGTACTCAACTGTTTTCGTCGTCTTCGTCGTGAAGTCCATACAAGAAGATATGATTACAATAGGTACTCTTACTGCTGGTTCAAAAATATTTTTATCGGCAACTCTTTGTTCAGCTCGTCTGGCTGAAATCTCCATGCATTGATATCACCTCGATACACCTTCTAATCTCCGTAATTACAATAACGATCACACTCGGTGACAATAGACTTGATAACCAAACAATTACTTTTCTTGCACACATGAAAAAATTTTACTCTGATCACTTTCCAGTATAAATAAACTTATCTCACACTTCCTTCAATACATTAAACAGTACGCCTCTCAGGCTTATTGCAATTGCATTAAACTCGCGCCACAAAGCGCCTACCGTGCCTCTGCACCATCAACAAAATATTTATGTGTTTACTTTGGCGAGTCCGCTCCGCGACTGCTTCAGCAGCGCGAAACTCACAGCTACTACTTCCGTATCAACGACAGTCTTTACAACAGGTTCAACATTTTCTCTGGCGCATTGCCAACTTACAGCATAAGAATGTCCGTGCATTCATGCGGGTTTACACATATAGTACATGTTTACACTAAATGATCAATATAGGAAATGTCGTTACTTAAGAAATATATCTACCATACAAGAAATGAAAAATACATGAAATAAACAAATTTAAGACAATATATACATTACGTTAAATCAAAAAGATACAGCGACAGGTGTACTCTTACAATGATTGTCATTGTTATTGTTAATTGTTATTATTTGCAAGATTTTAGCCTTAATGAGATAAGTGGATTTGTTATTTGTTTATTGAATTTCATTGAATCTAGAAGGAAACTCGTGGAATTCTCATGGCCTCGCACAAAGATCAGCCACACAAACCACGCATCGTAAACGTCACTGGTTCGCTAACGATTTTTGTCGGAAATGCAGTGCCCGCTGAACCTCCGAGAGTTGAAGCCCTGCTGTGCTGTGGTCACCGGCCGACAGACGCCGGACTGCCGCCATAAATCAGGTTTACGGAGCCGTTACCCTGAGCCCCGCTGTGTTGGCACGCCTGGCGGTACACAAGTGGCTGGGACGGCGCGGCGTGGCGCGGCGCTCGTATAGCGGCCATTAATGATGCAGCCGTCGACGCGCCGGCTGGAGGGGCGCCGCGCCGGCAGCCGGACACGGCGCTCCGTAAACTGTCGTGTGGCGTCCTACGCGAAAGCCCGCCGGGGCCTTAGCACGTCTCCTTAACGCTGCAGTTATGCTAGAACGGCCTAATGCGGTGCATGATTAACGCTTCAAATGCATTATTCGTATTAATGTTGTCCTCAGAATGCGCAAATGAGCATATGCCTTGCACTAGACAGAATGATGGGGCCATAATATAAATCATTGTCCACTGTCCTTATAACGTCATAGTTGCGTCCACCTAATCCTCGATGGGCGAATGTGCCGTTATATTCTATTTGCTGTTTAATTACTCCTTAATCATTGTTCCAATGGTATGACTGTATAGGATGCGGACAATTACTGGCTTGATCCATAACAATGAACATTGTTCACTTCCTTTGTTACAACTCTTTCTTTAAATACACTGATTAAATAACCGCGTGCCACTACAATAAATGTCTACAAATCTTCACTGAAACATTTCAATACGCAACTGCAACCGAAACTCATACGACTGAAGGACAAAAACTTTTGCCACCGCTAAACGCGGGTTACGGACGCACTGTCAACATGCTACTGCCTCGCTCTGCGGTCGGCGGGAGGCTACCGCACACCGTCCAACAAAGAAAGAAACATTCCAGCCTATGCATTGTCGCCCAGCAGCTATGGCTGCAAGCCAACAATAACTGTCGTTCGACCAAAACGTACCAAAGAGGTTACTAAGCTAAAACCCTGTATCCTCACATATCCCCGGACTATAAAAATAAATTTCACCTGAAAATTTATGGCGACGTTAAGTTTCAGTGTGAAATTGTAGATGTAATAGGGTCCAGAGAGTAGAAAGGAAGATAAAGAAAAATAATGAAAACAGTATCAGAAACATTACATACAAGAGTACACATCATTGACGAAATTATTAAATGACTAAGCAGCAAATAGAATATAACGGCAAATTCGCCCATCGAGGATTAGGTGGACGAAGCTGTGACGTTACATCCTCAACTCCTCCACACATCGACAGTATTCAGACTGCTCCTTGGAATTGGCACAAACACTCCGCGAATGTCTAAACGTTACTCATTTTTTGTTAGGATCCTTACAAGATCAGCACTTATTCGATGAAGGTATTACTGCTAGTACATTACTCGCTTTTTGTTAAGATCTTTACAAGAACAGCACTTATGCGATGAAGGTACTACTGCTACCACATTCACCGTATTCTTCTTTATTAATCGAAAAAAAAAACAAAAAAAAAACACAATAGCTACTCGTTCAGCAATATTTTATTGCTTGTACCACCGGTTCCCAAACTGACATGCACAAAGTTTCTGAAAAACTTTTCCCGCCAGTAATATACAGTGTGTTTCAAACTACGCGTCCACCCTTTCCAAACTCATGTCACTCTTATGAAATATAAAATGCAAGACGTCCTAGTAGCAAGTATACTACGCTGAATCTAATGGCCGAATTTTCAACTTTCGCATCAGAAGTGGGGCTATTCTCGCCGGAGTCGTTTCTTATGGAATGGCATACTTTTTTTATTGATTTCAATTCAATGCCGAAAATTGAGAATGTATTGTTAAAAAATTTGTAAATCGTCGTTCTCCACTTACAACTCACTTTTATAAATGTAGATGTTTCTCGAGATGAAGCACGGTACTAGAAGATACATGAACGAGGTTCTGCCAACTGTAAGGATATCTTCAATAAATATCCTTCCACTTGATCTGATTCAGTCCAGATTACAAGCGCGGGTATATATTTATGTGTTCGTACACTACACTAGAAGCCGCGCGGAAGTAGCCGAACGGTCTGGAGCGCCACGTTGCGGATCGCACGGACTTCCACGTCTGGGGTTCGAATCCACCCTCGAGCATGGATGTGTGCAATGGCGTAACTAGGACCTGGCTTTGGGGGGCGGGGATAGATCTGCTTGACGACCAAAATTTTAGTCAGTTTCCAGACAGACTACCATCTACCAGTCCCGTCGAAGAAACTAATTCACTCCGTTCCAATGAAAGCTTATGGTAAAACACCCCAAGTTTCCAATCTTTACCAGATTGCTGTTATACGATTTCTTTTTCTTTACTTCTCTCTCTCTCTCTCTCTCTCTCTCTCTTTCGGGTTCTTGGGGGGGGGGTTTCTATCCCCCTCATCCCCCTCCCCCCATAGTTACGCCACTGGATGTGTGTGTTGTCCTTAGATTAGTTTACATTAGTTTAAGTAGTTTGTAAGCTACGGACTAATAACCTAGCAGTTAGGTTCGATAGATTTACAACAATTTAAACGTTTTTTTTTATATTAGTCAAATTAGTTTAAATAGCTTCTAAGTCTAGCGACAGATGACCAGTTTGGTCATATAGAGTCAGAAACATTTGAATTTTGAACTACTTAGAATCCGCCTAGGTCAATATGACTGCATGGTCGATTGCCTTGCGTTTCAAGGTACTATTCAATACACTGTATACACCTTACTAACATGTTGCATTATTAGACGTTTTCTATTCCCTTTGGTATTTTATGCAAAATCGTAAATGCGTTTTCGATGTTAAGTGCTGAATGGTTTTCGTTTCTGAGATGTAAATTGAAACTAGATTGGTTGTTTTCACTTATTCTTACTTGTTCACGACATCTTGTGAGGAAATTACGCCCAGTCTGACCAATTTAAAAGCTGTTACAGTTGTCACATGTGATTTTGTAATATCGATGAAAAAGGCTGAAAAGCAAAGATATGCTAAATGAGCAGAGGAAAAAACGAAATACACCTCTCTGACCAATGTTAACGTTAAGAAAGTATCTGATAACTTAGTTGATTACTATATATGTAAACATCTTTGGCAAAGCTGTTGTTAATTGCGAAAAAAAAGTTTTCTTTAATTTAAAGTTTTAACGTAAAAAGCTTCATAATACCTGACAGCTAAAAACCGTATACAACAACGAAATACGTGTATATTTCCATATAGTTTATGCAACAGTTACGCCAGATGTCAACATTTAACGTCCAAACATCGTAGACGTAAGTTATAAGGAAAATTTATAACAAACAAATTTATGTATATTTTCCTATTGTTTGATTTGTAATTAATGTAATTCTTATATATGCAGGCGCATGAGAATGACAAACTGTCGAAACAGCTGTAGCACTTTTAAATTAAACATAAGCAGCAATCTGAAACTTTATTGCAATAACTTTCTAGGTATTTTTACAATTTGTTTATTGGCTAACAATACCTGTCCTTGAAAGACAACCGTCTGTTGTCTTCCATATATCTTTTGTACATTTCTGTAAAGTTATAATTTATTTAATGTCGCTAGATTATCATTTTGTTAAAACTTGAACCCTACTCTTTTCAAGGCTTGAGGAATAGCATTTTTTATTTTAAATTTTATTTAATATTCATAGGTTTTTCTTATTTTGTTATGTTAATAATTTACTACTATATTAATTAATCTGGCATAAGTACTGCTTCTCCGTTATGCCACTGTCCCTGTGAGAATGTGCAGTTTTTATTCTTTTGTGTGCGAGAATCTGTTTGAATGTGGGGAGTGATAGCTCGCTTTGCTTCGTTCTCTCTGGCTCAGAGTCCATAGCTGCTGATACTACCAAAGAGGTTTCTACACCCTTTGGTTACAGTCTAGTTAGTGAGCCTTCCCTCCAGTGCGAGTAATACTGTCCGTCCCCACCACCGCTGTTTCTTGGATTTTCCGGCATCCGGTGGCTTCCCGCGTCTTCCCACGCCCCGGTGGCCGCTCGGCGATTCATTCTGGGCTGGTCGTCTGGTGAGGTAAGGTTGGTTCTATTCTCGTTTCTGAAGATGGTAGCGTTTCATTGACTAGCATGTTTAACTTAGATTTGTGAACTTATAATCATTTTTTATTTATTAATTTATTTATTTTTTTATACTTTCTCCGATCGTGTGCGGAAATGTGTTCTCGTTTTTCAATTCCGTGATTTCCAAAAGAAAAAAACGCAGTGTGTGTGATTCTAGTTGCAGTTTAATAACGGCCTGATATGTTAAAACCTTTTGTGATCATGTGGCGGTGTATGAACTCTGTGTAAATACTTTCTACCTTTGTGGGGCCCGATTTCTAATAAGTGATATGTTCATTTTTGTACAGTGCATGTAAAAATCTTCTCATCCTTTCCTTCCGTGAGTGATATGTGTTCCACGTGGTTGGTTCATAGAACAAAGCCTTCAGCTTCTACTCTTGCTTGTTCAGTGCCCATCAGGCAGGTAACTATGCATGTATCCATCTGATTTCCACTAATATTTCGCGATCTTCTTTCCCCACCTACTTTAATTTTGCTGTTCTACTCCATCTTGTAGTACACACTCTGTCTTTGTCAGTAATTCACTCTGAGTTTTGTACAATCAATAGCTTCCTTATTTAATTCTAAACATTTGTATGGGTTGCATGCTGTAATTCTAAATTTTATTTTTCCGAATTTGTAATTATTTCACTTTTGCGAGTTTTTTGAGACTGGACTTCATCCGTCTCTGTAATCGCTACTTATCGCGTGTAGCGGCATTTCTTTCGCTTCTTCATGTAATTCTAAACATTTCTATGGGTTACATGCCGTAATTCTTATTTTTCCGACTTTGTAATTATTTCATTTTTGTGGTTTTCCTGAGACAGGACCTCATCCGTCTCTGTAATCGCCCTCTATCGCGTTTAGCTGTATTTCATTCGCTTACTTATATAATTCTAAGCATTTCTATGGCTTGCATGCTGTAGTTAATTTTCTTTATTTTTCGGTTCTGAATTTATTCAATTGTATCGGTTTTCGAAAACACGTGGGTCCGAGTTCTGACCTCCAGGGTTTGCAGCTAGTCGCCTGAGTTCACGCCACCTCTCATATAAAACCAGTACCTAGATCGATTTCTAACAGACTGCAATTTACGAATCCACCTTGGTTTAGTACAATGAATCCGATTTTCAACCACTTCAACTTCAGTGGAGTGCGCTCATGTAACGTAGCCGTGTGTCGCTGTTAGCGTGTTTGCTCGCGGTCCAATTTAGATGTAATTTAACTTGGCTATACACGCGTACCATCTCAAAACAGGCACGACAGACTAGAGCCAGCTTCAAAGTGATTTGTATATTGTGTTTTGTGCTACCTCTGACTTGCTGAATTTCGCTGAAGATAGCGGCACCATGCTGATTTTGGTGAATTTCGCTGTGGCATCGCGTGTCTGTGAGAGAATGAATGTTACTTGTGAATCCTCCCCCCCCCCCCCCCCCCAGTATCGTTAAATCATGTATAATTTAGCGGGGCACCGTCCGCATTAATCCATGTAAGAGATGCATTTTTATTATATTAACGAAATTGGTTCCCCATTTTGCTTGTTTTCTATCCGAATAAAGAAGTTTAAGTTCAGTATAATCCGGAAGTTGCCTATAAATTGTAGTTTTAGAGCACCTTCCCTCTTTTGTTTAATATTGTTCTTCACAAGTGCTGAGAACAATCTCAGGTGCAATTTATTTACGACTAAATTCCGTTGCGCCATAAATGTTTCTTAGCCACCTTTCTAAGATAACTTTAATTGTGGTGGCTTGCTTAATAATGTCTGTGTGTAGTAACGTGTGAACTGCTATGTATATTGACCAGTGTAGTATTAACTTTCTGTTATTGAAGTAATTTGAAGCGAGCAAGACCTCAGTTTGTGCCAAGGAACAAGGCTTTGTAGCAGGGAGTAACCAGTAGTACACACGGACCTCATTTGCTAATTTTAGTGATAAAACGAGGCTCTTGTTGCGTACAGTGGTCGTCTTTTATCCTTGTCTACCAAACCGCACATCAACCGCACCTTCCGTTTCCGCAATATTTGCGGTGCAAGTGTTGGGTGATTCACCCTGTAACGGAACACTTTATAACTCAAAAAGCCCACTATCGTCCAATAAGACATTTGTGATCCATTGTAGCTCCTGGTTCTGATCCAGTGCATCATTCCTGTTCGACTTCGCCTTTCGCTAGTGCAGAATAGTCTGCGTTGTTATTTGTTAATGAAACTTTCTTTTAAAAATACCGCCCTTTTGTCGCTTCGTTTTGATGGTACATTTACTTCGTAACTTCTATTTATGTTGCGTTACTCATGTGTGCGTCGGTATGTAGGCCCTACTTATTACGACAATCCATTTTCAGCTCTTTCTATGGTTACCTTTCCCGCATGTACGAGTACAATTTCAGGGCTTGTTAGGTTCGATTGATGTTTTGCCTGCTACTACCGATAGGCTGGCCGCGGTGGCAGAGGGGACTGAGGAGCTCCAGTCACGGCCTGCACGGCCTGCGGTCGGGGGTTCGAATCCCCCCTCGGGCATGGATATTTGTGCCGTCCTTAGGATAAGCTAGTAGATAAGTAGTTTGTAAGTTTAGGGACTGATGACCCCGCAGTTACGTCCCATAAGGTAAACAAACATTTGAACTTTTAGCCGGGCGCGGTGGCCGAGGAGACTGAGGCGCTCCAGTCACGGTCTGCACGGCCACTACGGTCGGGGGTTCGAATCCCCCCTCGGGCATGGATATTTGTGTCGTCCTAGTTCGTAAGTAGTTCATAAGTGGTTTGTGGGTTTAGGGACTGGTGACCCCGTAGTTAAGTCCCATAGACTATACAAACATTTGAACTACCGATAGTGGTGTTGTCGTTATCGATGCTCGGCTGTTAGCGCCGATAAGGCCCGGCGTCGCTCTGTGACGGGCTCAGTCAGTCAGACATTGCGGAGTGAAGCAACGTGAAGGAAGTGTACACGTTTGGCCTCGCGTTATGTCTATGGCGTTTGTGGCAGTGCCGGGGGCCCATGGGTAGTGACAGGTGATAGCTGCGCTCAAGGCAGCACGGCGCCCCGATGTGCACGGGTAATCCACCGCGGCTGTGGTAGAGCCAGCCATGCTGCATTCACCTGTTTGCAGTGTTCGTTTATGGTGGTGACAGAGCTACTCCCATCATTTCAACAAGTCCTACACATTTTAGATTGGCGACTAATGTGTTGATATGGCGGGCCAGGACAAAAGAGCTGAAATACCAAAAAGCCAAGGTTTCTTGCTGCAACGTGTGGTTGTGCATTGTCTTGCTGAAAAATGGCGTCTCGGGTGTCGTGTAGTTTACTCAGGATGTCATTCACGTCGATCGAACAGTTCACAGTACCCTTGACTCGCTCTAATTGTAATTTATGGTTGAACCCAATAGCTCCGCACGCTATACGTCCTTGAGTTGTAGCCGAATATTTTCTTAGAATGCAGCCACTGTGACACCGCTCCCTCTCTCTTTGGCGAACCAGAATGTGACCATCATTTTCAAACCAACAAAGCCCAGATTCTTTCAGGTACATTTCCTGTCTGCACTGACGTCGTTCTTACACCATTGGCGTCTGTTACATATTTTCAAAGGTAGGAAGAGAACACTTGCCTTACTAAATGGTGTCGGATTGTCGCCTGTGATAGTGTTCGAAGTTTTAAACTGTTTCGCTGTTGCGACAGAGCCAAGGGAACCGCAATTCTGTCCTGGAATGCTATTCGGATTAGCTATACGTCTTCTGGAAAGAAGGGGGATAATAGTGTGGCTCAGGAGGTTGCGGCTGTACCTGTCTCGTTGTATTGTACGGCCTTCCTTAAACCTTTCTGCATACACCCGTTCACCCGTTGCACTGCCGAAACATTTGATCCCATGTCGAAATAACTGAATTTGAACAATAACTGATTTTGAAAAATTATGTAGCTCAGATAAACTTCTGAGCTAAGTTACAGTTATTTAATATGGTATGTTGCTTTAGTTTCTAGAGTGCTCAGTCTTATTCCACCTCAGATGGAGTGTGTCGAAATCTGTGTCATTTTCTGGAAACTAAAACAACCGTACTATATGAAATAGCATTAATTTAGCTCAGGAGCTTAGATGCTTTGAAAAACACGAAGAACGGGAAAGCTACTGAAATTGATGGAATAAATGCAGAGCTAATAAAATATGGAGGAGGCTCTTCACTAGAAAAAATATTTTTACACTTAATAAATGAAAGTTGGAGGAGCTGCAGTATCCCAGACAACTGGTATATAGCGGAAGTAATCTCTCTCTTCAAAAAAGGCATACTTAGTGACTGTAAAAACTATCGTGCCATCAGTCGCATGAATTCTGCCTACAAAATATACTCAAAAATAATCAACAACTGCCTGAAGACTATAGAAGAAGCTGTAATTTCTGAAGAACAGAATGGCTTTAGATGTTCATGCATAGACAATGTGTTCGTAATTAAGAACATTATAGAGAAACACAGACAGTTTAACGTAGAAAGACATATGGTATTTATCGACCTTGAGAAGGCTTTTGACTGTTAGTTTATGGAAGACTACGTCCAAATGCGGGTATCCTTATCACCTAATAGATGTAGTAAAAAGTCTTTACAAAAATACATGCAGTAATAAACACAGGCAACAGTAAATTAGAAGAAAGAAGTATTAATGAAGGAGTAAGACAAGGATGCGGACTCTCGCCTATCCTTTTTAATATATACACTTACTACATTCTTCGGAAATGGAAGCTCAAACATAGGAATTAAAATATCGAATCTGGAATATCTGAATCTGCTTCTATTTGCAGACGACATCGTTATTATTCAAAAGAATGAAAATGACCTCCAAAGATATATCAGCTGAACTAAATATGTAGGAAATATAACTTTAAAATTTCTAGTAATAAAAATAAATTAATGGCTTTCCGAGAAAAATACCCAATCTGATTAAAAATTGTTAGATTATTCACCTTTAGAACAAATCTCTCATATTTATGCTGTGATATAAGTTTCGAATTTGATCTAGACACTGAAAATAAAATACAAAAATACACAGCTGTCTGTGATACCATAAGCAGAATATGAGTACAAAAGTGTACTATTTTAAAATTATATGAAGTGATGGTAGTCCCTGTATTATCTTATGGAAGCGAAATCTGGTTTACTACAAAGAGACAAGAAAATGAAATCCAAAGTACAGAATGAGGTTCCTGAGGAAAAGATAGGGCTGCACTAGAAGAGACATGATCAGAAATGACATCAGAAAAGAGTTAAATATTTTCAGCATCAACGATAAAATCACACAATATTGAGAAAACTGGAGGCAACACCTTCTTAGAATGCCAGAGCACAGAATCCCCGAGAAGATCCTGAAATACAAATCGAATGGTAAAAGAGGTATTGTAAGACCACGGAAAAGATGGAAATGACTGTTTGTGAGTTCGGAACAGGCAACAGCCTAATCCCTGAAAGGAAGATGATGATGATGATGATGATGAGTTAGGTGAGTTACATACGTTTACAAAAGCTTTTTTCGTTCATTTTCATAAATGGGAAGTCAAAGAATTTGACGTTCAGTAGGTTGTTTTTTGTAATATTTATTGTAAACACTTGAAATTAATGTGAACTGTCTTTTCCTAGTCACAAAAAGCGTACTTTTTTTATTCTTTCCCCTGTACTAGAGTGCGCTAATAACTGTCGGAGACTGTAACGACCGAACCAATATGTTACGATGGACACTGGGTTGGTCTTGTTGTGATTATTTCATATTTAAATCTTCTAGGATTGGTCACTTCGTGTAAGAGTAATTGTTACCTTTGCATATTTAAAGGTAATGCCGCCTACTTGACTGTCAGAGGTCCGGTTAACGCGTGCCACAACCATGAGCGATTCCGTTACACTACTTCTCCTGGCAGGGGGCTACTGTGAGGTAGGTTAACTACTTGTAGCTACCAAGGAACCAGCTTCACTCTTCTGTATTTACTACTTCAAATTGAAACTTAACAGATCCCTTGTCTGTAGCTTACAATTCAAAATGATACGTCACAACTGAGATTACATGTCTGTAATATTCGCACTCAATGATTAGTCTCTGTTGTAGTTCGTTAAGAACCTCTTTGATATCGCCAATAACCCTCTTCATTCCTGGACTCAGTTTCATTACCAAGTTGCAGAGTTAAGGGGTGGTAATAGGTCGCATACACCTAGCAGTGGATTTTTGTCATCCTTCCTTTTATCGCTATTCTCCTTTTGCACAGATCATGGATAAGCGTGAACACAACTGATGTTTCCCACCAAGTAATAAATAATACATAACAACACTTTTATCTTTGGCTGTCTTGGAGGTAAATAATATATGACACAATACACCTACAAATGCTACGTCGCACCAGAATGTCAAAACAGCTAGAACGCAAGCAATTATATATAAATTTTCTCTTCACCGTACGACGGTTTCGATACCGAACTACGCTGCCTGTCATAATCCGGAGTTAAGATCACGGCTTGCCAGGGCTGCCACTGTTTTCTGCTTACATAGCGACGCCATCATCCTTCTAGAAGTCCGAAGGCAAACTGGGTAGCTCCGTCACGCCGCGGTACCGTAGCCAACGATAAATACAGACCTGAGTCTGGGTGAATGTGCCGTCAGCAGACCAGATACCGAATGCGTCATACGTGACGTCAGTGACGTATGTAAAACGAAAGAGGCATTGAATCGACTACTTTCGGTGGAACTCAGTCAGTTAAATGCTGCCCTGCTGTGTGTAAGGCCTTTTTCTTCTGCGATACAGCGTGCATAATTCATAATGACGTCTGCTGAGGGCACATCCGCCTGCGCTCAGACCTGTGTTTATCGTTGGCCTCGCCACGGTACCTAGTGACGTCATGTGTCGCTCTCACCTCCGTACAGTGCCAAACCTTTTTTGCGCTTGGTGTTTGACCACCGGAAAATCGTTGATGTAATTGCAGCACGTCTAGTTAATGAAGAACTACAAAAAGTGTCTTTCATCGTTGCAAAAAGCGAAAAACCGGAAGGGACAGGGCAGGTGAATAGGAAGGTTAGTTAAAATCGTTCCTGTTTATTATAATTTATGCATCTTTTTTATAATCGCTTTAAGACAACGCTTGAGCCTAAATTCTCGTCATTTCAGTGCTTATTTTATACCTGTTTATTGAGGCATAGTCCCACCACAGCTGATGTCTTAACATCTTCTTGTTTGATGTGTTCTCCCTATGCAAGTACTACCACGTTCATACAACACGGAAACACGCAGACTTATGTCGACCTTAACGGGGCGTAACATATCTCGTACCTTGAAAGCGAATTAGACACTGGTGTCATTTCATGTCTCTTCGGCACGCGTTCTGTCTTGATAGTCATTGCTCCACACAAAGGAAGAAATGCTGCTGCCTCATACTCGTGCGCTAATTCACGACGTGAGTTCCGTTGGTTGCACCTGAATGCTTCTGCAGTTTCTCTCTTGCTGTAACCATTCTCTTACAACATTTGCTTCAAATAGTATATATATATATATATATATATATATATATATATATATATATATATAGATTACACTGTCATTTAGCCGGCTGCGGTGGCCGAGGGGACTGAGGCGCTTCAGTCTCAGTCTGCACGCCCACTACGGTCGGGGGTTCGAATCCCCCCTCTGGCATGGATACTTGTGCCGTCCTAGTTCGTAAGTAGTTCATAAGTAGTTTGTAAGTTTAGGGACTGATGACCCCGTAATTAAGTCCCATAAGATTTACAAACATTTGAACATTTTGAAAACTGTCATTTAATTACAACAAATCTAGAAATTAGCATTAATAATGAAGAAATATTACTTTACGATAGATATTCATTGAATTGTTATCGGTATCCGTAAGTATTGTATTCCTTTTGGATTTCAATTTAGTTTCTCACGCAATTTCGATTGTTTCTAGCATTCGAATGTTTGCCTTTAGAGCTTAGACGTGGTTTTGCTGGTTAGATTGCACCGATTAGTGATTATATGATGATTTCTTTGGTTTGTGGAATCTGGAAACTTTCAAGAGTGTGGGAAAACATTTTAAGAAGCAAGATGAAAAATGTCAGTGCAGGTTTTTATTTTTTTTTTATTATTATTTTTATCCTTTGTTCTTCAGGTATAGATGTTTTGCGGTCATTTGTTCATGTTACATTCTGCGTTATGTTAAGAATTTTGCTCAGTTTATTTTTTATTGCAGGTGGCATAGAGACCTCTTTCTTTATCTCTCTTTCATTGGTTGTTCAGTTGTATCGGTCATTTGTGGACGCTGGTTTCTTTTG
This sequence comes from Locusta migratoria, assembly GCA_026315105.1. Taxonomy (NCBI): domain Eukaryota; kingdom Metazoa; phylum Arthropoda; class Insecta; order Orthoptera; family Acrididae; genus Locusta; species Locusta migratoria. The sequence goes on from CM048745.1 coordinate 189,005,050, forward strand.
TGTAATTTTGATCATTTCGTCGTTGCCTCAGTTTTTTCGTTACAGAGGACGTCGAACACTCTGAGCTACCACGCCAGCAACCCTCTGACCGAGCGCTCTGAGCCACCGCACCCGGCATGTTTCGAACCACCGTCTAGCCCATTACATTACGTCGAACAGCTGCGAGAGTAATCCGTGATTATCGTACCATCGATGGAAGTTGTTATCTGCTAACATGGATTTAGACATTAAATTGTAATTCATTGTACTCACAACGACTTATTTTCGATCATTTTCAGTGCGTCATTGCTTTGAAATGACAATGCTTGAGTTATAATAAGAAAATTATCCAATACAGAAGGCAAGTATACGAAAGAGAATTTCGGACAAGGTTTCGGACGAGGAATGTCGCATGACTGATTTACGAACGCCATATGTCACATAAAACCAATCAGACATGTACACTATTGTGATTATTATTTTATTTTTGGTTTAGTTTTGTCCATCCATCCATTTTATGTCTGATTATCAACAAGCACATGATATGGATCTATAAATGTGAATGTCTGTTCGGTATACGTTTAACACGTCTGAACCACAAGACATAAAGAGCTAAAAATTTGTACAGTTTTAATGTCTACGCGGGGAAGGCTTTACGCACGGTTTTATGGCGATCGGATAGCTATATATATATATATATATATATATATATATTAATGTGAATGTCTGTTCGCTGTACGCTTATCATGTCCGAACGACAAGACGCAGAGACTTAAATATTAGTACAGTTACTGATTTATACCTGAGGAAGGTTTTCGGCACGGTTTTATAGCGACCTGATAGATATTTAGTAAATTGAAGAATATAACGCGAAATTAGGAACAATAGTTACTCTTTGAAAACTATATTTACTCTTTGAAAATGGTTTTATTGGTTGCATTGTTGCTAGAGGTTTGATAATGATAAAAGGGTGGAGTATAATGGGATGGAAAGTTATCGGTGTATATAAAATTTTACGTGTGTGTTTGTTAATATTTCGTTCTGCAGCGAAAACTACAGAACGCAAACCAATGGTCTGTGTGTAACTGTTGTCCGAAGTCTCCCGTTGTACACCATAGCAGTTCCATCCGATAGCTATAAGGGGGTGGAAGATATGGTGGTTGAAGGTCGTCAAATTATAAACAAATTCGGACTGAAAGACAGCGATGACGTTTACGACTCTATAGCAAGGAGGTTACATACAGCGAAACGTGATACAATAGACAATATCTTTGCTCTAGGCGTGCGACAATGTCTTCAGCTCTTTCTCTGTAAGGATAAGCATACCAATAAGGAAATATAAGAATAAATAAATAAACAGTAAAAAAGGAATTTCTTTCAATACATCTCTTCAAAAAAATCGATTCAACGTTTAGCGTATTACATAAAGTGTTCGAAGACATTATATTTAATTTCATCCTTCAAAACCAGTCTCATAGCACACTACTGAAAGATAGCTTATCTATCATAATCAACCAACACGCGAGCGGAGCCGCGGGTTTAAGCTAGTTTTCTATCGTCCAGTACACCTACCACATTTTATGTGAAGGACTAAAAAAAGCATTTTAATGTCAATAAGACCATATTATGACACCATAGAAGTTTGAAACCGGTCTTCTTGAGTAAATAAAACAAAACACGTCATCTATCATCTCTCCTATTTATACATCTACATCTACATATATACTCCGCAATTCACCGTAAGGTGCGTGGCGGAGGGTACACTGTACCACCACTAGGCATTTCCTTTCCTATTCCACTCCCAAGTTGAACGAGGAAAGAAAGAATGCCTATATGCCTCCGTACGAGCCGTAATTTCTCTTATCTTCTCTTTGTGATCTTTACGCGAAATGTAAGTAGGCGGTAGCAAGATCGTACTACACTCAGCTTCAAATTCCGGCCCTCTAAATTTACTTAACAGAAATTCACGAAAAGAACGACGTCTTTCCTCCAGCGATTCCCAATTGAGTTGCCGGAGCATTTTCGTGACACTCGCGCATTGGTCGAACCTACCGGTAACAAATCTAGCTGCTCGCCTCTGAACCGCCTCTATGTCTTCCTTCAAACCGATCTGCTGCGGGTCCCAAATACTTGAGCAATACTCAAGACGTGGTCGTACAAGTGTTTTATACGCGGTCTCCTTTACAGGTGAAGTACATCTTCCCAAAATTCTCCCAATATACCGAAGTCGGCTGTCTGCCTTACTCACAACTGTCCTTACATGCTCGTTCCATTTCATATCGCTCTGCAATGTTACGCCTAGATATTTGAACGACGCGACAGCATCAAGAAGCTCACTACTAATGCTGTATTCGAACATTATGGGATTGTTTTTTCTACTCATGCGCATCACCTTACATTTTTCTACATTGAGAGCTAGTTGCCATTCTTCGCACCAACTAGAAATTTTGTCTAAGTCAACCTGTATGCTATTACAGTCAGTTACAGACGACACCCTCCCATACACCACAGCATCATCAGCAAACAGCCGCAAATTACAACTTACTCTGTCCATCAGATCATTTATATAGATAGAAAATAATAACGGTCCTATCACACTCTCCTGGGGCACGCCTGACGATGCACTCGTCTCTGATGAACACTCGCCGTCGAGAACAACGTACTGCGTACTATTACTTAGGAAGTCTTCCAGCCAGTCACAAATCTGTGAACCTATTTCATAAGCTCGTATCTTCGTAAGCAGTCTGCAGTGTGGCACCGCGTCGAACGCCCTTTTGAAGTCGAGAAAAACACAATCCGCCTGTTGCTCTTCGTCCATGCCTCGCAAGATGTCATGTGAGAAAAGGGCAAGCTGAGTTTCACATGAACGATGTTTCCTAAACCCGTGCTGATTCATGGAACGAAGCTTTTCCGTTTCAAGGAAATTTACTATATTCGAACTGAGAATATGCTCCAAAATTCTACATGAAACCGATGTCAACGATATTGGCCTGTAATTCTGTGGGTCAGTTCTCTTTCCTTTCTTATACACGGGAGTCACCTGCGCTTTTTTCCAATCACTAGGAATTTTGCGCTGAATTAAAAATTCGCTATAAATGCAAGCTAAGTAGGGGGCCAATGCCGCAGAATAGTCTTTGTAAAACCGAACTGGTATTCCATCCGGACCAGCAGACTTTTTCGTATTTAGCTCTCTCAGCTGCTTCTCTACACCGGAAATACCTATTGCTATGTCCCCCATTTCGGAATTAGTACGTTGATCAAATGATGTTACATTTGTGCGGTCCTCCTGCGTGAATGATTTCTTAAAGGTTAAATTTAGAACTTTAGCTTTCCGTTTGCTTTCTTCTATTACTGCCCCGGAATGATCAACTAGTGACTGAACAGTGGGCTTTGACCCGCTTATCGATTTTACATAGGACCAGAATTTTTTCGGGTTCTCGGAAAGATCTTTTGCTAAGGTATGGCTGTGATAATTATTGTATGCTTCACGCATCGATCTTTTTAAAGACGCACGAATCTCTACTAACTTTTGCCTATCATCATTTGCGTGTTCTTTTTTGAATCGAGAGTGCAAAGCCTTTGCTTTCTCAGCAGCTTTCTAACATTATTATTATACCACGGTGGATCTTTTCCATCCTTAATCGTCTTTACTGGCACATATTTCTCTAACCCTTTATTAACAATGCACTTAAATTTAGTCCACAATTCCTCTACATCCATAGTCCCGGAATTAAACGATGCCCATTCATTTTCTAAGTGCGATCGTAACATTTGCCTTCTTGATTGGTTTATGAAGTTTGTTCACCATACAATAAGATCGTTCCCTAAGGTAAGTAAATTAAGTGATAATAAAAATGTGGAAGAGATATTAAAATAACAGTTCATAAAGGGTATATTTCTCAAAGCTAAATTCAAATATCAAATAATTTTGGCTGTTTGTTGAAACAGATACTATCACAATAGTAGAGTTGTAATCGTATCGCCAATATTTTGTAATACTTACATTTTCATTATTTTTGTCCGAATTGTTTGCAAAAACACAAAAAGCTACAAGCAAATCTAAAGTGGGCCGTAAAACACATTAGTGCGACTTTTTTCTCACAATTTAATCACAAGTAAACTGAAAATTTCGTCACTTCTCGACTTAATCTCGCCGCTGCCATGATTCTATGGCCGCTGCAAACTCAAATTTGGGAGTCTCGTTTGAGCACTAGGAAATCTTCAATGTAATTGCAGCACGGGTAGTAAATGTAGAACCACGAAGATCGTTCTTCATCGCTGCGAAAAGCCAAAAGTCGCTAGGGGCGGCATCAGGTAAATAGAGAGATATCACTTTAAAGTTTTGTGAATGAAAAATTACAGCGTAGAGATAGCCGGATGTACTGGAGCATTGTCGTGCTGAAAGAGCACATACCACCTTTTTCCCGCCGTTTTTCTGCAAAACGTTTCTGTAGCATGCACCTGTCACAGTCATATCATTTGGAACGGTGTAAGGAGTACGCCATCTTTGTCCCAAGAATATGGCCACCATCATTATCCGGCGCTGGTGCTTATTCAAAAAGTTTTCGGTGAGCCTATGTGCTTTCATTGATCTGATTGGCACTTGGATTTACGATTGAAAAACATCTTCCATATCTGATCCATTGCAACAAACCATACAAACTATGTCCCATTCTTGCCGTGATCGAGCGTCTGCATTGCCTGAAACAGGCCACATGCGCAGCGTAGTGATCGTCCGTCAGCTCTCTTAGCACCCGCCTGGAGAAGACTTTTCGCCTTTTCAGGTCCTCGCGCAGGACTGTGTGACCAGATTCCACGGAAACGCCATCTTCGAAGGCTATGTGATTCACAATCTTTCAGATATCCTCCTGGATGATCTCATGAGACCGGCAGGTGCAAATCCGTCATTGTCTCGTTGTGTTGCCACACGATGTTCTGCCTTCTCTGAATAGTGACACAGCTGAACGCACATTAGACACGTCCATGACACCATCGCCACACATCTCCTCATCTCATGATCAGTATCAGTCGATGGTACACGCAATGAAGAAAACGAATGATTAAGCGTCGTTTCTGTACTGAGAAAGTAGCTATGTGACGCGTAAATAATAACCCTAACCAGTCTTCGAATATTTTCAATACTATGGAACCAAACTATTTTGGTCATCAGTTCCTAGAGTTACAAACTACTTAAACTAAGTTACACTAACCTAAGGACAACAAACACACATCCATGCCCGAGGGAGGATTCAAACCTCCGACGTGGGAAACCGCGCGATCCATAACGTGGCGCTCCAGACCGCTCGGCTACTCCCGCGCTGCCCTAATCAATCAGTGCTCAACAACCCCGTAACTGACTGCCAGCAGCAAACAATTTTAATAGGAAATGAGTTCTTGCTGGTGGATGATAACGCCCGTTCAGAGACCTGAATTGGTGGGAAACTTACTTGAACCTGTAAGAATTGAACGAATGGAGTAACTAGCTTATTCACCGAACTTAAACACGATTAGCATGCAGTTGGCAGACGTACTGGAACCAGACCAGCACCTTCCTTAACTGTTGCAGATCTGGATATTGCACTCATTGAACAATGGTCAAATATACCTCCAGAGGTGATTGATAGTCTCAAACTGTCGATGTCACGCCAGTGTGCAACTGTACTGACAGTTCGAGGTGATCAAGAGCTTTATTATGGAGCAGCGAGAATGACAATTCCACTGTTATTGTAGCCCAATGGTGTCTCGTTCTAAGTACAGTCCACGTAAACCTGGAGTAAAGTCTTGAGACAGCAAAACATCGTACTGCATCACACACATTACAATCGTAAGGAGTATCTGAGTAAAATACGATATCTATGTTGCGTAAGATATTTCACCTGATCTCCTAATTGTGTTGAGCATTTTAGTTTTATAAGACGTTCGGTCCTCTCTCCCCTGCCGCTAATGTTCTATGTACCGTAAAGAGCCACCATCTCTATCAGGCATTCACAAAGCATCTGCGCGTATTCAGAAAAAAATCCCGTGTTTCTATTAATAGCCGGTCGAGATTTAAAAAAAAATGCGAGGTGGTATAACTTGAATGCACCTCGTAATATTCGGCATTAAAGTTTCATTACAGCGGACAGATTAGTTGCTGATATCACCGCGTGGCTTAGCTAGTCGTATATGGCGTCTGTTATTTCAGGCATGTCCGAAAGAACAGACGCCAATTTTGATCCTGTAGTTATTATCTATTCATATTCATATATCCGAAAAAAACAGACGCCGCATATAATACATACCTTTGCCTATGCCGGACAATGATCTTTTCTTCAGTGCGGAGGCATTCCTAGGCCCTTAATCTTACGGGAATTAGTTTACAATAAGTACGAGTTTTAGTTCTTGTGGGCAGGGGCAAGCTTGAAAATTTGTGTCTGACGGGAGGCGTACTTAAGTAATTCCGTGAAAAAAAAAAAAAGTTCAAATGTTTGTAAAGCTTATGGGACTTAACTGCGGTGTCATTAGTCCCTCAGCTTACAAACTACTTATGAACTAGCTTATACTAAAGACAACACAAACATCCATGCCCGAAGGGGGGATTCGAAACCCCGACGGGGAACGGCCTCTCGCATCGTAGCATAGTGCCTGAATGCGCTCGGCCGCGGCAATCCTGTGCTTGTGTGGTGAGCAGCGCAACTGCCTAGAAAGCAGGAGGCCCTAGTTCGATTACCGGCTGGATACACATTTTCAACCTTGTCCATTCACAGTTAATGTCATACATTCCGTGAAAGTTGTCTGTTGTACCTTCTGCTTGGCATCTGAGTTGCAGAGTGGCCTAGTGGATGTAGATGCGACTGTCTCGGCTTCGCTGCGGTCTCCTCGGCTCTGCTCGGCTGGGCGTCGGCCATCCATCAGCGGCAGGTAGCGGCGGCTGCGCGGTTCCCACGTGAATGAGTAACGGCCCAGCCCACTGCCGCCGCCGCTGCTGCTACTGTGGCCGCACGCGAAACCAGCCACCACCTGCTAGCGAGGCGCACCGCCAGCGACCGGTGCTAAACTAACAACGACCGCCGTCGCTACTGGAAACTGACGCTGTGGAATTGCCGAGCTCTCTAAGGCACATTGCTGCGGAGCGCGCGGTAGCCCCCCGTCGGAGGTTGTAGTCCTCCCTTGGGCATGTGTGTGTGTGTGTGTGTGTGTGTCTCCATAGGTTAGTTTACCTAACAAAGAGATCATCAGAGTAGTCTCGGATTTGTTGTAGAGCAGGCTGTTCCAACAGACTGCTTCGAGAGCTTACTACCCCAGCGGTGGTCGGGCAAGGTGACATCACGCACGCCAATATTAGGCACACGGGCCATGTATCTCAACGAGTGTGGTCAACGTCAGGAGCGGATCCAGGACGGCCTGCTGGAGGTGAAGGGGGGTGCGGGGTGGGGAGTGGTCGGTGAAGGATGTTTCATCGTCAGCTAAACTCGGGCTCAGTTAAAAACTCTAGTACCGGACATACTTCTTTACCCCACGCACAATCAAACAAAACTGTCACAGTTTTAAAGAAAGTGCAGTGATAACACGCTAGTTTCGCATTCTTAAAGAAAATAAAAATTTGGGGGCTGCTGAGGGGGGGGGGGCGAACGTCCCCCCCCCCCCCCCACAGTTGGATCCCCTTTAGTGAACGTGGTGAGCTTCTGACGCCACAACGTGCGAACCGTACGTTTGCGAGCCTTTCCCAATGTGTCAGGCAGTATGAAGCATGCCAGATATTCTCAACGTGGGAGAACGCCACCGACGTCACACCAAATGTCTATCCGCAGACGGGGGGGGGGGGGGCTGTTTTCGGTAGGGAGATGAAGACGCCATACTGGCAGTCGTATTTAATGGTTTTTATGTATATAACTTAGGTCTTAGAAATGTATGGCCGCGCGGGAATAGCCGAGCGGCCTGGAGCACCACGTTGCGGATCTCGCGGCCTCCCACGTCGTGGGTTCGCATCCTACCTCTGGCATGGATTTGTGTGTTCTCCTAAGGTTAGTTTTAGTTTAAGTAGTTTGTAAGCTAGGAACTAATAACCCAGCTGTTAAGTCCCACAGATTTACAAACATATGAACCCAAACATATATGAATATGCCATTTCAAAGCAAGTAAAAGTTACTGAGTACATTGATAATCTCTCGAAAACAGGTCATTAAGGTACTGTTTGTTGGAATAAATGACTGGAAACATATCTGTCACACTTACTTCAGCCATGATCGTTAGTTTATTTGTTGTTTTTTTTTTCAACCAGTTTCGATGAACTATGTCATCATCTTCAGAAACAATTTTTTTATAAAAATTTTCTATTTTCAATAAAATATTTACTTGTAAAAATGAAATATAAGAAAAGGAACATTGTCAAACGATTAAAATTTACATCGCCAAAGTGGATCGTCATCTGTGTTGCACATTTAAAAATTGTGTGTGTGTCCTTGTTACTTGTGCCAAGAACACGCAAATATTTTTAATGTGCAATACAGATGACAATTCACTTTGGTGATGCAAATTTTAAGCGTTTGACAATGTTCTTTTTCTTATATTTCATGTTCACAAGTATTTATTTTATTGAAAAAGGAGAAAATTATTATAAAATATAGTTTCTGAAGATAAAGACGTAGTTCATCGAAACCGGTAAAGAAAACAACAAATAAACTAGTGATCCTGGATGAAGTAAGTGTCTTTGATATAAATTTTGATCGTTCTCCATAGGCATAATATGCCACTTAACTATAATTTTGGCCGGCCGCGGTGGCCGAGGTGACTGAGGCGCTCCAGTCACGGTCAGCACGGCCACTACGGTCGGGGGTTCGAATCCCCCCTCGGGCATGGATATTTGTGCCGTCCTAGTTCGTAAGTAGTTCATAAGTAGTTTGTAAGTTTAGGGACTGATGACCCCGTAGTTAAGTCCCATAAGCGTAAAAAAAAAAAAAAAAAAAAAAAAAAAAAAAAAAAAAAAAAAAAAAAAACTATAATTTTGTATGTGGTTAATTTTCGTATTACAGTAAATTGCCGTTTCAAGGCAAGACGGGCTGAAGACCTATCAACACAAATTGTTGTTTATATCATTGGTTGTAATTATATTTCAGCAACCGCCATATTTACCAAGTGTGTATACAACAGGTCTAATCCCTTGATTGACGATATTGAACTACGTTAGCGGCTGTAACGTAGGCAGCAAAGTCGTGGCTTGTGGAATTGAAAGATGTCCTACTGTGCTGGTTCAAGGCACCTTCGAAACAAATTCTTTTGTTGCTATAACAGGGTTTACTGATAGACTCAAAGACTTTCCTATAAGTTTATACATTGCAAAATATTCGATGCTATCTAAGCATAAGTGCGCATCCTCTGAGGAGTAAGTTTGTTGGATTCGTATTATGAACAGGACAATTTCCATCTTACTTACGGTAAAATACGCACTTTATTGTGTCACAGATAGCATTCTACACGTGCCTAACATTCTTTTACTAAATAGTAACGTTGGCTGTGTTAAGTTTTACTAAAAAAGAGAGGCTGTTGCAATAATGTTTGCTTCATGTGAAGGTCTTTTCTAATTTTATAACGCACAGTTCGTTATGAAACTTTTATAAATGGCACAAATACTAAGGTTATCAGTTTAGGAAGACATTGGAAGAATGTGTCTCTGATACTAATAATATATCCACTTTGTGTCTTTCCACAAAGTCAACCACTTTATACTTCTTTATACCTGTGACGATAGAGATGCAAAATGTGATGTCTGCCATCATATCCATAATTTGAAAAGATTGTCATAACTCCTTCGATGCTGATTAGTATTTTAGACAGAAGGTCAGTTGAAATTTTGAGCTACCTGGCGATTTCTGTGACTATTTTGATTATGTTCTTCTTCCTGAATTGTAAGACTATAGATCCCATATTTGATAGCGCTTTCATAATCTCTTCAATTCCGTGTGATTCTTCTGTTTTCTGTTGCTGTTGCTGCTGTCCTTGCGTTCTGGTTTTCCATACTTTTCAACGCCTTTTGCTGGTCTGCTGTCTTTCTGTCTGATATAATTGGCGTTGTCTCTGCTGTGTTCTGAATGTTGGGAATCCTTTGGAGTCGACATAAATCCCGGAACAGTAGGCTGTGATAGCGTCTTGCATGAAGGGCGTGGTTGTAACTGATACGCTCTGATTGCCTTTTGAAATTAGGAAGATCCGCGCCAAGACGCAGGATGCCCTTCTTATTGGCAGTTTGCGCATTTCGGCGACAGATTTCTTGGTTGAGTGCAGCCTTTACTGTGGTGGTGTAATTTCCGTGACGCTCCCCCTCCCCCCCCCCCCCCCCCCGTAACGTGATAAAACAAAACGAACTGCCCTTCTCTGAACCTTCTCAATATCTTCCGTCAGTCCCACCTGGTGAGGGTCCCATAAGGGATTTGATTGTTCTTGTATATTGCTTTTAAAGGTCCAGTTATTTTCTTCTTCAGTGCCGCGTTGATTTGAAGGTATTGTCCGGTGTAGTTAATTGTTATTGGCGGTATTTTCGTCGTCGTTGGTGGAGTCGCTGAGTGGTAGGAAGCGGATGTTGGCTGTGAATGTTCATTTTCCGCGTTTCCGAGTTCTTGTAATGCCTGATATTGGTTTTTCAGTGTAATAGTGGGTGTTTTCTTGCACTTTCATGTCTCTTCGTATCTGCTTCCGTTTAAAGGTCCGTTATTTTGTTTCGGAATTCTTGGAAGAGTTCCTCAGCGTCCGATTGGTCGTGCTGGTAGTCCACGGTTTCTGATTCGCCTGATGAAAAATCGAGTACTTGGCGACGTTCTTCTTCTTCCTTGGATTTTTTCCAAAACGTCTTCTGGCAATTTCTTTTGCCCTGATATCACTGCAGCGTCTGAGTGGTTCAAGTTTCCCTGCATAGTTGGAGTACAAATGTTCAGCCGCAACGCCTGAGTTGTGTTGGAGCTCCCTGGGCGGTCCTTACCGCGTGTTCTGCTTCAACCTCGATGTTCTGGGCTCGCGTAGAGCACCGCGGGTTGACCTCTGTTGTTGATCGGCAGAGACGTCCTGCGCCGGCAGTGTGGGTTTGTGCCCGCTGTTGCACTGCAGTGTCCAGGCACTGCTGTAGCTGTGTAGTGTTGACGTGGCCGCTGCCTTGTGCCCCGTAGCACAGACAAATATGCGCAGACGGGAAACCTCCGTAAGGGCCCGGTCCTACACTCCGGGGTGCGGGGAGGGAGGCTTTCCAGCAGTTCCGTAAGATGTCCCAGGATGGAGCTGCGATCAGAAGCAGCCCTTTAGGCCCGGCGCACACTTGACGCAGCAGAGGCAGAGCAGAGGCAGAGGCGAGACGCAGGGCCTCTGCTGGTCAGCGCACACTTGACGCAGCGCAGGCAGAGGAGAGGCAACGCAGCTTGCAACAGCACGTGCTGCATGTCCACTGCAAACCTCTCCATGCAATCAGATTTAATTCCTGAATCTCCTTCAAAACTCAGTTAATTTAATTTGTGTGTGTGTGTGTGTGTGTTCTGATAGTGTATAAGACCAGTTAATGGTCTGTTGAGCAAAGGCAAAAGTGACGAATACATGCTGAACTTCTCTGGTCCATGGAAGCTCATTTTAAGCTCTTGAGCTATTCCGACTAAACAGACGACAGTTCAAAGAGAGTCACATGCTGAGTAAGAAGGACTTAACAGAGAAGAAAAATAGTGTGACACATCATACCCGCTAAAGAAAAATTAGGGATATGTTTTAGGAATTTAATTAAAGTCAGATTTATTTTTCTTTCATTTCTTTTATAATTCAGTGAAACAAGTGTCACAGAAAATTCAATAATTGAAAGAACCTTTATACAACTGACATATTTAATCATGAATGTGGCGCAGTATATACGATCAGAAACACTTTTCTTCTCGGTGACACCTGGTATGCTTTTCATATGTCTTAAATTGAAAGATATGTCGATATGAAAAATTTTGCAAATCATAGTTTCCTTGTTTAACTGCATTTGCACGCAAAGTGATTCCTTACATAGGTCTTTATTCGTAGCTCTTCCATGCTCTTGAGTACTAAGATACTGACGTTTGCTTTTTTCTTCTTCTATGACGGCAGCTGTGCATGTACATGCAGCATTTTACTACATTGCATTCCTATTTTGTCTCTGTCAACATTTCTTATGATAATTACCTTCAGCAGCCATTATATTTGTTAGTAATTAGTGAAGCTAATGCTAATAATTTTGCAAATGTTGAATTTCTGAAAGTAGTATAGAATTCAAGTTTAGAAATACTGACGAGAGACGTTCCTAGCATCATCTATCGTTTAGCAGTGAGCTGAAGCTCCACGAAGGGGTGGACATTGTGTTTCAAGAAATTGAAGAATGTCCCTGATAGTAAAAAAAAAATCGTTGCACGTCCATTCTGGTTTCGCCGAACTTATTATTCAGTAGTAACGGGAATTTTAGCTTATATAGTGGTTTCATGCTTGCCACAACGTTTACTGAAACCAGGGACTATAGACCGTAAAAATACACAATCAGCATCTTCGGTTTATGAATCTCGGTGTCTTTCTATTTCAGTAAGTTGTTCGTTTCCAGCTTGGGTCTGTATCGGCAGCATACGAAGAAGAGAGACACGAGGCAGCTCCGCACTCGGCACAGCAGGCGGCAACAGCCGCGCGTGTCATTATATTTGTTAGTAATTAGTGAAGCTAATGCTAATAATTTTGCAAATGTTGAATTTCTGAAAGTAGTATAGAATTCAAGTTTAGAAATACTGACGAGAGACGTTCCTAGCATCATCTATCGTTTAGCAGTGAGCTGAAGCTCCACGAAGGGGTGGACATTGTGTTTCAAGAAATTGAAGAATGTCCCTGATAGTAAAAAAAAAATCGTTGCACGTCCATTCTGGTTTCGCCGAACTTATTATTCAGTAGTAACGGGAATTTTAGCTTATATAGTGGTTTCATGCTTGCCACAACGTTTACTGAAACCAGGGACTATAGACCGTAAAAATACACAATCAGCATCTTCGGTTTATGAATCTCGGTGTCTTTCTATTTCAGTAAGTTGTTCGTTTCCAGCTTGGGTCTGTATCGGCAGCATACGAAGAAGAGAGACACGAGGCAGCTCCGCACTCGGCACAGCAGGCGGCAACAGCCGCGCGTGTGCCGCGTAGCTGCCGACCGCGTCGCGTCAAACGTCTCTCACGTATTTTCTCGAGAATCGAAAGAGATATAGCTCTCATTCCACCGTTAAAAAGAATTTCGAAATGTTAGCTACATTTCGTTCGCAGTAATGTATGGTGTAAAACGCACCAAACGCAAACTAACCAGCGACTACTTTTTTCACTGCGAACTCTTCAAAATATGCGCGGCATTGTCATTTATTTTTATTATAAAAATAACTATGTGCAATAACGAAAAGAAAACCTCTCCAACGTCATGCGGTGGCTTTTGCCTATATGATACAGAAAAATAATTTTTTTCTAGTGAGTAGTTTCTGCAAAATCGACTGTGGAAGCTGCGTTAGCGCAAAACACGCACAAATCGGAAAATAGTATTTTTAATATTTTTACGCAGAAAGTAAAAGTGTTACCAAGAAACTAAATACAGAGAAGGATGAAGCATATATTCGTCTACATAAAACAATTTTTTTCGAAGCATATCCGATGACTTGAAATTTCACTTTGCGACAGAGGTGGAACAGAGGCGCAGGAAAACTGTGCGCCTCGGACAACCGGACAGAGGCGTGACCGAGGAAACGCCTGCCCTCCGTCTCGGCTGCGTTAAGTGTGCGCTGCCCCATTAGAAAGCATGCGTTACAGACGGACGGAGGCCTCGCCTCTGCCTCTCCTCTGCCTCTGCTGCGTCAAGTGTGCGCCGGGCCTTAAACTGGCCAGAGCAGGCGGCAGGTAGCGGCTGTCCCCACCACCACCTCCCCTCAAACGCCGGCACGCCGGACATAGCCGTGGCCTCATGGCAGGCGGCACGAGCTCTCCCCTCAGCCTCCCCTCCACGCTACCCTCTGACGTGCGAGAGGCACCCTAAGCCAGCGAACCGCATAACACCTGCTAGCATCTTACGGAAGTACGAGGGGAGCGTAGGACAGTAGTTTACGGTGGGCTGCTTCTCTGCTTCTCTGTATATGTTACTCTGTGACTGTAGTCGTCTCCCTCTCTGTGTCCGTTGTTCTCGCCTGGGTCGTCGTACCCGGAGTGCCGTTCGCGTGGCCTGGGTCGTCGTAAACAGGGCAATTTTTTGGGCTTTAAAGAATGACCACGAAAATATCCTGAACTGCCAAGAATTGCGCCACGGTAACCTACTGGTTAATTTTGATTTTCTAAAGAATGATGTAACTTTTCTAGGGTTTTACCGAGTAACTTATTTTTATGAATATAATTTTAGGCCTGGTAGACCTTCAGATGGAAAACTGCTAGGTGTGAATTCTAGTAGTTATGTATTATATAGTCAAGCGAGGCACGCATCGGTGCGCATGCGCGTCTCTTCGAGTTGGGCTCAGCCGTTACTCGTGTCCAGTCTGATGCCGGCAACAATAACGCCGCCTCCCCCAGTTGTCTTCTCTGGAGGTGAAGTGCCAGTACGCTAACAGTTTTTAATCTGCTTTTACCACTTGACGCGGCTTTTATGCTGAATCCTGTTCAAATGTTTGTAGAGCTTATGGGATTTAACTATGGGGTCATCAGTCGCTAAACTTACAAACTACTTATGAACCAGCTAATACTAAGGACGGCACAAATATCCGAGGGGGGATTCGAACCCCCGACCGTAGTGGCCTTGCAGACCGTGACTGTAGCGCCTCAGTCCCCTCGGCCAACGCGGACGGCCCGAATCCTGTCTTAGTGTAATGTTTTACATCAGATGTAGGCCATTGGCTGATGAAAATTTACTGTTTTTGGTGTGGAATTTTATTCGGCTTTTAATATATGTTTGACGGTGCCCTACGATTTGGACAGAAGGGATTTTATAGATGGTTTTATAGGCGAGTTGGTTTCAACTCGAGAATAATGACGAGAGTTTGGTTCAGATCTGAATGAAATAAGCACCTGATGATGCTAATTTTATTTGTGAAACCGGTCGTGCGTTCATAGTAAACAATTTTTAACCGTAGCAGCGGTGTGTTATCAAGAAAATGTTCAAATGTTTGTAAAACTTATGGACAACTCCGCTGTCATCAATCCCTAAATTTACAAACTACTTATGAACTAGCTTATACTAAAGACGGCACAAACATCCAGGCCCGAGAGGGGATTCGAACCTCCGACGGGGAACGGCCTCGCGCATCGTAGCATAGCGCCTCAATTTGCACGGTCGCTCCGCCGCGGCAAACAAAAAAAGGCACAAAATCAAGCTAACAAGGTAATAAATGAATTACTGACGTAAATAATAGCCCAAGAACATAGGAGCCTTCACATGGAAGTACACAGTGCAGAAAAATCTCAGCCGTGGTGCAGTTTTCATTACGACTGTTTCTCCGCGGTTTAATAATAAAAGCGGTTAGTTGGCTGCGAAATGATAGGATACTTTTAGGCACGAGGTGGAGGACTAACTTTGTCTTCTGCAAGTGTCAACAATTACTTGGCTCTACACCTGAGTTACTCTAACCACATATTTCAGTCAATGCACAGGTGGCAAAATGTGTTTCGCGAGTCATTCCTCTACAGTGACTGGTTATAGCCGCAACCCCAATCGCTCGATGATGACATAACCCCGCTAGCATAACTCTGGTGAATTACAGGAACCAATGTCATGCGTCATATATTGTGAGACCTACCTCTACCCAATCTGCAAAAAATCGGATTTTACTTTTTTTAAACTCTTGTACATACAAACAAATTTGCTACGTATTGTGTCACATCATAGAAAAAGATATTAGTAAGAAAAGAAACATTTCGGCCCCGAGTGCAGTGGTCAGTATGCCCAGAAGAAGACCACCATTTTTTTTTTCATTACTTTGATTTCATTTTGTTTTTAATTTTTAAATTGCTTTTTTACAATCTGATGCGCAACTACACCCAAAATACTATTTCGTCAACTGAACTTACAGAAGCAATTTATTAACCCATGTATCCATACTGAGTCGAAAAAGACTCTGTAGCGACCTAAAAAGAACGCCTCGGCACCTCTCACCCACTGAACACACTTGCGTGCCGGGTTGCATTGTGCATGTGGTAGGCGCAGTCTTGCTGGGTTGATGGCACTGTTAGGAACCAGCGAGACGCCATGTCACCAGAACAATAAAGAGAAAATTGCTTCCCCAGGACAATAAATATTCTTAACTTCCTCCGTAAATTCTGCTTACACTTAACAAAGCTACTGGTTGGAAGACTTCCTAAGTAATAGAACGCAGTACGTTGTTCTCGACGGCGAGTGTTCATCAGAGACGAGCGTATCGTCAGGCGTGCCCCAGGGGAGTGTGATAGGACCGCTATTATTTTCTATCTATATAAATGATCTGATGGACAGAGTAAGTTGTAATTTGCGGCTGTTTGCTGATGATGCTGTGGTGTATGGGAGGGTGTCGTCTGTAACTGACTGTAATAGCATACAGGTTGCCTTAGACAAAATTTCTAGTTGGTGCGAAGAATGGCAGCAAGCTCTCAATGTAGAAAAATGTAAGGTGATGCGCATGAGTAGAAAAAACAATCCTATAATGTTCGAATACAGCATCAGTAGTGAGCTTCTTGATGCTGTCGCGTCGTTCAAATATCTAGGCGTAACAATGCAGAGCGATATGAAATGGAACGAGCATGTAAGGACAGTTGTGAGTAAGGCAGACAGCCGACTTCGGTTTATTGGGAGAATTTTGGGAAGATGTACTTCACCTGTAAAGGAGACCGCGTATAAAACGCTTGTACGACCACTTCTTGAGTATTGCTCAAGTATTTGGAACCCGCAGCAGATCGGTTTGAAGGAAGACATAGAGGCGGTTCAGAGGCGAGCAGCTAGATTTGTTACCGGTAGGTTCGACCAATGCGCGAGTGTCACGGAAATGCTCCGGCAACTCAATTGGGGATCACTGGAAGAAAGACGACGTTCTTTTCGTGAATTTCTGTTAAGTAAATTTAGAGGGCCGGAATTTGAAGCTGAGTGTAGTACGATCTTGCTGCCGCCTACTTACATTTCGCGTAAAGATCACAAAGACAAGATAAGAGAAATTAGGGCTCGTACGGAGGCATATAGGCATTCTTTTTTTCCTCGATCAATATGGGCGTGGAATAGGAAAGGAAATGCCTAGTAGTGGTACAGTATACCCTCCGCCACGCACCTTACGGTGAATTGCGGAGTATGTATGTAGATGTAGATGTAAACCAGTCGTATTCGTTGAGGTATTTGTCAACGAGGTCGTCGTAAGATAAATTGTGCGGCACCCTGTAATGTAAACAATTGACAAACATAACACTAGTTTCCGTTGCTCTGTGTATGAATTAAGATGTTGCGTTGTTTCAGCGACGTCCTATGAGATGGGAGAGCTACGAAGATATCCATAATGTTTTACTGCTTAATAGACGTGTCATGAAATTTTTCAAGAGCTTCTTAGGTTCTAATTTAATCATGACGCAGATAAGAAGTTCAACGCAGTTGATAAAATGACTACGGTTCGGTCCCTGTTCGAGGTCATAGTACTTTACTATTGACGAATCAATGATACCCTTTCAAAGGCGTATGGTGTTGCAGATAACATATTCACAGAAGACATGGATCTAAGAATGGGTTGTAGCATGGACTGTAGCAACTTGATTTGGTTACTGTTTGCAAGCTGACGTCTGTGAGCTACGATCTGAAGGCAGCGATCAGGATAGGAAAAAATTGTTGTTATCAAAGTGACAAAGTCACAGAGTTCTGTGTCTAAGTTTATCATTTCCTTACTTCGCCAGGAATGTTGAGTAGCAAATTACTGTAACTGCTGGTTAACGTAGTTTGAAGAAACGGTTACTAATGGGGTCAAGTCTTGGAAAAAACAATTCAGAGGAATTTGTTGTTGCTGTTGTTTGGATGTTTTCATGGGACAAAACAGAAATGCCATCAGTACCCATTCCATCATTGGGCGTCACATGAAAAACCAGAAATGTGGGAAAGAGTCCAGAGGGTTTTAAGACTACTGTTTGGACATGATGATATATGACAGCAGCGTGGTTGCACTGGTATCTTATTAATTTATGGTATATCGCATTAAAAAACTCATACGAATATTAAATCTATGCTAAACGTAAACTGATACTGCTTTGCCGTACAATGGACCATAATGATCAGAAAAAAAACGTACGATCTGAATTGCATTAAGCGTGATAGTCTTGCATCCTCTTCGCATGTATGTCCTCGATCTGCTCTGTAATGTAATCGTTCGACTAAAAAAAGACCAATGTTCTTTATGGCAAACGATTCCGATGAAAATTAAAACCACGATATTGCAAACACAAAGAAACATTTACTCATAATTGTAACTTTATTACAATAACTGAAAATTCATAACTGTTATAACACTGTCAGATAAAACTGTTAGATAAATAATTTAGTGAATCATGCATGAAATTAAATGCTGTTATGAAGAAGAGATTTTCCGTTATCGGAACTCCTAAAATTATGTAGCAGTTCGAACTACTTGAGTTCCCTGAATGGTTTTGTCACAGCAGTGAGCCGTCATTCATGTAGCTTGTGGCTTTACAGAAACCGGTCGTTGAAAGAGTTAAAAAGAGTGAGATTAACGGTGGAAACGCTCTTTCAGAAGTTCTATATGAGCAGCACTCATTTCTCTATATGTATGACTGAACACATATTTGTTCACGTTTGTCCTTGTTAACAGGTGATGAACTGCTGATCTTTGGTTCTCGAATGAAACCCATCAACTACACTCACCGCTAAATAAGCAAGGATTCCGTGCTCTATCGAGACTCGATGAGTACTAAGATCTACATAGCAGACTAGACATGAAGAGGTATGAAATGTTTAAGTTTTCACACGAATTGCTTCGGAGATTTGAATTTGAAATTAATTGACAATTTATTTATATATTTATTTTGTGTTGACACAGGAAATATATCCATACTCTTATAAATTTTAATAATACACGAAATATATAAAATACACATAATTTACTTACCGTTAATAAAATATGATGTTACCCAGGTACGAACCCAGAATAATTAATTAAATAAATTCATCTGTAAGGCATATATTTTTTTCACTCTCTGTGACATGTTTTGGATCGTAATCTTGTTTGTTCTTTTTGTCAGTCAGGTTATTCGAGGCTGCACTTACCGCTGTTGTTACTGATCCAAGATTTGATAACAGTTGTTAAATCGCCAGTAGGAGATTTGTAGGAGTTTAAATAGGAAAAACGGCACATATCTTTGTGGTTGATAGTACATCAAGATAAATTAAAATTATTTTTTGTTATAAGTCCAATTTCCACTTACAAGGACTTGAAACAGAATTATTCATTTTATACCAGGTCAGGATTCGAATCGTCACGTGCGTTTCGTGGAGATGTATAAATGTTTAAGGTCATGGGAATAGCGATGAAATTATCGAACTATATCTTTCCGAGAGGGAATCGATTCTTGCGATTCAGTCCCACATTGTGAATCGATTCCTACGATTCTTACTTCCACATCTTGCTCGTAGATGGCAATACATGTCTGTGTCATGTTGGAATCTTAACCTTTTGCTTTTTTTCCTACGACGTCTGCGACGTCACGATTCTTACAAAATGCCGAAAAGGTGACAATATGGGTATCGGATTTTTTAATATTTATGGTGCGTAAAGTTCAGACTTAAAATAATAGTGAAGCAAAGCCATTCGATTCAGCTCTTAAAAATTCTCGAGCAAATTGTCTGAAGTTTTGCGAGCGGTTATAAATGCATATTACACTATCAACTATTTCTGCTGTCATCATAGCTCATTTATCAGCGTTGGAGGTTTAGTGAACGTAGGTCACTTATTTCGAATCCTGCTGTAACCTTTTATATATATATATATATATATATATATATATATATATATATATATATATATATATATATATATTCGTTCTGTTTGAATACTTCGGTCATTTAAATATAAATTTAATCAAATCTATGGTAATTAACAGATATCTAATCATTATAAAATACTTATGTAAAATCAATTAGTTTAAAGAAGCACGATATAAACATTAAAAATAAAAATCCGTCTCTAAATATTAAATTACTTTCGAGATGCAAGAAATTCACGTTTATTAAAATGTTTCTTTTTTGTAAAATCGGTTTCTTTCAGGAAAGGTGATAACGTACAAACCAAGATGGTAAAAAGGTTTTTCAGACGGCTTAAAAAATTTAATATCACGTTTTTATATAAAAAGAATATTATTTGTAAAATTGAGTTTTTACAAAAACTACAACTACGTAGATGAAATCGAAAAGCTTAAACCTCTCTAAACACAAAATATAATCCAAATCGTTACGGCCATTTCCGGGATACGGGAAATAAAAATGTGTAAGGATTGCTCGTTTAAATACATAATATGTAAACTGTATAAAAGACGTTTGTTCGTATTTATTGGAGGCTGTGTATTTCGGTGCGTTTTGTTTCTGTCATCTGTAATTCGTGAATAGGCTAATAATTAACGGCTCACGATCTTCGTTCTGTGCTTCCTTTGTTCACACGCTTTCTGACTTTCGTAATTATTCGGCACGATGAGCCACTTGCTTTCGAATCATGACTCGTTGGATCTTGTAATCGTCACGAGACAGGCGATTCTTTTCAACGACGATTCGGCACGATTCGGCAAGATTCGGCAGTTGTCTTCGAATCATGAATCGTTGGATCTTGGAATCGTCGTGAGACTGACGATTCTTTTGAACGACGATTCGTCCGGATCACGATTCGATTCTTACGATTCTTTATTTGTATTCGTTCAAATGAACGACTCATTGACTAATCGCCACAACTCTAATTCACTGTGAATATTAGTACTACTTACTTGTTATTCGTTTTGTTTATAGGAAAAGGAAGAAATAAATGATGTTATAGAAACTAGTTTCAGGATGGTGAGGGCGAAGGGGGCCAAGTATTAAATTCCGAGACATGAAAACAGTATTTTCTGCTAGGAATTTCAAAGATATGTGACGAAGCTATACCGACGCTGTGTTTCAAATATTTGTATTTGACAAAACTGCTATGGTCATCACTTCCTAGACTTACAAAATACTTGAACTAACATACACTAAGGTCAACACACACACCCATGCATGACAAATGACTCGAACTTCCGACCGAAACAGTCGCTCAGTCCGTAGCATGACGTCTTAGATCACGCGGTCATTCCGCACAACAACGCTGTGTTTATTTATTTATTTTTTATTTATTTGACATTATGTTTCATTTTATTAAGACGGAGAACTAGGTACACCACATCCTGATTTAAGCACACTTTATATGTGTATTAAACTGTTTTGAGAGCAGACCCTTTCCTTTTTGTGCCTAGTTTTGTTATTTTTATTAAGAACACTCGTTAATTTCGAGGCTGTTTCGTTAAATCGGTTACGGTTAATTATAATGGGATACTTACTTGTAGAAAGGTTCTAAGTGCCAAATTCATAAACATGTGATACGGGGTTTGAAAGGTGCAAGATACCGAAGAGCATCACATATGAAGAGGGCTGTGTCCACCGAGTATTCCAAGTGGTTACACTTTCCACCAGTAGATTCCAATAGTGCTAAGTTGTCTGCTGATTTTTTAAGAATGGTGCAATGTGCCATGCGGTTGAGTTTGTTTCACTTTGATGCCGTTATAAGTGTATGCAAAGACTTCTATTCCATTCTTTATTGTGAATCATTGCTCTTCAACTTATGATGATGATGATGATCGTGTGGCATTTATGACCGTTAGACCCCAACTGGGGTCGTGTTCAGCCTGCCTGGTGCAAGTCTCTTTATCTGACGCCACTTCGGCGACTTGCGTGTCAATGATGATGGAATAATGATGAGGACGTCACAACACCCAGTCCTCGAGTGGAGAAAATCTCCTACCCGACCGGGAATCGAACCCGGGCCCCCTGCGTGGCAACCAACCACGCTGTCCACTGGACTACGGAGGCGGACTCTTCAACTTATAAAGTATGTGTATAATAACTGCATAATATTACGGTCATATACAATTACATAACATTGTCATATATATCAAATAGTATATACCTATGTATTATCTTTAAATCATTTTCTACATATATGTTACCCACATGTTTGGTAATTGCGGATGAAAGCCACATGGGTAGGAGACGGAGAGAAGAATGCTAGTGGATCATTCAGAGATGAAGAGAAGAAATTAAAGAGGAAAGGTTTGTCGCATGAAACACACACACACACACACACACACACACACACACACACACAGAAACACACACACACACACACACACACACACACACACACACACACACACACACACACACACAAAAAACAGTTACACCAGCTAACAACCGACCTTCACCACAGATACGATTTTAAGCCCTTCGCTGACTGTTAAATTTATCTAAGGTATTATTGCTGTTGAATGGTTACTTATTTGCAGTGTCCTAAAAAAGGAGGGTGTGTGTTAAATTTATCTAAGCTATTATTGCTGTTAAACGGTTACATATTTCCAGTGACCTAAAAAAAAGAAAATAAGTGGGGATTATGTAGTTCATTCCTTCATTCCTTTATGTGCTATGAATATGTAGATTAAGGATTAAGGTGCAGTGAGGTCACGCCTCCATTGAAAATAGATTTGTTTTCTTAGTTCTATAAGCAAGATTATTCAATACAAGGAAACTTCATCCTCCCATGTGACTGAGTTTGCCGTGATAGAGAGAAGGAAATCGGTGACGAAGACATTTGTACCCAGCGACCTTTGCAATATGGTCGAAGAAGTAAAGGTTATTAGATCTTCAAAGTAATTTCTATGACTAGTTCAGATTAATTTAATATTCAAGCAGTGGCAGACGAGATACTCTCTACAAAAAAGCTGAACATTTCAAAAGCTGTCAGCATTACATGTGATTCTACAGATGTAGCACATGTAGGAGTAAAAGAATGTTACACCGAGATGGAAAGGATGTGTTCAAAAAAAGGGAAACATGAAAGAAACATTTAATCTGCTACCTTTGAATCTATTTCCTCATTCCATTCAATTACAGCTGAAAAGAAGAGCGATTTAATGGCTATGATACCTTATCTGGAAAAGAATGAGCATAAAGAATATTATATGCAGGCTTGTGGATAGTGTCTAAGAACTTAGCACCTAGAAAAATTTGATGGGACTTAGCAACTTTTAAAAATGTTTATGTTTGAATTGCCTTCAGCGCCAAACAATTCAATCTGTGTCATGAAACCAACACTAATATATGATAAGATAAATGTCAATGTCTGTTCGGTGTACGTTTATCATGTCTAAACCACAAGACATAAAGAGCTAAAAATTTGTACAGTTACTAATGTCTACCCGGGGAAGGCTTTAGGCACAGTTTTATGGCGATCGGATAGCTATTAATGTGAATGTTTCGTGTACGCTTATCACGTCCGAAGGACAAGACGCAGAGACTTAAATATTTGTACAGTAACTAATTTATACCTGATGAATATTTTAGGTACGGTTTCTTTAGCGATCTGATATTTAGTAATTTGAAGAATATAACGCGAAATGCGGAACAATAATTACTCTTTGAAAATTATATTTACTGTTCGAAATTTTTTTTGTTCCATTGTTGTTTGAGGGTTGACAATGACAATAGGATGGTGTATATTGGGATGGAAAGTTATCGGTGTTTATAAAATTCTACGTGTGTGTGTTAATATTTCGCTCTGCACCGAAAACTACAGAACCCAAACGAATAGTCTGCGTGTATTTGTTGTCCGAAGTCTCCCGTTTTACACCATAGCAGTTCCATATCGGTAGCTATAAGGGGGTGGAAGATATGGTGGTT
The DNA here is from genome assembly GCA_026315105.1 of Locusta migratoria. Lineage (NCBI taxonomy): Eukaryota > Metazoa > Arthropoda > Insecta > Orthoptera > Acrididae > Locusta > Locusta migratoria. The sequence goes on from CM048745.1 coordinate 189,028,954, forward strand.
GAAAGGCGTCAAATTATTTAATAAATTCGAACTGAAGGCCGGCGTTGACGTTTGCGTCTCTATAGCAAGGAGGTTACATACAGCGAAACGTGATGTCACATACCATATCTTTGGTCTATGCATGCTGCAATGTCTTCAGCTCTTTCTTTGTAACGATAAGCATACGAATAAGATAATATAAGAATAAATAAATAAATCAGTAAAAAAGAAATTTCTTTTAATACATCTCTTTAAAAAATCGATTTGACGTTTAGCGTATTACATCAGGTGTTCGATCTGTGATACTATTACAATCATTATTGTTGAATTTCGTGATTCGATTCTTCGAAACTAGTGCATTTTTGCGTATTTAAGGTATTGTATTTCATTTCGTCCTTCAAAACCAGTCTCATAGCACACTACTGAAAGATACCTTATTTATCATAATCAACCAACACGCGAGCGGAGCAGCGGGTTTAAGGTAGTATATGATAAGATAGCCTCATTTGTAACATGTAAAAGTTTAGGAAATAAATAATTAAAACTCTGCACTACAGACAGTTTATTTGCAGTAACTTCAGTTGATACATTTGGCACTTTGCACCTTTCTACAGTTAAGTATCCAATTTAGAAAATGGGAAACAGCAGAAAGTGAATGAGAAGAGGGTTGCCAGGTTTTTCGTGAGGTCTGTCGCCAAATTTTAAACAAAAAATAGCCAAAATATCGCCATCTTTTTATTAATAAAATGCCACTATATAGCCATCTTTATATCAATAAAATGCCAATATATAGCCATATTTTTCATCAGTAAAAATGCCGATTATCGCAATTTTAATCAGTTAACTTTATTATGTTAACGGTAATTATGTCATGTGACTCGACAATAATAATCCTGAAATTCAAGGGCCGGACACGGTGGCCGAGGGGACTGAGGCGCTCCAGTCACAGTCTGCACTGCCGCTACGGTCGGGGGTTCGAACCCCCCCTCGGGCATGGATATTTGTGCCGTCCATAGTATTGGCTAGTTCATAAGTAGTTGTAAGTTTAGGGGCTGATGACCTCGTAGTTAAGTCCCATAAGCTATACAAACATTTGAACATTTTTTGAATAACACTGAAAAATCAGCCATTAGAACGACATTGAAATTATCGTGTGTTGTACATCCACATTTATATCCAGCAAACCATTGCTAATCACAGTGAAGCATCTAACTTCTCTGATACGTTCACTCAGCAATCTACCGATTTTTAGTCGGTGTCATTGACGAAATGTCTCAAGAGGAATTGCTTTACATTCGTTTTGTATGAAGGAAAAAGGAAGTAGCCATTAAATCGCCAACTTCTTTTACTAGCCAAATTGAATCGCCAGTCGTCAGAAAGCTAGAATGGCTACTGTTTTAAGAAAAAGATAGCCAAGAATGCGAAAAATCTCCAGACGTGGCAACCCTGAAAAAATCAAATCAAATCAAGGATTAAGGTGACAGAATTACTATGTCGTCGGCAAAACGCAATGTTTTTTAATTCTTCACCCTGAACTTTAATTCCTTCTCCAAATTTCTCCTTGCTTTCCTTTATAGCTTGCTCAATGTACAAATTGAACAAAATGGAGAAAGACTACAACCCTGTCTTACTCCCTTTCCAACCACTGCATCCCTTGCATGCCCTTCAACTCTGACAACCGCTGTCTGGTTTTTGTACAAGTTGTAAATAACCTTACGTTCCCTATATTTTACTCCTGCTTGCTTCAGAACTTGAAAGAGTTTGTTCCAATCAACATTGTCAAAAGCCTTCTCCAAAGCCTTCATTGTCATATAAATCAAATATTATATACCTATGTATTATCTATAAATAATTTTCTACATATGTGACGTCCATATGTTAAGCAATGGCGGATGAAAGGCACATGGGTATTAGACGGAGGAAGAATGGTAGAGGATTATTCAGAGATAAACAGAAGAAATTAAAGAGGACAGGTTTGGCGTATGAAACACACCAAAAACAGTTATACCAGCTACGAACCGTCCTTCACCGCAGGTACGATTTTAAGTCCTTCGCTGACAAATCTATCTAAGGTATTATTTATTATTTCTGTTGAATTGTTAGATATTTCCAGTAGCTCACAACAAAAACACAAAAAAGATGTTATGTTGTCCTTTTCTTTATGCACTATTCACATATAAAGGAGCTAGGGGAAAGCAATAGAGTAAACCTATTATGGTCCCTGGCCACTCGGGGATCAGTGGCAACGAACATGCCGACAGATTAGCCAGGATGGGGGCAGGATTGGACCGGAACCTATCCTGACAATTACCAAGGCAATGATCAGATTGGAGCTACGTAACTGGTTCAGAAGACAGGACGTAAAATATTGGACTAAAGTCTATCAACAAAAACATGGCAAGGTAATGATGCCAAAGCCATGTTTTAAAAGAAGCTCTGCAATCCTGGGCCTGAACAGGAGAGTAAAAGGCACAGAACATTTGGGACAACCAGACCCGAAGAAATTGTGTCTAATAAAGAACTGTTCAAGGGCATTTGTTGGCTTTATTAGATATACAGGGAGCGATACCGCACAATAAACTTAGTTTCGGTGCGGGCGATGGCGGGTTGGACCAAGACTGTTGTGGCTTCCCTGAAAAAATCAAATCAAATCAAGGATTAAGGTGCAGTGAGCTCACGCCTTCATTGAAAATAGATTTTTTTCTAAGTTCTATAAGCAAGATTACTCAACAGAAGGAAGCTTTGTCCTCCCCTGTGACTAAGTTTGCCGTGATAAAGGAAACCGGTGAGGAAGACATTTGTAACCAACGACCTTTGCAAAATGGTTGAGGAAGCAAAGGTTGTTAGACATTTCAAATTCATTTCTATGAATAGTTCAGATTTTTTTTAATATCCAAGCAGTGGAAGACGAGATACTCTCTACAAAAAAGCTGAAAATTTCAAAAGCTGTCAGCATTACATGTGATTCAACAGATGTAGCAAAATCAAATGTTCAAATGTTTGTAGAGCTTATGGGACTTAACTACGGGGTCATCAGTCCCTAAACTTACAAACTACTTATGAACTAGCTTATTCTAAAGACGGCAAAAACATCCATCCCCGTGGGGGGATTCGAACCCCCGATCGCAGCGGCCGTGCAGACCGTGACTGGCACACAGCAGACCGCTCGGCCGCTGCGGCCGTCCACAGATGTAGCGGATGTAGAGTAAAAGAATGTTACACGGACATGGAAAGGACGCATAAGGTGCATGTGTTCAAAAAAGGGAATATGCTAGAAACATTCAATCTGCTACCTCAATCCATTCGATTACAGCTGAAAAGAAGAGAGATTTAATGGCTATGATACCTTATCTGGAAAAGAATGAGCATAAAGAATATTATATGAAGCTCTGTGGAGAGTGACTAGGAATTTAGCACCTAGAATAATTTGATGGGACTTAGCACCTTTCATAAATGTTTATGTTTGAATTACCTTCAGTACCAAACAATTAAATCTGTGTCATGAAAACAACACGTAATATATGGTAAGATACCCTAATTTGTAACAAGTAAAAGTTTGAGGAATAAATAATTAAAACTTGCACTACATACAGATTTTTTTCTCCAATAACTTCATACATTTGGCACTTTGCACCTTTCTACAGTTAAGTATCCAATTTAGAAAATGGGAAACAGCAGTACGTGAATGAGAATGCAGAAACCTGTGACCGCCGCGGCAGTTGTCTCTCGTGCCGGTGCCTGCGCCTCCTGGCGTTGTTTTCTTTGGACGGGGCTCCCCTCCCCCCTTGCGCCCTGTCTACACTTTTTCATTCCGCCACTTGAAGCGCTGGCGCTGCCGTCGCGCCCCTCGCCCTTTGTGCTCCCCATCCCCCGCCGACACTTACCCGATCTCCGCTTTGTGTACCTCGGCTGCTCGAGTTTGTTCTTCGGTCAAGTAATCGCGGCGAAACTCTATACCGCGGAACCGTTAGCTCACGTCGGCCTTTAGACCCGCGTCGCGGGGCCCAAGAGATATCGTCTCGCGCGTATAAGGTACAGAACATTCTTCCTCGCTGCGGGTACACATAATATATGTGAATACACGAAGATTAACGACACTGTTTCAGACATATCAAAGGGTCATTCTGAAAGAATAGATTATTCTTTGCAGAATCATTAGTTTCATAAATGAAGCTGCGGCGGAATGGCCGAAAGTCTAAGGCGGCCTGCTGCGGAACAAGCGGTTCGAGTCCTCAAATGTTTGTAGAGCTTATGGAACTTAACTACGGGGGCATCAGTCCCTAAACTGACAAACTACTTATGAACTAGGTAATAATAAGGACGTCACAAATATCAATGCCCGAGGGTGGATTGTGGTACTGACCGTGCAGACTGTGACTGGCGCGCCGCAGAACGCTCGGCCACTGCTACCGGCGTTCGTGTCCTCCCTCGGGCATGTGGGCATATGTATTTATGTGTCTGTGTGTGTATGTTGTCCTTAATGTATGTTCAAATAGTTGGTACGTCTAGGGACTGATGACCATAGCAGTTTGTTCCAACAGATGTACAAACATCTGAATCATAAACGAAAATATATTTTACAAACAATTAGAATCCGAAGCTGCAGTTCTACATAGTGATCGATCTGATTTAGGTACCTGATGTACCGTTCTACCACCTTTCCTACGTATACTGCATTTTCTGAACACTAAGCTTTCTTCAACCACCCTAACAGCGAATATGACAACACTACAAGATAGTTTTAGTATTGGCACTTTTAATAAATGTTGAAGATAAACGAAGGAAGGAGGGAGGAAAGGAAGATGAGTGATTAATCTTCCGTTGGGTGAAAGGATAGGTAAGGAAATCTGCCGTGAACTTTTGAAAGACCCAACACGCCATTCTCCGGGTATGATTCAAGAAAATCATGTAAAACCTAAATGTGGATGGACTGAGGAAGAACTGAACCATCGTCCTGTTGAATGGAAGTCCAGTGTGTAACTCTGTGCCACCCCTCTCGGTTATCTACACTAATTATTACTAATAATAAATCTGTAAATGTAGGCCTGTCGCTGTTCACTTCAATCTAAAAAATTACTGGACGAATCTTCATGTGGTTTCTACAGGAAACATGGAAAAGCTTGGGTCAACATATAGGCATAATGTTATCGAAATCGGATCACGGAAAAAAAATTGTAATTGTGTTTTCAGTAACCGTCGTGTCCGTTTGTTTAACATCCATGAATTTGTGGGGGGTTTTCACAGCTAACGTGAGCGGAACTATGGACAACATAAGACTTAGCTTCAGAAAAATCGGATCACGGAAAAAAAGAAAATCGTAATTAGAAATTTTTTATCTACGACCGTCATGAATGTCTTTGAACACGTTTATCTCCAAAACGACGAATTTTCATGGGGTATTTACACATAACTTGAGAATATCGCGCGGTTACATAAAGGGTTCAATAATTAAAATCGGATCAGAGAAAGATATCATAATTTAATCATTTGTTTAGAGGCCATCGTGTTTGTCTTTTTGTTGAAGATAATCTTCGAAAGTACTACACGAAGTTTCATGGGTTTCCACAGCTAAAACGAGAATAGTTTGGAGAGTAACATAGGCTTCATTTAATGAAAATCGAATGAGAGGAATGATAGATATCGTAATATGAAGTTTTATGTGTATACTATGCTTATAAGTGTGGAGTAGTACAGGAAATCTCCAAGAGTACAATACGAACTTTCATGGGGTTACATAGGTCAACTGACAGTACCTTGGGTCAACATATAAGATTCAAAGACATTATTGATAGATCTGAAGCATTGAATTAAAATTTGTGGTGCGGCCGTCTTAACCGTTAGACTACCACACCACTAACGATTAAGGCGCCTCGGAATAGTCTATGTACGATTTCCCTCCACAACACATGCCTAGTAAGCATGGAGGTCCGGGTTCGATTCCCGGCCGCACCAAAATTTTAATTCAATGGTTCAGATCTATCAATAATGTCTTTGACATATTAGAGACGTAAATCCGTCTCAGGGATTCTTTAATTGTATTAATTGATATATAAGATTCATTTCACCAAAATCGGATCAGGGGAATTTGTAGTTTCTGATGTATGCTATGCTTGAATTGCAGCGTAGTATAGCGAAGATCCGATAGAGGCGCTGTTACTTACATAGTATAGCAAATAAGTAATCTATGCCGATGCTGCGTTTTTTCATTCTCATAACTAAGGTGTAATACGGTGAAACGAGGGCTATGATTTTCCTTACAGCAGCGGTGTAATGTATTGTTGTTGCCAACGGCCATTGAATCCTTCTTGAAAAATCAGTCACGTTCAACGAGGGGAATGATTCTTTGTGTTGTTAATAAAAATATAATTATGTAGTTTCATTACTGATTTCGGTACTTAATTGTTACATCTTGACTCCAATCTGTTTAGGAATGCTTAGAAAACGGTGTAGTAAAGTACAGAACAAATAGACACACTGTTAGTTACGATGCACCAAAGAACTATTAGTTGGGGCTGCTGAATTTATTTTCTTTATTATTTCTTTTTTGTGGTTATTCCATAGAACAATGACGGAACACCAAAGGTTCTGTTGGTTATGTAGTGCTGCAAAGAAACAATAAGTGTTCTTGTTGTGCGTATTCCCTCAGTATTTTCAGTTAAGAGCCGCAATCGTATCACTGCAAATACAAACTGACATTGAACAGCGAGTTGCTGATTAGACTTTGTATATTTAATCAGCTTAACAACATTTCTTTGCTTCTTTTGACAGGGAACATTTGAATTTAAAACATAACGACATTCCTTCGCGTCTATCGATGTTCTAATTTACATAAGAATTCTTTGCGAGGAAAATCGATGTAGCTCCAAAACTACTTCATGAATTCACATAAGATTTTCACACCCTTGGGCCAACATATAAATTTCATTTCATAAAAATCGGATCACAGAAACATAGAATATTACAATTTGCCGTTTCTTAGCTAAAACGGTAATGTCTGATTTTTCCTTCATCGCGTTACTCTTTAATACTAACAGATGAATTTTTTGCTGCAGTTCATTATGTTTCCCAGGTGCGTTTCAGATATTACAGTTTTGTTTTGAGATTAGATTATAAGCAGTTCACGTCTTTTTTATAATGTAAATAATTGGTGACGTACTGGGTATAGTCTTTAGAGTTCACATTTCGCTCGGCTAGGTATTCTGACGTTGCACTATTGTTTCAATTTATGCAATTTTTTGCTTTTTGAACGTGATTTATCTGCTTCAAAGACCCACAGCTGTAATTTATTTTGTATCTATTCATGTTTCCTTTCTTTTACATCTGTTGCCAACTTAAGGGAGCGTATGTTGGCTATTGACGTCAGATGTGTGCGTCCGTGTGTGTGTGTGTGTGTGTGTGTGTGTGTGTGTGTGTGTGTGTGTGCGTGATAAAACAACAACAGATCAGAAAGAAAAATTCTGCTACATGTTCATGTGCAGGAATTTCAAAGCTCACTGTTTAATGAAGTAGTAAAAAGCCCTTCCCCCTCAAATTTCCATTGACCCCGCCACAAAATATTTAAATTGAAACCCTTTATTATTTTTATTGGCCTTTTAGTATTCCCCATACATCCATCGACATAATCATAGCGACATGCACTGGTACATTTCCAAAAGCTAGTTGGAAGAAGCAAACAAACAAAGATTAATGAAATGGCAGAACACAAAGGCAAAAGCTATTAGAAATATCACACTGAGATTACACATGGTTGTATCTTTTACAAATCAGTTCATAGCTCTCTTCGCGCCGTTATTAATAAGTATTTTGTATGCTACAGACTCTGTGGTTCGCAATAATGTTGACACAGATCTTGGTACCTGGCGGTTCCATACCTCTGGAACTTTATTTCGAGATCCTGCCTGTTGGTGCATACAAATAGAAAAAAGAATATGATTTGTGTCTCGCACTTCGCCACAGTCAGAAAGTGGAGATGCGATGTAAGTGCTGCACATTTTGACAGTGGTTGAACTTCATTCGCGCTGACGGCAAGATTACGTACCGAGGTCTAGTTGCTACCACTGGTTTTATTCGTGGAGAATATTTTCCTTTAGTTGTCTGAGAAGCTTGCCATTCTTTGCTCCATTCAGTCCGAATTCTCTTTCTGTAATCGGGTAAAAGACCTGAGTATATACTTCCGTACCAGTGGTAATCGCTTCCTTGGCATGTGAGTCTGCGATCTCGTTCCCCAGAACGTTGTTGTGTGTTTTAATCCAAAACGAGGAGACACCGTGCCCATTTCTTTTCAGGTGGTTTTTATGTGCCATTATCTCGTATGCTATTTGATGATTTTTTATGCTCTCGACGACAATATCTAAAAGTATGATAGCAGTTTTAGAGTCCGGGAAGATGACAATATGTTCCAAAGTGTTCAAATGTTTGTATACCTTATGGGACTTAACTACGAGGTCATCAATAACTTACAAACTAGTTATGTACTAGCTTATACTACAGACGGCACAAATATCCATGCTCGAGGGGCGATTCGAACCCCCAACCGCAGCGGCCGTGCAGACCGTGACTGGCACGCCGCAGACCACTCGGCCACTGCGGCCGGCAATATGTTTCTGCAGAACAACAAGGCAGTACTTCAGGGTTTTCAAGATTGCCGCGAGTTCAGCCGTCATTATTGTTGCTGTTGAATCTTCCGGGTTATGTGGTCGTGGTCGAAGAAACGTATCTGCTCCTGACGTTTCGTCCAGAGCTGCGCTGGACATCCTCAGAGGTGCTACTGGTAGCGGTGAGTCTTGCCGACTGACGAGTCGGGCGTCGGAGAGCGGTATAAATACTATCCAAAAAGGGGGCGTAGTCACGTGTTAACGTGCGCAGCAGAGATAAGCCTTGTCAAAGATCGTCATTATTGTGATTTATTTTGGCAGTTTGCGTTTACATCCTGTTTGCGCATTGGTATCCCAAATGCACATCTCATTTCCTCATGGGTTTTGGAACCGTCTGTGTAAAGAATCTTTGCCTTTGAATATTTGTCTCGGAACTACAGCAAGGCGTGATTTGCCATAGTTGAGGAATCTTCGAGATCACATCTCACGTCAGGTTAACGACATTACAGAAGTAGCTTCGTTCAAACATAAGTAGTCGTCGATTTGAGACGGCTAATTGGATGCTCGGCGCTACCTTTGTATATTCCCTTGCAAGTGGCGGCAGGTTCTTACACAGCCAATAACGAGCTGCGTGACATAAGACAAAGTGACTGTACGCGGTATAACAAGACGTCCTCTGAAAATTGCACCCTCTTCATTAAAAATTTTATGCTTAAATATTTGCGTTTTGAATGTAGAGGTGATTCGTTACAAGTAATGCATTCCATGGGTTGACTTCATAGCACTAAGACACCAAACGCTTTTTATTGTACGATATTAAGTTTTTCTTAGGAGGGTGTCCGTTACCGATCCGTAGAACATACTTCCGTAGTCCAACTGCGACTGCGCTGTGAGGCGACACCCGTTAATGATTGTGTAGTAGTCCGCACCTCACGTTACGCGTGCCACTGCTGTTAACACGTTAATTTTCTTGTGACATTTTGCATATATTGTGTGTGTGTGAGTGTATGGTGTCTGTGGTGTCGCACAAGTACAAAGTGCGCGCCACCTACTTTCGCCGCGCGCCGTCATGCACGCACGGCGCGGCGATCTTACGACGACAGCCACGAGCGCCCTCTGCTGCAACCCCGCTCGTGGCCACCACTGAACGAGATCGTCCACTTCGGACTGAGATAGCAACGAGTTAGGACCTTCGTAATCAGATAGGCACCAGTGAAGACTTTGCTATTGTACAGGCACTAGGCAGGCCTCTAACAACTATGTATCAACATTCTGCAGTACTATGTAAAAGTTAAGTATTGTTACATTCTGTGCAATATATATCTCTTTCTAATTTACTCGAGTGTTTACAGTTTCTGGCTGCTCCCCTCCGTACCGGCACCAGCGTGCTATCTTTGTTCCTGTGTCGGTATCGTTCCACTCGGCCACCGACACCTACGACGAGGCTGGGACACAAAAGCGGCGACGAAGTCGGGACACAAAAGTGGCGACGAGGAGTGATAGAACCTTGGACCATCCCGCTTGCAGCAGCCAGACAGCAGCAGTCGGAGCACGCAAAAATTGCTCCCGCCCACCCACCCTTATTATAAGATTTTTGGGGGAACATTTCAGTTACGTATTTTGTGCAGAGCGAGTCCTCTTTCATATTGCATTTGTGTTTTGTTATAAGTTACTTGTATACGCGGCGCCTAATCGGTCAGCATGGCCACTACCCCGAACCCAAACTTAATGGAAATTATTCAGTTACAGACGGCGCAAATAACACAACTTCTCCAGGCTGTGGCCCAGCTCACGGCGCAAGCAGCTAACCAACAACAACAGCCGCCGCTTCAGCAGCCCACACCTGCCGCCGCAACGCTTCCTACCTTTCGCCAGTACAACGAACGTGAGGAAGAATGGAGCGACTACTTCGCACAGTTTCAAGAACTCGTCGCGGCTCATCAAATTACAGGTCAGAAAGTGAAGCATCTTCTATTGTCCGTGGTGGGCCCCAAAACCTTCGTATTACTGCAGAAACTATTCCCTCACGCATCTCCTCGTGATGTAGACTTTGAACAAATTGTAGATGCACTGAATGCTCATTATGAGAGAAAAGTTCTTGTAGCCACTGCACGATACCGATTTTTCAGACTTAAAAAATAACCGCAGCAGTCACACCAAGAATGGATCACGGAATTGAAGGGCTTAACCCGCCAATGTAAATTTACTTGCTCTTGTGGACTTTCGTATAGTGACGTGATGTTGAGGGATGCGATTACGCAGAATATTCAGGACCCCAGAATTAGAGCAGCAATTCTGAAACAGTCTGACGCCTCCTTAGACAGTGTACTGCAGCTTATAGAAGCGCATGATACTTTTGACTTAGCAGATGTAGAAATGCAAAGCCACAGTGTAAATTCAGTGCGCCGCAACGGACGCTTTCCTAGCCGTAGTTCTCAGTATAGCACTAGTGATTCTTATTTTTCTACCGGCCGTGCTGAACAGACAGTGAACAGTAGCCAGAGTAAAAGTGCGACGCAAAGGTCGCCCCGTAGTGTTAAACACAGTAATTTGCATAACGGGCGCCAACGCTCATTTCAGAAAAATGTTCGTAAGTCTTGCCCCCAGTGTGTGTCTCGCCATAAGCGTGCTCATTGCCCTAGTCGCAACGCAACCTGTTATCAATGTGGCAAATCGGGACATGTGCAGTCTGTGTGTATGCAAATTAAAAACTCAAAGAACAGTAACGTTAGAAACGGTGCTTCGCAAAGTGCGAGAACAGTTCATTCTGTAAATGTTATACGGGCTGTTGAATTGAACAGTGGTTTCCTTGGATCTCAATTGCAAGAAAGTAGTTCTGCGCCTATGGCAAAACTATATAGTGCACCACGGAGCAAGCGCCGACGGGCGCGTAAAACAGTGCAACGGAAAAGGGTTCGGGACAAGCAAAATGACTATGAACAGTGCATTCCTGTAGTTAAAATAGTGCCTTCTGCAACTGCTCCTTGTAATAGTGCCCAGTACTGTGTAGCTAGTGACAGTAGACTTGTTGTAGAAACTGAAAGTAATTTTAGTGCAGTATCCTCGCATTGCGCGGACGCCGATCCGGCGGTAGTGCCATCTTGTGACAGTGTTGTTAATCCCCTGCGTGCCGAGTCTGCGCCGCTTCCTTCACTACGCGGCCCGCGCATACGCAGCAAACAAACCGTAGCAGACGTTGCCCACATTCGCGCACCTGTCGTGCGCCAGAAGCACAAACTTTTTGTAAATCTCTCCATAGAAAAGAAGACTGTGCAATTTCAGCTTGACACTGGTTCCGCTGTTACCTTACTAAATAAAGATACTTATGAACTTCTGGGTTCGCCAAAATTGTCGCCGTCACAGCAAGTGTTAACAGCTTATACAGGTCAAAATATTCCCCTTGCTAGGAACGTGTAGCCTGCCCGCCTCTTTTCAAGGTGTAATAAAAACAGTTGCTTTTGTAGTTCTTCAGGCCAAATCGACACAGAACATTTTTGGACTAGATGCTTTTGACTTGTTTGGTTTATCAATTCAAAGAGATGTGCTTCAGATTTCGTCAGTAGTGCCTCAGGACAAAATCAATGCTTTATGTGAAAAATACAGTGATTTGTTTTCGCCGGAACTAGGTTGTGCAAAAGACTTCGTGGAACATGTAACTTTAAAAGAATCTGCAGTTCCAAAATTTCGTAAAGCTAGACCAGTGCCTATCGCAATGTGTGATACAGTTGCCGAAGAACTTACACGTTGGAAAGATAGTGGGGTGATTTCTCCAGTTTCTGCGAGTCAGTGGGCCTCGCCTATAGTAATTATACCCAAGCCGTCAGGAAAACTTCGTCTCTGTGCGGACTTCAAATCAACAGTAAACAGTCAAACAATTGTAGACACTTATCCCCTGCCCAGACCTGACGAACTAATGGACAAATTAGGACAGTCTCGTTTCTTTTCTAAGATTGATTTAGCAGAGGCATACTTACAGATTCCACTTGATGACAAGTCAAAAAAGTTTTTCGTCATTAATACTCACATGGGCCTTTTTCAATTTCAACGCCTACCCTTTGGCAGTTCTTCCGCTCCCGCTATTTTTCAGCGTTTTTTGGAACAGCTGACAGTTTCTGTACCGTGTTGTTCGAACTATTTAGATGATATTGTGGTATCCGGACGTATAGTTGAAGAACATTTAGCAAACCTGGAGTGCCTTTTCAAAGTTTTGACTGCAGAAGGTCTACGTTGTAATAAAGCAAAGTGTTCGTTTTTTCAAACTGAAATAGAGTACCTAGGCCATGTGATTAATGCCCAAGGAATCCATCCCTTACAGTCACATCTTCGAGCAATCAAAGACTTGCCTCCTCCTAAGAATGTGCACGAATTGCAAGCAGTAATGGGGAAGCTGAACTATTATTTCAGATTTATTCCCAATGCCTCTCAGATTGCAGCTCCACTGCATCACTTACGTAGGAAGAATGTTCCTTTTGTATGGTCTAAAGATTGTCAGGTTGCCTTTGACAAATTAAAGTCTGCACTACTCAGTGATGCATGTTTGATTCCCTTTGACCCACAGAAGCCTGTAGTGTTAGCAGTTGACGCCTCGTCGTATGGTCTGGGCGCTGTAATCTCACATAGTATTGGATGTCACGATCGTCCTATTGCCTTTGCATCCAAGCTACTGACGCCGACGCAACAGAATTACAGTCAGATAGAAAAGGAGGCCTTAGCAATCATTTACGGCGTCGCAAAGTTTCATCATTATCTCTATGGCAGAAAATTCTATTTGTTGACAGACCACAAGCCTCTCACGTCGTTGTTCTCACCCACAAAGCCCATTCCGCCACGAACGGCACAAAAGCTTCAGAGATGGTCCTTGATATTGTCTAATTATCAGTATGAGATTTTGTACCGACCTACCACTAAACACGCCAACGCGGACACACTTTCCCGACTTCCGGTTGGCCAGGATGTGTCGTTTTATTCTTCGGAAATGGCATGTTGTCAGATAGACTCCAGAGATGCTACCGCTGTCGCAGATTTCCCTTTGAACTCTCGTCGGGTTGCACAGGAAACAGCTGCGGATGCAGACCTAAGTGTGGTAGCACGTTTTGTTCGCTCAGGGTGGCCTGCCAGAGCCAAAGACATTGATCGGCCTCTGGGTCGACGTTATTTTGCACAACGTCATGCATTATCTTTAAGTCAGGGTGTTCTGTTGTTGCATACCGACAACGACCATGCACGAGTGATTGTTCCTCGTTCCCTGCAACGAGAAGTATTACGCCTCCTGCATCAAAGACATTGGGGTATTGTTAGGACAAAGCAATTGGCCAGACGTCATTGTACCTGGGTTGGTATGGACGCTCAGATAGAGAGCATGACATCACAGTGTACAGTTTGTGCGGAGCATCAGGCGGCTCCTCCACAGCGTTTCTCAGACTGGCCACGCCCCAAGGGACCATGGCAACGTTTACATATTGACTTTGCCGGACCATTCTGGAATACGCGGTGGTTAATTGTTGTAGACGCTTTCAGAAAGTTTCATTTTGTGATTGCCATGAACTCAACGACGGCGTCTAGTACAATCAGTGCCTTAACATCAGTGTTTTGCATCGAAGGCTTGCCTGAAACTATCGTCAGTGACAATGGACCTCAGTTTGTTAGTGCGGAATTTCAACAGTTTTGTCGTGTGAATGGCATTCAGCATATTACCACTGCACCTTTTCACCCTCAGTCCAATGGTGAAGCAGAACGTTTCGTTCGAACATTCAAGTCTCACATGGAGAAGATGAAAGGTCAGCACTCCAGGCAGCAAGCTCTTCAAATTTTCCTGTCTACGTATCGGTGCATGCCACGTGACGGCCCGTCTCCTGCCGAGCTGCTACACGGCCGCCATCACCGCACTCTCCTTCACCTGCTGCAGCCTCCCACGCACCGAGTCGGTGCTACGCGTTTTCAGGTTTCTACGCCTGTGCTGTACAGGGTGTTTGCTGGAAACAAGAAGAAATGGATGCCGGGCATCATTCAGCGCGTGCTCGGGCGCAATATGTTTGTTGTACGTTCTTCCACAGGGTCGGAGCTGCGGCGCCACGCAAACCAATTGCGCCTGCACAGGCCGCGCGATCCTGTCTCCGGTTTCTTGATTCCAGACCCAGTTCACCGCCAGGGAGCACAAACACATCGTTCGTCAACGGGTCCAGCGTCCCCGGACTACGAGATCGTCCCGATGGAGATCGACGCGACGCCGCCGCTGTCGCCGCCGCAGATGACAGCATCACCGAGAGGGACTCCGGGACCGTGCGTGCCGCCGCCGCCTGGGCCACGCACCTCAGAAGAAGATGACCTGCTCCCTCTGGGCGGGGGGGTGCGCCCTTCCCCAGGTTTCGGTGGGTTCCCTGGAGGATCGCAAGGCGGATGCCGGGGCGCGGACGGCGTCTCGATCCCAGCCTCAGCTACGACGCCCGTCCCACCAGTAACGCCCCCGCCCAGGCCCTCCTCCCAGTGCCGTCGCCGTGGCCCTCAGCCCTACGCCACGACGGCGCGGCGGTTTGGGGGGGAGGGGTGTGGTGTCGCACAAGTACAAAGTGCGCGCCACCTACTTTCGCCGCGCGCCGTCATGCACGCACGGCGCGGCGATCTTACGACGACAGCCACGAGCGCCCTCTGCTGCAACCCCGCTCGTGGTTACCACTGAACGAGATCGTCCACTTCGGACTGAGATAGCAACGAGTTAGGACCTTCGTAATCAGATAGGCACCAGTGAAGACTTTGCTATTGTACAGGCACTAGGCAGGCCTCTAACAACTATGTATCAACATTCTGCAGTACTATGTAAAAGTTAAGTATTGTTACATTCTGTGCAATATATATCTCTTTCTAATTTACTCGAGTGTTTATAGTTTCTGGCTGCTCCCCTCCGTACCGGCACCAGCGTGCTATCTTTGTTCCTGTGTCGGTATCGTTCCACTCGGCCACCGACACCTACGACGAGGCTGGGACACAAAAGCGGCGACGAAGTCGGGACACAAAAGTGTCCCTCGCACTTTCAATGTGTATACCAACATATTTCAATACTGGCTTCACAGGAAGAACATATGCTGCTAACGTTGGAGATGGTATCTTTTGATTCCTATGTCTGGTGTAGATGCTCAGCACAGACTTGGTCTCTGAAATGGTCAGGTCGTTTTCCTCTATGGAAGTAGGGGGCGGGGGAAACTGAAATTCAAATCATCCATACACATACTATTTCTAACGCTATCTATCATATATTGCACTCACACAAACACGAACCAAAGAAAATAAATTACTCTATGTTTTTCGTACAGACACGCAAACCCTTACGTGTATAGTCGACATACACTCCATTATGTTGACAACGGATGCAAGAGAAACGAAATATGAAGAGATGTAAAATGTGTTATAGCTTTGGGAGAGATAAATAAAATGTTAATAACATTAAAAAATGCACAAAAATTTACGTAAGTGGAACAACATCAGGACATCAGGCGATGACCATTCGGGAAGAATCGCAAAACCAAATATGAAAGACGATAAACTGTATTTATTTTAGAAAAAAAGTGAACTGTTTGTAATCTATAAATACTACATCAAATTACACAACTAATTTATACAACCCACTGAAGATGCCCTGAATTTTTAAAAAAATGCGGAACGAGTCTGAGAATAATTTTTTTCTAAAAACAAATAATGTTATATACCTGTTTTGCAGTTGTCACACTGCCGCAACGAGATACCAATTTTGACAGATTCACTACATAATGGTTCCCTTTTTTATGGAGTCACAACATTGCTACTCTTCCACCGTTCCATCATTGTCAAAGTGACGTCGTCGTAAGCGTTGTTTAAGCTTTGTGAACAAATGGAAATCGGAGGGTCTCAGTCGAGACTCTATGGAGGGTGTTCGATGACAGAGAATCCACGATGTCATATTGTTGCAGATGTCACTGCTCTCCTGTGTGTTCTTGTAGTACCTGTTGAAGAAGGTGCTATATGTGCGGACAAACTATTCCAAATAGTGCTTGGTTTGCTGAAGATCTCGCCGTACTACAACCATGTGGTTAGTTCCACTTTGCCGCTACAGTTCGGAGCCGTCTAGCTACAGAGTGTTTGAGGGAACGGCGTTCCAATATGATACAGTCAGGAAATAATAATCAAACCTAAGCATTTTTTTCAATGGGCCAAAAGAAGAGTGCCAGATGAAATGAATAAAATACGCTCACACATTATATTAACATTAGACATGAAACAACTGAAGGAAATAATGTCCTTGATTTGACTATCTCTTGTCAAAATAACAAATATTCCTTGCAAATATATAGAAAAGCTACCGCCACACATATTTCAAATAATAATTCTTAGTGCCACCCCAACCAACATTAGATTGCCTTCTTCAGGTCATGTGTGCATCGAATCCTCCTTATCCCCATTAATGAAACAACAGTATATAAAGAAATTAAGATACTCAAATATGTAGCCCATAACAATGGATACAGCTTAACCCTTATAGATACCACAGTCCAAAACACATAAACTAAATTACATTAAACCTGTGAAGGAGAGTCACAAATTTGCTAGTCTTCCAGACTTTGGCAAAGTGTCATATAAACTTGCAAATCTGTTTAGGCTTTATAACATAACAATTTCTTTCTACACAGACAATAAACTAAAAAATAAAAATGTCCATAACAACAAACCCACTAATGAAATGCACTAAAAATCAGGCGTATATAAACTCACCTGCTCCTGCTCTTGCTTCTATGTTGGCCTGATCTTGCTTCCATGTTGGACAAACAGAAAGACCTTTTTCAAGGAACATGTGGATGCCCTTAGAGTCAAAAATTTAAGCAAATCTAACATTGCGTCTCATATTGCTCAATTATGAACACCCCATTCGTATTATCAGTGACCATATTTCGATACTACATACTGCTGACAAAGGGCTACATTTGAATCTGCTTAAACAATTCGAGATTCATATCCATAAACTTAATCACTCAACAGACTCCTTAATCAACAAACAGAGTCAGCACAAAACTTTTTCTTTCAAAACTTCCAAGACATGCCTGCACCTAGACAGTAAAATAGGTCCACCCATTTCCATTCGTAGGTCATGCTCAATTAGTAATGCCTGTCAGCAAAAATAGTAACTGTCCTGTTGTAGTTCAATCTGTTTTTATTCGCATAGCCACATTAGTCATTGTCTAACCACTTCGTAAATATTTCAGTCTTTCGTCTTTTATATTGTATATTTTATAAAGTATCTCACTTCTTTCATTACTAATAAAACTCTATACTAGCAAAATTCGGCATATGTAAAATATAATGTAGTCCCTTACATACTTTTTATGCAAACGCATTGTCTCAAACCAAAGAACATTAATTAGTGAAGTGCAGCATCTACCATAGCCATTCTCTTTGTACCACAGCCAATGTTTATATTTTGTGAAAGTGTGACGCCATGAGTGAAAAACATTAGTGCCCAATGCACAACATGGTTACGCTTATGCCTATAATAAAAACACAGTAACGTTTAATTCCGTTTTCCCGATTACTGAAGTTCAGTTATGGTACCAGAACCACCATGACAGCGTAAACCTACACTTGGTGGAAGATAATAAATGTTCATGTAACGTGTCCACTGATGATGCCCTGCAGTGCCTTTAAAACTAGTTATGGCATAAACACATCCATAAAAACAGCTGGTTGCATTTCTGAACCAAAATAAACCGCCAAACGTAAGTATATTTTCCCTATGTCTTCATTGCAAAAAAACTATCGAACACTGCAATGCTTCGCAATCGATGTGACTTAATGGGAAATTAAGGCCATGCCTTCATCTCTCTGCCCATCACTTTCTCCATTATCTGCATATTTCCTCTCTTCCTGTTTATCCTCTTAGACTTCTCTCTCTGGTAGCTAGATCAAAACTTGTCCCCCTCGTCTTCCTGGCCATCACCTCCTAGCCTTCTCTGTCTACCTACCTTTGCCTCCTTCTCCTCCACTCTTTCCTTTCCATTCACTTCCTCCTTTTCCTCTCTCTGCCACTGTTATTTTCCTCCCGCTCTCAGCCATCCTGTCCTATTTATCTCTGCTAATCTCCTCCCATAGCTGTATCTGAAAGACTACACATACACTGTTCAGAAGAATTAGGGGATCAGGTGAGATACCAAACACAATACATATATGGTAACGTATTTGAATTTATGTGTGATACAGTTCGATATTTTGCTGCCTCAAATCTTTACTTGAATTTACAAGTCGTTTACTTTGGGCGAGGCACTATGCGGCTATCATAATAGTGAAAGTTCATATTCGCTGCCCTCTAACAATCACCATCGACGGCCAGTACAGTTACACACTTCTGTGGCATGGACATCAATCAGCTCTTGAGGGATATTTGACCATTCAACCATGAAAGCAATACCCATGTCTGCAATCGTTTTTGGAGGTGCTGGTCTGACTGCATTGCGTCTGGCAGGTGCTTCTCAGACATGTCAATCTGGTTTCAGTCAAGTGAACAATCAGGCACCTCCAATTCCAGTTATCCACCAGTATGTTATCCACCAGTACAATGGGGCCAAGGGTTATCGCCCATCAGAGGAAAGCGGTCTTCTATGGCACCAGAGTAGGCCACAACAAAACGAAGGTTTCGAATCTATACTCTCAGTAGGCAAAGTAGCAATCTGAACGACATAGAGGTCCGTACGTCCGCCAATACGTATTCAGACCTACACCATTTGTGTACCACCATGACAGGTGATGTTTCCAGCACATAATCACGATTCCTCCGAGCTACACATTCTGTCCAGGTGAAGGACCAACGACTGTCCGGCTGAACTCAAAATCCTTGCTCATCTGTGAACAGAACGCAGCGACATTGCTGCTATTCCTTCGCCCTGTTTCTGCGAGCTAATGGTTTTAGTGGGACACACACCATGTGCATCCGTACTTTCAAGCTACATTTCCGAAGGCGATTTCGTACTGTTTGTTGATATTGCGCGTCCTGTTGCTGCGAGGAGGGTGTGTTGCAGCTGAGTTGCATTCAGCCTATCTCGCCGGGATGTTAACCAGAAATAACGGTTATCTCTTGCAGATTTTGCCCGTGGACAACCTTGGACTTGCTGTGTTTTAACGGTTCCTGTTTGAAATGGCGCCCCGGTGCTGAAAATTACACTTTTGGACACTTCGATAGCTGCAGCCACTTCCATTTGTGTCTCTACCCCTTTTCAACCTTCCTATGACTCTCAATGCAATAGATTAGAGTGCTGTTGTTGAACTGCACTACCTGCTCGATACATAATCTGAACTCAACTGCTTGTGTAATTCGCTTGGTAGATAGATGCAAATTAACACTAGCCCCTTCTGCAGCAACTTTCTGTTATTACCACTATCTCGATTGCCGTAATGCTGTTGTATAATGTAGACAGTGCTATTTCTCTTGTTTTCAAGTGTGAAAAGTTTTATTCCAATCGGATGAACAATTGGACAGTCTTTAAATATGTATAATACATACGCGATGCTGACATAACATTAGCAACTCAGATGTCACGATCTGTCATCTGTTCCTTTGGGTTTTGCCTACCT
The DNA here is from genome assembly GCA_026315105.1 of Locusta migratoria. Classification (NCBI taxonomy): domain Eukaryota; kingdom Metazoa; phylum Arthropoda; class Insecta; order Orthoptera; family Acrididae; genus Locusta; species Locusta migratoria. The sequence goes on from CM048745.1 coordinate 189,049,113, forward strand.
TTTTTCTACCTCGCCACTGTATTCAACGAAACAAATCAGAAAGTTTTTCAATTAGATCTAGGCATTTCTGAGTTTTAGCAAGATTAGAACATAGAAATTGGTTGATTTTCCGTCTGTAGTCCACTATTTTTGTTTCAAAGTAATTGGTTTTGGGTAATTTTTCTCTTCTTTTAATGACACTCTGTAATTATGAGCAGTATCGCAAAAATAGGTACTATTCAAACAAATGCAGCAACTGACGGCCAGAAAATAACGATACTTTGTGGAAAATAATAAACCAGTAAACGTCCTTATCGTAACGTAGAACTATGTATGAGATATTTGCGATCTTACAAGACTTTCTTGACTGTTACACCCATTTTTGCTTGCTGCATGCGGTACGGAGATTTTGCGAAATATCATGACAGGCTGAAGTTATCTCTTATGTGAGACCGTAAATTTTTCAGACTATATCCAAGGTCTTAGAAATAATCGTTTTGTTCAGCCCACATTCATAGACAACAATACAAATATATTTAGAAAATCAGTTATTTGATAAATGTATGTATTCATTATAAAAAAAACTAATTCGCTACATATACATTGTAAGTAGACTACAAACTGAAAAAAAAAATATTTTAATTATGAGATTAAATTACTGCTTTTACACTAGCCAGCATAAATGAACATTGTTCTCTAAAATAATTTAGTCAACGTCTTTCAGCTTATGAAATATAGTTTCAAAAACAGAGCTTTTCTGTATATGTCAGAGTGAATGTAGAGAAACGAATGCAGATGAAGTACGACTTTTGCCGCTGATGGACTGAGTGATTGGCTTTGACACCTAAACACGCTACGCTTTATAATTCATGCCTGCAGTCGACTATCGAGGTCGATTGATTGTTTCCTTCAGGTGGAACGCAAATACTCGCAGCTGATACGACTCTTTGACTTCCTTTGCCACCTGTATTTTTTTTTTTTTTTTTTTTTTTTTTTTTTTTTTTTTTTTTTTTTTTTTTTTTTTACTTTAAAGGCTACAAATTCCACACGCACAAACACAAAAACCGATTTGCTTTACTGGACGTCAATCAAAAATTACTCTACATCAAAGCGCTTCGTTTGTCTTTTTATGAACGAACAAGAACATTCAGCTGCTGTTCTCGTTCAGAAAAAATGAGAGGAAAGGTGAAATTGAGTCTGAGACACAAAGAAACTCGATTCGCTGTTTCTTTGTCCTTGAAGCAAACTGTATAATAGCATTACGGCGCAGAATGGTCATTTTTACGTCGTGCCCATGCACATCGCTGTTCACATGTGCAGTTATTACTTAAAACTGGCGAGGTTGGTCTTGTTTATTGAGCTTACTACTGTATAATTACGCTGATTAGTTTCTTTATAAAGTGAATGGGTACCATCGTTACTCTTAACAAAAAGGAGTTACAAGGCGCTTTAATGTAACATCCTTAATGCTGTGGAAAAACGTTAACAGTAAACAATACCAGAAAAATTTCTTTATGTACCTAACAATGGTCCATGAATGACCGTAGCATCATCTGCAAGAAAAATATAGGCGATACCTAGATACAAGTGAACCATCTACATCTAAAACAATGAAAATGTCACTCTGAAAAGAGTTACTTGTCTAGTACGTACAGAAGTAGTTAAAAGTAAGAAGCATCTTATAAAATTCATTAAACACATAAAATGAGTAATCCGTATTTATTTCCCCGATAAAACGTTCTGGTAGAATTTTGCATTATTAGTAACGTATTCCTGTATTGATTCTATAAGTCCATCTTAGTGTTCTCTAAAACGTAAGTGTACTACAGGGATACGTTAGGCTCAGGTTTCAAACAAATGGAAGATGAACGTACATTTCTGCAAGTCATATTCCAATCATTTCGTCAATCGCAGAAAAAAATTTGTTAATTCTTGACGTCTTGTTTGATTTATGCCATTGGTAGGGCGGAAGGGTAGCCCATTTGTAATGAGTGCATGTCTTGTGGTACATATTTTATTAAAACAATTATTAAATTATTATCTCATTTCCAAACAAGTCTCCGTAAGGGTCAAAATAATTTAATTGCTCTACAGTGCCTAAGCAAACACTTAACAGTAAAAATATTTAATCAGAACAGTCGTAATTCGAATAACGATAAGATACCAGAACAAACAGTCGATGTCTGTTAAAAACAGGACAGCAGTTAACCATCACAATGTGAATCATAAGATTTCAGACAGTTTACTTTTCTTGATAAATTTTCTTTAACGTAAAATTTTAAAAGGAAATAGAATTGAGCCCATGAAAGTTAAGGTACAAAAGCAAACAAGTCGCCGTTAGGGCTAAAATCAGAGCCAATTCTCTACCATGAATTCTTTAGGCTAATAAAAAATGTAACAGTAAAAAATTTCAAAACCTGAAAGGAGAAAGTACTAGAACAAACAGCCAAAGGCTATTAAAAGAGGCCAGCAGCTGTCATCAAAATGTGAAGCATTAATTGTAAGATTTCAGAAACCATTGCCTGCCAGTTTCTATAGGACAAGCCAATAATTGTAGCACACAGTTTCGAAGGTAGAAAACAAGTAATTACAGAAAAAGAAAATTTGCACTTCCACAGCCTTAAATGGAACGCGTCGCTACGAGACACTAGTATGTGACAACTGGGCAACAGGCTTAGCTAATAGGCCTTAATGTTTTGGCTGCCACTACTAGGCATTTCCTTTCCTATTCCACTCCCAAATTGAACGAGGAAAAAAAGAAAGCCTATATGCCTCCGTACGAGCCCTAATTTCTCTTTGTGATCTTTACGCGAAATGTAAGTAGGCGGCAGCAAGATCGTACTACATAGCTTCAAATTCCAGCCCTCTAAATTTACTTAACAGGAATTCACGAAAAGAACGTCGTTTTTCTTCCAGCGATTCCCAATTGAGTTGCCGGAGCATTTCCGTGACACTCGCGCATTGGTCGAACCTACCGGTAACAAATCTAGCTGCTCGTCTCTGAACCACCTCTATGTCTTCCTTTAAACTGATCTGCTGCGGGTCCCAAACACTTGAGTAATACTCAAGACGTGGTCGTACAAGCGTTTTATACGCGGTCTCCTTTACAGGTGAAGTACATCTTCCCAAAATTCTCCCAATAAACCGAAGTCGGCTGTCCTTACTCACAACTGTCCTTACGTGCTCCTTCCATTTCATATCGCTCTCCATGGCTCGCAAGATGTCATGTGAGAAATGGGCAAGCTGAGTTTCACATGAACGATGTTTCCTAAACCCGTGCTGATTCATGGAAAGAAGCTTTTCCGTTTCAAGGAAATTTACTATATTCGAACTGAGAATATGCTCCAAAATTCTACATGAAACTGATGTCAACGATATTGGCCTGTAATTGTATGGGTCAGTTCTCTTTCCTTTCTTATACACGGGAGTCACCTGCGCTTTTTTCCAATCACTAGGAACTTCGCGCTGAATTAAAGATTCGCTATAAATGCAAGCTAAGTAGGGGGCCAACACCGCAGAATAGTCTCTGTAAAACCGAACTGGTATTCCATCCGGACCAGCAGACTTTTTCGTATTTAGCTCTCTCAGCTGCTTCTCCACACCGGAAATACCTATTGCTATGTCCCCCATTTAGGAATTAGTACGTTCATCAAATGATGGTACTCCTGCGTGAAAGATTTCTTAAAGGTTAAATTTAGAACTTCAACTTTCCGTTTGCTTTCTTCTATTACTGCCCCGGAATGATCAACGAGTGACTGGACAGTGGGCTTTGACCCGCTTATCGATTTTACATAGGACCAGAATTTTTTCGGGTTCTCGGAAAGATCTTCTGCTAAGGTATGGCTGTGATAATTATTGTATGCTTCGCGCATCGATCTTTTTATAGACGCACGAATCTCTACTTACTTTTGCCTGTCATCATTTGCGTGTTCTTTTTTGAATCGAGAGTGCAACAGCCTTTGCTTCCTCAGCAGCTTTCTAACATTATTATTATACCACGGTGGATCTCTTCCATCCTTAATCGTCTTTACTGGCACATATTTCTCTAACCCTTTATTAACAATGCACTTAAATTTAGTCCACAATTCCTCTACATCCATAGTCCCGGAATTAAACGATGCCCATTCATTTTCTAAGTGCAATCGTAACATTTGCTTATCGGCTCTTCCCAACAAAAATACGCTCCTAGCATTCTTGATTGGTTTATGAACTTTGGTCACCATCGATACTATAACGATATCATGATCACTAATTCCTGTCTCTACACATCGTTAATAAGGTCAGGCCTGTTTGTGGCTATTAGGTCTCGAATATTTCCATTGCGCGTAGGTTGCCGGTTTAACTGCTCAAGACAGTTTTCGGAGAATGTGTCCAAAAGTAGCTCGCAAGACTGCTTGTCTGTACCGCTTGAAATGTAACTAGCGAGGTCCCAATCTATACTCTTAAGGTTGAAGTCTCCTCCGACTAATATTACCTATGCACTGCCTGGTGTAGACTTTCTTTGAATGATTCTAAAACTTCTACAGCAGCACTGGGGGGTCGGTAAAAACACCCAACTATTAACTTTACTTCTTTTGGACCTGTTATACGTGCCCAGATAACTTCACAGTTACTTTCAACATCGATCTCAGTAGAAACAATATCTTTATCCACAGCGATGAACACTCCTCCTCCAGTTGTATCCGATCTATCTTTCCGATATACATTCCACGCTTCGCTAAATATTTATGAACTTGTCACATCATGATTTAGCCAGCTTTCGGTGCCTAAAACTATCTGAGCGCAATAACTTCCATGTTTCTAATACTGTGTAAGTTCGTGGCTAATATTTTTATGTTCGAATTTTGGTTCCGAACGTGGCCCGAATTCGCTGTTTGAATGCTGACAGGCGAGTGCTCATCAAAGTTAGCGCCTAGCCTAAAAAGCCCCCATGTGCACTCCACAAGTACCCTCCTACCCGAGTATCCGCTTCCTTAGTGTAGTGCACCCCTGATCTATCTAGGGGCACCCTACAATTCCCCACCCGATAACTCAGATCCAGAAATCTGCAGCCATGACTGTCACAGAGTCGACGAAGCCTCTGGTTCATACCCTCCACTCGGCTCCAAACCAAAGGACCCAGATCAACCCTGGGAACAATGCTGCAAATCGACAGCTCTGCTTGCACCCCGCGTGCGAAGGCAGCAGTCTTCCCCAATTCCGCCAGCCGCTCGTAGGACCCGAGGATGTCCTTAGAACCCAAGCGACAAGCGTCATTGGTGCCGACGTGAACCACGACTTGCAGTCGACTGCACCCCGCACCCTCGATAGCCGCCGGCAAGGCCGCCTCCACCTTTCGAATGAGGCCCCCCGGCAGACACACCCAGTGCACGTTGGAATTCCTTCCGGATCTGGACGCTATCTGCCTAAGGGGATCCATCACGCGCCTAACATTGGAGCTCCCAATAACTAATAATCCCCTCCCCTCGTGCACCTGCTCGGACCCTGCTGAAGGAGTGGCCACACGCTCACTCACAGGACGAACGGGCGCGGACGGACGTCCAGCCTCCACATTGGCCTTCCGCCTCGAGCGACGCGAATGCCTTACAACCCGCCACTCCCCATGCGGAGAAGGCGGCTCGACGACTTGCGGTACACCTGAAGGTGCCTCGGTAGCAGCGTCAGAGAGCGAAGCGTGAGACACCTGAGGTGTCCCACTCGACGCAGCAGACTCCCCACCATCGCTGCACCCCGAGACAGCAGCCTGAAGACGGCTGACCGTAGACAACAGCACGCTCAGCTGTTCGCGAACCGCGGCCAACTCCTCCTGCGTCTGCACACAGCAGGCACACATCCTATCCATCCTATCGATACAATTAACTGCAGAAAGTAGAAAATTAAATAATCAACTTTTAAGAACCCTCGTACTCTAATAAAGGCGGCTGGCTGCTGACTGAACTGTGGTCAGTGGTAACTACACTGTCAAATCAACAAAACTGAGTCCGGCAGCTTAGCGCTGCTTACGATGTGGCACTGGTGACAGCTGTCACTGGACTGACTGATAACGAGCTTTAGTAACGGCCTCTGACTTGTTTTGAAATACACAGGTCAAAAACGAAGACTAAACACAATGATATTTATCAAATACGATAGAATAAACTATTAAAACAGTAGTACAAACGAAATCTGCAAGTACGTGGGAATAAACCTCTTAAATCAGAAGTACTAGCGAAAATGAACTAGAATGGCAAATTAAATTTGACACAAATTAAATTCAGATACTTAGCGCTGTTTACGATGTGGCACTGGTGACAGCTGGCACTGGACTGACTGATAACGAACGGCAGCCGTCGCAAGCTCACTGGATGGCGCTACGAGGCAGTGGGCTGTGCCCCAGCGGCCAACCACTCAGCTTGCGACGGCAGCCTATTGGTGTGACGTGACACGGGCTTGTTTTGAAGTCCACTCGTCAACTCATGTTCCTTGTCAGCCGCTGACCCGCTCCGGTCCCATAAGGTGCTCCCTCTATCCTAGTTGCGCAGCAAGGATGCCCTCCAAGGCGGGATGGAAGATAGAGGCGGGTAAGTGTGGGAAAACAAACCACGCAAGCTCAATATTTACTTCAAATACGGCGCCTCTTGAAATAAGAGGCGTGTTTTTTAAGTAAGTACCTAAATCTGTTGTCTATGCACTGACTGTTTCTTCCTTGTTTACATTGTGCACTGAGTGTTCAAGATGCCTCCGATAATCGTAAGTCCGGCTTTATAAGATTTCTTAGTGCTAAAGGCCTAAAAGTGATCGATTCATCGTGAGATCTGCGTAGTATACGAAGAAAACATTATGAGTGGTGGAATGGTAAGAAAGTGGGTGAGAACATTTAAAGATGGCCGCATAAATGATGATGATGAACAACGTAGTGAGCGTCCTTCGGTCGTTAAGGAAAGTTTGGTTCAGGAAGTAGACACTAAGGTGAGAGAAAACAGACGCTTTAGGATTTTCTCCTTGTGGGATGACTTTGCTAATGTTTCTCGTAGTGTTTTGTATGACATTGTGACCGAGCACTTAAATTATCGAAAATTGTGCGCACGTTGGATACCGAAAATGCTGGCGGCGGATGTGCACAAAACCAAACGTTTAGGCAGGGTATTGACTTTCCTTGAACGGCACGACAACGACGGTGATGATTTCTGAAGCCAAATTGTTACGGGCGATGAAGCATGGGTGGCCTACCTCACACCAGAATGAAAGGAACAGTCCATGGAACGGCGGCATTGAGATTCACCCGGAAAAGTGAAGTTTAAGCAAAAAAATTCTTACCGGAAAATCATGTGCGGAGTTTTTTTGGGACAGAAAAGGAGTATTGCTTGTGGAATATCTGATTCGTAATGAGACAATCAATGCAGCAGCTTACTGTAAGACATTGCAAGACGATGAAGTTAAAACTCTTGTCATGAAGTGGTTAACAAGTGAGCCGGCAGACTTCTATGAGGAGGGTATTCAAAAACTGGTACAAAGTTTTCACAAGTGCCTCAATATTGATGGAAATTATGTAGAAAAATAGATTAAGGTACAGTCTTTCATGTAAAAAAAATATTGAGATGTCTTAGCAAAAACGTTACTTAAATAAAAAAAAAAAAAAAAAAAAAAAAAAAAAAAAAAAAAAAAAAAAACCTCGTCCTTTTTATCTCTTGACGTCGTATTTACTCCAAATATACCAACACTTATAACTTTTTGAATCTTGAGTTCGCAACTCCTAGACTTCTCGACTATTCGTCGTTGGCGTACACCCAATGCGACGTTTACGTTGCGGTAGCGGTCATAAAAGAGGGAAGCAAAAGAAACATCAAAAGTGTCGTTTTTAGTAAGGGTAAAAAAAATTTAATAGAAGCACATTATCAATGTTTGTGAGACCCTAGAAAAGTCCTTATCAAGTTCACTTCTCCCTAAATGTCGCACTAACTCATTTTATTTGTCCTTTCAGGTGGTTGTAAACTGTGAACCCCGTGCTACAGGCCTCGAAAGGTGTAACAGGTCCCGACCGACCGCCGTATCAACGGATGCAGTATGGTGGGTGACGGGGAGGGTGCAGGGCCCCACGTTATTGGCCGTTTTGTCGGTTTTCGCGACCGAAGTTGCTACTTCTCAAATGTCCTTAGTTAGCCTCACAAGGGCCAACAGTCCACTGACGACCTGTACAGTAACCCATCAAAGTTCTAACCAAACTCCACAGTCCTTATTTTCGGTGATTTAACGGGACCCATTGTTTATTTTGCCGACAAAGTATTAAATGTGGCATTCTACACAGTGTCTGGCTAAAGAACGGTAAGTACGGTACAGTTGGACCAATGAGTGACACGTACCCGTGGCTTAATTCACAAATGCGTCGCTGCAGAGCAGCACATGCCATTTATTAGGAAGCTCTGCAGTGAAAGAACGTGGTACAAAACTTGCTGTCGTTATTTTCGTGTTAATTCTGGAGAACAACCACATGCTCATTTATGTTAAGCTGAAAAGTTTTACGGTATATTAAGTATTCAGTCTGCGCTTGCACAGCATTCCTGCAGTTATTTAACTGTGGGCTCGAGAAATATTTAGGCATGAGATAACCTAAACCGGCCACAGATAGCATTAGGAGTGGTCTGTCTCTTACACAAAATCGTGAGAGAAGTACCGCAAATAAATTTAGCTTACGTAATCAAGGAAATTAATTATATTTGGAAAACGCGAATAAATAATTTGTGATTTTTCGTAGTTGGTATTTTTCTATTTTCAGAAAAATATCCAAATAATTTTAAAAGACTGGATCTAGTCGGCTTGTTTAATGGACTGAAGATGGTGTCATGGAGACCATGAATGCTGTGCGGAATAATATCATGGGTGTCAATGCAGCAACTTTTTTTGTAAATAAAATTACGTCTTAAACTGCATTCTAGAACTATTGAAAGGGTAATTTCTTATTCATGATGATCTCATGAATGTTGTTGATCATTTCCTAATAAATATAATCGCCGTGGCAAGAGAAAGATATGCTAACCCTTGACCCTTTAGCGAATATGGGAGGGGGGAAGCAAATTTAATGTAAATACAAGTATATTTGAATAAAGAAAAATAATGTTTTATATTTGTTTTGTTCTCATATTCAGAGGATAACTTGCACTGATGGCCCTTTTACTTGACTGAGATCAATCTTTTTAATGTTGACATTAAATGATGAAAGCATAGCTAGTTTTTTCCTTCCATTCATTATTCTGGGGGGGGGACAATCCCCCTGCCCATCCCCTTATATTCGTCCCTGGGCATTGAGCAAAATCGACAGCTCATTAGAAAACCTAATCTTCAATCACAATTTATAGTTTAATGAAATTAAAAAGAAACAAAAAGAATTTTGGACTAAGATAACTTTTCTGTATTCATTAAAAGATATTAAAAATTTGATTTGGACTCTTTCCTTTATGTATAGCCTTTTTATATGGTACGACTCTTAACAGCATACTGATTCATCTCAACGATACATCTGTGGGTGAAAAGGACCACTAATGTACATTCTAATTTCATTTCTCTTGAAATTTAGGTGGCATTACATTAGTAATACGCCTTAATTATGTTTATACAGCACACTACAGCTGTAAGTAAACAGAAAATACGTAAATTTTATGCTGAGAAAAAGAGATCCAACTCTCTTGCGCCGCAGTGGAGTGCCGAGCATTCTAAAACGCCTTGCTGCGGAGTGCACCGTTGCTTGCCGTCGGAGGTACGAGTCCTCCTTAGGACATGGGTTTCATAGCATAAGTTACTTACTTTAAATTGTTTGTAAGCCTAAGTACCTTAGATTTACAAAAATTTGAGGATCTCGGATATGGTCAATTATGCTCATATCTGGGAAAGAGTGATCCTGGAGCTACTCTATAACAATTATGGAGGTGTGAGGTGTCGCATTGTCCTGCTGGAACTGCTCATCAGAATGCACAATGGACATGAGTGGTTGCAGGTGATCATTCACATACGTGTCAGAATCATATGTAGTCGTGTCAGGAGTTTCATATCACTTCGACTGCACAGACTGCACACCTTTACACGGCCTCCACTGAATAATCCCCTGCTGCCATGCACCAGTAGAAAATTTTAACGAGATTCATCAGACCAGGCAACATGTTTTCAGTTATCAACAGTCAACTGTCAATGTTGACAGGCCCAGTCAATACGCAAAACACGTGATATAGTCCGGAAGGGCACACGAGTAGCCCATCGGGTCCGAAATACCATATAGATTATGTTTGGTTACATGGTCTCACATTTACACTTGTTGATGGCCCAACTTACAAACCCACAGCAGTTTGTGGGAGGGTTGCACTTTCTCACGTTGAACAATTCTCATCAGCAGCTGTTGATCCAGTTATTGCAAGATCTTTTTATGGCCGCAATACTGTCGGTGATTTAGTATTTTACCGGATACTGGATTCACGGTGCAATCGTAAAGTGGTCGTCCGAGAAAATCCCTCAGAGATGCTATGTGTCATCCGAGAAAATCTCTCAGAGATGCTATGTGTCATCCGAGAAAATCCCTCAGAGATGCTATGTACCATCTCTCGTGCTGCGGCTGTAACACCGCACATAAACTCACGTGATAAATTGCCATTACAACAGCAGCAACCGATCTAATGCCTGAGACAGTTAACTGTAGTCATATAGACGTAGCCGACCTCTGCGCCGTCCTCTGCGTGTCTACAAATCTCGATGTTTGCGTATGAATTTCAGTGTTGATTGTTTAAATCATGGGATTCTTCTAGATAAGCTTAAGTATTGTGGTGTGATTGGGACAGTGCACAAATGGTTTAAATCATACTTAACTGGAAGAGTGGAGAAAGTTGAAATAAGCAGTTCGCATGATATAGATGAAACAATTAATTCTTCTAACTGGGGAGTTATCAATGATGAGGTCCCACAAGGTTCGGTCTTGGGTCCTGTGCTGTTCTTAATATATATTAATGACTTGCCATTCTACATTCACGAAGATGCTAAGCTAGTACTTTTTGCTGATGATACAAGTATAGCTATCACACCTGACAAACAGGAATTAAATGATGAAATTGTAAATGATATCTTCCAGAAAGTTATTAAGTGGTTCTCTACAAATGGACTTTCATTAAACTTTGATAAAACCCAGTATATATAGTAAATGGCATGACACCAATTATTAAATTTAGACTTTGAAAATAAATCTGTAACTAAGGTAGAACATTCAAAAAATTTTAGGTGTTTGCATTGACGAGGGACTGAACTGGAAGAAACATATTGAAGATATCCTGAAACGTCTGAGTTCAGCTACTTATGATATCAGAATAATTGCAAAATTTGGTGATATACATCTCAGTAAATTAGCTTACTACGCCTATTTTCATTCACTGTTTTCATATGGGATCATATTCTGGAGCAATTCAACATTGAGTAAAAAAGTATTCATTGCACAAATGCATGTAATCAGAATAATTGCTGGAGCCCACCCAAGAGCATCCTGCAGACATTTATTTAGGGATCTAGGGATACTCACTGTAGCTTCACAATATATATATTCACTCATGAAATTTGTTATTAACAATCCGACCCAATTCAAAAGTAATATCAGTGTGCATAGCTGCAACACTAGGAGATGATATTCACTATTCAAGGTGCCACAACGATAAACGCCATCCTTGTAATTTATTCAAGCGTAGTGTATGCAGACTCTTTGATAGTTGTGTTGCATCTTGTAAATGTTGTACCAATAAAACACGATCTTTGTAGCGCCTTCCTTGCGATCATTTCTATTTTTTCCACTTAGTCTTTTCTACTATTCATACTAGCGCCCGGGGGAGCCAATAGCTCCTGATCTGCTGCACATCATCTCTACCCCATCTCATTGACGTCGATTTGCAGTAGTATTTTGGAACATATACTTTGTTCGAAAATTATGAACTACCTCGATGAGAACGACTTATTAACCAATAGTCAACACGGATTCAGAAAGTATCGGTCTTGCGAAACACAGCCTGTTCTTTATTCACATGAATTGATAAGTGCCATCGACAAGGGATAGCAAATCGATTCCACATTACTTGATTTCCGGAGGCTTTTGCCACTGTACCTCACAAGGGGCTCCTATTGAAATTGCGTGCTTATGGAAAATCTCCCCAAATGTGGGATAGGATTCGCGATTTCCTGTCAGAAAGGACACAGTTGGTAGTAACTGACAGTAAATCATCGAGTAAAACAGAAGTGATATCTGGCGTTCCCCAGGGAAGCGTTATAGACCCCCTACTCTTCCTTGTACATATAAACGATTTAGGAGACAATTTAAATTGCTCCCTTAGAGTGTACACGGATGATGCTGTCGTTTGTCGGTTAGTGAAGTCAGCAGAGGATCGAAAGGAACTGCAAAGCAGTTTAGACAACATTTCTACATTGTGCGACAGTTGGCAATTAACACTAAATAATGAAAAGTGCGAAGTAATACACATGACCACTAAAATAAATCCGCTGAACTTCAATTACACAATAAATCAGTTGTGATATTTCAGGTACAGGGGAAGCTGATTATTTACATGTCAAAGGCGCTTTTTTTTTTTTTCTTTTTTTTTTTTTTTTTTTTTTAAGGATAATATTATTCTTTCCACAAGGTCAGGAAAATTTTACTACAAAAAAAAAAAAAAAAAAAAAAATGGTCTACTTGCCACCGCCACTTTTGCCCTAAAATAATCAAAATATGTGTACCTCTTTAGGCGTTGGCTCCTGCCTATACCTATTCCAAATCAGACTGAGGGAGAGGAGGGAAATATAGGGAATGGAAAGGAGTATTTGCAATTTTATTTATTAATTTTAATTTTTTTAAATTTTTATTTAATTATTCATTTAAGTTTTCTATGTCTTGTTCTCCCTATGCAGTTCTTCACACACTTCAGTGGTGGACCATCCAAACTTGTCTTCTCGATAATTTTTGTAGAGGTTCCGTTTTCAGTTCGTTCAAGACTCGTAACAACAAGAATATCACATTAACTTCTCATAGTTTGAACGTTCCAGCTGGGAGGCGGATCGTGAAAGATGCTCCAATAAAAAATTTTAAAAGGTTGGTATTTGGTGTTACGAACGATTCCGCAATAGCGATCACTGAGATACGTCCAGTAATCCAGTTCCAATTTCGCGTCGCGGTCGATATGGTAGCGGACGGTGTGGCCGCGTATCGAGTTCATAGCGTTAGGTTTCGTGGCCGTGTAATAAATCGTGTCCGGGAATAGTAGCGTCTGGAATGAGAGCTGAGCAGGTGTACGTCGGGTGACGAAAGCCAGAATACGTTGTGCGAGTCTCCAGACGGACGGACCTCATTCGGACCGGTGGTTGTTGGTGTCATCCACCTCCACGGTGAATACTTAGAGGTGTGTCAGCGAGTCGGATACGGTGCAGGCGAAAACGGTTGTTTGCCGTTGACGGTGATATACCAGGCGGATTGGACGCTGGAATCGAGAAAAACTGCATCTACTGCTTTCCATTCACGACGCCATATGATTTGGGGAAACTTTTGTTCAATAGGACTGGGGGACTGATGTAGTTGGTCTCAGAAATTTTGTCTAAACTGCTTTGCAGTTCCTTTCGATCCTCTGCTGACTTCACTAACCGATAAACGACAGCATCATCCGTGTACACTCTAAGGGAGCAATTTAAATTGTCTCCTAAATCGTTTGTAAGTACAAGAAAGAGTAGGGGGTCTATAACGCTTCCCTGGGGAACGCCAGATATCACTTCTGTTTGACTCGATGATTTACTGTCAGTTACTACGAACTGTGTCCTTTCTGACAGGAAATCGTGAATCCTATCCCACATTTGGGGAGATATTCCATAAGCACGCAATTTCAATAGGAGCCGCTTGTGAGGTACAGTGGCAAAAGCCTCCGGAAATCAAGTAATGTGGAATCGATTTGCTATCCCTTGTCGATAGCACTTATCAATTCATGTGAATAAAGAACAAGCTGTGTTTCGCAAGACCGATACTTTCTGAATCCGTGTTGACTATTGGTTAATAAGTCGTTCTCATCGAGGTAGTTCATAATTTTCGAACAAAGTATATGTTCCAAAATACTACTGCAAATCGACGTCATGCAGTCCGGTCATGCTCGTTGGGCAGTGTCGCCATATTTTTTGTTGGGAGCTAAAAAACAGTGCCGTAACTTTTTGTGGGACGTGGAATAGACCGACCCAACTACGATCCAGTGGGAGGGAAACAGAGGCATATTGGACCTTGAATAACAGTCCACTACAGACAAAGGATCCCATCGCCATCGTCATGCGGCGGGCAAAGGTTATCGGGATCGGGAACACTTGTACCACATGGGGGATGTGAGAGGCGTGTAGACGTTCACGCATCGCGCATGTTGAATCACATCCACGGATCTAAATCGGTGCTGATCGTTTGTACCAGACTCCTGGTATTTAAGGTCGCCGAACGACGAAGATATTTTTTAAAGTCAATGTCTAAGTAGGGGACGGTGATGGCCATTTTAACGCATCTAGCAGGTAAACCCTCTCCAATGATCAGAACCTTCGATTTAGAAACGTTGAGAGAACTGCCCGATGCTTCGCCATATGTTGTTATCTACGTCAGAGCAGCAAGAACGTTGTCTTCACTTCGGAGGAAGAGCATGAGATCGTCAGCGTGTGCTACACAGCAGAAACGGTGTCCGTGTAAAGACATGCCCATCAGACGTTGGCGAAGTCCTTTGAGCCGGGGTTCTGAGGTAAGTGCAAACAGAATTATAGAAAGGGGGCAACCTTGTCTAACAGACCATGCAGTTCTAAGAGGCGCAGTGAGGCGTCTATTATACACTCTGGAAGTTGCGCCGCTCAAAAGGCGCTTTACCACTCTTACTATTTGTGCAGGAAAGCCCATGTGTTGCAGGACCGTCACAAGAAAAGTGTGAGCTACACGATCGAATGAAGTCAAGAGAAGCCAGTGCACCAGGCAGGTGTCGGAACTTGGAGAGCGTAATCCTGTCACTGTAACGGCAAATGGACGTTCGAACAATTTTGGCCCAACCCAGGGAAGTCTGATCGTGGGACGTGATGTATGATGCTGTCTTCTAGAGTCGAGTTGCTAACAAGCGGGTGAATATCTTCAAGTCACTCTTGAGAATGGTGATGGGCCGGTAGCCGCTGATCCGTGATCGCTCGTGAGGTTTAGGGGCGGGAAAAATAATACCGTCGAGGAAGGTAGGAGGGATCGTCGTTGCTGGGTACATCAGTTCACGGCAGATAGCTGTCCAAGTGGGTAACAACAGATAGCTAAAACTCTTGTAAAATTCGAGGGGGAGGCCGTCAGGTCCGGGGGATTTATTGACGACTCCCGCCCTGAATATATATGTACCCAGCCGGGAAGCAGTAAACCCGTTTCACAACATGTCATATATATATATATATATATATATATATATATATATATATATATATATATTGTTGTTGTTGTCTTCAGTCCGCAGACTGGTTTGATGCAGTTCTCTACGTTACCCTGTCCTGTACAAGCCTCTTCATCTGATAATACGAACGGCAACCTACATTCTTTTGAATCTGCTTACCGTACTGTATTCGTCCTTCGGTCTCCCTCTACGATTTTTCCCCTCACGCTTTCTTCTAGTGCTAAGTTGACGATAATTGATATCTCAGAATGTGTCCCACCAATCCATCCCGTCTCTTTCTAGGGAATGGTCAGACTTGTCATGCCGAAACATGTATTGATTTTTTTTTTTTTTTTAGTACTGTTAACATTGAAGGAAGTATGTATGAAGAATGTTAGCTGCTGACATGACCTGGAAGTCACCTAAAAATCAACACTAAAATGGCTGTTTTTCCTGCTTGGCGCTTGCGGTGACGGCTGGCCACCACTGGAAATGGCGAGTCGCGAGCTGTTGTTATGGTGAGGGTTGTGCGCATGGTCGGAAGGTGCGGCCGTCTTATCGCTGCGTTCACTAAAGAGGAATATCGTTGCACGGCTTTGGTGGAAAGGGGAAACGAATATTCGTTTCTGTGGCATGCACTTCCTTTTCATTTCTGGTACATATTTCGAAACATTCCGTCCTGAAATGGGTTAGAGATGTGAATGATATTCTGTACATCTACATCTACACTCCGCAAGCCACTTTACGGTGAACATTCAATCTCCCCTCACAGGTGATGGCAAACCCTGTAAATGTTTTGCTGCCTGCCACGGAGATATGCCACAAACGCCAAATGAAGCAATCAACAGAAAACACGCGTGAAGACTATGTGCTGTGCGACATGGTAGTTAAACCTCTAGATGAGCATATAAATAGCACAGACATGTGGCTAAAAACGACTGAAACAATCGATATTGCAGACTGTGAATCTACAGACGGCGAAGAAACGGAAGAAAGGTGCACACATGAAGACTCGTCAAGTGATAGTGCCACGTACCAATTATCTCCGAAAGCAACATCAGCAACTGCAGTTACATTATCAAAGAAAAAGCGCTGAAGTATTGGTTGAATGAAAGTGGGAAGAAACGCCTATGTGTCAGTACTGTTCAAAACAGGTATCGCTTTGTACGTTCTGAACGTGATTTGTATAGATGGAAAAAGGAAGTCGCTGGACGACGTAAGACTCGACTGCAAACAGCGACGGAGATAAATGCGCGTCTTTTTGAGCAATTTACCGATGCCAGACGACAGTCATTGTCTGCGACACAACTTTGCGTTATTGGGCGTTAGAGAATGTCAACGCGATAGGCACTAAAGAATTTACAGCTTCTAAAAGTTGGATTAGTCGCTTCAAACGATCACTGTGGCACGAAAAATAACCAAATTTGTATCGAGAAACAGGTCGGAAAAATAAGTGCCTCCAACGGAAATTGTACTGCCTTAACAGGGAACGCCTGCAATCTGGCAGAACGATAACCCGCAGTACCGGATAGCTGGGCGTACAACATAGCCTGCACCTCGCAGTAAGAAACTTCTAGATCTAATTACGCACTATTTTCCCTAGATGCCGCTGGGAGAAACAACAACCAGTAGCACTCCGCTGAAACAGCCTATTGGCCGCTGTTCTCTATAAAGGGGCAGCCCGCAGCCTTCATGAGACAACCCGCAAAATCGAGTCCCAAAACCCTCTGGTATACCCTATTCTCACCAATTCCAGGCCTATGCCACGCCTCTGCCAAACCATTCCTCCCGGCCTTCACCTACATACGCTCCGTATCCTCTCCCAAGGCAATTTCCACACCCTTACTCTACCGGATACCGAATCTAACTCTGATCCCTTCCCCGTAGCATCAGCACCCCTCCACTCTCTCCCGTCCCTTTTCCTTCCCACGCGCTTGGCTACCCCTCTCCCATGCCCAGAGTCTTGTCAATCCTTCTCTCCCCTTCTTTCTCTCTCTTCCCTCCCCTTCCCCCCCTCCCCCGCGCTTCCCCCATCTCTGTCCCACCTCCCCCCCTCCATCCCCCTCCCCACCCCCCGCGGGGGCGTCATGACTTTTTACCAATGTGTACAGTACCAGTGCATCCAGTGTCGTGTGTTTTTAATCAGTGCCTCCGTGATCGCCGTCCCCAAGTTTTATTCTGTGCGCCGTCCACTGTCTTCGTGTTTGTCCTTAGCGTTTCTGCGATATACTTTTAAATCGTCGCCGTGGCCAACTGTTTTTACTGACTATGTGTGTTTTATTACTACTCGTCTGTTCTCGTTCTCTGATATATGTTTGTACCGTTTGTCCATGTATGATTTAGTCCATCAAAAACTCAGTGTGTCGATTGTTTTTAAATTCCGCAATTTTATTCCCCTATTTTATATATTGTTTTCACCATTCTGTCATGACATGTATGTCACATGGCTGAAGAGCAGCCACCGCAGCTGCTGCCAGCCTGCCAACTGTTTCCCGCAGTTGTCGTAAAAATACAATAAAGGAAAAAAAAACCTTCATTAGTTCTAACGTCGACTACCACCGCCGAAAAGAGCCAGGAGAAACACGTACGGGAAGAACCACAAGAAGACGTCTACCGGAAGACACCGCTGCTACCAGGCCGCAACCATCGTGGATGGACTCTTGTAGTTCCCTCAGTATGATGGTAACTGTTTTGTAAAGTAGAAGTTGGAAATAAACTATTCTTGAAGAACAGAAGAATATTACAGAAATGATAGAAGCTTTTCTTACGACTGCAAAAAATAAGATCGCCAGTGTTAGTGATTCACGTTTACAATGCAGATCAGTCCGGTTTTCAAAAAGAAATGCGTGCGATAGGAACACTGTCATTCAAAGGGAAAAATCATATTGAGACAATTGCGCAATTGCACCCACCCGTTCATACACTATAACGCCCCTAATTAGTCTGGATGGTTCATTGCTGCCTAAACTGTATTTGTGTCTTCAAGAATCAACTGGACGTTTCGGACCACATGTCAAACAAACAATGTTCTACGCAGACAATCTTGTGGAAGACGCAACGAAGTCTGGAAAAATGGGAAATGATAACGTTACACTTTTCATGCGTCATGCTTTTCTTCCGTTCTGCGGGAACAAATCTTTTCTCCTTCTAGATTCGTGATCAGGTCATAAAATTTTTGATTGATTAAAAGCTGTATTTCGAGCTCACCCTGACAAAGACGTAGGATACTTCAGATACCACCCGGCACAACGAACGTAATTCAACAGTTAGACAGAGAATTTTTCCGCCTCTGGAACGCATTTTACAGAAAACTAAAAGGGAAAATTATTGTGTGCAAATCAGTGCAATTTCCTGCCAATCGGTGACAATATTCTCAAGTTGCAATCAGTCAGACATTGTCAGTTTTCCTCCACGCGGTTTCAAAATGTGATTAAATATACGTGGCACGCTTCGAAATACACTTATATTAGGCCTCATTCCTTCCTAATGCCCGCAGAGTTTTATCTACAGGCGTCTAACAACGTCTGTGATTCGCAGGGCTGTCATATGCCGTCTTTGCTTGTATGTTCTTCGTGCACAAATAACCTGTTTTGAACATTGTATCAATATTACAAGAAATAAAAGTTCGACGTGTTCTAAACCGTACAAGTACTTGTGTCTATTTCATAGCTATTTGGAAAGAATGTTGTAGATAACATATCAACTACATTAATTAACGAATTTATTATTTTCGTATTTATCAATTATCGTACGATCGCTTTCACTGGGCGAATCAGCTCTCTCACTGCTGTGGCAGGAGAGCGGCGCGTAGCTAACGCCACCTTGTCGCTAGATGGCGTTGGTATAACGTAGCGAGAGAGGTCAGGGTTGTAAGAGTACAACAGGGAGATATAAGCGCGGAAACCATTCGACAATAATGTCATATTTCATAAAAGTGTTTACAGACTTCCAGATCATGTCAACAGCTAACAGTCTGCATGCAGACTTCCTTCAATGTTAACTCACAGAGGTAAAAATAGCAACACAGGTTTCAACATGACAAGTCTGACCATTCCCTTGTTAGTCAGGGTTTGCCAGAAACTCTGTGTCTCCACAATTCTGTAGAACACCTCCACATTAGCTACGTCATCTACCCATCTTCATCATTCGTCTATAGCATCACATTTACAAAGCTTCTATTAGTGTTTTGTCTGAACTCCTTATCGTCCACGTTTCACTCCCATACAATTCTACACTCAATTCTTTCAGTAAGGACTTCCTAACAATTAAACTAATATTAGATGTCAACAAATTGTGCTTCTACAGAAACGCTTTTCTTCCAATAGCCATTCTGCATTATATCTTCATTACTTCGGCCATCAGAAGTTATCTGACTACCCATATAACAGAACTCATCAACTACTTTTATCGTCTCATTACCTATTCTAATTCCTTCAGCGTCGCCTGATTTTCTGACACTACATTCCATTACCCTCGTTTAACTGTTGGTAATTTTCAAATTACACTGTTCATTCCATTCAATTGCTCTTCCAGGTCCTTTGCTGTCTGTGACAGAGTTTTTATTCCCTCTCCCTGGACTTTAATTCCCTCTCCAAACTTCTCCTTCTATTCCTTAACAGCTTCCTCAACGTACAGATTGAACAACATTGGGGAAAGGCTACAACCGCTGTGACCCTTTTATGACCTTCGATCTAGTAACTGCTGTCTGGTTTTTGTAAAAGTTAAATATAACTCTTTGCTTCCCATATTTTACCCCTGCTACCTTCAGACTTTGAAAGAGTGAATTCCATTCAACATTGTCAAAGCTTTCTCCAGATCCACAAAAGCTAAAAACGTAGGTTTCCCTTTCCTTAAGCTATCTTCTAAGATAAGTCGTATTGTATTGCCTCGCGTGTTCCTAAATTTCTCCCGATTCCATACTGATCTTCCCCAATGTCGTATTCTACCAGTTTTTCCATTCGTCTGTAAATAATTCGTGTTATTATTTTGCAACCATGATCTGTTAAACTGATAGTTCTGTAATTTTCACATTTGTTTAAACTTGCTTTCTTCGGAAATGGAATAGTCCCCGAGGGGGTAAACTCTGCAAAATTTTGGTAGACCTAGCGAAGTGTTCTTATTTGATCCTGATTTTAGTTTAATGTTATTAGTAATGATTTTTATTGTCACTGCCTTCTGAAAACGAAGTATCGCAACCCGAACTCAATAATATCGGGTGATCAAAAAGTCAGTATAAATTGGCTTTGGGGTTATCTGAAGTCGCAAGTGTATTGTGATCGAACGACATCTCTAGAGATGCTGAAAGACAACATCCGCCGCCAATGCCTCACCATAATTCCGAACATGAACATATTGAGCATTTCCTGTAAGAAACATCATGTTTGCTTTGTCTTAATTTGTTATGCTAATTATTGCTCTTATGATCAGATGAAGCGCCACCTATGGGATATTTTTGTTCTATTGAAACGCCAGTCATTCCAAGCATGTGTGTCAATTTTTACTCTCTATGTACATTACTCCCTGATTTATTAAGTTTTCAAATTTATACAGACTCTTTGATCACCCAGTATATAATTGATGAGTAATGGTCAAACTACAATTCTGGAACAATTTTTAGACCCACCCCGAATTCCCACAGGTGCAATTTATTAACGGAACAATGAGAGATGCACAAATAAAAAAAATCAAATTCCCGTAACATGTCTATATTGCCCGTGGTTACCTGTCATTTAAATCAGTTCATCTAGAAGAGGTTTGAAACAGGACAAGTTCATGTAGAAGAGATTTGAAACACGACAACTTCATTACGATCATGAATTTATTGAAACGTAATAAAACGGATTTCAAATGACTGAGTTATTTCTGTTGGGAAGACAACGCTTAAACATATGATTTATTATCATGGAATGACATAAGAATTCATTGCTTTGACAATCATTTGTTGCTGTTTTTAATACACGTTTAGTAAGGACATTTTTTGGCCTGTTATTCGGGTAAATATATGAATCAGTGTCGATACATATTCAAGGTTTGCATCGTGACTTATGGTTTTCAGTTGATGCAAAACTCCAGCAGAAAAAGGCTCTTTAGTTTTACTTGTATTTTTCCAATTTTTATAGAAACTTTTCACAACATTTCTTCTATACAAATCTTGCCCTTATAATGACGAATATTTATATAAATAACTAAAGAGAAATCAATTCCTGCATGTATGAAATACTGTTCATTAAGAACGGCTTGACAGAATAGGCAGGATGTAGATTACGGTCGTACCTTTGTATGGAGCTAATAGTTTAATAAGGTTCCGAAAAGTAGGAATTTTCGGAAAAACTAGAGTACTACATATATATATTGAGAGAGAGAGAGACAGTGATTCAGTTAAGCTGTTCATATTGAACCGTTTAAGTACCGGTGATTCTCTTTTCACCCAGAGGAATTGCAAGAAAGTTTTCTCTTAAAATAATTGTGTCTGCAGTTGCTGACAATTAAGCGAGAATTGGTCAACAGATATTTGCCTCCTCGTCATGCCACGGATAGAAATGTCGCTACCGTCGGAGGTTCAAGTCCTCCTTCAGGCATCCGTGTGCATGTTGTCCTTAGTTAAGTTAATTTAACTAGTTTAATAACCGTGACCTAATCAGATTGGTCCCTTAGGATTATATAAATTTGATATTAATTATTGTGATCACAATCTTCTACTTTAAGAAGAAATGTATCACAAATAAACTGCTTCTGCACTATTTACAATAGTCGCTACTTCGAAGGCGGTTTCAGACGCCCGTTGGAGCCGCCGGAGTGGCTCCTCGGTACGGCGTCGAACGCTCTTCGGTGACTTCTTCCGTAGTGGGCTTCTTCTTCATAGGAGTCTTCCACGAAGCTATCGTTTGCTTGGTGGGTACGAGACTCACTGACGAGTCGCCTCGCTGGTCCCTAAAAGGCGATCGACGGCCAATCGCGAGTCGGTGCAGGATTACTTCGCTGGTTATCAGCTACGTTGCGACGTCTGTTACAAAATGTCCAAATTAGGCTCGATAATGCTTATTTACAGTCGCGTCTTTGTCACAGTATAACGCCAGTTTGCGACTGAATCGGCTGAACGCCGAGCTTGAGTTTTATGGCGTGCTTCCACCTTGTTAGGGGTAAACTGACAGCATATTAATTTTTACGTAATGGGAAGAAGTAAGTGTGTTATCCAAGCCAGCCAACATCCACTGTAATATTTCTGGATCTTCACTTAGCACTGCAACGTCATCATCAAATCACACTACGTGTGTTTTCTTGCAATGAACTGTATTTCGTCCTACAACTCGTGTTACCTCCATATCTTGCCCTCTAGATTTATCCGTTGTATAGGCTATGAAACAGTGCGCAACCTATTTATATATTTCTTGTATTGGGTGCCCACAGCACGTTTGATGTCTCTAATAAACATGATATGTTAAATTAATCCAGGAAGCTGCTTCATTGATGTTATATTTTATTGCGAAATAGATCTGTTTCCGCATATCGCCGTTTTCAAGGTCCTGCGAATTATAATGAACAGTGTTGTTATTTATCTAGTTACAATCATATTATAGTCTACTGTGATGGTTTTATAATGTTTACAAAAATTTTTACTACATTATTTTCTGATGTAACGTACATAATTCATCTGGTGCGGTCGATGGTTTAAAAAGACCGTCGAAAAATCACATTTATTTAGACGTTTCCACCGTGATACTGTGAACGTTTTTAAATTCTTTCACTGTTTAATTGAAGATTATGATTTCGTACTTTTATACGGTATTTAATGTGACAGCTTACAGTTGATATAAGTGTTCTATGGAAGATTTACAATTGTTGGTACCTTAATTATAATTTTTATTGCTAGAATTTCAATGTTTAAAATTTTAAACCGGCGTCCAGTTGTAGATGACTAATAAAATTTTCGATTGAAGGGTTGCCGGCCGCGGTGGCCGAGGTGACTGAGGCGCTCCAGTCACGGTCAGCACGGCCACTACGGTCGGGGGTTCGAATCCCCCCTCGGGCATGGATATTTGTGCCGTCCTAGTTCGTAAGTAGTTCATAATAGTTTGTAAGTTTAGGGTCTGATGACCCCGTAGTTAAGTCCCATAAGCATTACAAACATTTCGATTGAAGGGTTCTGTTGTAGATCTGTTTCATCGTTGATTATTTTATTTGAGTGCTTGTGTGTATGTATATAAATTTCTATTTTTTCCAAAATGTTCATCGTAAAACCTTTGAAAACTATGTGCAGTGCTGGAAAATGGAGATATGCCGAAATAGCTCTATTGCACAATAAAATATAACATCAGTTAAGCAGCTTCCTGGATATATATATATATATATATATATATATATATATATATATATATATATATATATATATACAGGGTGTTTCACTAAGTGTGAAAGGCTAAGACAGCGTAGATGACTGGGTGGTGATCATGAGACAGTGAGCCGTGTCCCAGGGGATAGCCACTCGGCCAGTGAGCTACGCTATCGCAGCCTCCGCCCCCTAAACTTTGAAGGGTTATAGCTCCCAAACTAACAGTGATAGGAATGTAGTTTAAATTGATTTGGTCGCAGCTGGTTTCAAGGAATCCCATGCACGATAGAAAAAACTATTGTTCCATTAAAAAAATATATCTTTGTGGTGTAACTCTTTGGAAAATGATACAATAATCTATGTTCATAGCTCCGCAGAAAGTGTAACATTTCTTGTGCTGACCTACCGCATTAAAATTTCCTTCACCTATTATTTTATAAGTTACAGAGGCAAACACACTTAGTGAAACACCCTATATATATATATATATATATATATATATATATATATATATATGACGCTGCAGGCGCCCTAAACTATAATTTCTGATTGAATGGGAAAGCGATAACAAGACAATATTACTTTGGTGTCGTCACCAGACAATACACGATAGTAACGTCGTACTTCGTAAACTAGCCCAGTGACCTGCGAACGATGTCACTCACCTGCACAGAAATATAGGTCGCATGAATGATTAAAAGATGGACTCCCTGCGAACTTCCGCCGCGGACAATTTGACTCCCAGGTGAACGTTCCAGAGTTGAGCCGCGGAGGTCGGTGTTTTGGGATACAGCGCCATAAATATTTGAGTAACGAGCTCGGTGGGAAACGCCAAGTTGGCCCCGCTAAGCCGCCGGCCAGACGGACTCGCCCCTGCGGTGGTGGTCCACCCCGCACCCCCTGGCGGCGGCTTCGGCACTTATCCCCTGGGACCGTCCGCCAGTCCCCGCGGTCGTTACCGATGCCAAATGCGATCACAACCACCCTCCCCGATCCTTCTTTATTTTGTCCGCCTGGAATAAAGGACGGTCTCGGCTCGAGGGTCGGTTAAAATCCCCTTTATATTTCCCGTCGCGGATCGGCTCGTAAATCAGTGCTCGCGGCAGCTCAGGAAGTCTGCTGAGGCCGCCTATTCTAATCAGAGCGCAGGAAGATTTATGTCGGCAAACGTGGAAATATAAAATGTTCGTTTGACGTCATCCGGCGCGGTAGCCAATAAGTGTCAGCGTTTCGTGGTGATTGCGTTTGCCCTTCTCGGCACGCACTCGGCGGTTTGCGGGGAGTGTGAAATACGTTAGTTCATTTGAGAAGGCGTGTACCATTGATTGCTAACTGAAATACGCAGTGGAGTTGCCATTTTCTCCTAACACATTTACAGTAAAGTTTTGGAACATGGTCCTTGGAGGACAGCGATTATGTACAGGGTGACGCGCGTTCACCTGAGCAGTGTATCGACCCGTGTCGACACTTCCTACAATCAAGTAAATTTTTACGCTTAACTGAATTGCTTGCTCGGCCTCTGATTTATTTCTATTAACGTTAGAACTGACAGTGCATTTGAAATGTGTATTGTTGAGACTAGATGATCCGGTGAACTTTGTATCACTTGTCTCTTAATATAAACCATACTAATTTAAATTACATGTATTTTAGACCAAGTAACTTTATAAAGATATTTGATTTGAACACCAAATGTGCAAAATTTTATCGCAGTCGTACGAATGATATTGATATCCCCAAAAAAAGAAAGGAGCCTTTCAGTTTTCCACAAATTTTCCTATTTTCTGGGCAACTATTCCAAACTTTAACTTCACTCAAACCTTCCTCTCGCTTTGAACGTCGAATGTGTAAAATTTTATCGCAATCAGATGAATGGTATTGATATCCCAGTGCAAAAAGCTCTTTCAGTTTCTAGCGAATTTTCAAATTTTCTGGGCAACTTTCACAAATTTCTAGTTCATAAGAACGTTCATCTTTCGTTGAACGTCAAATGATCAAAATGAACGATTCTCAACTTATAGTGTTGAGAACATTTAGAAACACATTGATAAAAGGACTTAGTTCGAATTTTGCAACTTTTCTTTTTAACTGTCTTTTTTTTTTTTTTTTTTTTTTTTTTTTTTTTTTTTTTTTTTTTTTTTTTTTTTTTGTACTGAATAATCTTTTGCAAGACTATAATGAACGAAACAAAAAAAAAAAAAAAAAAAAAAAAAAAAACAAAAAAAGAAAAAAAAAGAAAAACAAAAAAATATATATATTACCCCTCTCCGTATAAAACCTTGTTCTGTCAAGCCGTATTCAAGTGATGCTCTTACAACCATGTGGAAATTGATTTTTGTTCATAGAAAAAAATCACATTCTGTTTTTCGTAAATCTTCCCACTTTCCGGGTGATTTTTCCGAATTTTTATTTCATGCGACCGTTCCTCTTGCTTTCAACACGAAATGTACAAAATTTATCAGAATTGTGTAAACGGTATTGATAGCTCACTGGGAAAAGGTGTTTCAGTGTTTCCCGATTTTCCTATTTTCCGAAAAACTTTTCTTATTTTATCACCGTTTAAACCTTTTCTGGAGTTGACGAATATTCCAAGACTAAAATTAGCCAAATCGGTTCAGCCGTTCTCGAATTTTAGTGAGACTAACGAACAGCAATATATATATATATATATATATATATATATATATATATATATATATATATATATATTAGTGTTGCAATGATTATTTGATCCTCTAAGATTGTTAAACCGGAAATTAATTTTATCCATTGTTGCAGCTCAAACTGTACATTTTTAGGGATTAGTTGAATTTAATGTTTTATAGGGATTTGTTGTATTTCATGATTTTATGGGGATCTGGTGAATTTGTTGTTAAAGTTACGTTATTCAATAACATTTTGTCACTACTTGTATTAACGGAATTCGAAAAAACGCCTTCCTTAACTCTCGAGCGGGCGCACTGTGGTATAACGTACCCCACTTTTTGTTTTCGTGTGGTAGCGCCGTCTGACGAAACACGACTTTCCCGCGCCAGCTATTCTCTCATTAATAATGATTTTGCAGCCAAGATCGCATTTTTCATTTATTAAGTTACCGGTTTCGGCGTGCTCGACGCCATCTTCAGACCTGTCGTAATTTACATTACTTCACTACATTTTTTATATAATAAAAGAGTATAAAAAAATGTCGTGAAGTTATGTAAATTACGACAGGTATGAAGATGGCGTCGAGCACGCCGAAACCGGTAACATAATAAATGAAAATGCGATCTTGGCTGCAAAATCATTACTAAACGATTATAGATAGCCCCATCGAACTATGAGTTCCTTATATATTCTGTCATTGTTGTGTTGTAAACTGAATGGAGCAAACTCCGTTCTGTGTCGTGTGAAATAAAACTAGTAATTCTTTGTTACTGTGAAGAATTCGCTGCCTGGGTAGAATGTACCCCACGCGCCTCGTCACGTGTTTTGACTTTCTTACTGTTTATCGCAAATGTTAATCGATACACTGATCGAATGCATCAGAATGTTATGAGCACATTGTTACACCCACTTCGGACCTTGACTCCTGAATATGTGATGAAAATTTTGGATGAATTTGTGAAAAAGCCATAGACAGTGAGGAATCTGACCAAGAGAGAGAAGTTGCAAAGGGTAATCTGCACGACAGTGATTCAGAACAAGACTGTGTTGGCGATCAAAGCTATTTAGGAACAGATCTAGAAAAGTGTGTTTATTTTGTTGGCGGGAATGGCGTTTGTAAGTAGAGGAAGAGTGACATTTCGAAAAAAAAAGCAAGGTTGCAATTAAATAGCTTGTGTACATACAGCCTGGTCTGAAACGTGCTGCCAGTGATGACAGTGAAGAAATTTCTGTTTTCAATAAAATAACATATAATTACGTGGTGGATGACATTGTTGCACATAATAACAGGTACATTCAAAAACAATGTGACGCTGTGCACTATTCGCGTGACAGGGATGCCAAAGGTACATCGAGATCTGAAGTAATGGCCACGTGGTTGTTTGTATCTCATAGATACGAAGAAAGGTAGCCAAACCAATGTAATCGAACTATGGAATTCAGATGGCACAGGTATAGAAATTTTCAGAGCATGTATGAGTTCCCGGCTTTTTCTGTTTTTGTTTCGAGCATTACGCTTTGATAACAAAGAATCAAGAGCAGAGAGAAGAAGGACTGATAAATTAGCGCCCATTTATACAAAAAATTGTAATCAAATAGAGATACGTGCAGCCTAGGTAGAGAATGTACAGCCTCGGTAGTTTTGTGACAACTGATGAAAAATTAGAGCCTTTCAGTGGAAGATGTAGCTTTATACAGTATAATACCAAACAAACCCGCAAAGTATAGGATAAAAATTTTTGCCCTGTGCGACGCCCAGCCTTATTACACAATCAATTTTGAAATTTATTGTGGCAAGCAGGAGGATGGGCCTTACCTGGTGTCTAATAAACCAAGTGACATAGTGAAACGTATGATATGTGATATTGGAGGTTCATTTGGTAACTGGTACACTAGTTATTCTCTAGCAGTGGATCTCCTTGAGAAGAATCTCACTTGCATAGGTACTTAAAAACAGAGAGAGAAATACCGAGTTAATTCCAGGCTAACAAAAGACGGCAAGTGGGTTCCTATTTGGATTCCAAAAAGACATCACTATAACATCTTACATTTCGAACAAAAATAAATCAATAATACTCTTATTGACAATGCATGGCACCCCAGCTCTGGATAATGTTGTCTTAGCAGGACGGTATTAATCTTAGAAACAAAATTTACTGGACAGATGAAAAATTTTACAATTAGGGAAGTGTCTTTAAAACTAATAGCTCTTTTATTTATCCATACGCCAAGTAACAAGTGTCTGTACCACCTTCTGATGACGATACTATCAAAAGAGTGGAAACGTAGCTGAAGTGTTTTAATAGACCGGGCGCTGATGACCTCGCTGTTGAGCGCCCTAAAACGCCAATCATCATCATCATTTTAATAGACCTTTTCAACACTCGCAATTATTTTGCTCAGAATATATATTCTGTTCGGCAATGTTTGAGATTTTACAAATACTTTTTTTTTTTCAAAATTTTCATTTGAATCCCTTACTACTTGCTGAATGTATATCGAGCATAGGATACAGACACATCTCACACCGTTCTTAAAACTTCCTTTCGTCTTCATAGACTTAAATATTTTTGTAAATATTGTAATTATCATTTCGTTTTCCCAGTGTGATCAGACTTACGTCGGCGTGTATTGTAATCAGTACTTTCGAAAGCTATCTCTAAGTCTACAAATATTCCTATATACAAATTGTACAAATGAAATAGGAAAAACCGGTCTGCGTATGTTACACAATCGTATATCTCCAGAAAAAAAAGAACGCCTAAGAAACTAACCAGTGTAATATAAGAATCGGCTCGTAAATCATCTAATACAGTGCTCTTCGAATATTCGTCACTGTACAGGATGCTGAAGACACGTTTTGTCGTCCTGGTCAGCCTGTGTTTCGTCATTCCCGGCCTAGCTTTCAGGAAAGGTTCTAACAGGATGCGTGGACAGCTAGAACAACTATATAGATTAGTAACACAAGTTTTATTTCCTGAAGAATACAATTACTTAACTTTTATAAAGTAAGTCTCTTCTTTCCTCGCGGCGTCGTCTTCTGTACGATGCAAGCTGCACTTTGTCCTACTGACTGCCTAGTTCGGAGACGAGTCCAGACGGGCTCGTCGAGACGCATGTCGGCCTAGATATAGCCGCTTGTAGAGGGCGCGCTTCTCCGGTTACTGTCTCCAGGATGCGCGGCGCCGGCGTGCAATTGGCTGCTGGTCGTCCGCTGCCTTCTGTACGATAGTTCTCCTGCATCTGGCGTGTGACGCTGACTTTTCGCCACAACAATAGACGTCATTACTTCACCTTCATTGTCTGCTTCCCACACATATTCTAATGTAAAGAAGGTTTCACTGTTGGCATGGCTTAGCTAGAATCAGCCACTATGCTTATGGTGACATTGGATTACAGTAACTCTCAAAAGCATGTCTAAACAAAACATTGTACCTGGATTTATGTTTAATAACCTACTTCTACAAATTTCTTTTTCGAGTAACCAGTAACCGAAGGTAAATAAATATTTAGGAAATGGATACTCATCGTAAAGAAGTAACATGTGTCTATGAGAATTCAAGTTGTCATACGCAGTACGAATGACAGATCAGTTTCATATAACTACTTCACAGCAAAAGCACAAACAGCGATGATATTACCGTTGTCTGTCAATCTTATTTCTAAGTTACATTACCTTTCAGCAGCTTGATTTACTAAGGTAAAGGTAAAGCAGTCAGCAATCTGAAGATTGGTTTGAACACCACAGTGCTTTACTAGGCATGGTCTTGTTTGTAGGTGGTATGCCGTTGCCTTCCTCCGCCCTTCAAACTGACTTATCCAGCCAGTTATAGGGAGACCTACAGTTTAACGTTGGTTCCGAACCACGGTGCTACTCGGTATTTTTCACATGAGCAATACTGCCATAGATGAAAGAAGTGAAAAGTGACAGATAAAAAAAGCCTAGGACCTAGTGGGGATCGAACCCGCGTCCTTTGGATTTGTAGTCTGGCACTCTACCTCTGTGCAACCGAAGCGCACTTGGTTTACTATAATTTTATATTTCGTCCTAACACGAAACATATTTAGAATCTCTCATGCTGTCCAAGGTTACATGCAATATTTTTTTTTTTCTTTTACTTGCGTAATTTTGTGCTTTTAACGTCTGTGAATGCTACCTATTTCCCTTAGTAACCTTATTAACTTTTGCAGTCCAATTTTAAATAATTGGTCTACTGCAACCCTCAACAGTCTGTAATTCACTAAGTCCCATCTTCTTCAATGTCTTTACACTTTCTTATATTTTAAGTTGTAATTCGTAATCGATGAATTATTTACTAGTGTCCACAACCATACAATACAAAATTGGTCACTCCAATCACTGTCATACCATTATCCAATCACTCTGAAACTTAGCATTCTTTTTAAGCGCTCTTTTCCGTTTACAGCTCTCCAACAAGGTTCTTAAATCAAATGTGAGCGATGATTGCGCTTTGTGCCAAGTTTTATTAGGCAGGCTTTTCCATTTCCTACTACACAATTCCATGACAATTACATTTGCCGTAATTAAGTTTTGTTTTATGTCACCAACTACGCTGTTCTACTCTTCGTGAGCTGCGGAGACAGCTGTTAACTCATAAACTTCTTTCACAGCAGTGAGTGTTCGCTTCGTGTCTATCACGGCTCACGAATAA
The DNA here is from genome assembly GCA_026315105.1 of Locusta migratoria. Lineage (NCBI taxonomy): Eukaryota > Metazoa > Arthropoda > Insecta > Orthoptera > Acrididae > Locusta > Locusta migratoria. The sequence continues at coordinate 189,080,135 of CM048745.1, forward strand.
AGGAGTCTCCTTGACATAATTCCAGCAAAGGCGACGATGGATGGCTTGCGATAAAACAACGTTGGTACTGGAACCCGTTTTGCGAGTCAGCGATATGAAAGAGGCCGTCAAAGTTTCACAACCCATAACACGCACTCGATGTATTCTCAACAAAGAGTGCCTCAGATCGTGGGATGCTATATGGAGCGACCAGAGACTTGCAAAGCGAGCGCTACTTTACACCTTACGACTCGGTAGCCAATCCGATACCCTATTTCCATCGCCTTCAATAGGGTGCGGTGAGATCCAGATACTGGTGATAAGCCCGTTTTAGACAAGCAGCTTTTTGCTGAAAACTGACTACTCGAAGTGCGCGCGCTTTTCGTGTCTGCGTTTAAATCAGCCGCCAGCCCAATCGCGAGTGCGTCCATGACGTCAATGATCAATTGATGGTGCCAAGTGTGGGTTTCTAAATTTCCGAGTGTGCTCCAAGGAACTGAAGGAAGGAAGTGAAGTGCTGTCTGCTAACATCGGAAACTAACCTATTCTGGTCGAGCGCATTAATATTATAGAAATGCCTTCCTATCTTCTTAAACTTCACTCTGTTGTTTTACGTTTTGTCCTCTTCACACCGAAAACGTTGCAAAAGAGCCTAGTATTGTTGTTTCTACTAGTGTTCTCCTACAAAAGGAAAGAAATACCTGCAAACCGTAAGTTATTTTCGTTTCACAAGGAAAAAGAATGTAAATATTCAATCGTGTTTTGTGAAAATTATTTGAACAGTATAAGGCTGTTAGATGATAAAATTATTTTCGACTTAATTTGACCGCCAGCAAAGATATAAAAACTAAAGAAAAGAGGCACTTATTACTGCATTTCGCTATTGTTTGATGTCTTTGGAAGTATATGCATGCTTATGGAATATTGCCCCAATTGTGTGTTTGGATTCACGATTTCCTATCAGAAAGGACACAGTTCGGAGTAATTGTCTGTAAGTCATCTAGTAAACCAGAAGTGATATCTGAACATCCCCAGGGAAGCGTTATAGGTCCCCTATTCTTCCTTGTGTTTATAAACGATTTAGGAGACAATTTAAATAGCTTTCTTAGACTGTTCGCGGATGATACTGTCGTTAATCGGTTAGTAAAGTCAACAGAGGATCAAAAGCAACTGCAAAACCATTTGGAAAAAACTTCTACTTGGTGGGAAAATTGGCAGTAGACACTGAGTAAGGAAAAGTGTGAAGTAATACACATGACCACTAAAAGACATCCGCTGAACTTCAATTACACGATAAATCAGTTAAACCTTAAGATCGTAAATTCTATCAAATACTTAGGAGTTAAAATTACGAACAACTTAGACTGGATGGAACACACAGAAAATTTTGTGGGGAAGGCGAACCAAAGGTTAAGTTTCATTGGCAGAACGCTTCCAAGATGCAACAGTTTCTCCAAAGAGACTGCCTACATCACACTTGTGCGCCCTCTCCTGGAGTACTGTTGCCATTATGGGACCCTCAACCGGTGAGACTGACGGAAGTCAAAGAGAAGGTTCATAGAAGGGCAGCTCGTTTTGTTTTATCACATTACGAGGGGGGAAAGCGTCACGGAAATGTTGCACGAATTGGGGTGGAAATCATTAAAGGAACGACGTTATTCGTTACGGCGAGATCTATTTGCGAAATTTCAATCACCAACTGTCACTTCTGAATGTGAAAATATTTTACTAGTACCCACCTACATCGGGAGACATAAATAAGAGAAATCGGATCGAAACGATTTAGGTGTTCTTTCTTTCCGCGCGCTAATCTACATCTACATGGGGCACTCTGCGAATCACATTTAAGTGCCTGGCAGAGGGTTCATCGAACCACCATAATATTATTTATCTCCCATTCCATACTCAAATAGTGCACGGGATGAAAGAACACCTTAATCTCTCCGTTCGAGCTCTGATTTTTCGTATTTTATTCTAATGATCATTTCTACCTATGTAAGTGATGCACAGCGGAATATTAAGATCATGCATGATATATTCTTGCAAGATTTTTCAGAGTATATAAACAAGATTAAATACAGTTTTTATCGAAAATACTTCTTAGAAAACTTTTATTATAGTTTTGGCAGGCCACAAGTGGATGTGTGCAGCCAATGCGAAAGTTATTACACCCTAATCTGTCATTGGACAATGCTAAAAGGAATGTTACTGCTGAAATGATCATACACCGGAGGTACGCTATGAAGTCCTACACTACTTTGAAAGAATCATCTGAAAGTGAAAAGTATCATGTTTTGAAATTAACCTTTCACTATATGCAAAGCTAACCTTTGCCGATGATCCCAGTACAAGAAGCTTTTTATCTTAGGCAACTATGGGTCACCTTCTTCTGTATCCATAATTTGAAGATTAACAAAGCTATAGTCTTTGTATACGACGAGGGTCAGACTCATAAATCTTCCAATGAGGTTAGTTCCTTTCTATTAAACTACTTTGAAAGAGACGTGCCTCGCACAGCAAAGAAACGTATGCTTTTCAGTGATGGTGCTGCAGGTCAAAATAAAAACAACAGTGCGGTAAGGTTTTTGTTAAAAATGTGTGAGAAGAAGGTAGATGACTTGAATAAACTAGAAGTGTACACGCAAGGTTATGAATCCTTCTACAAGCAACTTTTCGAGTGGCCAACCATCAACATAATGACTGATATTATTCCTTCAGATGCAGAAGATTAGGACTAGATTAATTAACGAACATTGTGGTATTACGAACTGATTGGTGACATGTGAGAATTTGTAGTATATATGATTTACTATTTCATTTTTCAAGATCTTTTAATGCATTACAATAAATATGAGTGAAATAAAAGCTTGTTTCTTTTTCATTAGTGAAGTGCATTTTAATTTTTGGGAACTCCGAGGGAATAAAAATATAAATATTATTTACGTTCGTAAAAGCCATTTTTTGCATAAACAACATATGTGATTTTTTTAATCTGATAAAATCAACTAATTACATGAGATTAACTATATCAGTACATTCGAGAAACACGTCATTTAATATATATCATTTACAGGTCTGTTAAAAGCAATGTCAAGTATTGTAACAGTATTTTTAGTTTTCTCAGAATCAGAAAAATGTGACATATGTAGTTTCTGAAATAATCGATTCAATTACACTGCGAGTTATCAATCAGTCCTGTACCAACTGTTGTCGCTGCCTCATCGCTCAGAGTATCACACTTTAATTGCGTGAAATTTCGTTGCCAGTTAATTTCTTAATTTTCGTTAGTGCTTCTGTTTTTAAGAGGTTTCTTCTCACCTACTTTGCAGATTTAGTTTGTGCAACTGTTTTAAGAGTTTATTCTCGCGTATTTCGATAAATACCATGTGTAAAGATTTCATCTACCGCAAGCTATGAGGTTTAATTTTCATTTGTTTTGGCGATGTAGTTACCACTACCCATAGTTCAGTCAGCTGCCAGCTGCCTTTATTAAAGTACTAGGCTAGTTAAAAGTTGATTATCTAGTTTTATACTTTCCACATTTAATTGTATCGATAGGATGTGTGCCTGCTGTGTGCGAACGCCGGAGGAGTCGGTCGCAGTTCGCGAACAGCTGAGCGTGCTGTTGGCTACGGTCAGCCGTCTTCAAGCTGTTGGGGTGCAGCGATGGTGGGGAGTCTGGTGCGTCGAGTGGGACACCTCAGGTGTCTCATGCTTCGCTCTCTGTCCCTGCTACCGAGGCACCTTTAGGTGTACCGGACGCGCACGAGCCGCCCTCTCCACAAGAGCAGTGGCGGGTTGTACGGCGTTCGCGTCGCTCGAGGCGGAAGGCCAATGTGGAGGCTGGCCGTCCGTCCACGCCCGTTTGTCCTGTGAGTGGACGTGTGGCCACTCTTAAAATTATTTTAAGGGACCCATACTACAGCACGAGTATTCTGCATATTGACACGATTATTAAGGATTTTGGTTCATTTATCCACATGGTACCTGTCATTTCAAATTTCTATATTTTACTTTTGCTACATAAGATAGAACCCCCCCCCCCCACCCTCTGAACAACATCATTGTGTAAGTGACAAGCAGCCTCTAACCTTACTATATAATTCAAGAAGCACATGTAGTCCTACACTGTACCAAAGTTACAATATCTGCGCGTTAATAATTATGCTACTCAAAGCCCACTTTATATTTATTACACTACTGTCTTCACAGCGATTAGGTCTCTACTTTTACATTCTACTCTATATATATATAATTGTCATATTGGTACGTTTTGTTCTGCCTCTTTCATGTGTGACTCGGTCTGCACAATTGTGTGAACAATGTTATTTGTATAATCTTCTATCTTCTATTTGGTGCGCCTCTGTTGACCAGTGGTATAGTGCCAGACTACAAATCCAAAGGTCGCGGGTTCGATCCCCGCCAGGACCGGTATTGCTCATGTGAAAAATACCGAGTAGCACCGTGGTTCAGAACCCACGTTAAACTGTAGGTCCCTCTATAACTCGCTGGGTAAGTCAGTTCGTAGGTCGGAGAAAGGCAACGGCATACCACCTCCAAACAGGACCATGCCTAGTAAAGCACTGTGGTGTTCAAACCAATCTTCGGATTGTTGACTGCTTTACCTTTTTTTAACACGACATATTGATGTAATAGCTTCTTATGTTTCGTTTCGTATGTTGTGATACTGTTTTGTACTGCACTACACTTTATCTGTTATTGTTAACTTTTGTATACACATATTTCGTCGTAACTTGTTGACGACTGCACCCTGTAACTTTCAAATGTTAAATGTTTGTTAAGCTTAAGGGACTTAACTAAACTTACAAACTTCTTATGAACTACCTACAACTAAGGACAGCACAAATATCCATGCCCGAGGGGGATTCGATCCCCCGACCGTAGTGGCCGTGCAGACAGTGACTGAAGCGCCCCTCGGCCACCGTGGCCGGCCCTGTAACTTTGTTTACATTTGTGTCCAAAGATGTTCATCCAAAGATATTGGACATCCATTATACTATTACCAATATCGATAAAATAGGTTTCATCACCTTTGACGCATGCACTTAGCACAAGGCACTCCCTCCATTTTTATTCATAGTCTGTTCTTACCTTTTGTTTTGTGACTGATAGGTTTTATGTAAGATGACCACTGTATTTTTAACATTTTTTGTTATACTGACTCCTGTTTGTCTCAACTAGATGCATTTGGTTTGATGCATTTTACCATTCAGTCTTAACATCTTGTAAGTATTTTAACTATATGTTAAATGACATGATTCTCCGTTTTCAATCTCATTATATGTAATTTTGCAGGTTATTTACTCTCTTTGTGCACATTAATTACGTTTATTTTGTATTTTTTGTATAGTTTATCCATTAAAATGGTCTATTGACCGAAACTGGTAGATGAATCTAAGTCTGGCATCTGCTTTACCAACAATTTATTTTATGTAATCTTTCCATTTTAAATCATTCCTAATGCCTACTCCCAGATAATTTATGGAATTAATTGATTCCAGTTGCTGATCTGCTGTAGTGTAGCTAAATGATAAAGAATCTTACTTTCTATGTATTCGCATCACATTACACTGGTCTACATTACACAGCATTTGCGAGGTCGGTGTGAGAGTTTAATTTTTAAAACTCACAACCACCAACTGCGAACCAAATTCCTAAACATGCAAAAACACTGGAACTGTGATCGCTACTGTTTGACTGGTTTTCTAGGGTATGATATCATACATTCGCAGCTTTCCTTCCCTGCATATGATTAACAAAAGAATTCATAATAAAGTCAAGTTCATGAGATAAAAGGGTGTACTAACTACTATTTTTGAAAACACGTGAAATTTCACTTTATGTTGTTTATTACCCTGTGGCTGATACGTCTGTACGTCAACACATTTATTAAAAAAAGTTATAGCTTGTGAGCCTCCAGACAAAATGAATATTTGTCGCAAACTGTTTTCACACCATGTGCCTGTCTCAAACACCGTTTATGTTCATGCCTATGCGACGACACATGTTACCTTAACAAAACACAGTCACTTTTAGTGCGATGCACACCTTGTTCCACCGGCTAAATATTCACAACACACAGTAGCACTCGATACAACTTGGTGCAGTCTACGACGAGCAACCACACTTGGCAATTGCCACAGAAAAATCTATAGTCTCCACCTGAAGATCCACATGCCGACTGCTGCAGAGCGATGCCGCCCGACCAGCTACACCACTTGCTCCCACCTCATCACTTCCTGCCCTCGCGCGCGCGTGCGCCAAAAGCTCAACCGCCGGGATTTTTCCCTACGTCATCAACTTCCCCATGTGAGCTGTTCTAACCGACTTCCAACGTACAGCGCTCAGCCAATACATTTCTAAAACCTTACTTAAAATCAAAATAACCACACTACACATTAAACAAATTTCTTTTATGTTTTTATATTGGTATAAACATCCTTTGCACAATCGTGCAATATCTTATATCACAGATAAGTGATTTAACTGAATATTTCAAGATAAAATACACAAGATTAATAGAAAATAAAATGAGAAATAGTTAATATATTACTTTTATAAACAAACATTGCCATGCTAGTTGTGTAACTGTCTTGTATTCATTGGTAATTTATTACTTATCATTGTCAATTAAACATATTACGCCAGATGTGACTATATCAGCTAATGTATTGTTTATTTGTCAACAGGCTATTTTCTAATGAAGTCCTTAAAGGTTCCTGACTGCATTGTATTACTTCAAATGCCAGTAGTATTAGAATATTTTATTTCACGCTGTGCACTGCACTGCTCCTGGCACTCGCCATTGTCCCTCTCTCCCCTCACCGGAAACGAACCTGGAAATTCCTAAGCTGGAACAAGCCACCAACGTCGGCCTGCTTGCTGGCCTCCCGTCAACTACAAGCACACAGCAAATCTCAACGTGGACAATTTCTACCTATGGCCTAACTATAAATGTTGTCACCCAACTGCGTGCATACATTGCTACCATAATTAATAAAATTAAAATTGTGTAACATTTAGTGCATTGGCATGGTCAATGTTTGCAGTGAACTTCATACTGTTTAATTATCAAATGCTATTAATTACCAATATTTCTATTGGGCAGTAATCTCACACATTCCACAGCATCATCCGGCAAAAAGCCTCAGTTAACTTCCGATGTTATCCATAATATCATTTATATATACTGTGAACAGCAACGGACCCACGAAACTCTCCTGTGGCACATCTGACAACACTCTTATTTCGGAAGACTTCTCTCCATTGAGAATGACATGCTGCATTTTGTTATCTATAAATTTCTCAATCCAATCACACAATTGTCTAATAGGCCATTTCCTCTTACTTTGTTGATTAAACAACTGTGGGGAACGACTTATACTCGAATATATAACATGTTCCAAAATTCTACAACTGACGTTAAAGATATAGACCTATAATTATGCACATCTGTTCAACGTCCCTTCTTCAAAACGGGGAAAATCTGCGGCATTTTCCAATCTTTTGGAACGCTGCACTCTTCTAGATACCTACGTAACATCACTGCAAGGAGGGGGGCAAGTTACTTCGCATATTCTGTGTAAAAACGAACTTGTATTCCCATCATGTCCTGCAGCTTTTCATCTTTTGAGCGATTTCGATACTGCGACTTCATAATCTGTGCGGCAATCTAGAGAAGGAACTGCAGTGGAATCTTTCTCCTACATGATCAGGAAATCTACTCGAAATATTTTCTGAATTTTCCTTCAGGTGTTCTGTCACAACAGCTGCTGAGCCAGCAGGCCTATAGAAACAACCAATCACCACGTTCGAGCCTGCTTTAACCGTGACCTTCACCCAAAGGTTTACGTGTCGGGTCTCCGTCAATTTCTTTCGATAATGGTGCATTTTTTATCGCTATAAACATGCCTCCCTTTTCACCTTTTCTGCGGTATACCTCTCTGAGTTTAGAATATTATTACTGTTTACATCTGGTTTCAGTCAACTTTCCGTCCCTAATAGTACGTAGGCATTGTGACCGTTTATTAATGAGAGCAGTTTTGCGCGCTCTCTATCGGCGCTCCTGCAGTTGATCTTTTCATTCCCTATTGTATTCTGCCTATTGCTACCTTGTCACGGCTCAGGAGGCTTCTTGTCGGGCTTAGGGAGGGAATTCTCTAACCTAAAAAAAAAAAAAAAAAAAAAAAAATAAAAAAATAAAAAAATAAATAAATAAATGAATAAAAATAAAAATAAAAATTTAAAAAAAATGCACTTTACACGTTCTCCGCTACCCTCGTAGCCGCTTCCTGCGTGTACTGTACGCCTACTCAAGGGAACCCTACATATCACCACCCGATAGCGGATGTCGAGAAATTTGCACCTCAGATCTCCGCAGGTCTGATCCTGTGGTTTAAGCCTTCCACTTGGCTCCAAATCAGAGGACCGCGATCGGATCTGGAAACGACACTACAAATAGCTCAGATTCCAACCCGCGAATGAGGCTCTCAGCCTGCAGCAACTCCACCAACCGCCTGTATGAACTGAGGATGACCTCTGAACCCAACTGGCAGGAGTCATTGGTGTCGACATGAGCAACAATTTGCAGTAGGGTGCACCCAGTGCTCTCAATCACCGCCGGCCTTCTTCCCCGACCCTCCCGCTATTTCACCCGCCTAATATTGGAGCCCACAATCACTAATAAACCCTTCCCCTCGTGAGCCTGCTGGAACCCAGCTGAGGGAGCGGCCACATGTCCACGCAAAGGCAGAGCGGGCGACGCCGCACGGCCAGCCTCCATATTGACCCTCCTCCCCGAGCGACGCGAACGCCGTTGAACCCGCCACACCCCTTGCAGAGAGGGTGGCTCGACTACGTCCGGTATACACGAAGATGTCTTGACATCAGGGACAGTGGGTGAAGCATGCGACGGACAGAGCCCGCACTGCCCCAACACTCCAACGCAGCAGCCTCAAGACGGCTGACCGTGGCCAACAGCACGCTCAGCTGCTCGCGAACAGCGGTCAGTTCATCTTACGTCCGTACGCAGCAGTCACACATCCTATCCATCCTAACAAATCAATAATTGCCTGTAGAGATTCAGTATCTTGTTATTAGCGCGAGTTTATAGAAATTGACACTGCTCAGCCCACAAATAAATTATGATAGTTCGACTCTGCTTAACTGTAACTCTACTGGTGTTGCTGACTGTGTGACTACCTACCAAATATGCTCTAATAAACTATGAAAACAGTGGCACAGACGAAATCTGCCAAGTAGGCGAGAATAAACGTCTTAAAACAAAAGTACTAACGAAAATGAAGAACTTGCTGGCAAATTAAATTTGAAACAAATTAAATTATGATTCTTAGCGCTGTTCACGATGTGACACTGGCGGCAGCTGGCACTGGACTCCCGAGCATTGCGTTGCATATGAACGAGACAGTAGGCCATTCGACATGTTTCCTCGTGTGGTTGTTGACTGTGGGGCACCTGATGGGCACACACTTTGTGTAAATGCGTGTGAACACTTATGACGCTCAATCCAAACACGGCGTCTATGGATTTTACTGTCACACAGTGGTCCTGGGTAATGAGTGCATCAATCAGCTGGATGATGTCTTCGGTATTGCACTGTGGTGCATCAACGGCTAACCACACCCGTCCTTCTGTGAAGCTTTTGTGCCATGCCATGAACCTTGCAAGGGACATGCAATGTTCGCCGTGCGATTTTGATATTCGTCGATGAATGTCCGTTCTCACTACTCCTCCGCTGTCAGAAAAGGGAAAACACATTTTTGCTCTTGTTTATACGCCTGTTTGCAATGCGATTGGTACTGTTGGACGATTGATGTAGGCAGCTGCTAGCTTTGTACTGTCACGTGACGGGCATGCGTGCCATCTAGCGACGGGATGTGAAATTCCACGCTCTGGTCGGAACCACACCTCATTACACACGCCACGATGTTACCCTCCTGTCACCGGTTTGCGTATTCCAGACTCCGGTTCGTATCTTTTTGTACGCCCCTTATATAGTTGGTGCAGGCACACCTGAATGTCGTAACAGTAAATATGTCAACCATGACGTCCTAACTCTATTTTTTTTAGAAATTGAAGTTGTAAGGCTCGGGCGTGCGTACTTATCCTTTAGACGGTCTTTAATTACCCCATTTACCGAGATCTGCCACCTAGTATTGAGTTGATTTAAGGGCATCAAACTTTTATGCATCTGTTACGTAGCATATTACGTTCACAGTGTGTAGAAAAAGTGAGATACGTCACTGCATTTCTTATGATAAGTTGATATAACAGATACTGTTTCGATGTTTATTTCTAATAAATAATTATGCATAACTTTTCACATTGCAATTAATAGTTGTTTCGTTTACTTACAGGTGCATCCATCCGAAACAATGTCAAATTTGACAAATTTCAAAGTCCTGACAGAGTTTGGTATACAATACAATCTCAATATCAATTTTTCTGAAATGCTTACATATGTGGTGACATTCTTACGTGCAGAAATAACATCACTACTTCTTTTGCTAAACAATGAAATGAATATTCTGCCTACTCACACTAACCATGTTGGGCAGCAGAGGTAATTGTTAAATGAATACCATATGTATTCTTTGAAAACCGTTGTCCAAATTATGTGCGGTTAACCTGAATATCATAGCTATGAACAGGTGTGAGTCAAAACAATTGTCTTTTCTTAATGTATTTTTTCTACTTAACAGTTAAATTTCAGTATAAAGTATGCAGAATACAGCTTGAATGCACGAATTTGCTGATACATACATAATTTGTAACAAACAATGAGAGGGACGACATACGTGATACAAAGGAAATTTGAAAGTAAATTGTTTTCAACTGCATATATCGGTATTTATGGACTTTAATTCCATAGTAAACAGAAGCAAGTACAACGGGGAGTCTTTATTTTAAAAATCTTCTGACTTGAACATTCCATTTTTCTTACACGTCTCGAGTGTGTTTGGCTGTGTGTGTGTGTGTGTGTGTGTGTGTGTGTGTGTGTGTGCGTGCGTGCGTGTTTTGTACTGTAGCTTGAAAAATGCGGAAGATATCAAGATACTTGTCTTTTCTGCGTAACCGAGTCGACACCTGTGCACCTCTACTCTTCTTTCTGAGTGGTCTGCCTATCTTTAATTACAATGTTATTTCGTTCTTGGATGAAGATTGTCAAGGAAAAATATGAAAACTGCAAGATAGAATACTTTAAATTAACAATGTCTTTCTTTATACGAGTATTCTTATTTTGTGAAGTTGAGACCATAAATACGTATACACGTTCATGTAAGAAATTATTGTCATTTCTTATGGTGCATGGCGGAGGACATCTACTTACATACTCCACAATCTATCCAAAAATGCATGGCGGAGGGTGCCTAGTTCCATTAACAGTTACTGGCTTCCCTGTTCCACTCACATATAGAACAAGGGAAAAACGAATGCTAGTAATGTATCCGTAAGAGCCCTTGACTCTTTGTGGCCTTTATGAGAAAGGTAAGTTGGCGGCAGTAGAATCCATCTCTTTAATTCCTTCAATAGTGTTTCTCGTAAATAACGTCGTCTTCCTTCCAGCGACTCCCATTTGAGTTCCCGAAACATCTCAGTAATACTCTCGTATTGATAGAACCTACCCGCCTCAGAATTGCTTCAGCGTTTTCCTTTAAACCGACCTAGTTTACAACAGGCACCGTCACCAGTGTACAATTTTATTCCGATCTTTATTACGTTTTGCACACTTGACGTTCAGAACAAGAGAAACATCACTATCTACCTAACATTTCGCGCGGTGCATGGTGGAAGTTGAGGGAGGAGATGAACAAAGAGAGGAACAGAAGGAGTTTGGCAGGCAACGGGAGAACGGGAGGTAGTAATTATAAAGGCTGGCAGAGCATGAAAATAAGAGGGCTGAGGTGAGAGACACAGAAGATTGAGTGAGACATGGACACAGGAACGGATGAGGCGAGAAGAGACGGAATATTCGGAAAAATAAATGTCCAAGCAACGCCGAGTTTTCAGCTACAGTGAGAGACATAAAGAAATAAAGAGAACGACAAGAAACATACCCAGGGAACGTGTTGGGCAGAGAGAACAGGAGAATAAGACGTATATCGAACTTCAATGCCGATTTTGTGAAGCACGTCAGTTTCGCTAGGAATTTTTATATTACTTTTAGCTGGAAACCCGGCGTCGCCCGGGTACTTCCTATTCCAGTCTTAGTCCCTCTCTCATTTCCTTTTCTCTCTTTGCCCACCTTTCACTTTCCTTCTCTGTCTGTACATATCTTCCCTCTCTCTCTCTCTCTCTCTCTCTCTCTCTCTCTCTCTCTCTCTCCCCTCTCTCCATGCATCTCCTCTTATCCTTCTTTCATTCTCCTACTCTCCACTCTCTCTCTCTGCCCGTCTCCTCCTCCTCCACTCTCTCTCTCTCTGTCCGTCTTCTACCTCTTCTTTCTGTCTGTCTCCTCCTCTCTACCGACTTCTCTCCGATATATGAAAACATACATATATGCGCCAAGTTTCATGGTGACTGGACAAACAGTGTCATAGCCGTAAGGTACCCTCCGTCATGCTAAATTCACTGGCTTGCAGACTACAAAAATCTTTCATGAAAACATCCCTGTGCTGACTTTCATGGTCATCAATAAAACAATTTGGATGTTCGTTTTTAAGTACCCTCGATCATGCACCTGTGGAGTCTTACGAAAGGTGGTTGTTGTTATTGTGGTCTTCACTCCGCAGACTGGTTTGATACAGCTCTATACGATACGTTGTACTTTGCAAGTCTCTTCATCTGAGAATACGTTCGACAATCCTTTTGAATCTACTTTCTGTATTCGTCCCTCGGTCCCCCTCTACGATTTTTATCCCACACACTTCTTTTCAAAGCTAAGTTCACAATTCATTGATGTCTCAGAACGTGTCCTACCAATGTATCCCTTCTCTTAGTCAGGATATACCGGAAACTCCTTTTCTCCCCAATTTTGTTGAGCACCTCCTCATTAGTTACGTCATCTACCTATCTTTATCATTCGCCTGTAGCACCACATTTCCAAAGCTTCTATCATCTTTTTGTCTGAACTCCGTAAAAAAAAAAAAAATAAAATAAAAAAATAAAAAAAAATAAAAAATAAAAAAAAAAATTGTAAAGCTTATGGGACTTAACTACGGGGTCATCAGTCCCTAAACTTACAAACTACTTATGAACTACTTACGAACTAGGACGGCACAAATATCCATGCCCGAGGGGGGATTCGAACCCCCGACCGTAGTGGCCGTGCTGACCGTGACTGGAGCGCCTCAGTCACCTCGGCCACCGCGGCCGGCGAACTCCGTATCGTCCACGTTTCACTGCCATACAATACTACACTCCAGAGAAATGCTTTCAGAAAGGACGTCCTAACATTTAAATTAATATTGGACGTTGACGAATAGACCGTGTATTATTTCGGGGTATAAGCTATCTTCATTCGACATTTCATTCAATTCTGTCCAGCCGTTTCAGCATGAAGGAGTAGCAAACATATTAACCCATTGTAAGGTACCCTCTGCCACACACCCTAGGATGGCTTACGAAAGGTATCCCATGTATTATTCGGGATATAAGCTATCTCAGTTCGAAATTTCATTCATATCCGTCCAGCCACTTCAGCATGAAGGCGTAAGAAAGGAATTAAGTAATTGTAAAGCACCCTCCACCATGCACCATACTAAGTTAATTTTAGTATGCTTATATCTTTCGCACGAGTGCAAGGAATGAGTTGACAAAGTTTCCTCAAAAGCAGTTGAACAGTACGACCGCGCATAAAATACGAACAAACAAACATTCATTTTTATATATTAGACTATATAAATTGACGCTTGAATCGCAAGCGAAGACTGTATGGTCTGCATTAGTTTTTTCTACTTCTAAATATAAATTTTCATAGCTTTAGCTTTAAAAATGCTTTCCTGATCAAGTATTTTGATACAACTTGGCACTCCCTATTGCACCATTGTTGGCAGAATTGAAAACATCCCGAATCGTATTTTCGAAAAATCTTTCAATCCCTATTTCATCCTCTTAAGGATGGGAATAATATCGATAAATCGCTGATGCCTACAGTGTAAGATAGAAACTTGAAATTTGTAGATGTTGTTTATCAATTGTAGATTCATTTTCAGCGCCTTTAAAAAAAAAAAAAAAAAAAAAAAAAAAAAAAAAAAAAAAAAAAAAAAAAAAAAACTGAAGAATGTGCATCACGTTTCGCTGTATATAACCTCTTTGCTATTAGAGTGTCAAAAGTCATCGTTGATGTTCAGTCAGAATTTTATATAAGCCGACGACTTTCAACAACTATCATCATCCAACCTCTTATAGCTATCGACACGGAACTGCAAATCCAGTTGTGTTTCCAGTGTTTGTATTGTGATTATTGGTGTATTGCCAGTGTAGTTAATGCTCATTTAATGTATGTCTGTGTTTCCCAGTGTTTTATCTTTGAGTCTTTCTATCTTTGAGCATCTGTTGATCGTCGTACTTCCACATTTTACGCATTATTGTTTGCCACACTCACCCACCGCCGCACACCGCGACCAAAACACCATAGTGCACACCGCGAACCTAAAGGCTACGCTCATGCATAATCGCCACTGGTCTGCAGTGAATAATTTTGGCTACCAAGTGAAATATACGGACACACGTCCCACGTTCCATTTTATGAATGTATATGGATTAGGCTGTGGTTTTACATAAAGGACAATTAACTCCGCGACTAGACGTCAAATGTTTCTCATTACACCCAACTGACGTTTGTACTTTGTGCTACTGATATATACGATACCATTTGTGTGCAACTCGTTTCACGCAAAGAGTGGTGTAACTGGTGGCGTCGTGTAAACTGGGCTTTATAGAGGCCGCGCGGCGCTTTTACCTCTCCGTCCTCTGCTCCCCCTTTCCCCCTTTCTCTAACCCACTGCTCTTTGCGTCCAGCATCTGCTCCCAGACTATCCCCACCACCCACCCTCTCAACCACCTTCCGCCCACATTCTACGCTTAGAGTCCTACACTCAGCACTTGCATCGCCTGCTCTGAAGTCAGTACCTCCTTCCTAATCAAACTAAGTGCTGCTTCCCATGCCTTACTAAGGAAGTAGGCACTATCACGAATAGTAAGCGATTCCCTTACTGGAATTTGGATAGGTGCCTTATGTCAGATATCTGAATGTAATCCATTTAGTGTAATTCTGATTGGAAATGTTACGCGACTGCTGACTTCTTAGGATATCAGTGAAATTGTAGGCTATCGTACCTACTGTTTCAGCAACCTTCTTTGGTTCTTTTTAAATAATGTTATGTTCAGTAAATCCGTCAGAAGATCAATACTAATTGCAAAAAGCTCTAGACAAGTATCTGTAAGGCGTTGAAAATGACAACTAAAACGAAATAAAAGTATGAGGCCAAACCGTAAAGAAATTATTAAATTTCAGTTACACGAAAACTGACAAAAATCTTAAACCTCTCAATTGAACTAGGCATTACAATTAAGAACAATTTTAATACGAAAGACCAGAACGTTAAAGCTTTGTGGAAGGCTAACTAAATACTGAACATTGTTTGAACAACACCCCTTTGAAGATGCAATAGATCCACTACGGAAATAGCTCACACTAGGCAAATCTGTTTGCTTAAACACTGATGCTGTATTAATGGAGTCCTTACCACATGGGACTGACGGAGGATATCAAACACGTACAAAGAAGGGCAGCTCGTTTTGTTTGGCCGTGTAAAAGGGAAGACGGTGTCAGATGTGGGAGTTGGGAGTGGCAATGAAAAAAATAATAATACTTGTGTCTTGTTGCAAATGGTTTTGCTGACACAGCCTAAACTTACAAACTACTAATACTAAGGACGGCACAAATATCCATGCCCGAGTGGGCATTGGAACCCCCGACCGAAGTGGCCGTGCAGACTGTGACTGACGCGCCGTAGAATGCTCGGCCACCACGACCGGCCAGCCTTAATTAAACGTTGTTTAAATCGCCTGATTTTAGCAATCACCGTTTTGTCCTCACTTGAAACAGTCGTAACTTTCGTGCTTTCTGTTTAATCTTACAGGTATTCCTTCACAGCAGTGTTAAAGTCCTCAATGTATTGCATTTTATTAGACCAGGTTTCAGGAAGTGATTCTGAGATAATCTACCTTTCAATTTCGGTTTTCTTGAAATATAGGAATTACAGCACTTTAGGAGTCCTTTTCCTCATTATTCTGTTGCCTTCTGTGGCCTTCTCTTTCTGTTACGTAATTTTTGCGTTGTCTGAATCCGCAGCAACATGATTTTTTTTCTACAGAAGGGTGTAAGTTTCGAAGATTGAAATCCATTTAGCTTCAGCAACTGTTTTGTGAGCTGACCATTTTTCATGTGCCTCTTGTAATACACGGGATTAAAATGTTCATAATATAGGCTTGCCATTTGAGTATTCATCCAGTGTTTTCGTTTGCAACTAGACAACTTTTCACGTTGGTTTTCTAAGTCTGTATGGAAACGAAGGTAAAGAACGCCATTGGTCTAAGACCAGTGAGCACAGTAGTTGTGCTTCTAAAATTCTCTCTCAAAATATTGTGAACGACTCATGAGATTACAAAAAATTACTGGAGCATACCGTAGGTCACACAGTACTCACAACTTGCGAGTGCACATAAGAAACAACAGCGTGCGTCCTGCAGAAACTATGTGTGGATGCCTACCAACGTCACGCATCGCCACTCCGGGCGGGTATAAAGCCGTTATACACCCCCATCTGCAGCCAAATAAAAGTTGCCGAGTGTTATGCTTGTGGACTAATTTAGGAGAGCTGGCGAATTCGAGTGTTCGGTTATACAGCAGCAAGCGGAAGATGCCGAATTCTTCTGAGGCGGGGGGGATGTTAAGTATGTACGGAGTTAAAAACAAACGGGGGTCTTGATATTCCAAAAATGTCTTCAATATATTCTAATATGGACCAATGGATGTGTTACACTACAAAAAGCATAAAACAGTGAATTACATAATCGTAAATAAACACCTTTGCATATCTAGTACCCCCTTATTTCCATACTCACACTCCTAAGCATCACCAATGTTTCATCGAGTGTGTGGTGCGATGGCCTGATTAGCAGTAACTGAAAAGTTCTTCTCATCTTTCTGGATAAGTGCCCCAAAATAGAATAAGCCGCTTGATGTTTTCATTCTTTCAGCTGGATTGTACAAGTGGGTATGGCGTACGGCATTCCGAATCCACCTTCGCGCAGCTTTATTTCCAAAACTCAAATGTTTAAGCTCTTTCGCAAAAATTTTGAGCCTTCTCTATATTGGATGGGGCAGCTGTTTCGTTTAGTTAATTGGTAGACGACTTCTCCTAGTACACTAAGAGGCACTATGTGTCGTCTGGTCTTAGTTTTACCAGGATATCCAAACGGGAACACTTCATCCACTTCGAACTCGATGATAATTTTCGGGCATATGTCTATTTTAATTGAGACGTTCTGGGATGTTGTTCATCTTATATCTTCTATGTAGCCATATGAGGAATGTGACGTCAAATTTACAGGAGGAAATAATTCAGTTTCTCTTCAAACTGTTGAACACACGTGCTGGTAAACATTTGGTGAATGAGATATCCGAATACGCGAAGGAGATTTGGTGCTGTTTGATTTATCTAAGGTCCTCGAATACCCTTAGTCTTCCTTTCCTAGGATGTATAGAAAAAACTGAAATTAAATTTAAGAAGCGGAATTAGAGGAATTGTGGCCTGCATAAAGTAAGGGCGAGCACTCACTTTATACACGTCGCTACTCGGCGATCCTTGAACGCGATCTGACGACTTAAGAAGCAACATTGCTTCCAAACATTTAAACACTTTGCTGTGCTTTTCAAAGAGTAGACTATCTTATAATATACTAGCTTCATGTCTCTTGAGTTGGAAAAAATACGGTTTTGGCCACAGCACAAAACACCAAAGAAAATCACCAAACACTGATATAGTTCTAAATTAAATAGGCATAAGTATTTATTACAATGACTTGTCCGTGAAGAAAACAGCAGTTCAGATTTTTATTTATTTATTTATTTATTTGTCAAACTACACATTTTGCCATATTCGCCGTTTCTTGCAGTTTTTGGCGTCAAATCGTAATTCCACACACGATAAATGAAGTGTCATTTTATGGCTGTACATTGACATCGGTCTTGTGGTAAAAAGAAATACAATTTTAACATCGATAACTATTAGTATATTCGCATTTTCATACTTTAGTCCACTGTTTTTTAGTGAAAAAAGTAAATTTTACTATATTTTCGAAAATCGGTTGACTTCGTGTTGTATCACTAAATCTATCAATTTCACTTTACTTTCGCTCAATCGTTTACGCGAAATTTTCCTGTTCCTATGATTGAGAAGCTCATTGAGTAATCTTCGTTATATACAGTAATGCTGACGAAAATTTGGACGTATGGTGGAGAAGGGTAAATGTATCAATTTGAGGTGAGGGTCCCTGGTCCGGAATGGTATAAGTGAAAATCAACTGAAGTTTCACCTTAGCATCAAGCTGTCCTAAAATTAAGTTTCTCAACTTCTTAACATTGACCATGACGTACAGAATTCCCACTTGCAGGGCTCAGTACACTCAGACACCGCCCTCTGTTGATGTGCCAGTAAAGACCTAAGTAAACTGGCGGCTAAATTTAAAACAGCTGTTCAAAAAGGCACCAGCCACCTCTCAAATCCCATCCCGAGCGTCGTTGTACAAAGTTCTGGGTCACCCGTCTTAATATCCCATGAAGCATGTAGTACATTTCTTCCCAGAAGTTTCTGCGTAGGATGTATAGGATGGATGAAAGACCTCGACTTTTCAATAATTAATAGGCAATATACCACCTTCAGCCATTTGTTTCGCATTTGATTATTTTTTTCTGCCACTTGGAGCGAAACAATTTTGCCATCGTGTGGCTCGTTGATCAAGCGTATGAAATGAACACTGCAGATTCGTGTTTCTCCAAGATGAGGTAATCATTAGTATTTGCTTTGGCCATTTCTTACGTTTGCTCGACGGACCTCAAGGTGTCAAAATTATGTGGCCTAAACTGATTGTAAAATGAATGAAAGTGAAAACATACGGCTGAAGGTGGCGTCTCGTATATAAGATTTTTCACGTGATCCCACATTGAGAAATGTGTATGGGATGCTTTGGCCATTTCTTACGTTTGCTCGACGGACCTCAAGGTGTCAAAATTATGTGGCCTAAACTGATTGTAAAATGAATGAAAGTGAAAACATACGGCTGAAGGTGGCGTCTCGTATATAAGATTTTTCACGTGATCCCACATTGAGAAATGTGTATGGGATAAGGTCATCTTGCTGGTTACGAAACAGGACCTCCTCGTACTATCCTATTTTAGGCAATATCTTCTAAGGGTACATAATATTATTCGGCAATAGTTTGAAAATACGCCAGTATCTCTGGTGTTGAATGGAGTGTAACACCTTTAAAGCAATCCAGACGTGACATAAAGTCGTTCAGCAGGGCATTGACGCCATACAATTTTATTATGTAAACCCCCTTCCACGATTCTGAAGATGATTTTTATCGAAACGCGGCAATAAACGCATGACCACATCTGTGGCTCTATAATTTTACACAGCGTCCTAATAGCACTGTTTATCAATTAACCTTTAAAGCAAGACCTTTGCTTTATGTCGCTAGTGTGCAACATCGGCGGTACGCAGTCAGAGTGCAGAGTAAGTAGTAGTGGCAGCCATTAGCTCACTTTACTTGGGCACACTAAGTAATTTATAGAAGGATAAGTGTACACAGATTTTGATTATTTTGTTACATGAAAGGTTTAAGTATGTTCTCGTGAAAACCTGTAATAAATTTAAGTTCTTGTCAGTTAAAAAGTATTGGTCAGTTGCAACTACCTTTTCATTATTGTAAGTCGTTATTAGGAGCACGGTCATCGATATATCAGCAGTCAAAATTTAATGTGAGGACCTTCTAAAAGTAGCCTTGTTATAATTAGACAAATGTTATAATTAGAAAAAGGGGCACCTTACAAATTCAACCTCGTGGTCACGATTCAGGTGTGCTTTCATCATGTTGGTATTCCATCATGTCGGAACCACATTCCCTGGCGAATAACAAGTGGAATAATTTCCAAGAAACTGCATTGCGCTTTAAGAAGTATCAGAACCATCTTCGCTTATAACTTTAAAACTATTCTCGAATTCGAACCTCCTCCTGATATAGATATATTTACCATTACCCCTCCCCCCCCCAATCTCAGAAAGTCTATAACATCACCATGCAATTATCTACTAAATTTAACACAGATGGCGTCGCTTCTACATGTTTTGTGCGATTTCGCCTAAATGGTCTTCTTTTCATGCCGTGTTTAAGGTGCTGCAGATTTAATGGACCAAAGTAAAGCTTTAAAATAATTCGGTGACTCAACGTCGAAGACAGTAATAGAGACTGTATGGATTAGCGACATAGAAAGGTGTGTGTGCTCAGAAAGTAAAATAAAATAGCGGGAAGTTCTTCGCGATTGAATGAAAGTGGAAATATTTGAGCCACTTTGACATACGCGCGCTTTCGATCTGAGTTGTTGTGTTGGTGGCCTCAGTATTATTCTTACTCTGAGATACAAACAGTGGGTAGATAACTGGTAGCAACTGTGCAGTTAACGTTTAGCCGAGGACGACTGACTGTGATTTGAGCGGAGAACAAAGTAATCTGCAGAGATGGAATATTAATTACTGTAGAGTATCAAATGTTCAAATGTTTTTTAAGCTTATGGGACTTAACTGCGGGGTCATCAGAAACTTACAAACTGCTTATGAAGTAGCTTATACTAAAGACAGCACGAACATCCATCTCCGAGGTGGGATTCGGACCCTCGACGGGGAACGGCCTCGCGCATCCGAGCATAGCGCCCTAATGCGATCGCCATTCCGCCGCGGCACTGTAAAGTATCTTAAAGGTGAAATTTAAAAGGAAAAGAATGGATTTATTTTTCGACGAGCTTTAAATAATATGGGTAATTGCAGAAGTGGATGAACAAGGTCAGCTACAACGAGTACTTTCGTTCTAACTCGGTTGAAATATACATTCAAATGGGGAGGTTTATAATTCTACTTTCTTTCATAATGTAACTGTTTATAAATACGAAATTTACTTTCTTAGATTAATGTAATAATAATAAAATGCAAAATGTTTAGTTTTAACATTCATATTAAGTCCAGATACATATTCATTATCTATTCATTTTTATTAGAATTTTCATCCTGAATAACGATTTCACTTTAAAAGTGTATAGAAAGGTACCTGGGTGAGAGACATGCAATAGTTCTTTCGTATCACCACAGAAGCTATATACTGGGTGATCAAAAAGTCAGTGTAAATTTGAAAACTTAACAAATCGCTGAATAATGTAGATAGAGAGGTAAAAATTGACACACATGCTTGGAATGACATGGGGTTTTATTAGAACGGAAGAAAACAAAAGTTCAAATAATTTCCGACAGATGGTGCTCCATCTGATCAGAAAAGCAATAATTAGCACAACAAATTAAGACAAATCAAAGATGATGTTCTTTACAGGAAATGCTCCATATTTTCACCATCATTCCTCAACAATAGCTGTAGTTGAGAATTTATGTTGTGAACAGTACTTTAAAGGATGTCCGGAGTTATGGTAAGGCATTGGCGTCGTACACTTGCGACTTCAGGTAACCCCAAAGGGAATAACGACACGGACTGAGATCTGGGGACCAGGGAGGCCTAACATGACGAAAATGGCGGCTGAGTACACGATCATCACCAAACGATGCGCGCAAGAGATCTTTTACGCGTCTAGCAATACTTTTTTTATCTAATAAAACCCCATGTCATTACAAGTACGTGTGTAAATTTTTACCTCTCTATCTACATTATTCAGTGATTTATTAAGTTTTCAAATTTATGCTGACTTATTGATCACCCGGTATACTATTACGTTTCATTAAAAATCTCCCCGCTGCCAAGTACGAGCTTAGCTATGGTAACTACCAGAACAGCAATTCAGTTACCCAGCACACCTGTTACGAAAGGCTCAAACAGCTTATTTGCCTGTCATTCACTCTAAAACAACTTTCGTTTCAGCTTTCATTCCATTTTCAACAAAATGCTGCTATAAATGAGTTATTGTTTGTTTTATGTTATCGCTTTAAGCGTTCCGTAATATGATTTCCGTGCATTACTGCTGAGAACGTAAAATAAAGTAGCGGATAGGAAATTCTGCTGATATTACGTGCATAAATAGCAAAGGAACTGGAAACAAGGGGGGATCTTGTGAATATGGATGTGCTTCATAAAGCGCGACACAAGAGGGGGACGATAGTACTTGTAAATAAACACGGTGACGGAACTTATTGTTGCCTCTCTCGGATTCCGACGACAGCTGACAGGGAGTCCCCGTCATGTGCACAGCTTCTGCAAATAACTTTAACACTTCCAGAATGAAACTTTCACGCTGCATCGGAGTGTGCGCTGATATGAAACTTCCTGGCAGATTAAAATTGTGTGCCGGATCCGAGACTCGAACCTGGGACCTTTGCCTTTCGCGCGCAAGCGCACTACCGACTGTGCTATCCCGACACGACTCACGATGCCGCCTCACAACTTTACTTCCGCCAGTACCTCGCCTCCTACTTCGCAAACTTCACAGAAGCTCTCCTGCGAACCATGCAAGACTAGCACTCCTGGAAGAAAGGATATGGTGGAGACATGGCTTAGCCACAGCCTAAGGGATGTTTCCAGAATGAAACTTTCACTCTGCAGCGGAGTGTACGCTGATATGAAACTTCTTGGCAGATTAAAATTGTGTGCCGGATCCGGGACTCGAACCTGGGACCTTTGCCTTTCGCCACCATATCCTTTCTTCCTGGAGTGCGTCTTGCATGGTTCGCAGGAGAGCTTCTGTGAAGTTTGGAAAGTAGGAGGCGAGGTACTGGCGGAAGTGAAGATGTGAGGCGGCATCGTGAGTCGTGTCGGGATAGCACAGTCGGTAGTGCGCTTGCCCGCGAAAGGCAAAGGTCCCAGGTTCGAGTCCCGGATCCGGCACACAATTTTAATCTGCCAGGAAGATTCAACTTTAATACTCTTCCACATATTGTATTCTGTGGGTATATTTTGAGATAGAGCACTGAGTGCGTCAAGTACTTAGAAAACGAAAGCAGTAATTGATGTCGTATTACGAATTTGATACAAATGGTAAATACCCCAGCTGCAGGTAAACTACGGTCTATGTATGTATAAAAGTCTATCTATCTATCTCTTTGGGCCTTTTTCCCGCACAAGTAGGGTCGGTACTGAGATAAACGCGGATTTGGCATGTGTTAATATTTACGGGGTGGCCGGATGCCCTTCCTGCTGCCACCCCATCCCCCCCCCCTCAGGAGGATATGTGTACCCCAAATATCTGCATACCGTATTAAATGTGTGTGAAAGTGGAAAGTGTTTAACTGAGGCGGGACTTGGGGATCAGCCAGGTATTCACCTACGGGGACGTGGAAAACCACATAAAAACCACATCCAGGCTGGCCGGCACTCCGACCCCTTCGAACCGGGGCCGATACACCTCCCCGTCTCGGAAAGCGGTGCTTTAGACCATACGGCTAACCGAGTGGGTCTATGTATGTAAAAAAACTCGATGTGTGTATATATGTACCTTGGACTTGCAGTCGGTTGGAGGATGTTTGTTAAGCTTAAGGGACTTAACTGCGGGGTCATCTGTCCCTAAACTCTGTACCGCATCAGGACTGATCAAGGGAGCTGTCGTTAAAACATGAAGTAATGGCCTTTCCTTCCATCTTCTCACTGTGACTGCGGGGCAGAGGAACAAACCGTAGGACACATCGTCAAGCAGTGTCCACTGCGAGCATTTAATGGTGACTTTGAGAGTTTACATCAAGTGACAGAAAGTGCTCTGGACTGGCTGTTAAATTTTGACATTTCCATTTAATTGTATATATATTTTGTATACTTGTAAAAACCATACGATAAATAAATGAAAATAAGTCCCTAAACTTACAAACTACTCATGAACTAACTTATACTAATGACATCACAATTATCCATACCCGAGGAGGGATCGGCTAGATGAATTTTGATGAAATCTACAGGAAAGCTTCAGATTCGCACAGCAGACGACCCTGTCAGTGGCATCATAAGGCTCACATGCAACTAGAAATGTAGCTTTCTTCTAGGCACGCTTCATCATGTAGTTGAATGTGGGTGAATGAACTGCTTGTGAATGAGTGCACGAGAGCTGATTATAGCGTTACGACTTTGGAGTTCAGTATCAATGTTGGCGAATAAAACTCGAATTACTCCACTGGTGAAAGAAATATTAGCATCCAAAGATTGAACAAGGCGCGTTGTTACCTTTTTGTGATTATTTGGAATTACGAACTGATACTGATAATGGAGTGAAAGTGAATCCAGAACTTGACAACATTTTGGAGTTCTTAATGAAAATCTAGAAAACACGTAGAAACGCCGTAGGCAATGTGTGGCATATAAAGTTGTGCGTTGGCACGGAAGGCGTTAGCGAATAGCGCAATGTTTAGCGCGACCGCTAGCGGAAAGCGAGCAATCCGCGTTCCTAGAATCGGTCTGCCACAAATTTTCACATGTTACCATTAAACAGTATAGCTGATGCTGCTTTGGAATTGCGAAAACACTTTTTGTTTTTTCTTTTTAAATGACATAGAGTTTCACATATACAGTAAAATTGTGCTATTGAAACTGGTAGTGGTACTGGTAATAAATTTTTGAATATCTTCTTTTTTTAATAGATAAACACTTCGGGTTAATAACGGCCCTTGGGCGCTAGAATGTTCGCATAAGGGCAGTATACATCGAGGAAAGCGGGTTGGCAAGTTTCAGAGATCTGGTCTGTCATAAAGTTTCACACGCCATTATTGTGTCGTACAGATGGTACTAATTCCATTCCTAATTGAGAATATATAGTGTTGTATACAAATTGTGGACCACTTTGCATTCAAACATAGCACGTTGATATTCAATAGGTGCGAACAGAAAATTCAAATCGAGTTATATGTGCGAGGACAAAGTAGATGCTAACAAGCATTTCACTTGATTTCCAGAAGAGGTAACAAATGGTGTATACCTGTTCTGGTGGGTTTAGTACACGTTGAGGTTAACGACAATAATACAATTACGCAACTGTCAACACGTGTGCTGGATAGATAATGAAGTTCTGCAGTTGGCTGTATTCCAAATAACAGCGTCATAAGTATCAACAGCATCCTTTGCAAATGGAAATGTAACATTTCGGCTTAATAAGACGAGTGTCATCAGGAATGCGTAAGAAAATGTTTTCCACAATTAATACGCAGTCCCAGTTAAAAAGGGGTTGAGTGGGTGGGAAGAGCAAGTATTAAAATATTGGAAATGTTAACCTAAATAATTATCAAGCACATATTTAGCACAAGAATGTGAGTGGAATTTCTAGTTGATGACGTAGAAGCACATGTCTTCTCGTTAATTTGCGTCGATTGTCGTTGCTCCGTCTTATACGTCAGAAACAATGACTATCGGAATCAGTGTCACCGGTGTCACACTACCCCTGCCCTGTGTATTCGATGCTTCACAACAGGCATGAGTGTTTTGCGGGTTAACCTGTTCAGGCAAAAGTGTGGGGCCGCAGATGGGTCACTGTCGTCTCTGTGGGCGTATGGGGTCAGACAGAATATCTTACAAATGCGAAGGTGGCACCAGGATCCGGCCGCAAAGGCCGAGCGGTCTGCGGCGTGCCAGTCAAGGTCTGCACGGTCGCTGCGGTCAGAGGTTCGAATCCGCCCTCGGGCATGGATGTTCGTGCCGTCTTTAGTATATGCTACTTCATAAGTAGTTTGTAAATTTAGGGACTGTTGACCCCGTAGTTACGTCCCAAAAGCTCTACAAACATTTGAACTTTTTTTTTTCTACTATGACACAAGGCGGTAAATGGCTGTCTCATGAACTAGTTCCGCACGTTCAGCTGGACATCGTCGTCCGACGTTATTTGTTTGTCCCTCAGAACCTTTCTCAGGCGTAATCGCAGTGCGAGAGAGGTCTGTACTGCGTTCACGGTAGCTGAGAACGTCTCATTTGCATTTCTACGCGATTGCCGCCTTATGAGGCTTTGTAATCCCGTGCTGCAGAATGACCCCACAGGTGAAATTTCCTTATCGATTCGTGCCATCTTTAGTATAAGCTAGTTCATAAGTTGCTTGTAAGTTTAGGACTGTTGATGCCGTAGTTACCCATAAGTTCTACAAACATTTGAACAGGTGTGTAAAATGGTAAATAGTATTACCTGTTATATAATAATAGCCAAGAGGTCCTCAAATATGCAATAAATATATAATAGGAAAATGAATATTACGCCCATTAAAAATAATTGCTTGTCATCATGGATGTCTTCGTCTGAAGATGATCTTTATAGACTGAAACGAACGACATGAAAGAAGAATTTCGCGATAAAACAGTTCTGATTTTAATTTTAAAGTCGCAGTTACTCTCCAACGAGCTTTCCAAAGTTACAGTCGGTCTATCCCTCAGACGTCGATGTGAGAATCACATAATGGAATACTTTATCCCAGACCTCTGAGATGCTCTGCATCCAACCGAACGCGTGGCGCAGTGGTTAGCATCGCAGATCGCTGTGTTTGTGGTACTCAGTTCAAATCCCGCCACGGCTAGAAGAATTTATTTCTGCCGCGGTGGATACAGGATGACTTAGAGAAAATTTCTAGTTGGTGTGAAGAATGGCAGCTAGCTCTCAATGAGGAAAATGTAAGGTGATGCGCATGAGTAGGAAAAACAATCCCATTATGTTCAAATACATCATTAGTAGTGAGCTACTTGATGCTGTCGCGTCGTTCGAATATCTAGTCGTAGCATTGCAGAGCTATATGAAATGGAACGAACATGTAAGAACAATTGTAAGGCGGACAGCAGACTTCGGTTTATTGGGAGAATTTTGAGAAGATGTACTTCATCTGTAAAGGAGGCCGCGTATAAAACACTTGTACGACCACGTCTTGTGTATTCCTCAAGTGTTTGGAACCCGCAGCAGATCAATTTAATGGAATACATAGAAGCAGTTCAGAGGCGAGCAGCTAGGTTTGTTACTGGTAGGTTCGACCAACGCGCGATTGTCACGGAAATGCTCCGACAACTCAATTTAGGATCGCTGGAGGAAAGACGATGTTCTTTTCATGAATTTCTGATGAGGAAATTTAGAGAGCCGGAATTTGAAACTGAATGTAGTACTATCATGCTGCCGCCTACTTATATTTCGCGTAGTGATCACAAAGACAAGAGAAATTAGGTCTCGTACCGAGGCATATAGGCATTCTTTTTTTTTTCTATTTGGGAGTGGAATAGGAAAGGAAATGCCTAGTAGTGGTACAATGTACCCTCCGCCACGCACCTTACGGTGGATTACGGTGTATGTATGTAGATGTAGAGTGGCCGAGAGCATTGAGGCGATATGCTCCGTCGGGGGTTCGAATCCTCCCTCGCGCATGGATGTTTGTGTTGTCTTTAGTATAAGGTAGTGTATAAGTAGTTTGTAAGTTTAGGGACTAATGATCCCGCAGTTAACTCCCACAAAGTTAAGAAAAATTTGTACATGCTATGCACCCCAGGAAATCATATGGGCGTACAGTATCTTAAGTTAACTTGCAAATTAGCCGGAGCTAGTTATCACATTTCATAAATACCATTGCGATCTTGAGTAGTAAACACTTCACCAACGGCATTTTACTTACAATTTTGAATGTTGAAAGTAATCGACTCACTCCTCGGTATAATGGTTGAGCCTCTTATGCGTCACGTCTTCAAATGAGGACAGCTAAATTTTGTCTCATTTCTGTCACCTTTTACGTCTGAGGTGAGTGTAACAGCACAGGTACCTCATACGAGGACTATTAATGAATGCCAGAATGTCTCCTAGACGGCAGTGTTAGTCGTTTGGTTAACATGTGAAGTAGAGATTAGAGGCAAGCCTTCAGATAAATGTACATTGTTGTCTGAACATAAAAAAGCCTGTCATTCTGCGTACGCTTTAATGGAATATAACACTGACCAGTCAAATAAGGTGATCCCAATGCCAAGAGGTGTCATGATCGGGACTGCTAACAGAATACACGTTTTCATTTGAGTAACGTGTAAACTTCCTGAGTGCCTGAGACAATTTCATTGTACGAAAAAATAGACAAAAAAGTGTACACTCTAATGTATTCTTTGATATTGTTAATAGATCTTCCATGTAAAATGGTGGAGTTTTCGAACTCACTGTACTTATTTGAGGACACCTCCCTAATCGTCTACGAAAGTATTTTTTTATTTTTGTTTTATTTTTTAGATAAATTATGAAGAAGTCTGCACTAGTTAATATATTAGAAATTTTGTTCATTGACGGGTTGATAATTCGTGCAAGAGAGGTTTATTAACTAAAGTACCAAGGGATGAGATGGTAATACATCTACGACATTTGGGAGACTACCAAAACAAAGCGTACCACAGATATGTGCGGCCCCTGCAGACAGCCGCCTCCGCCGCCTCCGCCGCCTCCGCCCCCACAGAGCCGCCGCCACAGCCGGCGCGGCCTGTTTCTGCGATCGATGCCCCCGCCCCCGCCCCGCCTCCGCCCCCGCCTCCGCCCCCAGCAGCTGGCGGGTCCGCCTCCGACACGGAGGCGCGGCGGCGTTACGACGGTCGTATTACCCGGCAGTAACTACGCTACGCCGACAGCGTCCCGTCCCCTGATCGATAGCAGAATTCCTGCCCCGCCGGTCGTTCGCTTGTCTGGTCACCCACTGAACCCTGCACTGTACACAAAGAACTTTCGTCCCGTGCGACCGATTAATGACGCTGCAGTGCACGCCACTAAGTACCGTACATTTACCTGTTCATGACGATTGTGTGGTACAACTCTGTTCGTAAGTTGTATTCAGTACGTAATTTACTACAAGTGGAAAAAAATGTTCATATGTCTGTAAATCTATCGGACCAAACTGCGTGGTCATCAGTCCGTAGCTTACAAACTACTTAAACCTAGGTAAACTAACAAACACACGTATCCATGCCCCACACTCGAACCTCCACGGCGAGCAACCACGCGCTCCGCAGCCAGACGCTTTAGACCACTCGGCTACTCCACCGCGGCGCTGCAAGTGGACATCTTGCGGTTGTTTACAACGAGAAATGGGTTGACGGGAGGTCTAAGTTTGTAAACCTCTTGGACCAAACTCCAATGGCCATCAGTCCCCGGATTTGTTCTGTTGTTGTACAAAATGTTCAAATGTTTGTTAAGCTTATGGGACTTAACTACGAGGTCATCAGTCCGTAAACTTACAAACTACTTATGAACTACTTACGAACTAGGACGGCACAGATATCCATGCCCGAGGGGGATTCGAACCCCCAACCGTTACGACCGTGCTGACCGTGACTGGAGCGCCTCAGTCACCTCGGCCACCGCGGCCGGAGTGTGTAACAGGTGAAACTGAATAGTGGCTTCATAAGTGATATTATCAATTAACCCTCTCATCCACGAATTATCAACCCGACAGTGAACACAATTTCTGATACATTATTTGGTAACTTGAGACCGGCTATGTTGTTGTAGTCTCAAAAACAAGCGTAATGGACTATAGAATATATAATTTGATTAAGTAATGATTTTTGTTATTTGGTAAACAAATCGGGCTCTAGAAATCTCAAAGGAAATAAACAGCAGAAAAACCAAAGCAATGAATTTCACAAATGGTGGAAGAATATCTAAGACAGATCGTCTGATGTTCAGCAGAATAACGCTAGAATTCGTTTCAAGTTTCACGTACCTGGTAGTGGGCACTACGAACAATTGGAACCACGTTCTTCCCGCATAGACAAGAACGAGCGGCGGCCGCAAGAAAAGCCACTTATGATCTCCAAAAATTACAAAACCTGTCCCTGCCAAGAGCAGGAATTTAGAATGTAGAATTAGGTAATGATTTTTGTTATTTGGGTAGTACATCTGTAAACAGACGTGGAAGCGATCGGAAATCGGGCTCTAGAAAACTCAATGGAAGTAAAAAGCACAAAAACGAAAGCAATGAATTTAAGAAATGGTGGAAGGATATCTAAGACAGATCGTCTGATGTGTAGCGGAATAACGCTAGAATTCGTGTCAAGTTCCAAATAGTTGGTAGTGGCACTACAAACAATAGGAACGACGTTCTTCCTGCATAGACAAGAACGAGTGGCAGCCGCGAGAAAAGCCACTTATGATCTCAAAAATTACAAAAG
Source organism: Locusta migratoria (assembly GCA_026315105.1). Classification (NCBI taxonomy): domain Eukaryota; kingdom Metazoa; phylum Arthropoda; class Insecta; order Orthoptera; family Acrididae; genus Locusta; species Locusta migratoria. The sequence goes on from CM048745.1 coordinate 189,110,507, forward strand.
CTGTCTCTGCCAACAGCAGGCTATGCCTGCGGAAACATATGGCATCCGTCACACACCCATTGCTGCGTTTACTTCGGAGTCAACGCCACAGGCATTTTAATCTGCAATGGTGGAATTTAACGACGCCCATGGACAAACGAAGACAACGACATTGTTTTTACCGACGAATCCCCATGCTGCCTCACCCATTATGACTATCGGGCTAGTCTGCAGACAAGATAGCGAGAAACTTGGTTTCAGTAACCATCGCTTCTATGTCCCTGCAGCTAGTATCAGGGTTTGGAGGGCCATAGAATTCCTTTCCCGCACCGCCGTAGAGTGCATTTCGGCTAGATAAACCAGTAAACATTACATTCAGTTGAGCATTGAAAAAGGAATGCTGTGACGTCGAACCAGAGAAGTAGACAAAATTCTGGCATTTGCTGACGATGATCCTAGACAATACTCCGGTGCAACTAAATGAAAAAGATAATTTGGCCGTTAGTGACTGATGTCAAAACGAAATTTTTTGTTGTATCACACCAAAGAGATCACCCTCCTACCATTGTTGTCAGCAGGAAACACCTTCGTTGAAGACTTAATGTACCTGGGTTCCACACTAACTAATAAAGTAAAGCGAGAAATGCATCAAAGCATGCACAAAATAAATGACGATAGCATATTCCTTGGTCTGAACAATCTTTTCACCACTCGCCTGATACCACAGAAGAACAGCTTCCACCAGTACACTACGAAAGTATGGCCAGTTATTTGGTTGTGATGCCTGGGCGCCGCGGTGGAGTAGCCGAGCGGTCTAAAGCACCTCGCTGCGGAGCGCGCGGTTGCTCGCCGTGGAGGTTCTTGTCCTCCCTGGAGCATGGGTGTGTGTGTGTGTGTTTGTCCGTAGGTTAGTTTACCTAGGTTTAAGTAGTTTGTAAGCTACGGATTGATGACCACGCAGTTTTGTCCGATAGATTTACAGACATTTGAACATTTTGATGCCTGGGCGAAGTCAGCAACAATAATCACACTGTGCATTTGAAAGGGAAGTAATTAAAAATATCTATGTTCTACCTTACGGCGGGGCGAAAAAAAAGTCATTTACGTTTGCGGAGAGATTTAAAAGTTCGTGCCACTGTTTATCTACTTCCCGACACTTTTTCCATATTGGCATGCATTTCGAGTGACTGAATTAGATTGAAAGGAAAATGCAGTATTCGTGATGTGCCTAATTGCTTTCATCGCCCTGAGTGAAAAGCATAAATGAAATGTTCACCAACCTATTGTCTCCACAATATATGCCCCCAGCACAGAAGACTGCACGCAGGTTGTTGATTCTACATGTTGAAATTGTGAGCTTAATTAGCGAATAACTCATCTGGTAAAACAAATTATAAAGAAGCGACCACTTTGCTTATTAACGAAAAAACAAAAACCTTACAACTAGAAAACTGTATTTTAATTTCTATGATATCTAATTAACAATGACGAGCCGCGCGGGAGTAGCCGAGCGGTCTGGAGCGCCACGCTTCGGATTGCGAGGCCTCCTGCGTGGGAGGTTCGAACCCTCCATCGGACATGGATGTGTGTGTGGTCCTTAGGTTACTTTAACTTAGTTTAAATAGTTTGTAAGACTAGGGACTGATGACCATGGTCCCATAGAATTACAAACATTTGATTTTTTAACAATGACGAATTATGTTGCTTCTACAAACTCAAAAATACATTTATACTTAATTTCTAGCCTGTGACAGACCGCAAGGTGCAGTGTGTCTGCCCGTGTTTATTGCCGAAACCGGATTGAGCAGACAGCGCGAGCCACCTGGGTCTGCTAGCACGCTAACGCGTACCAAAACATAGCCGAAGCGTTTTGTCTGCCTTCTCGTTTCATCGATTCATTTTTTTTTTTTTTTTTCATTTTCATGTTTTTAAATGATCTGAAACAACTGATGGCTTGTGTGAAATACAAGTATCTGTATTTAATATTAAGCACACAAGAAATAAGTATTTGCGCCTAGCCTCCATATGGACTGACCAATCACTAAAACTTTAGGCGGCATTTAACACGGGAACAGTGCCTACTGTACGATCTGTTATTGGTACCTAACATCACAATGAGTCAGCTGCATACAGCTCTGTTCTAATTCGAAGGAAAGCGAATGTATCAACTACAAGTCAGAAATATCACAACTTCTACAAAAAAGAAAAAAAAGATGGTTTGAAGAAACACCTCTACCAGCTGTTTGGAAAGCCACTTATTTGAAGCGTATTGGCATTGCAAGTACAGAGCTTAGCGGGAGACCGCACATTTCAAAATGCATTCATTAGTTGCCTTTGAATTTCGCAAAGGGTATAAATTGCGCCAAAAATCTATATAAATAATAGGTTTTCAGCCAAGATCGCTTTCTTCGTTTAATTACATAACCGATTTCGGCGTGCTAGACGCCATCTTCAGACTTGTAGTAATTTTTTATATGACTTCACTGCTGTTACACAATTTTGAACATAACAAAATGGTACACATCCATATTGAGGTGTCATCTAAATAAAATTTACATGTCAATAATAAAATGTCTGAACCCATCTTTCTCAAGGTCTAAGTCAGAGGCACTTCAATTGAACTTTGATTCTGAAGTGCCTATCTGCTAATGATGTCTAATCTTACTAGGAACGTTTCCTGGTACGTTCTACTTTCATTGTAAACGGAAATTACAAGAACTGCCTTCATTTGCTTGCATTGGAAATAGATCTACTTCTGATTTGAATGCTTCTATATATATATATATATATATATATATATATATATATATATATATATATATATATATATATATATATATCCACATTTCATGTGCAAACAATCCCTTTCCATGCAGTGTCACATTCAGCTCGCTTAGTTTTTCAAATATATCAGCTACGGGCAGTATGATCCGCGAACAATGTAAGAGAGCTACTCAAATTATCTCTGAAGTCGTTTAAAAATATGAGGAACATCACTGGCCCCTTACCTCTTCCATGGGGAACGCCAGATATCACTTCTATTTTAGTCGATGACTTTCCGTCAGTTACGACGTACTGTGTCCTTTTTGACAAGAAATCACGAATCCAGTAGAGAACTTGAAACGTGTCCATAGAAAATTATTTTTACAAGAAAATGTCTAATATTGTGCCTCCTGTTTTGTATCGAGTAACTTGCTTGCAAGAAAATGTATAATATCGCTTCTACTGTATGTATCGATATGTGTAAAGTTTCATCTCTGGCAAAGATCATGTATTGCATAGCATTGTAGCTCGCACTGAGAGAGAGAGTAGCACTAGTGGTTCAGCTCGCTTAGAGAGCGGTTGGGTTGTGTGTATGGCTCCGATGTAGAGCAGAGGCTGCTTTGCCAGCAAGTCAGAAGTTGTATTATGTAGGTAATGTAATGCTGTTTATCAATAATAAGTAACTTAACCCTGTTTCATATTTCATTTACGTAGTTAGAAAATTAACCCACTTCCTTCATTTGATAATTACTTGATTTAGTGGAGTGTTGACTTGAATAACATTATTGAACATATTTCATTATTGGTGCGATAGTAAGATAATAGTTGATTTGGATTTCAGTAATAACTGATCGACATTAACTCTCACAGTCAAGCATTAAGAAAGTGATTTGTGGTTTTTCTTATATCTTTCTCGCAGTCAAAATTTTTGAGTATAGTCAGTGTCTGTTTCAAAAGGTTACATGTCACAGTTGTTTACTTAAAAGATCCGTTGCGCACAAAATCAATTTAATGCACTGTTTCTTGTACATTAATATCAGGGCCATAATTAAACCAAATAGCTGAGTTAATGAACAATTTATTGTCTGATTTAACGAAAGGTTCAACATTACAAAACACGCGTACAGTTTTTATCTGGCGCCCTTTCTGCCAGGATAGTTCACAAACAGGATCGTGACGTAGTTAGATACGTAGTCTTATTTCAGTTAGTTTGTCTTTTCCACTAACCAACTTACCTTTTGGCTCTTAATTTAATTTTTGTAGCACCATCCTCTGTTGTAGCAACAGTAGCATAGTAATTGTTTCTGTAGTCTGTTACTTACCATTCTTGAGATTGTGTAGTATTGTTTATAGTAGATGAATTGAATATACAAATAATTGCATTACTACTGAACAAGCCTCTCTTTTATATTGCCTGATGTTTGTTGTGATGAAAGTTCTAGTACCGCGGAACTCGTGTGATAATTAACGGTTTGCGTAATCTCGATTGTGATTGTATGTTGCACTAGCCCGATTCAACCTATTGTTCTCTCATAATTACTGTGTGTAATTTTCAAAAAAATTAGCAGTAGGTGAAAATAAATATTATTGGTCACTTTACTGCAAAATTCTGTTAACAATGTCGAAGAATAGGAGAGTCCGCGCTGATGCTAAAACTGCTTCCGAAAATGAGACCTTGAATGAAGCAAGGAGAGAAACTGAATTTTTACAAGAGTCTTTTCACTGCACTGATACAAATACGACAGTAAATACCGTGTCTGAAAACGCGGAACAGATTAGTTCGGGAACAGACAATATGGATAATGACAAAGTACAGGATTTGACAATACAGAATTCCGATTCTTGTAATGTGGTTGCGGAAAATAATGCATCGGTTCCGCCTAGCTCTGCTACAAAAAATACTTGTGCGACGGCTATGGAAAACGTATTACCAAATGATTTCATGCAAATTTTATTGTCACAGCTCTCTAAATTAAATGAGAATAGTCAATTACTATCTCAGAAATCTCAGAAATTAAATGAAAAACTTGAGGAACAATCTCAGAAATTAAATGAAAAACTTGAGAATAGTCAATTACAATCCCAGAAATTAAATGAAAAACTTGAGGAACAATCTCAGAAATTAAATGAAAAACTTGAGAAAATTGAACAAACGTGCGATTCGAGGTTTGTGAGTATTCAAAGTAGTTTTAATAAGATAAACGAGGACAACAATCGGTTCAGGGAACAACTGCTCAATACTTTCAAACGTGAATCTCAGCAAATAAGACAAGATATTCGCGACGAGATCAACCCGGTAGTGGAAAGCCTTGCGTCACGAGTCGAAAATATGGAAACTACTGAACTCGCTCAATTGAAGCAACAGAGTAATCTAGTTGTTGAAAAGTTGCAGAACTTCCAGTCAGTCACGACGGAACAGATCAATAAAATAAATAAACAGTTTGAAGATATTACTGTTAAGATTACCCAAATTAGTGATAACACTGACAAAAGTTCGGATGTAACGCATCCTACCCCGTTTAATGAAACTAATGAATATCTCGCCCTTGACCGTTTCAAACAAGATCAAACGACCATTAATCAGCAATACAAGGCTGAGGTCAGAAAATTAGATGATCGCGTGGCGCGAATAGAGAGGAAATTTGACCACACTTGTGGAAATCCATACGCAGATGTGGAAGAAAATTTGAACGAAAATGACAATGATGATTCGAGCCAAGTAGGTCGCTTGGTACGTGAACGAAGTGTACCTCATAGTAACAACAATGAAGACGCAGTGCGTAGTTTACGCTCACTTACGCCGCACGGGCGAAAGGAAGCGTTTGACTACAAGCATTTCCTGACTGTACGTAAATTCAAGACATTTTAAAACTCTCCGAATGACTTGCACCCTAAAGAGTGGTTGCAGCAATTCGATTATTGTCTTCCCCCGAATTGGCCACTTGAGCACAGATTAGAATTTATATGTGGTTATCTGGAAGGCGAGCCAGCCACCAGAATGAGAGCTATTGCACAAGAGTGCTATAGCGAGAATCACTTCCGACGCTCATTTCTATCCGCATACTGGTCGGAAGCGGCACAAGACCGCGTTAAAAACAGTATTGCGACTTTCAAAACTTTTGAGCGATCAAATTTCTCGAGCCCTGTGGAATATTTCCAAAACTTAGTATACAAAAATCAATTTTTATCGGCACCTTACTGCCCTGCGGAATTAATCAGAATTTGTTTGAACAAATTGCCTCTACACTTGCGTCAAATTGCCATTGCGGCACGATGCAAGAATGATATTGAAGCCTTTAGAAATCTCTTACAAGACTTAGAAGAAGAAGACGAGGAAAATTCCTCGCGCAGTCGATATTTTGAAACAAACAGATATGATCGCCGGTCGCAACAAAGCCCGCCGCGTACTAAACGTTATTCAGAGCACGACGATAAACCAAAAAATAACTCTTTCACTAATGAATCTTACAAACAAAGTCGCGACAATGAGAACGGTGAGTTTCATGATCGTGACATTAACCGTGGAAGTTTTCGTGGCCACAACCGAGGTGGTGGTTTTGGCCGCGGAGGACGCTACAATAATTACTATCATAACAGCAATACTTCGAATGATACTAATTGGCGTGATAGACGCGATACTGATAGTGATCGCGAGACTGAAAATCACAACAATAACGCTGAGAAGCGTAGTCGGGAGGGCACACGCGATAATTCTCGTGATCGCCTTCCACGACACGAAGACACAAATCGGGCCCAAAGCAGATCGCATACCCCAGAAAGACAAGAGCAAAGCATTGAAATTCAGTAATTTTGCTGGGGTAGAGAGTCCATTAATCTGTTTTGGACACACCAAGTGGCGATTGGTGCCCCGTTCTCGAGCTGAGTGTCACTATTCTTCCGCTTTTCCTTAGTGCGCTCTATCTACCTCTTTTTCTCACTGTTACTTTTCTCTAACTCTGAATACTTATGCTCTGTGCTACGCTGGGATATTGTCATACGAAACTTTGATTATCTTGCAATTTGCATATAACGAACTCTGTGGCTGTGCAAGACAAATAAAATTAATGGAAATTTTTGATTGTGTAATCTAATCAAGTTCCTATGTTTCAGAAAATATCAGATTTTTCTTCTGTGTTACTAATTGCATAACTTACGAAGTTCTGAGCAAGTGAAGAAGATTTTTGAGTTGACATGAGCATTTGGTAAGCCAAGAACATTATGGAGGATGATGAGTAAGGCAATACACAATATGTCATGGTGGTCTTTAAAATGCATTATTGTTTATGGATAAATGATGGTAAGGAAGGTATTGGTAACAGTCAAAGATGTTTGATAAATGTAATTATGTGGACGAGATTATACAATGATTATGAAGCAATTATGAGGAGAATCGCTATGTTGCTAATGATGACGAAATTATACAATGATTATGAAGCAATTATGAGGAGAATCGCTATGTTGCTAATGATGACGAGATTATACAATGATTATGAAGCAATTATGAGGAGAATCGCTATGTTGCTAATGATGCTATGTTCTGTTCTTTTCTTATGTGCTTACTCGCACTGCCCTTTTGTGTTTTCTCTTTGTGCTTATGTGCACCATTTTGTATATTGATGCATTGTGCCTTCAATGGCATGTGTGATTGGTGAGATTCATATCCTTCTGATGATCTGTAATTATTTGTAATTATGTGTAATGAATATTTCTAATTATGCTTGCAGCTATGCGTATTGCTCTTGTAATCAGAGCTTACCGCTATGCTCACTAATTATATACCTAAGCCCTACCACTATGCTAATTAATTTTATAATGAAGCTCAATGACAATGTATGGTTATGCTTATACGTTCCACACAGCCATCTATCTTGCAAACTTGCAGCTATGCCATAAACTGCGCCTAGTTAAGTCTAGAAAGATAATGCACAGAAATATTTTGCTTTTGCTTACTACTATCTTCCAAATTTTATTGATGATCTTGTTGATGAAAATCTGCAGCTATGCCTAACGAATATTACGTCTGTGTTTATGTTATTGGATGATTTACTGTGATGTACATCTAGTACTGTGCCAAAATTTGCACTAATTGTTTTGTTTGACCCTACTGTTGACCCAGACAGACACAGACATGACCTGTTGACTTGAACCTCTTTTGATATTCTCACGAAACTACCCTGATGTGTTATACCTTAAGGCAATGAAATATGTAGCTCAGTTGAGACAAAAGCCTGGCCATGGCAACTTATGTAATTTAAGTGTTATAATTTGTGGTAATGTAATCACCATCATAGTGATATATATTAATTTAAAGAGATATGAACTAATGGTAATTGGAATGTCAATTTAAGTTATATCATGCCAAATTGATGACAAGCACCCTCAATGTATTTCATACGATTATGTGTTTGTAAAGCAATATGTACATAGTATGTAAAGCCTTGTGCTTATATGAAATGACACTACTGTTGTAGATACTCTAAAATAAGAATTAAATTACTCATTAGTATTCAAATGTATCCGTCTTCAAGACACTACTTGTAATGTTAAAATATGGTTTAATACCATGACCCCATTTGTACCACTTGAATTTGTGGGAAAATATTTCTGTAGATATGTTCTAATCAATGACTTTTCTTTCAGTCTAAACTGAAATATCATGACTATGTTACTAATTTGTGTGTAAAATGCTTTATTTCATGTACTTTGGACACGCATGGGAAGTGGCGATTTCGCACACGAGATTCCAGAATGCACACAGAACAATGGACGAGTTACTATACACCACTGATTTTGGGCCTTTTAATGAAGATGTTTGTTGGATGATGTTTGGCCACACAGTACTGTCCATTGCAGCCTTGGCCACCCACCACCAGTTTGCTCTAATTTTGGCTATGCTGATGCAGTCTGCTAATAGCTCTGTTGGTTGGAGCACACTTGGTTGTCGAATTGCATGGAGGAATACATCAGAACATTTTCCCCATGACTTCCACTTCAATGGAACCAGCCAGCCCGCCTACAGTGTGGTGTAATCTTACAGTGTTTTGTGTTCGTGTGCAGACCTAAAATGAATGTTAGGAGCTAATGTGCTATTCGTGTGCATATACTATTCAGTGCCTCCCATTGCAAACGTTGTCCACAGGTTCATTACCAGTGTTTAGGTATATTTCATGGTTCTTTCACAGTCAGTGACCAAAATAAAATTGTGCTCTTGATAGATACATATACTTAGTCTGAAATGTCATTGTGCCTATTCGATTGACAAACGTTATATTGAAATCCTATTGTGCTGAAGCAGTAACATTATTTTGTACATGATCAGAAGCCTATGTAGTCAAAAATTTTACATGTATGTTCTAGCATCCATGAAAGTATAGCATTTTAAATGCATCACAGAATACAAAACTGACACTTTATCTTATACTAAGTGCACTAAAAATTTACATAGACTACATTGTGCACAAGATACAAATGTTCATTTTATGTTCCCAAAATACTGATCTCTTGTACAAAATGTAAACCCATGGAACTTACACTACTGTGTGTATTACTTGTAATTACCACATTTTCTTTAAAGAATGATGACATTAGTTAAAATATCTTTTGTAAAACTTTGTATATGTTCATGTTTATTATTGTATATTTTTTTTCCATTTGTGTATTACTTCTAGCTATCTCATTTTCTCCACTATATCATTTGTCAAACTATGTTTTCTGAAATTCTATATATATACTTATGTTTACCATTATGTATAATTGTCATATATTCCACTTATTGCTGATGTTCTGTAAATTTTGACATTTGCTTATGCCTGTCACACCCTGTACCTCTCCATGCGTGACTTTTGATGGTACTGTTCTGTAAAATGGCATGTATTTATGACTGTCACATTTTTTTTTAAATTTTCTATGTACTCCATCTGTTGTTTTGATCTTGTTAAATTTTGGATGTCATTAATGGATTTTTGGACTTGAAATTCAGTAATTTTGCTGGCTAGGCAATGCCATTGGCATCACACACCCTACAAAATTTTAATAGGTAGGAGGGGGGTGATGAAACGTGTCCATAGAAAATTATTTTTACAAGAAAATGTCTAATATTGTGCCTCCTGTTTTGTATCGAGTAACTTGCTTGCAAGAAAATGTATAATATCGCTTCTACTGTATGTATCGATATGTGTAAAGTTTCATCTCTGGCAAAGATCATGTATTGCATAGCATTGTAGCTCGCACTGAGAGAGAGAGTAGCACTAGTGGTTCAGCTCGCTTAGAGAGCGGTTGGGTTGTGTGTATGCCTCCGATGTAGAGCAGAGGCTGCTTTGCCAGCAAGTCAGAAGTTGTATTATGTAGGTAATGTAATGCTGTTTATCAATAATAAGTAACTTAACCCTGTTTCATATTTCATTTACGTAGTTAGAAAATTAACCCACTTCCTTCATTTGATAATTACTTGATTTAGTGGAGTGTTGACTTGAATAACATTATTGAACATATTTCATTATTGGTGCGATAGTAAGATAATAGTTGATTTGGATTTCAATAATAACTGATCGACATTAACTCTCACAGTCAAGCATTAAGAAAGTGATTTGTGGTTTTTCTTATATCTTTCTCGCAGTCAAAATTTTTGAGTATAGTCAGTGTCTGTTTCAAAAGGTTACATGTCACAGTTGTTTACTTAAAAGATCCGTTGCGCACAAAATCAATTTAATGCACTGTTTCTTGTACATTAATATCAGGGCCATAATTAAACCAAATAGCTGAGTTAATGAACAATTTATTGTCTGATTTAACGAAAGGTTCAACATTACAAAACACGCGTACAGTTTTTAAACTATGTAGATTTTTTGTAAACACGCAGTTAAATTACAAGTCGCTTGCGAGGTACAAAGCTTGCCGGAAGTGTACAAATGTGAAATAGATTTTTAGATCCCTTGTCGATAGTACTCACTGCATCGTTTGAGTAAAGAACTAGCTTTTTTTCACAACAACGATATCTTGAGGATTCCTGTTGATTATGGGCCAATAGGCCCTTCTCTTCGAGGGATGTCATTATGTTTGAAGAAAGTAAATGTCCTAAAATCCAGTGGCAAACCAATGTCAATGATCTAGGTCAGTAATTTTTGCGGATTACTCCTACTACCATTCTACAATATTGGAGTGACCTGTGCAACTTTCCAGTCTTTTGGTACGGATCTTTCGCTGAGCGAGCGGTTGCCTATAATAGCTATGTATGGGGCTGTCATATCAGCATACACTGAAAGAAACCAAAGTAGTATAAAATAGGGACCGGGAGACTGACTTTCGTTAAGTGATTTAAGTTACTTTAATACTCCACGGATATCTACTTCTACACTCGCATGCTGGCGAATTCTGGAAGTTTGCTTTGTCCACTTTGGGAAGGAATTTCGGAAAGCTCAGATTAGCAATTCTTCTTTTGCACTATCGTCGTCAAGAACATCATCGTTGCTATCGCGTAGTGAAGCAATTGATTGTGTTTCGCCGCTAGTATACTTCATATACGAATAGAATTTCTTAGGATTTTCTACAAAATTACGAGACACGGTTTCGTTGTGGAAACTGTTACAAGCTTCTCGCATTGAAGTTTATGCTAAATTTGGAGTTTTTTTATATTACTGTTTAAATTTAACATGTTATTTTTCTTTGCTTCTGCAAGAGTGATCTAACTTTTTTTTCTGAACCACGATGAGTCAGCCCCCTCTTTTGTTAACTTGTTTAGCATAAATCTTTCAATAGCTGTCGATATTATTTCTTTGAATGTAAGCCACATCTGATCTACAATAACGTTGTTAGCTAAGCAAGACTAGAGATTCTCACGCAGGAAAGGGTTAAATCGAATTTTTATTGGCTTTTTTCAATAAATATATTTGTAGTTGAGTATTGGTAGCTTCGGTAAATTTGATATTCGAGTATTAAACCTCGCTACTAAAACTCTGTGTTCACTAATCCCTGTGTCTATTTTTTGGCTCTTTATTAAATCAGAATTATTTGTTGAGAAGAGGTCAGGTATGTTTTCACAAAAATTTAATATTCTACTGTGTTCATAACTAATTGCTCGAGATAATTTTCCGTTAATACGTTCAGTACAATTTCGGACGACATTCTATTTAGAACAAGTATTTTTAACAACATATAGAGGGTAATTGAAAGTTGCCACCAATTAAAATTATATGCTCTGGGTACGTTTTCGAAATTTGATCCAATTTTTCTTTGAACATTTATGCAATCGATTCGTCTGAGTCAGGACGGCGGGGAAATGAACTAATTTACTCCGCCGCTTATCAGGTATAACATCTACCTACACCAACTCACAGGAACTATCTACTTAAATTTCGCTACAAGATAAACCGCTTGTGACACCAATAAATAGCCCACAACTTGATGTATTCGATCTATCCGTTTGAACAGTATTTATCACTTTCTAAAAATTGCAGCTGAACTTATCTCCGAGATTATCCAGCTTTCTCTACGTAACGATTTGAGCTTAGGTGCTTTATGTTAGTTCTTGGTGCACATAACTACGACACTTTACAACTTTTACCACAATGGTTTTAAGGTCTGTGTTAGCCCTATTGTAAAGTTACGATTGATGGTTGGCTATTGGGTAGTTTGCGAGGTACATATATTTGTGAAATGGCAAGCCGAGGGGTCGGGGTGGATTGGCAGACCCCTCCTAACATTTACTGAAATGTGCCCTAAAAGAAATCTGGCGTCTTGACAAACAAATAACCACCAAAATATAATTAAAATTGGGGAATATAACTACTGAATCAGATGCAGATAAGGAATGTACTTAATTTATTTCACAAAATACTCAGAGCCATTAACTGACAAAAAGTAGTAATAGTTCTCAAAACTTTAAAAACGCCAAACACTTTCAGTTTAGAATACGTGAACAACTACAAAAATGAAAGTAATAAATGATTGGCAAATTTTCTACTATAACTGTACTTTCAGACAGTGGCGAATAGCTCACAGCACGAAGGAGACCAAGGGAGTATTCTATAATTACGAGCGCTTTCCACGTAAAATGATGTTTAAGACAACCGTCAAAAGGAACAAATGCTGCTGAAGCAGGCGTCGCTGCAACTGGGTCGGCGGCAGTGCGTTGGAGTGCTGGAAATCGCGGTCCGATCGAAAGAAAAAACTTTTTTCAAGACAGAAGCGTGAATGCCCTACTCTCAGCCTCTGTGTTCACGGTAAGTACACAGTGTCTAACGAAACCACAGGCTCGGCTATGTATGTCTCGCCAACTCAGACTCTGTGTACTCGATACAAGATTGTCGAGTACGCAGAGCTAGCAATAACACCAGCGCGTTGGTGCTGCTGATTCAAACTGGCTGAGCCTATTCAAACCTCTACGATACTCAGGTCGACAGACACATGTTTCAAACGGTGTTTGGAAAGTGAATCTGAAACTCCAAGTCCACAAAGCTCAATAGGTTGAAAAATAACAGATGTCTCAAAACGGACACAAGTAAGCGCCTAAGTCGAGCCGTCCGTACTCGCCATCCGTCTAAGTCTAAGAAAGCACCTAAATCGAGCCAACCGTACTCGGCGGCTGCCTAAAGCGAAGTCCAAACTCACGTAAGAGAACACCTTATTCGAGCCAACCGTACTCGTCAACTGTCTAGAAAAGGAGCAGATTATGGAATTTCTTTATATTTATGGTACGTGAAGTTCAGAAAGTAAATAACAATCAGCCAAAGCCATTCTATGCAAGTCTCAAAAATTCTCCAGAAAATCGACTTTGAAGTTTTTCAAAGTACACGGAAGTACCAATAATGAAATCACTTGTAGTACCTGTCGGTGTAGCGCAAGGCCCACGTCGGGGTTCGAATCCCCCCTCGGGAATGGATGTTTGTGCCTTCTTTAGTTCATAAGTAGTTTGTAAGTTTAGGGACTGATGACTCCGTAGTTAAGTCCCTTAAGCTCTACAAACATTTTAACATTTAAAACAATGGAAGTACAGGAAAAGCGAAGAGGATACTTTAATTTCATTGTGTCTTCGAAGAAGACGAAAGACGAAGCTTTCAATGGATCTGATGGACAGAGTAAGTTGTAATTTGCGGCTGTTTGCTGATGATGCTGTGGTGTATGGGAGGGTGTCGTCTGTAACTGACTGTAATAGCATACAGGATGACTTAGACAAAATTTCTAGTTGGTGCGAAGAATGGCAGCTAGCTCTCAATGTAGAAAAATGTAAGGTGATGCGCATGAGTAGAAAAAACAATCCTATAATGTTCGAATACAGCATTAGTAGTGAGCTTCTTGATGCTGTCGCGTCGTTCAAATATCTAGGCGTAACATTGCAGAGCGATATGAAATGGAACGAGCATGTAAGGACAGTTGTGAGTAAGGCAGACAGCCGACTTCGGTTTATTGGGTGAATTTTGGGAAGATGTACTTCACCTGCCAAGGAGACCGCGTATAAAACGCTTGTACGACCACGTCTTGAATATTGCTCAAGTATTTGGGACCCGCAGCAGATCGGTTTGAAGGAAGACATAGAGGCGGTTCAGAGGCGAGCAGCTAGATTTGTTACCGGTAGGTTCGACCAATGCGCGAGTGTCACGGAAATGCTCCGGCAAGTCAGTTGGGGATCGCTGGAAGAAAGACGACGTTCTTTTCGTGAATTTCTGTTAAGTAAATTTAGAGGACCGGAATTTGAAGCTGAGTGTAGTACGATCTTGCTGCCACCTACTTACATTTCGCGTAAAGATCACAAAGACAAGATAAGAGAAATTAGAGCTCGTACGGAGGCATATAGGCATTTTTTTTTTCTCGTTCGATTTGGGAGTGGAATAGGAAAGAAAATACCTAGTAGTGGTACAGTGTATCCTCCGCCACGCACCTTGCTGTGAATTGCGGAGTATGTATGTAGATGTAGATGTAAGATAGCTTCGAAAAACTACTCTCCCGCTCAGTGCAGTCCAATGACGACCGTTCCCGCGAAACACGCCCCACATAGCCGTTTGCGCAGTTGGTATTCCCCCGCGAGTCGATCGCTGACCTGAACTTAGGAACGTCTTGGTGTGGCTCTGCCGTTCCGAGGGTGAGCACGACGCAAATATCGACGCCCCTTGGTGCGCGCCACACGGCACCGCACCCCACAGCCCGAGGGCCACAGTTTCGTAGCCCTGTCCGACACACAATTTTAATCTGCCCGGAAGTTTCATATCAACACGTATTTTGCTACAGAGTGAAAATATCATTACCGAAGAAGTATTTTGTAAAAGGATTAGGTGGCATTTTATGAGAAATTATTATTCGTGAAACCACTAGTTAATTACAAAGATACTTGCATGACATGTGCACTCTACAGAGGAAAAAGACTAACACCCAAACCTTCAGATGTCAGATACATCAGTACCAAACGTAATATATAGACAATGAACCAAACTTGGATTACTTCGTGTTGTGTGCTGCTGTTCAGGGAAACGTGCGTAAGCGGGAAGTAACGCCAACCTTGCGAGTACAGGAAAAACGTATCGTTTCGTTACATAACAGCCGATGTGGCGAAATGAGATGATAATATTTTATGTACACTAGCTGGTACCTAGAGCGATGCTACCGTAATAGAAATATTTATGCAAACAGATCAACGTTATGACAGTGCATATAATACGAACAAAGAATAAATATATATGAGCTTTGCAATCTTCCATTATTGCATCATCTCATTTCCCTTCCATTCACGTGGTCCTCCCTCGTTTCCTCCTATCCTTTCTCTGTCCATTCCCTCCTCCTCATCCCTCTCTTCATCCTGTCTCCCATTCTCCTGTCCCCTCCTCCACCGTCTCTGTCTCCTCCTGCTCTTTCTGTCCGTCTCCTCCTCTACCTACCTACTCACCATTTGATGGCTTATGAAAGATAGCCCATGTATTAATCAGAGTATAAGCTATATCTGTTCCAAATTTCATTCATATCCATCCAGCCATTTCAGCGTGAAGGCGTGAAAAACGAATCAACTAATTGTGAAGCATCCTCCGCCATGCACCGTATGAAATTAATTTCGGTATGCCTATAAGCTTCGCGCAAGTTCAAGCAATGGGTTAACGAAGTTTTATCGCAATCTTATGTACGGTGTGGCTGCACATAGAATATGAACAAAGAGACGAAAAACAAACATTTATTCTTATATATTAGATTAGAAAAAGACACTCGACAAAGGAAAATGGTGGAAGGGATACTACAGTATGAAAGTAGCCTGTTATTAAAATAAGCAAGATCTCGGGCAGCTGAGATCCGCAAATGAAATTTAAAATGCACACTTCTGCTCTAAATTGCTTGAGTTGCCACAGTACATGCTCAACGGAAATTTATCTAACTGCTCACTCGTTAAGGGAGCAGCCAACGTTTTAACAAACACAAAATCAATGTTTAAAAAGAATTGAATAGCTAATGAAACATGGGACAGGGAGCATAAAATCATAAAGCTGCGGTTTTAGACTTTAAAATCATAATCCATTCAGAAAAATGAACAAGCAAGTAAATGTGGAGACACCAAATTAAGCAGACACCTTATACAAAAGTGAATTAAATTACTTAATTACTCCCTGTAATAAAATTGTTTCTGGCCTTTATAAATATGGTGGTAGCATGGGAGAAATTTTGCAAACAAAGCTGAAAAAACATTCATTCATTCATAGACATGCGCATAATGCTTGGCGGTACATTACTCTGCTGGAACACATGAAAGCAGTGGCGAAACAAAGCGTCGGCGGCGTCTTGACGAGATGGTGGGTGTCTTAATCACACATTTAATTATGCTGTGCACTAAACGACCTCATGTTCAGGGAGGCAGTGGCTCGCTATTCCTAAGTACCACATGGTGTGTGACCACGCCGAATTTCATAGCATTTACAAACATAAATTAATTTGAGTTGGTTTACGTTATAGGAGGCGATCCACTTATATTATTGTAAAAAGATATAAAATAGCCAAGATCGCTTATCATCAGTTTTTATTAATGACGACCGGTTTCACTGATCTATGTCAGCATCATCAGGTCAAATAAAATATTTTACAAGGCCATAATCTTGTAATGTCAAATAGTTGTTATATAAAACGATTTACAGTGCATAGGTGCACTATGTCATTATAATAAAACGTAATTAACACAGTGAGTGCCAAAAGCAAAAGGGAGCTCCATATTTTTCTTGGTAGGCTTGTACCCGGAAGTTGGATGGTTGGGTCTATGTTGTCCAAATTCTTGTGGCTATGGAAGGACGCCCACTGGTTTCTCCATTCGTCTTTTCGATTGTAGCAGTCTGGGGAGAGTTGGCCAGAGCTTACCCATATTGGTTTTCTAGATTTTAGTCGGGTGTGTGGTACGTTGTTCAATGTTTCGTGAATAGGTAAGTCTCTGGATCGTTTGAGTTTCATCCATTCATGTGTTACTGCTTGTTGTCGTCGTAGATTTGGACGTGCAATATTGGCAAGTACTGACTGCCAAGGTGGTGTGGATTTTAGAGTTCCTGTCACTTTTCTCATAGCGTCATTCAGATGGACATCTATGACATGATTACTTTTGTTCAAAAACGGGAGAACAGCATTCGGCGACAGGATACACAAGTGCTTGTGCTGTGGTTCGTAAGGTGTTTGCGCTAGATTCCCAGCTAACACCAAACCATTTCCTAAGCTTCTCTCCTGTTAGTTGCAGGTGTTTTCGAAATGTCAGGGATCTGTTGAGAGTAACACCCAAATATTTTGGGTGTCGAGAATGTTTTAATTTTATGTTGGGAAAGATAACATTTAGTTCTCTATTTGACATTCTGTTGTATAGATGGAATGAACTGTTTTAATATGGTTCGGGCAAAGTCTCTCCTTTTTGTAATACTGATCGAGTTTTTATAGGTCGTTGATTAGTGTTTCGTCATCTTCTTCGAATGTGTTGCTTTGAGTTGTAATTGCTAGGTCGTCAGCGTAACTAAATTTTACAGAGTCAGTGGTAATACGTCGTTGATGTACAAGTTAAATAAAGGTGGGGCCAGAACCGAGCCCTGCGGAAGTGCGAAGTGTAGACAACCTCCAAGATGGTGCACACCGGGCAATGTTTATTTAAAGCGGTAAAAAGACTACACACATGGCAGCCGAATCAAACGTGATCGCGGCTGTAAGAAACAGAATCATAGAAAGTCGGGAATAAGTAGCATGAAGAAAGGCTTCCCGCCGGCCGCGGTGGCTGAGGGGACTGAGGCGCTCCAGTCACGGTCTGCACAGCCACTACCGTCGGGGGTTCGAATCCCCCTCGGGCATGGATGTTTGTGCCGTCCTTAGTATTAGCTAGTTCATAAGTAGTTTGTATGTTTAGGGACTGATGACCCCGTAGTTAAGTCCCATAGACTCTACAAACATTTGAACATTTTGAAAGACTTCCCAGCCTTGACAAATTGTAGGTGGATTTTATCCTGATGCATGATTTTATTTATTTATTTATTTTATTTTTTTGCTAGCTTTGACAACATTGAACCCCAGAAATCCCCCTCTGGCTAAGCCCATGTAATTGACAAATTAAAGTAGCGATTATGTGAAACGCAACACGCGCTATTCATCCACGAGATCCAGAGGTTGTTACAGGATCGTACGTAGCTGACGAGTTTCTTTACTTCCGCGTGGCATTCGATACAGTTTGGCATTGTCGCCTGATGAAGAAAGTGTAAGTGGAACATCAGACCAACCGTGTGACTGGAATGAGGCGTTCCTAGCTAACAGCACCATGACATCCTCTACGTAAAAATTATAGTGTGATCTCAGGTGTGCCCCAACAGAGTATTATAGGACCAGTGCTTTACATAATATATGTAAACGGCCTCATAGATAACAACGTAAGTTCATTGAGGCTTTTTGTGGATTATGCTATAGTCGCAAGAGGGTAGTAAAAAGCATGTAGCATGGGATGCTAACTGAATTTCAATATACAGAAATGTAAAGTTGTTCGTTTACATAGAACCTTTATTATATAACTACGCAATAGCAGCATAAATATCTTGCAGTTGACATTAGGGATGATTTCAAATCGAACGATAAAATCAATCGTGGGTAAGGCAGGTGCCAGATTGAGATTAATTGGAAGAATCCTCAGGAAGTGTAGTCCGTAAACAAAGGAAGTAGGTTTCAAAACACTCATTCGGACGTATCGTATTGCTCGTCAGTGTGGGATATTTACCAGGTAAATACAAGACATGGGGAAGAGCAACACTCTTAGTTACAGGGTCATTTAGTCGGATGAGTCAACGCCCGCGTCTGGCTGGAGCTGTTGGCAAGCCAGTCTTACTCAGCCCTTGTAGGGCCCGTCGAGGAGCTACTTGATTGAAATGTAGCAGCTACGGTCATGAAAACCAGCACAACGGTCGGGAATGCGGATCGCTGACCATCTCTCCTCCTATCCACACATGCCGTATCTGTGACGCCTTGCAGCGGGGGATGACACGGCGGTCATTAGGTTCAGTTGGGCCTTTCGAGGCTTATAGGTCATAAATGAGAATTTACAGTGTATTGTCAGAATTGGTGGCACCAGAAACCATGAAAATATAGTGCCGTCGTATAGAATTACATCAAATTCTTTTACTAAAATTATATCTGCGACGTTTGTCGCTTGCGTATCCGTTTTCACTTCTATATATACCTCTGACTTTTTGTTTGCAATTGTAAGTTTTTCAACCGGCCTGGAGAGAGAACGGAAGCGATCTCCGACATTTTGTTCTGTAGTCTCTGCGCCGGCCGCGGTGGCTGAGCGGACTGCGGCGCTCCAGTCACAGTCTGCACGGCCACTACGGTCGGGGGTTCGAATCCCCTCTCGGGCATGGATATTTGTGCCGTCTTCAGTATAAGGTAGTTGATAAGTAGTTTGTAAGTTTAGGGACTGATAACCCCGCAGTTAAGTCCTATAAGCTTAACAAACATTTGAACTTTTTTTTTTTTTTTTTTTTTTTTTTTTTTTTTTTTTTTTTTTGTGGTCACTGCAAGGGAGACTACGTAAGCGTGAGCTTCTGTGCCTTTTTTATATTGAAATAAATCCCACAGTTTAGTTTCAACCATTTTTTAATTTAAAATGACCTTCTCCTATACTCCATAATTTTGTATTCAATGTTTTCGGCAAGTTGCGGTCAACCGTAAAGAAATGCTTCGTCATTGTTGCTGCGTTATTGGATAAGTTTAGTCTACAATTAACTCTTTCCTACATTCAATTTATACTGATTTGATTTTCAGAACCTACAATTAATGTTTTTATCCATCAAAGTCCGATATTCTATGATTTTATTTCCTTATTGTGTCAGTAACTTAACGCTGGTGTGAAACTTTGTTAAGTGATGCGTAAGTTAACCAAGCACCCATTTACGGAGGATAGTTTAATTTCATTCCCTATTCAAGCACCAAACAATATCTGCAGCTGATCCACAGCTCATCCTACATGCAAAGGTAAATTTCGGCGACTTCCTTTTCTTGGCGGTGCTTTCAGGCATTGTCTTAATTTCAGTATGGACTACATTTTTTTTTTATTTTTATTTATTTTTTTTTTTTTTTTACGCCGATGTCATCAATGCTCTGTTTTGACATGATTTTAAAGAAAATTAATTCCTACAGATATTCCCAAGTTCTTTCAATTCCATAAGCAGTAATTAATCCAAATGTTTACAAAATCAAACCAAAAAACGAAAGCAACACTGCAGGCCGCGGCGGAGTGGCCGAGCGCATCGAGGCGCTATGCTACGATGCGCGAGGCCTTTCCCGTCGGGGGTTCGTATTTAGTATAAGTTAGTTCATAAGTTGTTTGTAAGTTTAGGGACTGATGACCCCGCAGTTAAGTCCCGTAAGCTTTAAAACATTGAACATTTTTTTAACAACACCGCAGTCGCCGTCATGACTACAGTCATACACACTAGGAAATTTTAGTGCCAGTTACGATAAAGTTTGAAGTTACACTGTCGGAAATACAAATTAGTACACACATTCAGTGTTCACCGAATCCTTCCAATACTTCCTAGGAACGGCATTGTGAGTGTTCCGGATATTTTTGGATAGACCCCGTATAGTACCGTTATTTATGTTTTCCCCCTTCTGTAATGTGTTTTTTTTTTCTATTTTTATTCCATCTTGCTCTTTTTCTGTAGGCCTTAAATGCCCGTTACTCTAATAAATGATGAGGGTGATATCACCGCTTCGGTATTAGAGCTTTACTGTTCACCAAATACAACTGCTAAGGCAGTGAACCGACCACAGTCTAACGTATACAGTCGCGATACTCCCTGCTGTGAAAGCTGTTACATACTGACAGTTGCAACACTAGCGCTCCTGGCGGTGGGCAAGCTGCCGAAGGACTGATATTCAAATGTTTGTTAAGCTTATGGGACTTAACTACGGGGTTATCAGTCCTTAAACTTACAAACTACTTATCAACTAGCTTATACTAAGGACGGCACAAATATCCATGCCCGAGGGGTGATTCGAACCCCCGACCGTAGTGGCCGTGCAGACCGTGACTGAAGCGCCTCAGTCCCCTCGGCCACCGCTGCCGGTGACTGATATTCGTTTATATTTATTTTTGTGCTTAATTAATTAATTTTTGCTTTACACGCATTAGCGAAATATCAAGAAACATACAGAAATTAATGTAAAAACAGCCGAATTTAACTGATTCAGTGGTATAAAGAACAACTTCGTCATAAAGAAATACTTAAGAATATGTGAACATTTGCAGCTACTTCCGTTGAAAGTGAGTAGAATAGAAACATAAATTTCTATTTTTGTCTGTTCTTATCATGACAGGCAGTTTTTTGACGCATATGGACTCGAATGATTCGCACATTTTTGGATCTCACTCGTCTTTCTTATACACGCATATTCTTTTGTGTAATTACTTTAGCGTAAAAAGCTAATGTTTTGAAGATTCTTGCCGCTTCAGGTTCGTCTGAAGCAACAATTGTGAAATTAGGTTCCTCTTTGTTGGAAAACAGTTTGATTGCTTTTATCGTTTTATTGCCACGCTGTGACGTACGTTAAATAATGCACATATTGCCTTCTATATACGTCTCCTAAGTCCGCTCTCATCGATTTTACTGGAACTGTAATGAGAAAAGGTTAACGTTCCTGAGAAGAAGAGCGACGTCTTTCTGCCAAAGGAAAAGTCTTCTGGCGTTGCCTAGCATTTTTGTAAATTTTAATAGAAAATGAAATTATTCATTAAAAGCTTGTAGGTTACAAGATAATTGTAAATAAACTGTCCTGCTATGTACTGTTATGTAGCTTTTCAGGGATATTGGGGAACCTAAGAAAGACTAATGTGAAGGTATTTGTAAGTTAGTACCTATTTTTAGGACACTACATACGTTCCCTAAAGTAAAAAGTATGTTAAAATCATTATAAACGATACTATTCGCACTCATGCAGTATCCTATTCAGAAACGTAGCTTGCCAACCGTTTGGAGCGCTACTGTCGTAGTGTATAACAAAAGTCTGTGGGAGAGTTACAATCTTCCTAGGGTTTTTATTTGTGGACGGAGAAGTTAGTACTGCTTTCTTCCACAAGTCTCCTAATAGATGGAGTCGTTGTCTGCCGCTGCTGGCGATGTTTACGGCTGTGCCTTTCAGGCACCTCACCCCTCTTCTGTCTGCTATGGCGCTGAGCGTGGCTGTTCCGTCGACGTGCCCAGTGAAGTGTTGCTACGCCGCCGTTCTGTAGCTCGTCGATTCTTGGAGTTACGTAATCCAATGGACCGTGAACACTTCACTTGCTTTTATGTATTAATGGAACAACCACTTTTTCACACCACTCGCGTACTTCAGCTGGCTAGTGGTCACTTTATCTGTAAAATTCTTGAGTCTAACAGTTCGCGAATCACTTCCACCGTTTATTGCCTCACTGTATCTGTTTATTTCGTCTCGAAATGTACATCCCCGCAAGGGATGCCATGCAGATGCTGTTGCGTAGCAGTGTGCGTTTGTACCGCCCTACAGTACGCACGAGGTGCCGCAGTTGCTGTCCAAGTCTTTATGGAAATCATAGAGTTTTGACTAACCTGTTGTCTTCTATAGTTGTGTCCCCAGCGCAGAAGACAGCACACAGGTCGTTGATTCTTCTACAGCATACAAGTGAGGCTAAAATAAATTCTGTATGATGGAAGCATCAGAAGCGACTCGGGAATTTTTAATTGTCAGGGATTGTCAATGATGAGGGTGATATCACCGCTTCGGTATTAGAGCTTTACTGTTCACCAAATACAACTGCTAAGGCAGTGAACCGACCACAGTCTAACGTATACAGTCGCGATACTCCCTGCTGTGAAAGCTGTTACATACTGACAGTTGCAACACTAGCGCTCCTGGCGGTGGGCAAGCTGCCGAAGGACTGATGTTCGTTTATATTTATTTTTATGCTAAATTGGTAATATAATTTTTGCAGAAAAGTCAGTTTTAAATATGCACCAAAGCTGCTTTTATTTAAATGATGATGACTAGTTTCGGGCTTTGCCCATTTTCTAAGTCACCTATTACAGAGAACAAAGTGTGTTTTACATGAAAATACATTAATATAGTGATGTTATATTGATTATACAGGTTATAATTACTTACATTCATATACATTTATATTTGGTTACTGTTTATGTCACGCTGTTTGTCGTAATTACTTTGGTGTAATTTACAGAGCTGTTGATCCAAAGATGTTTTATTAAATATTCTTTGCTCAATTTTGTTTGTAACAATATCGTTGGTTATATGCAGTGTGACATAAACAGTACCATGACAAATATTGTACAATAAATTTTAGATTTCATTCCGAACTATTTTAAGTGTAATAAATTGATTTGTGTCCTATATTGTAATACAGGGATAATATTGCGGTGCTACTATAATTTATCGCGTTTTGTTGCATATTTTGAAGTATATTACGGTAGGATGGACTGTATTTTATATGCTGGCCAAGGTGTTATGGAAATTTTCGATGAATTTTTTATTGTGCATTTCTGTTTGTTCATTTAACATTTGTTCTGGGTACTTAGTCATATGTGTATAGATTTGTAATTCTTCTAAAACGTCCATTAGTTGCCCTTTGCTTACAATATGTAAAATTTTGAGATTTTCTTCTATACTCTCAGTCGAGTGTTTATTTTCTCTGAGGTGTGTGCCGAATGCTGAAACATTATTTTCGCTTGTATTTATATGTTCTCTAAATCTAATTTTGAAAGGTCTGCCTGTCTGTCCAATGTAGGCTTTGTCACATTCATTGCATTCGATTTTGTAAACTCCAGATTGACTATAGCGATCAATTTTTTCTATTTTATGTATGATATTGGTTCCTAAAGTGTTGTTAGTGTAGAAGCCAATTTTAAGATTTGTTTTCTTCAGTGCATATTTTATTCTATCTGAAATTTGTCCCCAGTATGGAAGTATTACAAATTTGTCTTTCTTTCTTGTTTCAGTTTTTGTTAAAGTGATTTCATCTTTAATACTCTTCTGTTTTGAAGTTAATTTCGATTTATACAGATTATTGACTAGTTCTGGGTTATATCCATTACTGATTGCTATTTCTTTGAGTGTATTTAGCTCTGAATTTATATTTTTGTTACAGAGAGGATATTTGGTGATACGATCTATTGCTGATCTAAAATATGCTTCTTTATGACTTTGTGGGTGACAAGAGCTATTATGAATTATTATGTCTGTAGTTGTGGGTTTTCAGAATATATTGAAAGTATGTACTGAGTTAGTCTTACTTATTGTTAAGTCGAGAAAGTTAATGCTGTTGTTAATTTCATGTTCAATTGTGAAGGTTATCTTCTTGTGCATATTGTTAAACTTTTGATGGAAATCTTCAATTTCTTCTATACATCCATTAAATAGAATTATAGTGTCATCTATATATCTGAAATAGTATACTACTTTTGTTTTCAATTGGTTTTGCTCTTAAAAAATTTGTTTTCTAGGTGGTCTAGAAAAATATTTGCTAGTGTACCAGACAGGCAGCTACCCATTGCAAGACCATCATTTTATGCGTATACATGTCTATTGAAACTAAAATAGTTGTGGGATAATATTATGATTAGTAGTTCTATTATTTCATAAACTTCTGCTTCAGAGATTTTTCTATATTTTAAGAGGTTTTTTTTTATGATAGCAATAGTTTCATCAATGGGTACATTAGTGTATAGATTAGTTACATCTAAAGAAAGGAATCTACTGTTATCAGGGATTTTTATGTCTTGTATTTTTGCAATTAAGTCTGTCGAGCTTTTGACAGTATATTGTCTGCTGTATGTGTAATTTTCACATATGATTTTGTTAAGTTTTTTCTCTATTAGGTAAGCTGGGCTGTTTATCAGATTTACAATTGGTCCAATCGGAACATTTATTTTATGGACTTTTGGTTGTGCTCTGAGCTTGGGGCATTGTGGATTCATAACTATATATCTGTTTTGTTCTTTTTGTGTTAAAAGAAACTCAGACTTTTTTATAGCTCTTTTCATCAAAGCTTGAAATCGGTTTGTAGGGTCTTTGGCAATACGTGTAATGTTATTTGAGTTAAAGAAATCAAGCGTTCTATTTATATATTCATCCTTCTTCATCAAGACAATAGTATTACCTTTATCTGCTTTCAATGCTAAAGTGTTATTTTCTTTTAGTTTTTTGTTAATGTTGTGTAGATCTTTTAGTTCCTGATTTCTGTTGTTCTTTTTGGTATCTGATGTGTAGGACCCTATAATTTTACCTATTTTGCTGGATATACTGTTTTGTTCTACTATTGGAAGTTTTGCTAAGTCGATTGCTAATTTTACATGTCCTATCATAGAAATTACATTAGCAGAACTAGCTTGTTGTGGCAGATTATACTTAAGTCCCTTTTTTAACAAATTAGTTTCATTATCAGTAAGGATAAGGTTCGATAAATTAGTGACTTTCTCATAAAATTTAAACTGTGACATGTTATTGGATTCATTACTATTACACACAATTTTAGATAGTAGTGCTTCAAATTTCTTGTTATGCCTAATTCTAACGGTTTTAATAGCACTTTCTATATACTGATCTATTATACACACCATCATGTTGAAAGTAGGTGAAGATAACATCTTTCCAACCTGTAAATGTGTTAAATATAGTTTGCTAGTCAGTAGATCATTTCGCCTGTATTTGTATCTAATTTCTTCTTGTACCCATAGTCGTTCACTTTTCTTCTTTACCAGTTGTGCTACACGTGTCTTCATTTTGATGTTAACAACTGCATAATTTGGAGTTTCCTTGTTTTCTAAACAGCGTTTGTTAAATCGTATGCTCTCGATGTTTTTCTTGATTTTTAGCTTTGTCCTCTGATAATTTAACACGACTTTTTTAGCTTGGTCAGGCAGTAAATCAAATGTTTTTGATATGTCGCGTTTTGCAGCTCTTAAATATTGAAGAAAAGTCATTTTTAAATATGCACCAAAGCTGCTTTTATTTAAATGATGACGACTAGTTTCGGGCTTTGCCCATTTTCTAAGTCACCTATTACAGAGAACAAAGTGTGTTTTACTTTGTTCTCTGTAATAGGTGACTAAGACAAAGTGTGTTTTACTTTGTTCTCTGTAATAGGTGACTTAGAAAATGGGCAAAGCCCGAAACTAGTCGTCATCATTTAAATAAAAGCAGCTTTGGTGCATATTTAAAAATGACTTTTCTTCAATATTTAAGAGCTGCAAAATGCGACATATCAAAAAT
This sequence comes from Locusta migratoria, assembly GCA_026315105.1. NCBI lineage: Eukaryota > Metazoa > Arthropoda > Insecta > Orthoptera > Acrididae > Locusta > Locusta migratoria. The sequence goes on from CM048745.1 coordinate 189,136,961, forward strand.
ATTTAATTTTAGATTTCATTCCGAACTATTTTAAGTGTAATAAATTGATTTGTGTCCTATATTGTAATACAGGGATAATATTGCGGTGCTACTATAATTTAACACGTTTTGTTGCATATTTTGAAGTATATTACGGTAGGATGGACTGTATTTTATATGCTGGCCAAGGTGTTATGGAAATTTTCGATGAATTTTTTTTATTGTGCATTTCTGTTTGTTCATTTAACATTTGTTCTGGGTACTTAGTCATATGTGTATGGATTTGTAATTCTTCTAAAACGTCCATTAGTTGCCCTTTGCTTACAATATGTAAAATTTTGAGATTTCCTTCTATACTCTCAGTCGAGTGTTTATTTTCTCTGAGGTGTGTGCCGAATGCTGAAACATTATTTTCGCTTGTATCTATATGTTCTCTAAATCTAATTTTGAAAGGTCTGCCTGTCTGTCCAATGTAGGCTTTGTCACATTCATTGCATTCGATTTTGTAAACTCCAGATTGACTATAGCGATCAATTTTTTCTATTTTATGTATGATATTGGTTCCTAAAGTGTTGTTAGTGTAGAAGCCAATTTTAAGATTTGTTTTCTTCAGTGCATATTTTATTCTATCTGAAATTTGTCCCCAGTATAGAAGTATTACAAATTTGTCTTTCTTTCTTGTTTCAGTTTTTGTTAAACGGATTTCATCTTTAATACTCTTCTGTTTTGAAGTTAATTTCGATTTATGCAGATTATTGACTAGTTCTGGGTTATATCCATTACTGATTGCTATTTCTTTGAGTGTATTTTATGTATGATATTGGTTCCTAAAGTGTTGTTAGTGTAGAAGCCAATTTTAAGATTTGTTTTCTTCAGTGCATATTTTATTCTATCTGAAATTTGTCCCCAGTATGGAAGTATTACAAATTTGTCTTTCTTTCTTGTTTCAGTTTTTGTTAAAGTGATTTCATCTTTAATGCTCTTCTGTTTTGAAGTTAATTTCGATTTATACAGATTATTGACTAGTTCTGGGTTATATCCATTACTGATTGCTATTTCTTTGAGTGTATTTAGCTCTGAATTTATATTTTTGTTACAGAGAGGATATTTGGTGATACGATCTATTGCTGATCTAAAATATGCTTCTTTATGGCTTTGTGGGTGACAAGAGCTATTATGAATTATTATGTCTGTAGTTGTGGGTTTTCGGAATATATTGAAAGTATGTACTGAGTTAGTCTTACTTATTGTTAAGTCGAGAAAGTTAATGCTGTTGTTAATTTCATGTTCAATTGTGAAGGTTATCTTCTTGTGCATATTGTTAAACTTTTGATGGAAATCTTCAATTTCTTCTATACATCCATTAAATAGAATTATAGTGTCATCTATATATCTGAAATAGTATACTACTTTCGTTTTCAATTGGTTTTGCTCTTCAAAAAATTTGTTTTCTAGGTGGTCTAGAAAACTATTTGCTAGTGTACCAGACAGGCAGCTACCCATTGCAAGACCATCATTTTATGCGTATACATGTCTATTGAAACTAAAATAGTTGTGGGATAATATTATGATTAGTAGTTCTATTATTTCATAAACTTCTGCTTCAGAGATTTTTCTATATTTTAAGAGGTTTTTTTTTTATGATAGCAATAGTTTCATCAATGGGTACATTAGTGTATAGATTAGTTACATCTAAAGAAAGGAATCTACTGTTATCAGGGATTTTTATGTCTTGTATTTTTGCAATTAAGTCTGTCGAGCTTTTGACAGTATATTGTCTGCTGTATGTGTAATTTTCACATATGATTTTGTTAAGTTTTTTCTCTATTAGGTAAGCTGGGCTGTTTATCAGATTTACAATTGGTCCAATCGGAACATTTATTTTATGGACTTTTGGTTGTGCTCTGAGCTTGGGGCATTGTGGATTCATAACTATATATCTGTTTTGTTCTTTTTGTGTTAAAAGAAACTCAGACTTTTTTATAGCTCTTTTCATCAAAGCTTGAAATCGGTTTGTAGGGTCTTTGGCAATACGTGTAATGTTATTTGAGTTAAAGAAATCAAGCGTTCTATTTATATATTCATCCTTCTTCATCAAGACAATAGTATTACCTTTATCTGCTTTCAATGCTAAAGTGTTATTTTCTTTTAGTTTTTTGTTAATGTTGTGTAGATCTTTTAGTTCCTGATTTCTGTTGTTCTTTTTGGTATCTGATGTGTAGGACCCTATAATTTTACCTATTTTGCTGGATATACTGTTTTGTTCTACTATTGGAAGTTTTGCTAAGTCGATTGCTAATTTTACATGTCCTATCATAGAAATTACATTAGCAGAACTAGCTTGTTGTGGCAGATTAAACTTAAGTCCCTTTTTTAACAAATTAGTTTCATTATCAGTAAGGATAAGGTTCGATAAATTAGTGACTTTCTCATAAAATTTAAACTGTGACATGTTATTGGATTCATTACTATTACACACAATTTTAGATAGTAGTGCTTCAAATTTCTTGTTATGCCTAATTCTAACGGTTTTAATAGCACTTTCTATATACTGATCTATTATACACACCATCATGTTGAAAGTAGGTGAAGATAACATCTTTCCAACCTGTAAATGTGTTAAATATAGTTTGCTAGTCAGTAGATCATTTCGCCTGTATTTGTATCTAATTTCTTCTTGTACCCATAGTCGTTCACTTTTCTTCTTTACCAATTGTGCTACACGTGTCTTCATTTTGATGTTAACAACTGCATAATTTGGAGTTACCTTGTTTTCTAAACAGCGTTTGTTAAATCGTATGCTCTTGATGTTTTTCTTGATTTTTAGCTTTGTCCTCTGATAATTTAACACGACTTTTTTAGCTTGGTCAGCGACATATCAAAAAAAAAACATTTGATATAATTTTTGCGTTACACGCATTAGCAAAATATCAAGAAACATACACAATACAGAAAATAATGTGAAAACAGCCGAATTTAACTGATTCAATGTATAAAGAACAACTTCGTCATAAAGAAATACTTAAGAATATGTGTACATTTGCTGCTTATTCCGTTGAATGTAAGTAGAATATAAACATAAATTTCTATTTGGGTCTGTTCTTATCATGGCAGGCAGATATTTGACACGTATCAATTCGGAATGAACTCTAATGTTTCGCACATTTTTTGGATCTCACTCGTCTTTCTTATACACGCATATTCTTTTAAGTGTAATTACTTTAGCTTAAAAAGCTAAATAAATAATAAAATATGAACAACTATTGTTAATACGACACGGCCTATGCTGCCCGTAGTTCATGTTGAGACCTCGACTGTTATGACAATTATACAAATCTTTACTCATGACCGGCGCGGTCCGGCGCGTATAGTGGTCAGCTCGAGACTGAAACTGCGGCGCGTTGAGAGAGGGCACCTGACGCTCTATTTCGCGCCAAAACAGGACCGTCGCGCGCCTTCTGCAAAATCGCTCTTCTCTTGTTACAATAAGGGAAGGCACCTTAAACTTTTTAAACTGTCAAAACGTAGCCTGTCCTTGAGAGATATTTATAACAAATTCTCAGCTCTGAATAATTAATATTTAGTATATAATAAACAAAACTAATTTCAAAAGGAATCACGTGACGTGAAATGCAGCAGCCAATGCGAGGAGAGTACGAGTAATATAGGGAGGCTTTCCCAAATGTTTCAAATGTTTGTAAATCTATCATACCAAACTGCGTGGTCATCAGTCCATAGCTTACAAACTACTCAAACCTAGATAAACTAACCTAAGGACAACACACACACCCATGCCCCAGGGAGGAGCAATCGCGCGTTCCGCAGCGAGACGCTTTAGATCGCTCGGCTATTCCACCGCGGCCAGGCTCTCCCATGGAAACCAGCACCTACTGTGCCATATGCTATTGCTCCCAGAATTTGCTGCCAGAAATATGAAGTGGCCATAGGTCAGGAATATCACAATGTCATGACTGTAAATGCTAGACTGTGGGACCGACTGCAGCCCGTGACGTCCACTATCTCGCCGGCAGCGAGGCTGCCTCGGCCCTTGACACCGTTGGGCGGCGCCTTGCTTTGTTCTTGCCCGACTGGATTGTCTGCGAGTTGAATGCGGCCCTCCCGGCCGGCACCTGCTGTGTGTATCGCTGTTCAGCTGTCGCCACCCCAGCAGGCCTGCGGAAAGGCCACACAGGAGCCGCGCGCAGCCAACCAACCCTCCACCCGGCGCGACTTCATATCGCGGGGCGCACCCCCCAAACCGCCGCACCGGCCCGTTGTGCTCATTAATTCCAGCTTAGAATGACATATATGCGCCGGGATTATCGGCAAACAAGGCAGCGCGGGGCGGCTGCCGATGGACCCCCTTCAAAGGGTGATGTGCCTGTCTCCACCCCCTAATGATGCAAACAGACAGGTCCCCCACTTTTCCCCCTTATTTTATATCTCTCAGCTGAACTTTTGCTTATTCAGTGTACAGCGAAGTTAAAGATTGAGCTTGCTTAGAAATGTTTCCTATGGTACCATTTTACCCATTAAAATGTTCTTAATTTGTTATCGCAGTCCTGCTGTCGGTAAAACTAAATGGCTTGCACAGTCCACAGGCCCACTAAAAAGCCTCGAACTTTTCCTGTGGTAAATAAATTTAAAATACTTCACGTAATTTAAAAATTTAAAATGCTGGCTAATAAACGCATTATTTATAAGTAAATTACTACAGTCAAATACTGTGTGTATTAACCTCTCCATTCATACACTATGAATTCAAATTCGGAAGAAATGAAATTCAGTGTTTTCTGTGTTAATGTAGTGCACTAAATATAAAAATGTGCGATTTAAAATTTTTATCGAACTATTGTTTCTTTGTCATGTACCGGGTGTTCAAAAACTAAGTATCAATTTGAAAACTTAATAAATCACGTAATAATGTAGATAGGTAAAAATTGACACACATGCTTGTAATGATATGGGGTTTTATTAGAAGAGCAAAATGTTAAAAAACATGTCTTGCGCGCGTCGTTTGGTGATGATTGTGTACTAAGCCACCACTTTCGTCATGCTTGGTCTCCCAGATCTCAGTCCGTGCAATTATTGGCTTCGGGTTTACCTGCTCAAATGTTCAAATGTTTGTTAAGCTTAAGGGAGTTAACTACGGGGTCATCACTCCTTAAACTTACGAACTATTTATGAACTACCTACAACTAAGGACGGCACAAATATCCATGCCCGAATGGGGATTAGAACCCCAGACCGTAGTGGCCGTGCAGACCGTGACTGAAGTGCCTCAGTCCCCTCGGCCGGTTTACCTGCAGTCGCATGTATATCGTGATCGATATTGTTGGGTCACGTTTCGATTTTACTATTAAAACTACTGAAGTTTTCGGTGGATCTGGGTGGCTTACTGTAGCCTTTGTTCGCTGTAATGATGCGAAGCAACCTGGCCTTGAGTCTTTCTCCGAGAGGGACATTATTGCTTTTCGCACTTGGAGTATCGGAGAGGTACCTAACAAGTCATTTGGTTCTTCGTATATTGTTGCTGATAAACCGTTATGTTTGAGGACAAGGAATAGAAGACGTGTTGCTGCCAACGAGGGAGTTCATATTTGGGCTAAGGTTGAAGGCCCATTTGAGAAGAAATTTAATATTCAAGGAGATGTTTTGGTGTATTATCATAGTTAAATAAAGTTTGTATTCCTGTTCCTTTTCCTTCTAAAAAAAAAAAAAAAAAAAAAAAAAAAAAAAAAAAAAAAAAAAAAAATAAAAATAAAAATAAAAAAAATAAAAAAAATAAAATAAATAAAAAAAATAAAATAAAAAAAATAAAAAAAAATAGCTCTCAGGGGCATTCTGGGATGCGCAATACTGCGCTGTACCTCAGGCCTTGTGAGGAGAGGCCCGCGGCTACTAGTTACAACGAAGCCGCGGGCGCTGAAAATTCAAAGCTTCCGGTCCCCACCATGCGGGAGTTCTAGCGGCCATGCGTCTTATCAGCGCGCTATATAAGGCGTGTTTCCGGTAAGACAGCGTCAGTCGTCGTGTAGCTGCCGCACAGGCAACAACATTGAACGGCACGAGAGATGCCTCGCTACAGGAGAAGATTTCGACGTTCCCGTCTGCCTGTTTATACGCATCTCTAGGGATGCTGAAAGACAACATTCGACGCCAATGCCTCACCATAACACCGGACATGCTTTACAGTACTGTTCAAAACATTATTCCTCGATTACAGCTATTGTTGAGAAATGATGGTAAACATATTCAGCATTTCCTGTAAAGAACATCATCTTTGCTTTGTCTTAATTTGTTATGCTAATTATTGCTTTTCTGATCAGATGAAGCGCCATTTATCGGACATTTATTGAACTTTTTTTGTTCTAATAAAACCCTATGTCATCCAAGCATGTGTGTCAGTTTTTACCTCTCTACATTATTCCGTGATTTATTAAGTTTTCAAATGTATACTGACTTTTGAACACCCGGTATTTCATGCGCAACACAGACGTTTGTATCGAGGTATTTTATTACTTGCGACGTTATTTGGTTGACAGATAACACTGCCAGATCAATAAAACTAGAGTAATGTACGCCACAACACCAAAGACAAAACAATTCACTGCTGAAATAAAAATAACATGAACTACACTCACGCTCACACTCACATCCACATACAGACAGCAACGTAACACGACATACAAGAGTAATAAATTAAAGGAAGCCGATGTATAAGACACCTCGTAGACGATCAGTTGGCATGCAAAGATCAAACATTCCTAGATATTATGATGTCTCTGTTCAAATAAAATTCCTCTCTTTTATAAATACCAACATAAATTATAAACTTCTGTCCTGCTTAATAACCTCCCTTTCGTTAAAATTGTATTCACATACCTAGATTTCACTCGTCCCGTCTTATACATCGGCTTCCTATGTACTCCCTACCCACATACCCTTAGTTAGTCTGTATGTCGGCGGAGCAGCACACCACGCCCGCCCACCGCCCGTGAGCGTAATTGTAAACATGGGCTTATCTTGTATCACCAGAGACCACCGCTTCTATTAAGGTAATCTAGGTAATCTTAAAAATCGGGTTTATGTTTCTCACATCTTTACCGAGTATGTTCCAACTGTAATTCGTTGTTACCCGATCATTTGTAGGGCGACAAGGAATTCCAAAAAATGGAAACACCGCAATAACAACTTACGGTGTCACACCACGGAGAGCGCATTTTAAGCTTTGTTTACTATTTATACTGTCTTCTTGGCACAAAATAAGCCCGTATGTAATTACGCCTTGTAATTTTGTGTAAATTCTGTGACGCGGATAATCTGAATATGTCCTGCTAAAGGGCGAAACGCATCATTAATTAATAGAAAACAATTAGCGAAGACGGTTTGGAAACAAAAGTTGTGCACCTATAGAGACGATGCCAATTTTACTTCGACGAGAAAAATACCACCTGAGAGAATGAAAGACGTAACGTATAGAATACCACTGATACCCACACGTAAATATAGTACGAGGATAAGTCAGTAAATATACTCCTGGCCATTAAAATTACTACACCACGAAGATGATGCGATACAGATGCGAAATTTAACCGACAGGAAGATGATGCTGTGATATGCAAACTATTAGCTTTTCAGAGCATTCACACAAGGTTGGCGCCGTTGGCGACACCTACAACGTGCTGCCACAGAATAGGGAGCATACAGAAGGGAAAGCTGGGGGCGGCGCCTTTGATCTGTATGTTACCAAGCGTTGCGCTTGACGCCATATTGAAAAGCAGTAAACGCGGAACTATAACCACTTAGTACTTTGCCTGGAAATGGACTTTTTACGAACTGCAGCTAATCTCACCGACTTTTACGAAAGAAAACGGCTCTTCATTATGCTCTCATCTACTTTGAGCCCTCTTCTTGCTCCTAATTGTAATCCAACGAAAATGTACGGTGGAATCGATGATCGTTTTATTTGGTGCTTATCTCTAGGAAAATCCCAAATAACGCGGAGTTATGTTTGGGAAATTAGTTATAAATAAGAAAGTTACTTTACAACTGCCAGGTTTTATTTGACACGAATAAATTCGCACAAAATATTGAGTCAGACTTAGCAGTACAACGTGATTACACAGCACTAATGACGTCTGGGCATATATAAATGTTGTATTTACATTAGGAGTATCATTAATTTACTGATCGGAGAAGGGCTTATAGGGGAATCTGTCAACCACAGAGCAGAAACAGCATAAAATAATTATTCCCCTTAATCTATTTGTTTGAGTATCAGAAGAGCATACGTTGCCAACATTAGCACACTACGCCTCCAATTCCGCAAGTAAAATTTTACCTGCCTACTTACGCACTATTCTTTGTCATTCATTTTAAATTATTCCCTACAACGTTAAACTTATAAAATATAAATGTACTTAAACATTTCGATGCTGTTGAATTGCTGCAGCAACAGCGAGAGTTATCGTCAAGAGAAGAAGCAAGGCTACTTTTAATAAATATGCACACATTGCTCTCATTCGAAACTGATAACATTTAACTTTCACTACACATATAGCGACGTTCACTTACTGCTCAGCATCTTTTGGGAAGGTGAAGCAACTTATATCCTTATTTCTATTCAAATTATTGCGCCAGTTAGGTGCTGAACACCATCGGCTGCCTTTTCTTTTATTGCTGCTCACAATAAAAACGGAACAGCTCCAACTACTGACACACAGTTCTTTCTTTTCACTGCACCAAATACTTGTTTACTTTTATGCGATTTAGGATTTTAAAATACACAATTAACAAACAAAGACGGCGCATTACTACGCCACAGAGTAGGGAGTGATCACACGTTTACTGCTTTTCAAGATGGCCGATTCCGCGCATGCGCACTAAATTTTGGACGACAGACTGCAGCGGGAGTTTCCTTTCTGTATACTCCTTATTCTGTGGTGCTGCCACGAGGGAAGTTTCCAACCGATTTATCATACACGAACAGCAGTTGATCGGCGTTGCTTGGTGAAACGTTTTTGTCATGCCTTGTGTAAGGAGGAGTAACGTACCATCACATTTCCGACTTTGATGAAGTTCGGATTGTAGCCTATCGCGATTGCGATTTATCGTATTGCGACATTGCTGCTCGCGTTGGTGGCGATCCAATGACTCTTTGCAGAATATGGAATCGATGGGTTCAGGAGGGCAATACGGAACGCCGTGCTGGATCCCAACGGCCTCGTATTAGCAGCAGTCGAGATGACCGGCATCTTATCCGCATGGCTGTAACGGATCGTGCAGCCACGATCCCTGAGTCAACAGGTGGGGACGTTTGCAAGACAGCAACCATCTGCACGGACAGTTTGACGAAGTTTGCAGCAGCATGGACTGTTGCTGCGGTTACCTTTGACGCTGCATCACAGACAGGAGCGCCTGCTATGGTGTACGCAACGACGGACCTGGTTGCACGAACGGCAAAACGTCTTGTTTTCGGACGAATCCAGGTTCTGTTTACAGCATAATGATGGTCGCATCCATGTTTGGCGACATCGCGGTGAACGCAAATTGGAAGCGTATATTCGCCATCGCCATTCTGGAGTATCACCCGACATGATGGTATGGGGTGCCATTGCTTAACACGTCTCGGTCACCTCTTGTTCGCATCGACGGCTCTTTGAACAGTGGCCGTTATATTTCATATGTGTTACGACCCGTGGCTCTAACCTTCATTCGATCCCTGTGAAACCCTACATTTCAGCAGTATAATGCACGATCACATGTTGCAGGTCCTGTATGGGCCTTTCTGGATACGGAAAATATTCGACTGCTGCCCTGGTCAACACATTCCCCAGATCTCTCACCAACTGAAAACGTCTGGTCAATGGTGGCCAAGCAACTGGCTCGTCACAATTCGCCAGTCACTACTTTTGTTGAACTGTGGATCGTATTGAAGCTGCATGGGAATTTGTACCTGTACATGCCATCCAAGCTCTGACTCAATACCCAGGTGTATCAAAGCCGTTATTACGGCCAGAGGTGGTTGTTCTGGGTACTGATTTCTCAGTATCTATGCACCGAAATTGCTGGGAACTTGGTATTTTTGTGGTAGAATTTCATCATTCTGTAACCCACAAGACGGATGTGTCGCAGTAGTAGAGAAATAACCCTACACAGCACACAATACTGACGTGTCTACTTCACATTGCGACTTACTCACTGACTCACCCCCGTATGTTTGTTGGAAATATATACATGGAATATTATAAAGTGGTACTCTATATGTAGCTTCACATACACTCATCTCAAAAGTTTCTCGTCTTTTGTGTAGTAATCTGCTTTCCTGGAATACTGGGACGAGGAAAGTTAGAATCAAATAATTCGCATGACTTATATCTATTACTTATTCCAGTACTGAGTTGTAAACATGGCAAACAAATAGTTACAGCATATATCCTCTAGTACATTTCCGTGACTTCATTTAAACCAGATCTTTGCTTCCACAGAACTGAACTTCCACAGCACCCAACCTCCTGGAGTTACAGAGTGCGTCTATGCAAAGTGTCATAAACAATACTATTATTATTACACATTTTTACACATTACTTCTATTCACAATTTAAATATGTTGCCACATGATTTCAGATGACTACATGTACAATGATCGTACCTAGTGCTTTTCATACAAATAATTATTGGGAGCATTTTTCTATTACTCTTTTCAAATTACATATGATTCCATAAAATAACAATGCAAATCACAATTAATGATCTAATTAAGTACGGTACAAAATAAAAACTGCTATACCTACAGGAAGACTATGCGTAAACAGCTACTGAATTGTACATCAGATATAAATATCATTTTGTATGCTTCGAAAATTGGAATGCCTATACATTGTAATTAGCTACGGAATATTAATTACTGATCTTATCCAAGTATTGCAAATGTAAGCAACACAGCTCGTTTTAAATCTTTTCATCACTTCATTCATTAATCTCAAGTGTAGTTTAAAATATATGTTTTTATTTGTTTGTTCCTACTTCGAAGATTCCAGTAAGTGCATAAACATGTAAATAACTTTTTTAAACCGCTGTCCGAAGCACATTACTCTTTAATTATCATGTCATCAGGCAATACTAACATCAATCAGATCTCATAACCAATTAGTTCGAAATGTTTGTAAAGCTATTGGACTGGACATCTGTACCTAGACTTACAGACTACCTAAACTAATATAATTACATAGACTTCCGCGACCAGAGTCAGATGACATAAAAGTTTTCTGGGTATTGTACCGCGTCATGATGTAAGGCTATTTCTTAAATAACAGATGTTTCGGCCAACGTTACAGAGGCCTTCATCTGGGTATACTGATGTGAGCTGGTTGTTACTACACTTTATATTACTTTCATTTAGACATTACGTCATAATTTTTAAAAATAAGTTATGTTATTGGTGAATTTTTGGCGGAAGAATGGAACTTTATTTTGATAGGATGCTGAGGTGGAGGGAGTGGTGGTTAGCCGTTGTCCACTACGGTCGGGGGTTCGAATCCCCCCTCGGGCATGGATATTTGTGCCGTCCTAGTTCGTAAGTAGTTCATAAGTAGTTTTTAAGTTTAGAGACTGATGACCCCGTAGTTAAGTCCCATTAGCTTAACAAACATTTGAACATTTTTTTAGCCGTTGCTTCTTGCATAGCGAGACATGATTGGTGTTCATTGGCGAATGGGGTAAACTAACTTACACTGAGGACAACACACACACACACACACATACCTGTGACGGAGGGAGGACTCGAACCTCAAGCGGGAGCGACCGCCCAGTCTATAGCATGATGCCGTACACCACGCGGCTACTCCCGCGCGGCAATAAATGGGTATTTATTGAAGAGTTTTCACAAATCTGATTACAGACGAGGTGTAGTGGCCGAGCGGTGTACGGTGCCTTGCTGTGGAGCGCGCGATTGCTCGCCGTCGGTGGTTCAAGTCCTCCCTGGGGCATGGGTGAGTGTGTCGTCTTTAGTTTAGTTGAATTTAGTTTACGCAGTTTGTAAGCCTAAGGAGTAATAACCTTAGGTCCCATAGAATTGCAAACATTTTTGTTTATTATTAAATTGAGAAGTTTTTGTATAAGTAACACTTCAATGATTGGGTGCCAAATTTGTTACATTTTTAATATCTTCAAGTGATTCATATGTCATAATTTGGCGCTTTTCGTGAGATTCTGGAGCACTCGTGCACTTCAGTAGCAATGGTATCGCTTTTATCATATGGTTGTGAAGGGGTACGAATGTTACAACTGATAATGGTTCAATCTCGTCCGTTAAGAGATAGCATAGCGACTTAGCATATTGCCATCTATGGGTACCCTTTAGTAGTGAATGTTTACAGGCTAAAGGCTAAGCGTGATATGAAGTCGCTATGTCATAATCTACAGCCTTTGAATGGCGACAAATATCAGCTTTCAGAGTGGCGGATTGGTTCTTTTGAAGAATTGCTACAGAAGTTGCACGTGCTGAGTCACTTCTGCAACGATGCTGCTTGCAGTGCTCACGTGAACAATTACACACACTTGGAACAAGATTCTGGACGTGCACGCAGTATAGACATCCACCAGGACCGTCGTATTGGAAGGCCAGTATTAGCAGATCGTACAGCTACACCAGCACAGATGAGAGGGGTTTTGGACTCGGAAGTTCGAACTTCAACTGTTGAAAGGTTATTAGCAGTCTGACTACGGGCACATACACATCAAGCCCTCCACTCCCGCCAAAGAATCGAAACCGTGGTCTTCAGCAATGAAGGCAGTTCTTGCCTGCAAACAAGTGAATATCGTTTCCACGTACGACGTGCTATCGCTGTCTTGTAGAGTGTACTCGTCCAGCGAACACTATACCCACCCCATTGCTTACGATCTGGGATGCGTTGAGGTAAAAAACTGTCGACATTACTTGACATCGCAGAATGGAGGCGATCTGCAAAGATTAATTCTAAGGATCGACACATTGTCTACCGTGATTCGTCACTCCACACAACGTTTGTCAACTGTTCAAACGTCCAACGTTTACGCTCATTACACCAAGTGAGGCGTCGTTTGGCATTGACCTGCGTGATGTGTGGCTTATGGGTAGCCGCTCGATCATGAAATCCCAGTTTTATCATCTCCTGTCTGTCATGGTGCTTGGAGTAGATCCTGATGCAGTTTGGAATTCTTGGGTGATGTTCTGGATAGAGCTTGCATGTTACATTGTACGACCCTCTTCAACTGTTGGCAGACTCTATCAAGCAACAGACGAGGTCGGAATGTATGGTTTCGTGCTGTATCTGTCCCTTCACGTTTCCACTTTCGTATTATATCAGAAACTGTGACCTAGAGATGTTTAGAAATGTGGAAATCTCGCATACAGAAACCTAACAACCTGACCACGCTCGAAGCCCGTTAGTTTCACGGAGCGCCCCATTCTGCTCTCTCACGGTATCTAATAACTACTGGATATAGGTGGCAGCACAATGCACCTGATATGAAAAACGTATGTTTTTGGGAGTTGTTGATCACATAGTGTATTTGTTTTTATGAAGCAAATGTCTTCTGCTGCATGCTCTGTTTTTTTTTTTTTTTTTTTTTTTTTTTTTTTTGTTTTTTTTTTTTTTTTTTTTTTTTTCATATGGATCAAAACAGTTACAAAATGTGTAATAAACGTGGACTCCAAAATACATACGTTTCTTAGGAGATATGCTGTCATCGCGTCTCTTCTACTGGTAACGTGTTCTTAGCTCTTATAGTCCATGTTTACTAGACATTTACTGTTATTGTTCATGATAGCTCATCTCAAAGTGTGGAGTGCAACGAGACAGTATTAGCAGACATTTGCTTCACAGTATCCAAGGTAAAGACATGGTCTCCTTATCACTAGATGACATTTGCGGACCTTGGTTCCTTATCAAGCCGCGAACACATTGACGCACTATACTGCGATGCGCGAGGCCGTTCCCCGTCGCGGGTTCGAATCCCCCACGGGCATGGATGTTTGTGCTGTCTTTAGTATAAGGTAGTTCATAAGTAGTTTGTAAGTTTAGGGACTGATGACCTAGTTGTTAAGTCCCATGAGCTTCACAAATATTTGAACATTTTTTCCTCATCAAAATAGAGGTATTACGTACTCAGTCTCTTCCATAATACTTCAAATAGTGTAATGTAAATATACAGATACATTGTATGCATAACTAGGTTTGTACTAAACCCACACAGCGCAATTACTTTCCTGTTACGTTTGATATTTAAGAATTTTCAATTTTACATACAAAAGGAATTGGCAGATAAATACGTAAGTACTAGAAACAACTGGTTAGTAAACCGCGAATTTAAAAATACATTCTGACTTCTCCAACCAATGATGTTACATTTATCTTATTGCATGCCAGTTGCTGTAATGGTTCAGCAAAGTAAACAAATTGGTTCAATCTATCATCTGCGAGAATTGTGACAGCTGTTCTTGCAGAAAAATATTACACCACGCGATATTGCTCCGAGCCATTTGTTATCTCCACAGCAAACGAGGCAACAAAATTAAGCAACTTCATAAATTCAAACAGAAACATGGAAGGCCATAAACTTTTCTATCTACATACTGCCATTTCATATCATTAGAGAAACACAGTAAACTTAGAGAATTTCCGACCAATACCGGCGTGGTTAGCACTACAGACATAATGAAGCATAAAAAGAAAGTTAAAGGCGAACTATAGGCGAATGTGGTCTACATCTATAGTTACACTTCTCAAGCCACGTCACAGAGTATGGCGGAGGGTTTTCTGTGAACCACTGTTGTTTCCTCCTGTCATTCCGGCCGCCTATATTTCGCAAAACAAATATATAAATAAAATAAAATAAAAAATACATAGAGAAAGTAAGTGCCGGGGCCTTTAGTAGAGTCCCTAATCTCTCTAATTTGAAACTTTGAAACGTATGCTCTGAGAAGTTTGAAAGAAGTCCGTACCGCGATACAGAACGTTTCTCTTGCAGCATCTCCCACTGGAGTTTCCGAATCTGTGGAGCTTTCGCGATTACTTTAATTGAGCCTATAACAAAGCATGTTGCTCTCCGTTCAATCTTCTCTTACTATTAACTCTACCTGGTACGGATCCTACGCCAATGAGCCGTATTCAGGTGTTGGCCGGACGAGAGTTTTGTAACCTACTTCCTATGTTAACTTCCTGAGCATCTTCCAATAAATCTAGTATGACATCTGATCACCCACAATTATTTTATTTTTGTCTAGTCGTTCCTCTTCAAATCGACACTTATGTTTACTCCCAGATATTTTATGGGAATGATTCCATTGTTTGTCTTGCTAGTAGGCAGTTATATATTAATGAGTTTTTCTTCGTATGTAAACACAGCACTGTACACCCATTTATGTTGAAGGTTTCCTGAACCGTGCGTCGATACGCTACAGATACTCCTGTATGTCGTTACAATTTTCTAACATTGTGACTTCTCAGTCTACAACTACATCTACATGGGATACTCTGCAGATCACATTTAAGTGCCTGGCAGAGGGTTCATCGAACCACCTTTACACTATTCATCTACTATTCCATTCTCGAGTAGCGCGCGGGAAGAAAGAATATTAAAAAAATGTTCAAATGTTTGTAAATCTATCGGACCAAACTGCGTGGTCATCAGTCCATAGCTTACAAACTACTTAAACCTAGGTAAACTAACCCAAGGACAACACACACACCCATGCCCCAGGGAGGACTCGAACCTCCACGGCGAGCAATCGTGCGCTCCGCAGAGAACATCTGAATCTCTCCTTTCAAGCTCTGATTTCTCGTACTTTATTCTGATGATCATTTCTACCTATGTAAGTGGGAGTCAACAATATGTTATCGCATTCGGAGGAGAATGTTGGTGATTGGAGTTTCGTAAGTACACCACACCGCAGTGATAAGCGCTGTTGTTGTAATGATGCCCATCCCAAATCCTGTATCATTTCAGTGACGCTGTCTCCCCTGTAACGTCACAATACAAAAGTAGCTGCCCTCCTTTGGACTCTTTCGATATCTTCCGTCAATATACTACAGCAGCATCTGTGAAATGTCTCACTCAACTTTCGATGCATATACGAGGTTGTTTATACGGTGTATAATACTACCTGTGGTCTAAATTTGAACAGTTCTGTTTACAGAGCAACGACAGTCAGAATATTTAAAATGTAACTGGTATATATTAACACCGACCCGTAAGTTTTCTCCTCCTCATTATAGCCTCAACTCTGCACGGCCACTACGGTCGGGGGTTCGAATCCCCCCTCGGGCATGGATATTTGTGTCGTGCTTAGTATTAGCTAGTTCATAAGTAGTTTGTAATTTTAGGGACTGATGACCCCGTAGTTGAGTCCCATAAGCTATACAAACTTTATAGCCTTACCCTTTCAGGTCCTGCACGCACAATTGTGCGGCTCTGCTTTTGCTCGCTTAATTTTTTTGTGATTCATGCTAGGAAGTTCGGGAATGGTTCACACAATCGTGAATGGACTGTGGTAACGTGCGCAACGTGTTTTAGTTCCATGTTTCTACACTGTATGGTACCAGCAGTCTGCAAACTTCCAGTACACTTACAACGTTGGCAAGAAAGACTTGTTGACAATCTGTTGATATCCTTGTTTTGACATTTGAAGGTATCATATCTGACAGCCAGCTGGTTTTATATCCTGTGCTGTTATAGTGTCATTTCTTTCAAAGATATTTTACTGTAAGAGGATGCAGATAATAAACAGACAATTTTGAGTAAAAAATTTTTGAAAATCAAATTATTTTCTTTTTTGTAATGAATTACTTTGTGTATTTTGTATCTTAAACGTCCTTCTGTATATTAATGTCACGTCACCGATAACCTTGGGTCTGAAAAGGCTAAAACAAGGCGGCCGCGGTGATTGAGGCGCTCCAGTCACGGTCTACACGGTCACTACGGTCGGGGGTTCGAATCCCCCCTCGGGCATGGATATTTGTGCCGTCCTTAGTTGTAAGTAGTTCATAAGTAGTTTGTAAGTTTAGGGACTGATGACCCCGTAGTTAAGTCCCATAGACTCTACAAACATTTGAACATTTTGATTTTGGCTAAAACAAACATATTTGTGGTTTGCTTATAATAAGGGAAGTCGTAGTTGTTGAATAGATAGTAATTCAAAGTTAGGAATTTAGTTCAACAACATAGTAGCAGTGTCAGATTACCACAAAGTTACTCTTTCAGGATAATACGCGAAATAGCGACGGGAAGAAATAACTGTGTCGATGGAAATGAGGGACCAAACAAAGAGGCCATCAGTTCTGAAGAAATAACGTTACTCCGTTACAGCCAAATATTAGTTTCCACTGCAGATAACATGGTCGCCCTCGTAGTTCTACCATTATAACGCTAGATGGCTCTCGCTCTAGACGTCCACCTGCGCGGCAGATCGACCTATGATACGTATGAAAATGCATACTGGAGAATAGGCAGAGAACTTGATATTATAGTTAAAATTAGTTCAGGTCGCAGGATTGTGTTTTTCCCCTTTTTTTTTCCTTTTTCGTCATGGCTGCTTTAGATATACATAGACCATCTTTAGATTAATGCCACCTTGATGGCAGGGGGTGGCGGTGAACACAGCAGGCCACAACGGGGCGATGACGTGCTACTTAAGACGACACAGCGCTTACCGCTAAACGAGGACATCGGGAGAAAGGTACAGTCTTTGATGGGCGATACTTTTTTTTTTTTACTCACATTCATTATATTCCGAAGGACTAAAATGAGAAAATCTGCATATTAATGGAACGAATCAGTATATATATACTTGTGGAGGAAGATTGGCAATAGATAATACAAAAGATATGGGAATCCTATACATACAAGTAGATA
Organism: Locusta migratoria; assembly: GCA_026315105.1. Taxonomy (NCBI): domain Eukaryota; kingdom Metazoa; phylum Arthropoda; class Insecta; order Orthoptera; family Acrididae; genus Locusta; species Locusta migratoria. Next base: position 189,154,835 of record CM048745.1, read on the forward strand.
TAATCAACAACTTAACACAGAAATTAATTTAATGTTTTATTTTTTGAGAAGTTCCTCAAACGAGTAGAAGGTGTGGGGTTTACACTTACATGCGCGTGGATTCTTACTAAGATTTCTGATTTCTTGAGGTAGCTTACGGAAAACTGCAGCAGTATTCAGCACGCGTTTCAGCATAGTAGTCAGGATGGTGTGATACAAATGTATATTCAGTTTATGCTGATTGTTATCTGAGTTAAAGCTTCTAATTTTCGTAAAAAAGCTGATATCGTTAAAAACAAACGGCTTTCAAGTAAATACGAATTGAAACATTCCAATTTCAGAATTCCCAGGCTACTGAACCGGTGTTGGGGAGAGGTTCCCAAACTTACACCACATTTTGCTGTAACAGCCGGTTTTTGCGCCATAAATATTACACCATACGTTATAAGTAACTGTTGAACTATCCCCTACTTACAGTTGTAATAGTAGTTTAACCTGTTATATGCCCATCCCGTGTAATGAAACGTCAGTTTTTGTTGAATTGCATTACATTCCATTACCCTCGTTTTACTCTTGTTAATGTTCATATTATATCTTCATTTCAAGACATTATCCATTCCATTCAATTGCTCTTCCAGATCCTTTGTAGTCTTTGATAAAATTATTATGTCATCGGCAAACTGCAAAGTTTTTATTTTATCTCCTTGAACTGTAATCCCCTCTCCAAAATTCTCCTTTCATTCCTTCACTGCTTGCTCAATGTACAGATTAAACAACACTGGGGATAGGCTACAACCCTGTCTTACTCCGTTCCCAACCTCTCCGTCTCTTTCATGCCCTTCGACTCTAATAACTGCTATCTGGTTTTTGTATAGGTTGAATATAACTCTTCGCTCCCTTTATTTTACCCCTGATACCTTCAGAATTTGAAAGAGTGTATTGCAGTATTGCAGTGTCAAAAGCTTTATCCAAATCTACATACGCTAAAAAAGCAGGTTTGATCTTCCTTAGCCCATCTTCTAAGATAAGTCGCAATGAATTGTCTCGCGAGTTCCTACATTTCTCCTGAATCCAAACTGTTCTTCCCCGAGGTTGAATTACACAAGTATTTTCATTCATCTGTAAGTTATTTTACAACCATAACTTATTGAACTGATAGTTCTATAATTTTCATATTTGTTTGCACTTGCTTTCTTTGAAAGTGTTCGGATGATTAATGTTACATGAACACAAAATTTGAACACAGTTCCGTCCATGATTCACTGGACGTCTCTGCAACGGATATCGGACCACCTACACCCAGTTTTCATTTATTTGTTTTTTAAATACAGGGTGTATCAAAAAAGATGGCGCAAATTTATAAGGTTGAAAGTACACATGCCGCGGCGGAATAGCCGTGCGCACTAAGGCATCTTCTAGTAGGGCTCGCGTCGATTCGCCGCCTGAGGTTCGAGTCCTCCCTCGAGCATGGGTGTGTGTTTGTTGTTTTTAAAATCAGTTAATTTAACTGGTTTGTAAGTTTAGAGACCGATAACCATTTCTGTTAGGTCCCTACATACATTTGAACATTTTGAAAGAACAGGATAGTAAAAGAAAAAATGTCCCAGTAAACATGGGTGCGAAAACGAGCCGTTTGTCAGATAATTACGAATGTGTGCTTCCAAGCCGCCACTATTGTCATTGTATACATCGTAGTAGTTAGTACACGCCGCGGTGGAGTAGCCGAGCGGTCTAAAGCACCTCGCTGCGGAGCGCGCGGTTGCTCGCCGTGGAGGTTCGAGTCCTCCCTGGGGCATGGGTGTGTGTGTTTGTCCGTAGGTTAGTTTACCTAGGTTTAAGTAGTTTGTAAGCTACGGACTGATGACCACGCAGTTTGGTCCGATAGATTTACAGACATTTGAACAGTTAGTACACATTAATCTGAAATTTGGGCTTTACTATTAGGGTTTAGATCGCTTTTAATTCTCATTTCATAGGATACCTGTTAAAGGAGGTGTCCGACGTGTCTTCTTAGCATCTGTATGCAAATCTGTGCTCGTCTCTGCAATGTATTTCGAATTCCAGTATTCTTAACGAGTGTGCCATACACTTCGTTTTTTGAGGTGACCCCAGACACAAAAATAAAAATAAAAAATTAGATCAGGTGTCCTCGGAGTCCAATGTACAGGTCCGCCTCGACGTATCCATCTTTGGCCGTAACTGCTCACTAGATGTCCTCTCACAGCAGCAGCAAAATATGCCGCAGCTCTGTCTACCTATGACGATGTTTACAATAAAGTGACAACACGAAAGTTACAATAGTATCGTCTAAATTTCAAATTAATATGTACTAACTAGGACGATGTTTATAATGACATCAGTTCTGGCATGGAACCATACATTCGTATTTATCTTTCAAACGGCTTGTTAGCGAACCCATGTTTACTGGGACATTTTTACTTCTATTATCCTGTACTTTCAATCATTTGCGCCATCATTTTCGAAACACCCTGTATATGGACCAACATAACATTCACACATGCCACGGGGTGGAGTGGCCGAGTGCTTTACGGCGCTTTGCTGCGGAGCGCACGGTTGCTCACCGTCAGAGGTTCGAGTTCTCCCTCTGGCATAAGTGTGCGTATGTGTGTATGGGTGTGTGTGTGTGTGTGTGTGTGTGTGTGTGTGTGTGTGTGCTGCCTTGTGGGTTGAGGTTCTAGGAATAAGTTCACTTTTAGTATTTAATTAATTTCGTAAATAATTTGCAAGATAGAAATGGGGTTTAGTTGTTCACAATTACGTGAATACTAATTGCTGATTTTGTAATTTATAAATAAACAGGGGACTTAATTTATATTCTCTGAAATATTTTTAGCAGATTGAACGGTAGATGTTGGCAGCAGTTCCATTATGAAAGGAGATGGGGCCTACCTTCTTGAACATATGGTACATTGACTCTTGAAATTGTTTGCTGCAATAAACAATTCACATTCATTAAGGAATGACACCGTCGTGATGTGGCGTTGGACTTGTTATGTAGGTTTTTCGTGCAGCGGACTGGGCGTTAAATGTCACTTCAGTGCCCAAACGGAGTTGCGGAACAAAATATTACGCGGAAAATTTTCGGGCCTCGAAACTTAACATCAACAAAGGGAAACGCGATTGCAGGTTCTAAAAGCCGTTTAGTTATTAAGTGGAATGGTAAGGATTGAAAAATTAGTAAAACTTACAACAATCCCTGCACGATATCTTGTCTGCCGTAATGGCTTCCATCACACTACACAACTTTATTGGGCTGAATTATACGCCAGGACATTTACTGGGATGTTAAATCAATGAAAGCTTGTCATATTAAACTTTTAATATTTTTCAAGATGTATTTAGCAAATTTAAGCACTAATATTCTGAATAAATGAAACAGAAGGACCTGCTATGGATACGTCTGTTCTAAGCGGAGGCCGTGCATAGACAGATGAGTCGGAACGTTGTTCTTTCTCTCGTCAGAAGAAACAGGAGAATTAGCATAAGGTTCAGAGAGGGAAAAACGCTTCGTGATTAAAATATATCTTAGGGTCGTTAATTTTCTTGTATCGTTTCATAATCAACACTAATGTCGTCACGGGATGTCAGAAAGGATGTCTGTCCCTTTTCACGAACGTTGATTGCAAGGACAGTTGACAAGTGAAAGCCACAAGACTACCATTTGCGAGCCATGGGTGAAGGATGAATTTTGACACGGCACCATATTCCAGACTGCTAACAAACATTCGAGCTTTTGTAATCGGTTTCTAGATACGCTACCGAAAATAAAATTTCTCTACTCTCTCCGAATTTTCCGATTCATCTGCCGCGGTGGAGTAGCCGAGCGGTCTAAAGCGTCTCGCTGCGGAGCGCACGGTTGCTCGCCGTGGAGGTTCGAGTCATCCCTGGGGCATGCGTGTGTGTGTTGTCCTTAGGTTAGTTTACCTAGGTTTAAGTAGTTTGTAAGCTACGGACTGATGACCACGCAGTTTGGTCCGATAGAGCTACAAACATTTGAACTTTTTTTTTATCCGATTCATCCGATATTTATTAATGAAACGGTGCATAAGGGATACATGAAATTATTACGCTTTCAGATCAGTAACTCAAATCGATACTGAGTTACCAGGTGCCGGTCCACACTGGAACAGCCGTATTAGTAGGTGGTGTAGCCAGAGACGGCCTTAGCTTGCGCGGGGCCCTGTGATAAACTTTTGAGCGGGACTCTGTGAAGAACTATCGCGCGGGTCTCACTGCATCCTCCCCTCCCTGTCCACTCCAGCTGAGGTTATATGTACACCTTCGTCTTCACGTTCAAAAGAATTCTACTTTTCGTCATTAAAGCGCTCCAGTGCTAACAGTCGTGTCACAATGAGTGTACATTTTAATACGGTACATTAATGTAGTTTCAGAAACAAAATTGGCAATGACAGTTGTAATAGTTTTGCCGCATTTCGTGAAATTGGAAGAACAACCCTATCGCTAATTTGCGTGTGGCTCACCAGGCTTACGGGATCATTACGAAAATAAATGTGAATCACTCCTTTCAAATTATCCATACAAAAACACTTGGTTTCAATCTTAGGCACTTTCTTATCACTAGGGATAGCTAGGATTCCTAATTCTAATGAATGAAAATCGGATGATTCAATGTTCTATATAGTAATTTAATTATAAGAAAATGACGTTGCACAAATTCAGGAATGAATCATGATACAAAAGTAATTAATCTCTAACAAAGAAGGCACAACCTTGACATGTTATGAGAAATGGTTGGTAGTGAGGATGTGTTAACTGTTTTAAAAGAAATAAAAAAAATTGCTAAATACATCCCGAAGCTTAAGAACACAGGAAACTAGTGGAAGGTACATTTTAACTGTGCTGCAGTAAATGCAGTGTGCGTATATCACCAATACGCAATACTGTTCTGACAAGGCGAACGGCAGATGGCTACGTAGATGTCTCGGTTCGATGTGAAGCTGAAAGTGTCACTCAAGTATCAAAATCGAACAACAGGTTCTCGTAAACTGCTTGGCCAGGAGCAGAATAGAAGCTCAATTGTAAGCTTGTAAATGAGTGCTTCGAAATGAAAATACAATGCATTGAAGTAAAATTTTGTTCATCTGCTCACAGAGAAACAATTACGAATACTTGCAGCAATGCAATCTGCACATTTAACTAATTGTGAGCTAAGTCACTGGACGCTTTGCCAGCAACTGCCCATTCGCGACCTCGCTCCACGAGCGCAGCTAACCTAATCTACGACTCACTTTTCAGCAAGCTACAAGTCTCTCCAGATCGTTTACTCAAGAGCCAATCACAGCTATAGCTTCAAATCTCTCTCCCCCCCCCCCCCCCCGCCATTATTACTTCCCTCCGAACATCTTTCCCACGAAAAGGAAGCTTCTAAAAGCTACTAGAATATTCGTTTCGAGCGTGTGGCGGTTGGTCTCATCTTCCAATCGTATCGTCGCCTGTGAGTTTTCGCACGACACGGCAGCGGCCATGGGCCGGTCAGTGACCTGTGACGTCGCACCGTCTAGTCAACACGCCTCACCCTCGTGATACCGTTATAGTACCCTCGCCACTTGCCGGCCTCTCTCACTGACTTGGCTGTGTACCCGTTTCCAACCAAGGAAAGTACTACTAGTGAATATTGTTAACATTAAATGTTGCCTACCAGCACCGACCAGTTTTCTCAGTGATCTAGTCAACAGTAATATTCTCACTCTTTCTACCTATTTTTGCTCAGATTATCCAGAATCAAAGTGATATCAATAATATCATTACGAATCAATGCACGTTATTAATTATTAATACATAAACATAGCATGTAAGGTGGTGAAATTTCCTGCCGTCTTACACAGTTTTGAAATTAAGTTTTGCACGAGTCCTCTAGATCCACAGGGCCACATGCGACTGCACCGTTTGCACACACTGCCGGCACTGGGTGTAGCATCCACAGGCGACTACGCAGGCACTGATTATGGTAGCCAATAGATCGTACAAATGGCGAATGCTGTCTTGGGACACCTTATTCCACGCATCCTTGACCTGTTCATGTACTTCTGCAACAGTTGTGGGTCTGTGAGGTACAAATGTTAGTTGTCGTCCTATCGTATCACACACGTGCTCTATTGGAGACTGTGTTGGCAAAGGAAGTTGCTGTATGTTTCGCAGACCACTTTGTTACATCAGCAACGTGTTGGGGAGCGTTATCATGTTGAAACAACAAATCAAATCCTTGATGCAACAATGGTAAAACAATGGGGCTCTCAACATTTTGCATGATGCTCAGCATTCCCTCCACAAACACCAAACGCAGACGAGAGTATTGCTTATCGCATCCCAGACCCCCAAGGAGCTACAAGGAGATCACATAGGTATCGCATTTTTGTGTTTTGTTATCTTTATGGTACGTGAAGTTCAGAACTTAAATAACAAGCAGTCAAAGCCATTCCACGGAAACCTCAAAAATTCCCGAGAAAATCGACTTTCAAGTTTTGCAGGTACATGTAAGTACCAATAATTAAAACAGTTGAAACATCTGTCGGTATCTAACGTGGTAGGGTCGTATCCTAACAACCGTAGAATAGTTTTTTTGAACATAGTAAATGTAGTATGCAGCCTTGCTCGTATTTTTAATGTCTTAGCAGATCGACTTCGATCATATAATGATATCTTCATTGCACCAATCATCGTAATATCAACTAAGAATATCATATTCCATAGTAGCTGAATTGAACATGCAGCATTGCTCGTATTTTTAATGTTTTGGCAGATCGATTTCGATCATATAATGATCATCTCCAATGCACCAGTGAAGGTAATATCAACTAAGCATATCATATGCCATATTAGCTGAATTGAACATAGATTTTTGAACCTCAATAAATCTATATGATATGATTAGTTGATATTACGATGACTGGTGCATTGAAGATGATCATTATATGATCGAAATCGATCTGCTAAAAAAAAATAAAAATACGACCAATGCTGTAAACTATATTTATTGTTCGAATCCCGCTGTGTCATTTTTTCGTTGTTTTCGAATACTTAACCCTTTTAATACCAAAAGGTAATTTTTATAAACACTGCACATGTTTCTATTTATTCGTAATTTTCCGTATTTAGTAAAAGTTTATCAACCATGACGCTGTAAATGAACCCTTTAATTCATAGTGTAGGTTATCAGTTACATTCTTTATTTCTTCTATTATCTCTCAAACTGAGCACAATTTTACCACAAATTGATTTCTAGCTGCTTCTCTACATAGCGTTACATATGCTAGTAGCTCGTCCTAGAAATTATAAATTGCAGAGTGCTACTGAATCAGTTTGACAGCTGCATTGCGTTACTCCTAATATGTGCGTTCGTTTACTTTAGTATTCCTCCTTTGCCATGTAGACAATCACTTGCCATTGTTGCGTTTGAGTTACTTTCTGGAAAGATTATTGATGGAAGCACTATATAGCTGACCAGCTATGAACATTTTGTTGCTAGTAGTGCGTAGTAATTTCAAGGTGTTTTTTTTTTCAATATTTTTCTCAGTATACACCCACTATACTTTATTCGTTGTTAGTTTCTATAGCTGCACATAAAAAGTCATGCATAAAAGAATGAAGAAAAAAAACACAAAAATTCTTTGAAAATTTCATATTTGTGGCAACACTGAAACAATCTCTCATTCGGATACAGTGTTACACATGTCAGGGTGATAAGCATCGTAAAATCATGGAACACAATAATCTTCACGCCATTGACCACATCGTACAGATGCTGCATTTTTAAAGTCGCAATTTTTCTGTGTCAACTGGAAAACAAATTTTATTTACTTTTATTAATATTTTTCTTGTATATCCCAGTTTAAAAGCGAACATACCTGATCATTTAACCTAAGATAGGAGAGGACAGCTTATGATGAATAATTGAATGAAGTTTCATGCAATCTCCCTTCTCTCACTAATTTCACGTCTTTGTTCGATCAGGTAGACACAGTTTTGCAAGCACTTAGTGGATTTTTTTTGCTTGAGGGTATATATATATATATATATATATATATATATATATATATATTACGTTATAAGGCTACACCAGTGAGGTGCATTTTGACGGAATTACTTACACGGTGTAGGGAGACAGACGCCTGTAGTTCGGAAAATGTTGGTTGAGCAACATGGAGTCGGTTTGTACACTCCAAGAATCAATCAGTAAACGTTTAGGTATGGCTTGACAACATTAAGTAGTGAAGCTAGTGCTATAAAAATGGTAACATGTTTTTTTAGTGAAACCCTCATTATTACCAACCTTTTATAAAGTATTGAAAATTACGAACAATCAAAAAAGTTTTTTTTTTGTTTTTTTTTTTTTTTTTCGTAAGAACGACCATTAGATATTAAAACTTTGAAAATAATCGAATGCAAAGAAAAAAAAAACATAAAAATAAACTGTCAATCCGGGTTTCGAACTATCGATCCTTTGGTTGTAAAACGCTACCACCTGACCTACACCGACAGATGCTGCAATTCTTAAATTTATTGGCACTAACATGTACTTGCAAAATGTCAAAGTAGATTTTCTCGAGAATTTTTGATAGTTGAGTCGAAAGGCTTTGACGTATTGTTACTTGCGTTCTGAACTTCACGTACCCTAAATATCAAAAAACTCTAAAATCCGATACTGTGTCGTCTCCTTATTAGAACAATGTGTACTAGGAGACAGCGCACGCTAGCTTTACATCGTACGCGCAGACGACCCTTACTTGAATTCTGGAAGAATCTGGTTTTATCGCTTAAGACGACAGCCTCCCATTCCAGGGATTCTCTCACAACAACAGTCGAGCCGAGCACTTCGATGGCGTCGCCTGAGTAGAAGACGGGCTAGAGGTTTGTTATGCCCGTAGCCCCGGTGCTACTAACCCGTTGACAACAGTTTGTATTAATACACATTACGGCACACAAACCCTCTTATATCTATGGTGCAGTGAGGCCGAGCGCATTTAGGCGCTATGCTCGAATGCGTGAGGCTGTTACCGTCGGGGGTTCGAATCCCCCCTCGGGTAGTGTATAAGTAGTTTGTAAGTCTAGGGACTGATGACCCCGCAGTTAAGTCCCGTAAGCTTTACAAACATTTGAACATTTGAATTTCTATGTTATATTATGACACGACGGTCTAAGTGTACGCCTGCAATGCTTGGACGTCCGTAACCTCGTCTACAGCTGTGAAAATGTTGTCAACATTGCAACTAATATCGTTGCACAACTGATGCAGCGCGTCCAATACGTGTAGCAAATTCGTCGACCATCGCTCTATACGGAAGGCAACAGTTTGTCTCTTTTAAGACTCGCCTATTTGGCTATAGAAAGCACGAGTGTACCTCCATGGTATGGCGCCTGATTGCTTCACACATTAATATCACATTAAGCTCTGTAAAACGGTGTACACATCTGGCGCACTGGTAACTATGTCACTGTGGCATGTTATGCCTGACGTCTTTGAAACTATCATCAGGACATCCACCAGATGGAATCTGCCGTCATCTGATCACTACCGACAGCTTTTCACTACGTGTACTCTTTTGAGCGCCTTTAAGACGTCCCAAGTACTAGAATCTCGACTAATAACCAAGCAGTTAAGTCCAGTATTAATATTTACTTACTAGAATCTCGTACGATCTCGACAGAGAGTGTTCATTATAAAGTATCGGCATGAATCCTCTAGAGGGATGTGATATTACCGAAGGTTGGTAATAACAGTTGCTGGATTGCCTTCAGTGGTTGTTCGCGTATGGACACTATCACATGAATCAAACCACAGTAAAATATCTGACACATTCGGTATTGTTTATCGACTCAGGACACAGTACATCGATTAATCGAAGAGTGTAAGCGTGAATCATGTTCCACATTGCACGAAGACTTCTCGAAACAGATTTTGCAATTCATCTATCAAGGAGACTGCGTATAGAATACTAGCACGATTCACGCTTGATTAGTGCCCAACCCTTTCGGTTTAAAGGTAGATGTAGATGCATTCAGAAATAGGGTGCTAGATTTATAACAGGTAGATTCGATCGTCTTGCGAGCACAAGTGAAAATTACGGAGAAGCTTCGGGAACTCATATGGGAATTCCTGGACGGGAAGACAATGTTCCTTCCAAGGATCACTATTTAGAAATTTTAGATTCTCGGCGTTTTAATTTAACAGTAGTACGATTTTACTACCACCAACATACTTCGCATAGTGTAAACAAATATTAGATGAGCGAAATTATGATTTGTGGGAGATGTCCAGTCATTCATTTTTCGCTCGCTCCAACTAGAATTGACAACTATTTTGGTCTGGAATCCCTCCGTTATACATCTTACATAGCCTGAGAAGTAAGTATGTAGATTTACAATCTTTTTATATAGAGGAAAGTGTGTTTATTTCTGTGAACGTAATGCGTACAATCTTTATGAAATTTTGCACACGTAAGCTTCAATCCAATAGGACGGTCACCGTAACTGTACGGATTACATACAAGACATAGTTAACGAGATACGACGTCATAAACAATGAGATGCGAGGAAAACTGCTTCATTACGGGACAATCTTTCCTCCTAAACGACTAAACCGATTTTAACCAAATTTGATACACAATTTCTTTACCAAGAGGTTCCAAATCTGTAATGGTCAGAACCACATACGACACATTGTTCAGGATATATATCATAAATAATAGGAGCTGAAAGAGACAGCCACATAATGCGACGAGACTTTATTAATACAGTATATGACAACGAGATTACTTAGCGACTTGCAAGAAACTTAAAAACACAATTTAAAACCTTTATTGAACTTTTTATCGCTGACAGCCATATCAAAATTGTGAAAGGAAAAGAGTTTCTCACTTAATACTTTTCCGCTGTTCATGGACTAAAACTACAGCAATCGGTATGACTTTACTGTTTATAATTTCTACACTACAAATTGTAGCCGCAGGAAATTTTAGACAGTACACACACACACACACACACTCTACTTCACACTTAATTACTACTAATTGTATTTGCAACAGATTTTCCAGACATTTTACTTGTACTAATGAATATATACCTGAATAATTATACAATCGCACAACATATAACTCAGTAAATATGACATCTTACGAATATTATATGTCATTTGTATTTTGATTATAAGCGCAGTATCCAAACAAAGAAAGACATTATGCAAGACAGGCTTATTTCTGATTTTTTTTTTTTTTTTTTTTTTTAATCTCTCGGACCAAACTGCGTGGCCATCAGTCCGTAGCTTACAAACTACTTAAACCTACGTAAACTAACCTAAGGACAACACACACACCCATGCCCCAGGGAGGACTCGAACCTCCACGGCGAGCAACCGCGCGCTCCGCAGCGAGACGCTTTAGACCGGTCGGCTACTCCACCGCGGCTATTTCTGATGTATTTCCCGATAAATATAACATATTGTTAGATAAAAGGAGATGGATATAGCGAGAAGGGATAGGAGAAGTACTAACTCAAGGCAGAAATAAATAAATAAATACCCGAGCAAAGACAAGTACATGGTGAGCAATGCAACAACGAAGTAATTAACTGTAGTTCTGAAACACGTAAAAATTCCTGAATGTTCGTGGAACAGTTCCAACATTAAGAGAGTACTGGCAGTAATGTTTTAGTAAAAAAGAAACCACGATTTTTGAGCCTCGTGAAACATTATCATAAATTAAAAAATATATATTTTCTAAAGAATTACGTCCTGATTATCCTTCGCCGTTGGATCGCATTGCACGATCAAAAGGCTCGCTGTGACGCTTCTATTGTGAAAAATGCAAATAACGAGCGGAGCGACATCAAACGTACACCCGGATTGCGTTCTCCACGTGGCGCAGAGCTGCTAAAGAAGTAAAATTAAACCCTGATTGCTTTCTGTGCCTGGACGCTTAGGCTTTGAAATCAAGACCCTCGCTGTGTAGGCGCGCGGAGCGGCCGATGAGGAGGCTCTGAATAACTCATTCTCTTTGCGACGCATTCTCTTTGCCTGGCTCGATTTGTTTCATAAGTGTGCCGCTGTGGTATCCATTCTTCGGACTACGTTACATCACGAGGTACCGTTTCGAGTATCGTTTATCAGATGGTGTAATTTAAGCCCATTCTCTTCTTCTTTTTAAGATCTGTTGAAATGTACGAATAACAATTGCGTAACTACCAGACAATAGCCACAATACACGTATGATAGAAAGTAGAGTCTTGTCGATGCCCTGTGTGGACATATGGTGCCTGTTTATGGCGAAAGCGACGTCACAGTGAGTATGGTTCTGCCCACGAATTGTTACTGTAAATGTGTGCTTACGACCTATACTATCTGAAGTATGAATTGTTTTAATTTGTATATTCATCTTGAATAAAGATGATCTGGGAAAACCAAATTCGCTAATCCAATATTATCATCTTCGGACCCCTGTCACAAATTTTAAAGTGGTGAATTGCATTTTATACACAGGATCTATATTTTGGAAAACAATTTATTTTATCCGTCGCAGTTGCACAATTTTGAAGTGAGTGACTAGTTTCGGACTCTACCGTCCATTATCAAACCGTTAGCCTTTTTGAAACCGTGATAATACAATGCATGTTACAAATGGCTGATAAAATCTTGTACATGTCCTCTCTTAATACATATCACTAGTTACATAAAAAATTTAAGATAGCAGTTAAAACAGGTGATACACCCACAGGTCTCCAACGTGTACTCAACGGACAAAATAAATTGATTTACAAAATGTTCCCAGTTGCTGATCCTAAACCGTCTTTACGATGAATTTTCATAGGATCTATATTGCTTAGCAACTAGTCGATACGTCTGTTTGTGACTTGCCTAATGACGTTCTACTTTCAAGTCGCCTACCAGCTCAAAATTCCTACGAGGCCTACTTCATAAGAGCTACTATAGCATTTAAATATGTTGTAAGCGATGGAAGGGGAATTTTGTGCAGTTTATAAAGACACATTTGAAGTCAAACGTTTTTCAAGACTGGTACTGTGAAATATCGCCATGAGCTTCCCAATGAGAGATCTTACATTCAATGGAACAACTTTCAACTGTAAAAGACATTGCTAAGTTAAAAGGCAGCAAAATTTCAGTATGCTTCGCCCAGCGGAAAGATTAGTAGTATATATGCTGAACAAATATAGAAATTAAACTTAAATGTATCATCAGAATCTTTCCTTTTGTATCACACACACATTTCTGTTTTATTTTTCAGTGCAGACGTAAAAAAGATGACCTATGTAATGAATTTACAACTACTTTCAGGCAAACTGTTTACAATATGTTAGTTACTACTGAACTTCTACGCGCGTAAAATTCAACATTCGCAGATTGAAACTATCAGCAAAGCTGGGATTCGAACCTGGGACAATCACTTTCTCGGACTTGCGTCGTACTGACTGAGCTATCTTAGCACGATCCACGGCTCGTCCTCTCAGTTTTACCGCGAAAAGAAATGGTTCAGGTTTCGAAGCCTGGTCAGGTACACAATTTTAATCTGCCAGAAACTTTCATATCAGCGCAAACTCGCAACAGAATGAATATATCGTTCTACATCAGTCGCAGTTAATATGCCCTATGTTTTACACGTTAGTTCAAATGTTCAAATGTTTGTAAAGCTTATGGGACTTAGCCGTATTTCCTTACAGCATAGGCCAATTTACTCACAATTATGAACATCTTGCAAAAGCATGTTCTGCATGATCATATACAGCAACAGAAAGTTCGTAAATAAATTCCACCCCAATAGGATGCTTCCATCTTGTAGTTTCCACACGTCGCTTACCCGTGTTTTTGGACTTCATTAACAGCTACTTTATGCCATTTAATAACATTAGGCTTGTCCTTTAAACATTACAACGACGATATACTCTCTATTGCACAGCTGTACTTGCCAGTCTCATGCAACTGTATCCCTAAGAGTGCACGTGATAACCCTAAGTGTATCACCTTTCAAATTTACTTATTTTTCTTTGAATGCTTTTACCCGTAATAAAGATGCGGTTATGTTACGAAACTTGTTGTGCAACATTGCTACGTGAAACTTGCCATCAGTGTTAGGAGCACAAAAACTTTTGTACGCTATCGCAGCAGCTAATGCTCACGCACAGTTGCCATGACCTCATTGCCGTATGGGCATAATCAACACCGCCTAGAGGGCGTGTGCGCTGTTCTGTCACGTCAGAGTAAGCCACGATCGCTTAGGTCGCCCTGCAGTGCAGCCCAATCAATTCTCAGAGCTGCCAGCCAGTCAGCTAGGTTATCGCGGCCTACTCAGCGTGACGTGACACGACACGACAGTGCTCAGGCGTTCTCTCTGGGCGGTGTTGACCTAATACACAGCCGTCTGGTACTCACGATGCATAGATGACGACGTGATCCACTACAGGTGCTGTAAGTTTTGCCTTCACCAGCGTCATAAATTCCCTCAAACATATTGCCAATAGTACGTTTGAAGAACCACTTGTGCGAAATGAGGCTTCAGCTTTATGGAATCAACTGACAAACAGTATTCACTGTGACAGTTGGAATGACATATTCCAAAGATTTATTGATTTAATTAACAAAAACATTATGCACCAAAGTTTTCCTTCTACAACTTGAAAGACGACCGTCTGTCATATTCCATATATCTTTGTATAGTTTCTGTAAAGTTATAATTTATTTGATGTCGCTAGATTATCATTTTGTTAAAACTTAAGCTCCATTCTTTTCAAGGCTTCAGGAATAGTATTTTTATTTCACGTGTTAAAGTATTAGTTAATATTGCTAGGTTTTTCTTATATTGTTGTGTTAATAATTTATTATTATATTAATTAATGTGGCATAAGTACGGCTTCTCCGCTACGTCACTGTCCCTGACAGTGTGCAGTTGTTTTACTTTTAAGTAGGTGCGAGAATCTATGACTGTCTGAATGTGGGGAGTGATAGCTCGCTTTGCACCGTTCTCTCTGGCTCAGAGTCGATAGCTGCTGAGGTGACCAGAGGTTTCCACACCCTTTGGTTGGGGGCTAGTTAGCGGACCTACACCAGCGCGAGTGTACTCGTTCTCCGACCTCACCACCGCTTTTTTCAGTGATTTTCCGGTTTCCGGTCGTTTTCCTGCGGCCCGGTGACCGCACGGCGATTCAATCTGTCCGTTCTGGTCGTCTGCTGAGGTAAGGTTGGTTGTGCTCTTATGTTTGGAGATGGTAGCGTTTCCTTGACTAGCACGTTTAACTGAGATTCGTGAACTTAGAATCATTTTTTTGTAATATTGTCTCCTATCTTGTGTGGAAATGTGTTCTCGGTTTTCAATTCAGTGATTTCCAATAGATAAACGCGGCGTGTATGATGGTAGTTGAAATTTGATAACGGCTTGGTATGTTAAAACCTTTTGTGATCATGTGTATGAACTCTGTGTAAATACTTTCTAGCTTTGTGGCGCCCGATTTCTAATAGGTGATATGTTCAAATTTATACAGTGCATGTAAAATTCATCTCATCGTTCCCTTCCGTGAGTGATATGTGTTCCACGTGGTTGGTTCATAGAACAAAGCCTTCAGCTTCCTCTCTTGTTTGTTCCATGCCCATCAGGCAAGTAACTATGCGTGTACCCTTCTGATTTCCACTAATATTTCGCCATCTTCTCTCCCCGCCTATTTTAATTTTGCTGTCTCTTCTCCGACTGGTAGTACGCCCTCTTTCTTTGTCAGTAATTCTCTCTGAGCCTTGTACAACCACCTTCAATAGCTTTCTTATGTAATTCTAAACATTAATTTTATTTTTCCGACATTGTAATTATTTCATTTTTGTGGTTTTTCTGAGACTGGACTTCATCCGTCTCTGCAATCGCCCCCAATCGCGAGTAGCTGTATTTCATTCGCTTACTTATATAATTCTCAGCATTTCTGTGTGTTACATGCAGTAGTTAATTTTCTTTATTTTTCGGAAACTGAATTTATTCAATTTTATCGGTTTCCGAAACCACGTGAGTCCGAGTTCCGACTTCCGGGGTTTGCAGCTAGTGGCCTGAGTTCACGCCACTTCTCATCTAAAAACCAGTACCTAGATCGATTGCTGACAGACTGAAATCTAAGAATCCGTCGTAATTTAATACAATGAATCCGATTTTCAACCACTTCACCTTCAGTGGAGTGCGTTCATGTAACGTAGCCGTGTGTCGCCGTTAGCGTGTTTGCTCGCGGTCCAATTCAGATGTAATTTAACTTGTTATACTCACGCACCATCTCAAAACAGGCATGATAGACCAGAGCCAGATTCAAAGTGCTTTTGTGTATTGTGTTTTGTGCTACCTCTGACTTACTGAATTCCGCCTACGATAGCGGCGCCTGCTTCCGCCTCGTCTCAGCATGCTGAATTTGGTGAGTTTCGCTGTGGCATTGCGTGTGTGCGATAGAATGAGTGTTTTTTGTGAATCCTTCCCCCCAGTAGCGTTAAATAATATATAATTTAGGCTGGACACCGTCCGCATTAATCCATGTAAGAGATGCATTTTTATTGTATTAACAAAATTGGTTCCCCATTTTGCTTGTTTTCTATCTGAATAAACAAGTTTAAATTCAACAAAATCCGTACGTTGCCTATAAATTGTAGTTTTAGAGCATCTTCGCTCTTTTGTTTGATATTGTTCTTCACAAGTGCTGAGAACTAGTTCAGATGCATTTTTTTATGTCTAAATTCCGTTGCGCCATAAAGGTTTTCTTAGCCACATTTCTAAGATAACATTAACTGTTGTGGCTTTCTTATTAATGTAATAACATGTGAGCTGCTATGTATATTGGCCACTTTAGTACTAACTTCCTGTTATTTAAGTAATTTGGAACGAGCCAGTTCTCAGTTTGGGCCAGGGAACAAGGATTTGTAGCAAGGAGTAACCAGTAGTTCACACGGACCTTATTTGCTAATTTCACTGACAAATCAATGCTTTTGTGAAGTACAGTGGTCGACTTGAAAACTTAATCATCTTACTTTTTTTACTCATCAATATGTAGGTACGATGTATGTGTTTATCACGCAAGAAGATAGGTAGGCACCTACTCACTTAAAATCCAACTAAACACATACCTAGGAATAACAAACAACGATCGAAATATTTTTTATAGTTCTCCTAAGAAAAATAAAATGAAAAATATTAGATTATTTAAAATTCAATCAAGTTATTACCATAATATAATGCATTTACAATCTTATATATTGAAAGAATCTACGAAAACTAAAGACAGTCGGCAAGACGAAACTACCCCGCGGATTTTTTTTTTTTTTTTCATTTTTGTGTTAAACGAAAGGTATTCATCCACAGATTTGTCATCAAGTATCAGAATTAACTTAGGTCTCGCCATGCCTTATTTTTATTCAAACGCGGTATCCTTCTGTCCTTGCACTGAATATTTTAATCGCTCCTAATTGCGGCACGCAAAACTTTTTGACCTAACAACACTCATTGGATCAAGCTCTTTTATTTGCGCTTTTAAACACTTGCATTGATTGATTCTGAAGACAGCTCTACGTGAACATTCAACTCTACTACCATTTTTTCCAAACTTTTTTTGTTATTCCACTAACGGTGCGAAGTATTCCCATGGGTCCTCTAGTTACTGTTATTTTAGGAGGCGATATCAGCCAAGGAATCATCCAATCCGACTTCGGACTCAATATTCTCGTGTTATTTTGCTGGATATATTGTAGTGTTTCATTGGATCCGCTCGGTTAGCCGTATGGTCTAACCCACCGATTTCTGAGACGGGGAGGTGTACCAGCCCCGGTTCGCATGCGCCCGGCGAAGGGGATCGAAGGCCGGTCAGAATGGATGTGGTTTTTAGGCGGTTTTCCACATCCCCCTAGGTGAATAGTGGGCTGGTCTCCAAGTCACGTCGCAGCTACACGATTCGCAAATATTTCGTAACGCTTTACACTTTCACATATATAACAATTTTGGGGTACAGGGAGGGTAATCGGCCATCACATAAATATTAACACACGCCACAAGCAAGTGCATGTTCGGCAACACGGCCAAATAGAAAGACAGATTGTAGTGTTTCCTTGGCTGACACTGACTCCAAAAACAACAATAATTGTAACTACATTATATTATCGTAGTAACTTGAGTGACTTTTAAGTATTCTGATATTTTCATGTCATTTTACTTATGATAACTCTAAAAACATAGTTTAATCATTTTTATTCATAGGTATGTGTTGAATTAGATTTAAAGTGGGTAGGTACCTACTTATCTTCTTGCGTGGTAAAGACATCGATCCTACCTACATACTGATGAGTAGAAAAAGTTAGTTGATTATTGAGTTGTAGAATAATACGGAATTATTTATTATTTATTATTATCTTAATTTGTTTTGGAATAGTTTTCTTTTTTCAAGTCAGTTTTTCGTTAAATTTTTTTATTTTTAGTGAATGTGAAGTACACTAACTAATTGTTCTGAATATGGGTGGACCTACCAAACTTGCTGTTCATATGAGATATCGCCGTTCAAATGAAACAAACGAAGGAGAAACGTCTATAGCCGCGGCGGAGCCGCCGAACGCATTGAGACGCTATGTTCCGATGCGCGAGGCCGCTCCCCGTCGGGGGTTCGAATGCCCACTCGGGCATGGATGTTTGTGTCGTCTCTAGGATAAGGTAGTTCATAATTAGTTAGGGACTGATGATCCCGCAGTTAAGTCCCTTAAGTTTAACAAACATTTGAATATTTTTTGAAGCGTCTATCTCAACAGAGGAAATCTGCCTCCAGGACAATTTCAAAAGAGACTTGCGAAGAGCACAAAAATGCGGCTTTACAAAAAAAAGTTTTGAACAGGGAATTACTTGACCATAACGACGTTACGGCAGGTGACTCAAATATACAGATAGCCTATATAAGATTCGACCAAGTATCGTTAATTTACTCCTAAGCATTGAAGAGTTACGTTACTTTGTTGTGGACTGCAGAATCAGAACCTAACCAAACTCTCATCAAACTACCCGTGTATTACATGATTTCCAATAAAAAAAGAATCATCGAAATCGGTTGGGGTGATACTGAGTTATTCGTCGATTTGTCGCGTACATACTTAATGCATATTTTAGACTTTATGGTTTCTTATAGATGCCATTTTCAGAACTGAACCAAATTGAAATGGGAGCACATGGGAAAGCACCAGCTTTCAAATAAAGAAGATTCATCAAAATCGGTTATTTTTATAAACGATTTAGGAGACAAACTGAGTAGCTCCGGTAGATTGTTCGCGGATGATGGTATCACTTGTCGGGTAGTAAAGTCACCAGAAGATCGAAATCAACTGCAAAACAATTTAGATATCTGCTTGGTGAAAAAATGGGAATTGACCATTAATAATGAGAAGTGTTAATTCATCCATATGACAAATAAAAGAAGCCCTTGACAAATCAGTCAAAACTACAGGCCGTAAGTTCGACTAAATATCTAGGAGTAACAATTACAAACAACTTCAGTTGGAGAGAACACAAAGAAAATCTTATAGGGAAAGCGAACCGAAGACTACGTTTCTTTGGCAGAAAACTAAGGAAATACAACAGCACCACTAAAGAAACTGCCTGCACCACACTTGTGCGTTCTATTTTGGGGTAATGTTGCCCATTGTGGAATGCACACCAAGTGGTATTGACACATGATTTAGAGGAAGTACAGAGAAGGGAAGCTCGTTTTCTATTATCGCGATATAGGGGAGTAAGTGTCACGGAAATGATCCAACAGTTAGGGTGGAAATCAAAAATAAAAAGGCATTACTCGTTGTGACGAGATCTATTTGCGAAATTTCTTTCACGATGCCTTGACTGTCGGAAAAGGTGATGAGCATCCTTTTAAGTAAATTAGAATGTCTCTTTAGAATGCGAACAGATTTTGTTAGCACCCACCTACTTAGGAAAACATGACTATGAAAATAAAATAAGAGAAATCAGTTCAAAAATTATTCAAATGTTTGTAAAGCTTAAGGGACTTAACTACGGGGTCATCAGTCCCTAAACTTACAAACTACTTATGAACTACCCTATACTAAAGACGACACAAACATCCATGCTCGAAAGGGGGGGGGATTTGAAGAACCCCCGACCGTATCGGCCGTGCAGACTGTGACTGGCTCGCCGCAGACCGCTCGGCCACTGCGGCCGGCTGAAAACAGATCGAAAACGAAAAGATTTTTGTGTTTCTTTTTTCCGCATGCTATTAGGAAATGAAACTGTAGAGAAATATATATTTGTCCTTGCTTCGTATGATGCCATAATTGTTAAAGTAGATTTCGCGATTGTATTTTGGATAAGGAATTGATGGTACAGAATTTTTGAATTTGAAATAATTTAAAGTACAGCACAAAATGAACATTAAAGCAAAAAGCCGCGGGTTGCATATTAAAGTTTGGCACCATACAAGCAACAGCACGTTATAAAACTTACGGAAAGCATCTAGCCGGATCCTTTGCTTCGTATAGTAGAAGCTGGAAATAACTTTTACTTATTTAATACGTGAACGTTCCAGATACTTTCCGTAGGAGATCAATATTCAGATTATTCACTTCGCTTTTCGTTGTTGTGTGACCGTGGGTGGAACATGAAGTTACTGGTACTGATAGAATAATTAAAAATAATAATAATAATAATAATAATCGGACTTCGTGAAATTATAAAAGAAATGACTGCATGATCTAAAATCAAGTAAAGTATTGTATGTGGATGATTGATTGTGATTGAAATTTTGCAGACAATGTGAAGTGATTGTAATGGCGTCTGAACATTAAACTATTACGGACGTCGAGGAGCTGAAAACATTAAGAAATTAGATATTTGACATGGAGGAGTTTGATTTAAATGAAAACCAAGGAGAGGTAATGCTTTTAAATTTAAATAATATATTTTAGCAACAGCTTGCATTATTCTTACTTACATGAGTGGATACAGGTATGAAAGACGTCTTGACACAACGGATACAGACAAGAGGGTGAGTAAAACTACTATCACAGTTCAGTCTTCTCGCTTGTTCGGAAGTAAAAAAATGACGAACGAAATTAAATTAGTTACATTGCGAGTCAGAGGGAACCGGAGGTGATAAGTATCGCTGATCAAAGATAAACAAAAAAATTTTTTTTGTGTATTGTTACAGAAATATCACTTCAATGACTTGCAGAGTATTTATTTAGATGTAAATATAGATCTCAGTCCTATTCCTTCGAAGGAGACAGACGATATTTCTAACATCCAAAGTAACGTGACGAGGCTTTTGAAGACCATCCGAAAGGAAGAGTTTGGGCAAAGTTTCCGTAACATGCATTGCAGAGGTCAGCGGTGCGTAATTATGGAAGGTGACTATTTCGAAAGAGATTAAGGTAACTGTAGTTCGTAGTTGATCTACGTTAATGTTACAGGACTATTCACAGGATGGAGGTTGTATTCAGCATCCGATTTGCAGAAATGGCACTACTTCTCTTTTTATCACGAAAATCTGTTCCACATTAAGGCATTACCATATCTGTCAAATGTCGCTAGCCACAATCGACTTCGCAGGTAGCTACTAGGTTATTACCATCTTCCAGTACTTGTCGAATGCACGACACGCAGAACGGCTGTTGTACTCCGCCACAAAGCTTCGGATCACCACACACATCGTATAGTGGACTACGCCGGTTCGTCGTGGTGAACTGGCTGCACGGAGGCACCACCCTGTAGGCTACTAGTCGAATGCACGAGACGCAGAACGGCTTTTGTACTGCGTCATAAGGCTTCGGATTGTATACCCATTAGATTTCTATCTGATTATGCTGAAGCGATAGCGCCTTACTTAACAGCCATATACCACCGCTCTCTCATAGAAGGATCTGTACCAAAAAAATTGGAAAGTTGCACAGGTCACACCTATATTCGAGTAAGGCAGTGGGAGTAACCCACTAAACTACAGGCCTATTTCATTGACGTCAATTTGCAGCAGGGATTTGGTACATATCATGTATTCAAATATTATGAATTATCTCGAACAGAACGATCTACTGACCCTAGGTCAAGACGGATTTAGAAAATATCGTTCATGCGAAACACAACTAGCTCTATATTCGCACGAAGTGATGGGTGCTATTGACAAGGGTTCGCAAATCGATTCCGCATTTCTTGATTTCCAGAAGGCTTTTGACACCGTACCTCACAAAAACGGCTTTTAATCAAATTGCGCGGTTATGGTATATCGCCCCAAATTTGTGATTGGATTCGGGTTTTCCTGTCAGAGAGGACACCGAAAGGGAGAGTTCGGGCAAAGTTTCCATAACAGTGCTCAGCAGTGCTCAGTGCTCAGCGGTGTGTAATTATGGGAGGTGACTATTTCGAAGGACATTAAGGTAACTGTAGTTCATAGTTGATCTACGTCAATGTTACATCACTATTCACAGAATGCAGCGGCTGGTGCATACAGACTCAAATCTGGCAACAACTGGAACTCTTTGGGATATCCAGAATCACACACTAAAATAATGAGTGAGGTAAATATAGGAAAGGTTGGGGAAATGCCAGCCGACTATATTATAACCCCATATTGCTTCAACAAGCCTTTCAATATAACAATTGGAAGTAGGGAGCAGTGGGAGAAAATAGTTAGACACCGTACGGAGGATATTGTCGGGTTCACTGACGGGTCAAAATCGGACCAAGGCCGGGGTATATCGGGTGCAGCCAAGACTGGAGGGCGTCATCTCTCTAGGGAAACTGGCCTCAGTATTCCAGGCCGAAATCACTGCCATCAGGGTGTGTGTGGAGGAGAATTTGCGTAGGTGTTACAAAGATCGTAGCATCTATATCTATTCAGACAGCCAGGCAGCCCTGAGATCACTGGCAGCTCCTGCAACAAGGTCTAAAATTGTTGCAGAATGTCACAGGGTTCTGGTGGAGCTAGGGGAAAGCAATAGAGTAAACCTATTGTGAGTCCCTGGTCACTCGGGGATCATTGGCAACGAACATGCCGACAGATTAGCAAGGATGGGGGCAGAGACTCCATTTATTGGACCGGAACCTGTCCTGACTATCACCAAGGCAATGATCAAATTGGAGCTACGTAACTGGCTCAGAAGACAGCACGTAGAATATTGGACCAAAGTCCATCAACAAAAACATGGCAAGGTAATGATGTCAAAGCCATGTTTTAAAAGAAGCTCTGCAATCCTGGGCCTGAACAGGAGAGAGATTGGACTCATGGTTTGATTGCTGACAGGCCATGGAAATTTCAAAAAACACCTACGTGCAATGGGAATAACAGAAGAGGACCCTAAATGTAGGATCTGTGATGACGGTGATGAAATTGCATGACATCTAATCTTCGAATGCATTGCATTGGAGAATAAAAGGCACAGAATATTTGGGACAACCAGACCCGAAGAAATTGTGTCTAATAAAGAACTGGTAAAGGGACTCTTTGCACTGTTCAAGGGCATTGGTTGGCTTTACTAGATATACGGGGAGCGATACCGCACAATAAACTTAGTTTCGGTGCGGGCAGTGGCGGGTTGGTCCAAGACTTTTTTGGCTTCCCTGCAAAAATCAATCAATCAATCAATCAATTCACAGAATTAGGTTGTATTCGGCATCCGATTTGCAGAAATGGAACTACTTCTCTTTTTATCACGAAAATCTGTTCCACATTAAGGCATTACCATACCTGTCAAATGTCGCTCGCCACAATCGACTTCGCAGGTAGCTACTCCGATATTACCACCACCCAGTACTTGTCGAATGCACGACACGCAGAACGGCTGTTGTACTGCGTCACAAAGTTTCGGATCACCACACTCATCATACAGTGGACTACGGCGATTCGTCGCGGTGAACTGGCTGCACGGAGGCACCACCCTGTAGGCTACTAGTCGAATGCACGAGACGCAGAACGGCTTTTGTACTGCGTCATAAGGCTTCGGATGGTATACCTATTATATTTCCATCTGATTATGCTGAAGCGACAGCGCCTTACTTAACAGCCATATACCACCGCTCTCTCATAGAAAAAAAATTGGAAATTTGCACAGGTCACACCTATATTCGAGTAAGGCAGTGGGAGTAACCCACTAAACTACAGGCCTATTTCACTGACGTCAATTTGCAGCTGGGTTTTGGAACATATCCTGTATTGAAGTATTGTGAATTATCTCGAACAGAACGATCTATTGACCCAAGGTCAACACGGATAAGAAAATATCGTTCATGCGAAACACAACTAGCTCTATATTCACACGTAGTAATGGGTGCTATAGACAAGGGTTCGCAAATCGATTCAGCATTTATTGGTTTCCAGAAGGCTTTTGACACCGTACCTCACAAACGGCTTTTAATCAAATTGCGCGGTTATGGTATATCGCCCCAAATTTGCGATTGGATACGGGATTTCCTGTCAGAGAGGACACCGAAAGGGAGAGTTCGGGCAAAGTTTCCATAACATTTACTGCAGTGCTCAGCGGTGCGTAATTATGGGAGGTGACTATATCGGAGGACATTAAGTTGATAGTTTATAGTTGATCTACGTTAATGTTACAGGACTATACACAGGATGGAGGTTGTATTCAGCATCCGATATGCAGGAATGGAACTACTTCTCTTCAAAATGTTCAAATGTTTGTAGAACTTATGGGACTTAACTACGGGGTCCTCAGTCCCTAAGCTTACAAACTATTTATGAACTAGCTAAGACTAAGGACGGCACAAATATCCATGCCTGAGGGGGGATTCGAACCCCCGACCGTAGTGGCCGTGCAGACCGTGACTGAAGCGCCTCAGTCTCCTCGGCCACCGCGGCCGGCGAACTACTTCTCTTTTTATCGCGTAAATCTGTTCCTCATTAAGGCATTACCATATCTGTCAAATGCCGCTCGCGACAATCGACTTCGCAGGTAGCTACTCCGTTATTGCCACCACCCGGTACTTGTCGTATGCACGACACGCAGAACTGCTGTTGCACTGCGTCACAAAGCTTCGGATCAGCACACACATCATATAGTGGACTACGGCGATTCGTCGACACAGACTAGAGGTTGTATTCGGCATCCGATTTGCAGAAATGGAACTCCTTTTTTTTATCACGTAAGTCTGTTCCACATTAAGGCATTATCATATCTGTCAAATGTCGCTCGCCACAATCGACTTCGCAGGTAGCTACTCCGTTATTACCACCATCCAGTACTTGCCGAATGCACGACACGCAGAACGGCTGTTGTACTACGTCACAGAGCTTCGGATCACCAAACTCATCATACAGTGGACTACGGCGATTCGTCGCGGTGAACTGGCTGCACGGAGGCAGCGACTTTAATCGCATTAAGCGCCGGCGTTTGTGCCGCGAGCGATTACTCAGCGGGCGTCACAGCCGTGATTCAGATCGGGGCTTTGAGTTCGCGACGGGTGAACGGGCGCGCTGCTCCCGACGACCGGTTAATGGCATTCCCGCTGTCCCTGTCACCCCGGGACGAGGCCGACTGCGGCCATGATTTATCCGGGGCGAGCATTGTGCAGGGCGCGGAGCCACGGGGAGCGACCTCTCGATTGGCCGCGATTAGAAACAGTCGGGGCGGCCATCTGGCACCTCGCAGGCGGCAACCCCCGGGCCTCCTCCAACCCCCTTCTTCCACCCCCTCGACTGGACTCCCGAGGCCGGAGTCCCCAGCGGGCAGTCTGCCAGAAGTTCCACAGACGCCGTCCAACTCCGGTCGAGTGGCGCTAGCGGAAGAAGGCGCGAGAAGGAGTGTGGGTGGTGGGTGGTAGGGAGAGGGTGAGAGGGAAGGGATGGTGGGGGGGTGGATGGAGGGGGTAAGGAGGAGGCTGGATCTGCCCTGGCCGACACCCAAGTCCACCGGGACGCGGACCTGCTGTTCCAACTTGGCGCACCTGATATAAACTTCGCTAAACGCGCTTCAGAAAACAGGAGGAGAAAAAAAAGAGATTCTTTTTAATCTTGTGCAGGCGCAAATAAGGTGAGGATATCCGGCGCTGGGGGCGCGATTAGCGGTGGACAGGTGGTACACTGCTGTACCGAACGCGTTCGAGGAAGAGTACAGACGGTTGGTCGCCTCAGTCTGTTTTGCTCATAACACTATCTACTTACACGGCGTCGCCTGTATATTTAACGGGGGACGTTGATGAGAAACACACACTGTTTCATAGTGCGCCAAATCCACAGTTTTGGAGACATGGCAATGAAATTTTGTACAAGCTTTACATGAAAGTAACACAACTATATCTATAAATGTGAATGTCTATTCGGTGTACGTTTATCAAGTCTGAAACACAAGACATAAAAAGCTAAAAATTTGTACAGTTACTAATGTCTACCCGGAGAAGGACTTAGGCACGGTCTTATCACGATCGGATATATATTAATGTGAATGTCTGTTTGGTGTACGCTTATCACGTCCGAACAACAAGACGCAAAGACTTAAATATTTGTACAGTTACTAATTTATACCTGAGAAAAGTTTTAGGCACAGTTTTATAGCGATCTGATGGATATTTAGTAATTTGAAAAATATTACGCGAAGTGCGGAACAATAATTATTCTTTGAAAATTTTGTTTACTCTTTGAAAATGGTTTTTTTGGTTGCATTGTTGCCTGAAGGTTGATAATGATAAAAGAGTGGAGTATATTGGGATGAAAAGTTATCGGTGTACATAAATTCTACGTGTGTGTGTTTGTTAATATTTCGTTCTGCAGCGAAAACTACAGAACGCAAACGAATGGTCTGTGTGTAATTGTTGTCCGAAGTCTCCCGTTGTACACTATATCAATTCCATGCCGATAGCTGTAAGGGGGTGGAAGATATGGTGGTTGAAAGTCGTTAAATTAGAAAAAAATTTGGACTGAAGGCCATAGATGCCGTTTGCGACTCTATAGCAAGGAGGTTACATACAGCGAAACGTGATGCCACAGACCATATCTTTGGTCTATGCGTGCTACAATGTCTTCAGCTCTTTCTCTGTAAGGATAAGCATACGAATAAGGAAATATCAGAATAAATAAATAGCGCACTACTGAAAGATAGCTTATCTATCATAATCAACCAACTCGCGATCGAAGCTGTTGGTTGAAGCTAGTTTACATATAAAATCCTTTGATTGTATTAAAAGTCGACCACTGTACGAAACAAGTGCTTGTCTTACTACTAAAATTAATAAATAAGGTCCGTGTGAACTACCGGTTACTCCCTGCTATAAAACTTTGTTCCCTGGCCCAAACTGAGAATTGACGCGTTTCAAATTACTTCAATAACAGGAAGTTAATACTACAGTGGTCAATATACATAGCAGCTCACACGTTATTACACACAGGCATTAATAAGCAAGCCACCGCAATTAAAGTTATCTTAGAAAGGTGGATAAGAAAACATATATGGAGCAACGCAATTTAGACATAAAAAATTGCATCTGAACTTGTTCTCAGTACTTGTGAAGAACAATATTAAATAAAAGAGGGAAGGTGCTCTAAAAATACAATTTATAGGCAACTTACGGATTATGCTGAACTTAAACGTGTTTATTCAGATAGAAAACAAGTAAAATGGGGAACCTATTTTGTTAATACAATAACGATGCATCTCTTACATGGATTAATGCGGACGGTGCCCAGCCTAAATTAATCATGATTTAACGCCACTGGGTGGAAGAATTCACGAACAACACACATTCGCTGATGCACACGCAATGCTACAGCGAAACTCACCATAAATAGCGTGCTGAGACGAGGCGGAAGCAGTCGCCGCTATCCTAGGCGAAATTCAGCACGTCGGAGGTAGCACAAAACACAATATACAAAAACACTTTGAAGCTGGCTCTGGTCTGTCGTGCCAGTTTTGAGATGGTGCATGTGTATAGCCAGGTTAAATTACATCTGAATTGGACCGCGAGCAAACACGCTAACGGCGACGCACGGCTACGTTACATGAACGCATTCCACTGAAGGTGAAGTGGTTGAAAATCGGATTCATTATACAAAATCACGGTGGAATCTTAAGTTGCAGTCTGTTAGAAATCGATCTAGATACTGGTTTTATATGGGAAGTGGCGTGAATTCAGGCGACTAGCTGCAAACCCCGGAAGTCGGAATCGGACCCACGTGGTTCCGAAAATCGATAAAATTAAATAAATTCAGTTTACAAAAAATGATGAAAATTACCTACAGCATGCAACCCATAGAAATGCTAAGAATTATATAAGGAAGTGAATGAAATACAGTTACACGCGATAGGGGGCGATTACAGAGAAGGTTGAGGTCCTGTCTCAGAAAAACCACAAAAATAAAATAATTACAAAGTCGGAAAAATTAAAATAAGATTTACGGCATAGTCAAACTTTTGAATATAATTTGAAGTTTTACTTTCAAAAAATAATGTATGTTCCTTTTGATCAGAAAGTATTCCAGAAATCTCTATAATAATCCCTGTGTTTCATCTCATTATAAGTTGTAAGCAATGTAACAGCGGAACTCACCATAAACATGAAGTTTTTGGAATAAGTCAAAAAAGAGAATTTTCATAATTTTTTTTATTATAATACCACAAAATTCCAAGCACTTTGTAGCGTATCTCAGCTTGAAATCATAATTTCAAAATTTCCTCTAGAGACAACGTGTATCAGATTTTGAGAAATATGCGTACAAACTTTCATAATTCTAGCATTCATAGAATCCGAGGCAAAGGTACACAAACTAAAAAAATGTCGCAGGAAACGTAATTGAAGTTCAAACTAACTTTTTTCCTTTAGAAGGCACCACATCAGTAATCTGGATCGTCTTTCCCTTCAAGGCTTCTCTTCTGGTTTCTTGCTGTACGTCTTCTATCCTTTGCCTGGTCTTCTAACTTTTCAGCTGCAGAGGCGCGCTGTAAATCTATTTTCCTCAGTTGTCTTGAGTAAAATTTCCTATCCTGAAGCCCATTATTTCTAATACATTCATCTTCCCAACGTTCCCACGATTAAATACAAGAACGGCATCATAAGTTGCAATTCTGACAACTGTAGCAGATTCAAATGTGGTTTTAGAGTACCGTTTCCATGTGATCTATTATCTGAATGTTATCACTACCACACGTCTTACAAACACAAGAAAATTTCCTTGCCACAGTCAATAATACAAGGTCAGTTAATCCAAATTCAGTTTACCGAGATTCATTGCTTTAGTATGCACCATTCACTTCAATAATTTTTTTCTTTGAGCTGCTAGGAGACGTGTTAACATTTTCTGCTGATGTTCTTACTTCGGATGTAGCCTCATTGCTGGTTTGCCACATCTTCTATTCGCTAACTTATTCCAACGCAGTTTATCCAGTTCATTTATACTCTCTTTGTGATCGTGGCATAACTGAATGAAGAAAAGAATCGAACAATTGTATAAATCTCCGTCAGTATCACACGGCAAAACATAATTGCTTCGTCTTAAACGAAGCAGCTAGTTCCTTTTTGTTTATAAGATACGGAACAGGGTCAAAGATGATCTATAAATTTAAAGAGTATGTATCACGGCTTTCTAGATGTATCCCGCACATATTTGGTTGAAAGTAATACACATAATCGTTGTCCACTGAGCTGGAGTTGAATTGCTGCTTCAATGCGTGGGCGTGACAGGGAGGCCGCCTCACACTTTTAATTAATTTTCAGGCACTACGGATGCGATTTCAATATTGAAATTTTGGGAACATATTGTCGATGAGTTGTAATAACAAATAAAAGATAAATCGAAAATGGATTTTTTGTTCAATTTCATCAGCGTTCCCCCTTAATTCATTCCATACTCTCAGAGAACATTTTCCATCAAATCCTCTCTGTCTGCACCGATTTTGGTCTCATCTCTCCGCACTATTTTACTTGTATCGTGTCTCCCACTCACCTCCTGCTCCTATCTATAAAATCGCACCTACTTGTCAACATTCGTGGTGCCAAGTCAAATACTGCCAAATTTTCTGCATCCATATAAACACTCTGCAAGCCACATTGAAGTGCATGGCAGAGGGTTCATCGTACCGCTTTTATGATGATGTTCTCTACGGTTTCATTTTCTAATAGATCGCGGGGAAAAAGGAACACCTACATCTTTACGTTTTCGATCTGATTTTTCTTATTTTATTTTCATGCTCATGTCTTCCTATGTAGGTGGGTGTTAACAAAATCCATTCGCATTCGGAAGAGAAAGTTGGTGAAAGAAACTTCGCAAATAGAATGTATTGCAAGATATCCTCTTTCATGCACCACACGCAGACGTGCGCTTTATAAAACATCTCTATCAATATGTAATATGGTTCCTGAACATTACATGGTGTATGGCAGTGGGTAAAACAAAACTGTATTTGTGTTAACACGTTGTTCTGGCGAAAGACGACAGAAGAGAAGACAAGAAAAATAAATTTTCTTTTGTGGCCTAAAAATTCAGCATAGCACGTAGGAGACATTTGATATTGGTTAGCAATTCACTTTTAATTACGATCTAAAAATTGAAGCGAACGTATCATACATTAGGTATTAATACGTATGTCCCAGAGGTGCGTTCAAAACGGAAATTAAACTGTCGTTTTGCGATCTAATAAATTGAGTGTGTAGCAAATGAAAAAACACCGTCTGTAATAATACGTGAATCTATGGGAAAGCGTAAGAAATTAAAATGAAATAGAGATTTCGATGCACGATCTAATAACTAAATACAGACGAACAAACACAGAACTGGAGTTCCTATTACATAATTTTACAGACTAGTGTGGATCCATCTAAGTGCTGCAGCTCTCGCCATAGGTCTTTCTAACGGTATTAGCAAAGCTCTTACGTATTTCTCGATAGAACTAAATTACGTTATTTTTTAAACAATTTTTTCATCTGATCTTACTCTCTCCAATAACCTATATTTCCGCTATAACTATACAGTTCAGCAGACGCCAAGAATTCACATCAGTTGTAATATGCTACAGTATCAGTAAGTTTTGACTGTACAGCGCAGAGTGGCCTGGGTCATTCGGGTATTGTTTAGTACTGTCTGGTGCCTTTGGTCACGTCTGAACGGAGACGAAATTTAATTCCGCGTTCTGCTATCAGAAATTGTAAAGTAAACAGGTACTACGTAGTTTGTAAATCCAATGAATTTCCTCTAAGTTTAATAAAAATGACACTATAATTTTAAATTTTTAAAACAGATATGAATAAAAATACTCAACTATCAGCTGGCTCTGACAGCTGAAAACTCGTTGATCATATTTTCGTAGTTCAGACGGTTATCAGCAAGGAAGACGGCTTCGATGCGTAAAGTGGAGCAAGCGTTCAATCTCTCCTCAGACAACGCAGAACGTAGGTACGAGTTCAAAGGCTTAAAACGATTTTTCTAATAATTAGTAAAACGCTGTCAAAGTGTTTTCTAAGGTACAGTACATTATTGTTTTGGTAGTGTGCAGAATGCAGTATATATTCAAGATAGGACTGAAACTGTAGGTATGTTGTCAGTAAGATAATTTTTTGATCGTTGAGATAGATTTAACGTGGGTAGGTTCCTACCTATCTTCTAGCGTACGTACATGATTTAAAAAAAAAAAAAGCAAAGAATTGTTGAAACATAACACGAACGGGCGCAGTGTGTCAAACTGACCAATCAGCACATATCTCGACAGTGGAGCACACGTATCGGCACTCATGCACACAATAATGATCAGCGTTCGGAGAAGACAAGATACTAGCGAGAAGGTGTCAGTACTGCAATCACTGACAATTCACGGTAAGCTTCGTGTATCAGTTTTAATAGCCGCGCCCGGCGGATGGTTGACCAATATGTCAACCGGTCCTGAAAGCCTTCACTCTATCAATTCTGCCACAGTAGCTGAACGTCACGAAATGTTGGTGCGAATACTAGTGCGAATACAGGCATACATGAGTGGAAGAGGGCGTGTTACAGGGCATTTTGGGTACTGGCGTATGCTGCAATGTGGAGGGCAAATTCAGAAGTCTAGGTTACTGTCGTACAGCTTGTCAATTTCTGTTTTCATGAGCAATAAAAAAATTGAAATATTGTTTTTGTATTTCACTATTCCATTTATATATAATGGGTCATAACCATTTGAATCGTGGTGATGCAACACTTTTTTTGTGGGGAGATTATCTCGCACACAATCTGCTGTAGTACAAAGGTGCATGCGTGTCTATGATAGCAGCTGTTGACGAAGTCAATTCTTTTTTTTTTATGTTCCGCAGGACCTAATTGACGAGTGATACTCCATTGTCATGTAACACGTCAAAGCATGAAGTTTAACACAAGAATGGTAATAGAAAAACTTAAGTTCATGGCAATATTAAGCCTAAGTGAAAAGAATCAGTAACGAGAAAAAAAAAAGGAATTAGCTTAATTGTTTAACTTTCCCAGGAGTTCCTCGACATAATAGAAGGAGTGAGCCGTGAGGTCAATCTTCAATTTAGATTTGAAAGCGCCTGGATTAGTCCTAAGATTCTTGAGCTGTTGTGGCAGTTTATTGAAAATGGATGCTGCAAAATACAAGTGTCAAAGTGGTGCGATCCAAATGTAGATACAACTTCTGTCTAGTATTCACCGAGTGAAAGCTGCTAACTCATGGGATAAAGCTGATATTTTTAACAATAAACGATAATAAAGAAAATATGTATTGTGACTCCAGTGTCAGAATTCTCATACTACCAGAAAGGGATCGACACGATATTCATGAACTTGCACCACGTATTGCTCGAACCGCCCTTTTCTGAGCCAAAGATATTCTTTTTGTATCAGACGAGTTACCCCGTACACTAACGACGTACGTTATAAGTGAATGAAAGTAAGCGAAGTAGACTACTTCTTATGTTGAAAAATAACTTATTTCAGATATTGTTCTAACGGTAAGTAAAGCAGAATTTATGAACAAGCTTACTGTCTATCTAAACAACTAGAAATTTGAACTCTTCAGTCTCACTTACCATATGCCCATTATGTGTAATAAAAATGTTAAATTGTGTGTTAGAAATTGTAAGAAAGTTTTACTGTGACTTCACATGATTTTGTTTTCTACAAGCCATGATCTTATCTCTTGAACTGCATTATTTGACACGGTGTCAGTATTATAAACATCCTTCACTACTATGCTGGCATCATCAGCAAATAAAAATATTTTACAATCACCTGTTACATTATAAGGCATATCGTTTATATAAATAAGGAACAGAAATGGTCCCAAAAGAGACCCCTAGGGCACCCCACATTTAACTGTGTCCTCGTGGAAGCACTTCGTCAGGAACAGTATTTCTCAGTAACAGTGCTGCGCAGAACTTATATATTACCATTATCCTGACGAAGATTCATCAAGTGAATTAACACACATACTTTATCGCCCTGATTTCTCGACGTATTTTACTTCATTGCCAGTATAATAATTAACTGTATGTAGCATCGTGTACACATGCGGGATAAGTATATATATATATGTTATTATTTCAAATAACTTAATCTTTTGTTCTGGTGACTTATCGTTTGGATTTACAGTAACGATTTAGACACCAACATTTTTTGTCTGTGTTGTTTGAGCTCATTCCTGCACTCAGCCTGGATATTCATGCCCTTCCCGAGTTCATGTAATCCAGTCCAACACGAACACCGTAAATTGGCGCCGAGGCAAATATTTAGAACTGTTATTGACGTTGGTGGCGTGCATAATTTTCGCGTCGCGTATCTTTTATTGTTGTTGCACATTGACTCGCTAATTATTTTTTCCCAGGGAGTGAGCAGTGGAGCCGAATCAAGTGTTTAATTAATTACGAGCTTATATTTCCCTCTGTTTCAACAGTAAAATTGTACAAAACATGATAAACAGTTGTCTAATCTGGTATGTCTCGACGCAAGCAGCAGAATTCAAAATATTGGCAACTAGCTTAAACCCGCGGCTACGCTCGCGTGTTGGTTGATTATGATAGATGAGCTATCTTTCAGTAGTGTGCTATGAGATTGGTTTTGAAGGATGAAATGAAATACAATACCTCCTTTAGAAACAAACATTTTTAATCAGCATTATCAGGAAAGTAAGTAGTGTAGATCAAATCACACGAAAAAATGCACTCGTTTCGAAGAATCCAATCACGAAATTCAACAGTAATCATTGTAATAATATCACAGATCGATCACTTGATGTAATGCACGAAGCGTCAAATCGATTTTTTTAAAAGAGATGTATTAAAAGGAATTTCTTTTTTTACTGCTTTATTTAATTATTCTTATATTTCCTTATTCGTATGCTTATCCTTACAGATAAAGAGCTGAAGACATTGAGCACGCATAGACCAAAGATATGGTCTGTGGCATCACGTTTCGCTGTACGTAACCACCTTGCTATAGAGTCGCAAACGTCATCGCTGGCCTTCAGTCCGAATTTTTTTTTTTTTTTTTTTTTTTTTTTTTTTTTTTTTTTTTTTTTTTTAATATAATTTGACGACTTTAAACCACCATATATTCCACCCCCGTTATAGCTATCGGCATGGAACTTCTATGGTGTACAACGGGAGACTTTGGACAACAATAACACACAGACCATTCTTCTGTAATTTTCGCTGCAGAGCGAAATATTAAAACACACACACACACACACACACACACACACATACGTAGAATTTTATATACACCGATAACTTTCCATCCCAATATAATACACCCTGTTACATCAACCGTCAATCAACAATGCAACGAATAAAACCATTTTTCAAAGAGTAATTATTGTTCCGCATTTCCCGTTATATTCTTCAAATTACTAAATATCTATCAGATCGCTATAAAACCGTGCCTAAAACCTTCCTCAGGTATAAATTAGTAACTGTACAAATATTTAAGTTTCTGCGTCTTGTTGTTCGGACGTGATAAGCGTACACTGAACAGACATAGCTATCCAATCGCCATAAAACAGTGCCTAAAGCCTTCCCCGGGTGGACATTAGTAACTGAACAAATTTTTAGCTCTTTATGTCTTGAGGTTCAGACCTGATAAACGTACACCGAACAGACATTCACATTTGTAGATATAGATTTTACAGTTGCAGAGGGAGGTTATCGACCTCCCTAACGGATCTGGCACAACTGAATTCACTGCCACAAACAGCAGCCGGTAGCAGCCCAAGAGGGTCCACAAGCGGATTTTCCAACTGAACATGAGGAGTGGACTGAATCCATACTCCAATAACGGCACATTTTTTGCATCTTTCCTGCTTCGGCAAATATTGTTGGTTTCTTTCAGTTGCAATAGCTGGCAAACACAACAATATCAGCAGAATATTTGAAGTTTTACAGACGCTTACTTCTCAAACCTACTTTTCTTTCAGATTCATTTAAAAAGTACGAAAGTGTTAAACATTCTGCTTACAAGGAGACTAAACATCAAAACCAATAAATGATAAAGAAATCGAATTAACTTACGACGTTTTGTCTCATGTAAATAGGACAATCATTCATCGTTCATTCTTATTGTGTAGGTGCGTTTCATTCACTTATGATCAGCCTATTGCATACCATGTCCTACGTCAACTTGATTGAACTCATTGATTACTTCAAACGTGATTGTAACCCTGTACTTTGCAGAGACTACAGTCACAGAACACCAAAAATAACAGAAGTGCAAAGACCATGTTATCACACGGAAACACAGAACGACAGCAGCGCTACTAGCGGCCTGGCAGTGAACTTTCAATGCGAAAGATGTGGCGCGAAAATCCATATGTTTACTTCTACATACACGAATGAGAAAACGTTGTATTGGTGTTAGATGACAATATTTTCATTTATTTTTTGAGGCTGGACCTCATAGATAGGTTTCTGTGACCTTGCAAAGTAATATATACGAGAGATTTAAATCAAAAACTAACATTAATTGCTTGTGGTGTTGATTCCAGTCGGCCAAACTTCGTAAATTATGTCGTGGTAATCTTTTTGACCGTAAAATAGTTTGTTTCTAAAACTCAGTACTGTGATTTTCGCCGTGTGGCGTCATCACATGGAAATAAATGTGATTTTGCGCATGTCAGACTAAAAATCGTCTGATATTGCATGCATCTATGTAAATGATTTTTCAGTTTTCACATACGCTAAAGTACAATTATTACATCCACTCATGTGACCAAAGGAGAAATGGAAGGTTGTACAAATAAATAATTTTACAGCCATATACACTGTCCTGCAAACAAGAATGAAGGCCTACTGTAATATCTAAAAAAAACTCTTTATTTTCATTTCTGTTGATTACTATTTATGCATTTTCAGTCATATGAAATGGAACTTCTGTACAGTTCAAAAAATGAAATTTATGAAACTCACAAAATGCACTCAGAAGATCACAATTAGGAAGACGTTGCTATAGAACCTCAGCACAGAACACCACCTACGAATCAAAACAAATATGGAGGACTGTAAAGCATAAATCATCCAATAGGAAAGCGAGATGAAAAATCACAGCGCTCTATGTGGCCTAGCAGAAAAATCACAGCGCTCTATGTGGCCTAGCAGTGAACCAACATCAAATCTCCCTATATGAGTTTCAATCCCCTGATTACAGCGCATGTTGAAATACGATGATACCACAGTCTAATATATACAGTCGCGACACTACCGCTGATTTTTGTTATACTAGGCGACTGCAGCGCTCCTTGCGGACGTAAAGCCACGTTGCTCTGTATCGTATGCGAGACGTGTGTTTGTTGTGTGTTTTGGTGTACGAAATGGTTTTTACGAAGGGAAGCGTGTGTAGTACAATAAATTGCAACAACAACAACAACAACACGAATACGTCTCATTTATCATTCTTTAGGTTTCCTACAGAGCCTGAGAGGTATGTGACATCAAGATTCGGTAATGCTTATTTACAATTATCTTGTGAGCAACAGACACATATTGAAGATTATTTCTTTTTAAGATCAAGAAATGGCTTATAAATAGCAGACAAGATCTTTTGGATAAAGTTGCCGCGGATTTACATGATAATGTGAAGTTGTGCTCGCTACACTTCTATGCAAACCAGTTCATGAATGATGAACGGAAGAAGTTGGTGCCTACATTGTTCGACGTTCCAAACAAACCGCCGAAACTGAGAATAAAGAGGAAACTACCGCAAAGACGCGATAATATAAAGG
Organism: Locusta migratoria; assembly: GCA_026315105.1. Lineage (NCBI taxonomy): Eukaryota > Metazoa > Arthropoda > Insecta > Orthoptera > Acrididae > Locusta > Locusta migratoria. The sequence continues at coordinate 189,191,985 of CM048745.1, forward strand.
CGGAAGAAATTAAACTGTGTTATGAAAAAAGTATTACGACTGCGGTTGCTGCTACATCACAGCTAGAAACATTTTTGTCTGACCATTCGAAAGTAATTCACTATTGAGGCAAATTTATAAGAAATGTATGGAAAAGAAGTGTTCATTGTTACCGTTATTAATGTTTGAAAGGTTAAATGTTTTCTGTTATGGAAAGCAAGGTCTAACATTTAAACCTATTCATCTGAAACCACAGAGGCGTCTTATTTTACAGACGATTGTCGCCCCGCCCCCTCCCACTCCTCCCTCATCAACGAACTATATAATGACAGACTGTGATAATGACTTAGGACCATTCATATAATATGACATTTCGATTGGCGTGTAATCGACGTAATATTATCTTAAAATATCATATAAATGAAATAACCTCGTAGCAAAATTATGTTAGATGAAAGTTTCATTGCCAGTGGGTGTTCTCATAACCAAAAAGCAGGGAGAAAACATTGTTTCGCACCTTTTAACACCGGGAAGGCCAATTAAATGCTTCTCATGTGCGCAATACTGTGTTTCCCAGCAAAGTAAGGTGCAATGTCTGAAGAATTTCGTCATAAATATGTTGCAGTTAGCGTCAGTTTATTCACGAGTTTTTACTAAATTTACATTTGTTGATATTCAACTGGCCCTTAGAAGTTGTATTATAGGCTTGTCTGCCTATGTTTATCTATCACTACCGGCAAGGTAAGCTGCAAGCAATTTCTAAAGAATTATTTCGTAACATATTGCACAATTGCAGTTTGTGTCCCGTTTCTTTTACACTCAGTCATGTGTCAAGATATTTAAATAAAGCTTGGAATGCAAGAATATATACAATATTTAGCAAACAGCACATAAAAGTAATTACAAGCGGGCATTATTAATGTGTCGTATACGGCGTTAAAGGACAGCCGGCTTTACGACCGCTTGGAGCGCTAGTGTCGCTCCAAGTGTCCGACTGTAACAGCTTTCACAGCAGTGAGTGTCGCGACTGTATTTATTAGACTGTGATGATACTGAAAGGAAAAAAAAAAAAAAAAAAAAAAAAAAAAAAAAAAACTTATCTCTTTTCATTCTCCACTCCGAGGAGTGGAGCGGGCTGTTTGAGATCCGGCCCATAAAGAGTCGCGGTTCTATTCAGCCAATATCAGACAAGCTGATAGTGGGGCAAAGGGGGATCCCATTTGGGAATAAGTGGGAGGGGCTTACCAGCTCCGGCATACGCCTTACAACCAAGGAAAACCTCCCGAAAACCTTGGTCGGAGCCGGGGGATTGGGACCAATTTAATTTATCTCCGGGACTTGCCCCGGACAAAAATGGATTATCGAGAGAACACGAATGCACTCACGACAATCAAGGATCGGACGCACGAGTTACTCTCGTAATCTCGTAGAGATCAGCTCGACCAACAGTGGACAAGCATCTCCCTACAGGATCCGCACCCGTGGGCACGGTATCCTGTGTGGCAGATGCTTATGAATAAGTAAATACTATTTCGAAATTCAACTGCGAGACAATGAATTTATGATATATCTTACCAATTCATATCACAAAATAATAAGTTATTGCGTCCCTCAGGAGGGAACTAGCCGGAAGAAATACATTTTTTCTATCTCTGCAAGAGACGAGAGGATGAGACCTACCAGTTCAAAAATAAACATCATATTTTTCTTTTTGTGGCAAATGTAGCCTCACATATATAACAATAAGCAGTGAACACTCCGAAAATTGGTTTGAACACCACAGTGCTTTAGTAGGCATGATCCTGTTCTGAGGTGGTATGCCGTTGCCATCCTCCGACCTTCAAACTGACTTACCCAGCCAGTTACAGAAGGACCTGCAGTTTAACGTGGGTTCCGAACCACGGTGCTACTCGGCATTTTTCACATGAGCAATACTGCCAGAGGTGAAGGAAGTGGAAAGTGACAAAAATCCTAGGGACTTGGTGGGGATCGAACCCGCAACATTTGGATTTGTAATCTGGCACCACTGTGAAACCGAGGCGCACCACATATATATAAAGAGTGCAGAAAAACCATTCTGTGAAACGCCTGCCGACAAAATGTGGTAATAGGGACTGGTTGCTAAATTAACAGACCATATCGAGACACAAGTGCAATGGCAGTTGCAAGGTACTTTTTTTCAGTTTAAGACAACAGCCAGGGTAAGTGGATTGCTTACGTAACCAGCCCAGTGGCACAGCCACGGGTGAGAGGAGGGAGGAGCTACTGGGGCTGAAGCCCCCTCCCCCCCCCCCCCCTAAGCACCTCCGGAAGATTTTTTAATTTTATCATTTATTATTGCCACCAATGAGAAGGAGTGCTGCTGTCACTGTGAGCGGTTTTAATGCCGCCGCGACCAGCTTTGAAGCTGCCGCTATTCTTACTGCTATGTTTGATTTGATTGATTTCTCAGGGAAGCCAAAACAGTCTTGGTCCAAACCGCCACTGCCCGCACCGAAACTTAAGTTTATTGTGCGGTATCGCTCCCTGTATATCTAGTAAAGCCAACCAATGCCCTTGAACAGTGCAAGGAGTCCCTTCACCAGTTCTTTATTAGACACAATTTTTCGCGTCTGGTTGTCCCAAATGTTCTGTGCCTTTTACTCTCCAATGCAATGCATTCGAAGACTAGATGTGATGCAGTTTGCCGGCCACGGTGGCCGAGGAGACTGAGACGCTCCTGTCACGGTCTGCACTGCCACTACGGTCGGGGGTTCGAATCCTCCCTCGGGCATGGATATTTGTGCCGCCCTTAGGATTAGCTAGTTGATAAGTAATTTATAAGTTTAGGGACTGCTGACCCCGTAGTTAAGTCCCATAAAGTATACAAACATTTGAACATTTGATGCAGTTTCATCACCGTCATCACAGATCATTTAGGGTCCTCTTCGGTTATTCCGATTGTATGTAGGTGTTTTTTGAAATGCCCATGTCCTGTCAGCAATCCAACCATGAGTCTAATCTCTCTCCTGTTCAGGCCCAGGATTGCAGAGCTTGTTTTAAAACATGGCTTTGGCATCATTACCTTGCCATGTTTTTGTTGATGGACTTTGGTCCAATATTCTACGTGCTGTCTTCTGAGCCAGTTACGTAGCTCCAATTTGATCATTGCCTTGGTGATTGTCAGGACAGGTTGCGGTCCAATAAATGGAGTCTCTGCCCCCATCCTGGCTAATCTGTCGGCTTGTTCGTTGCCACTGATTCCCGAGTGGCCAGGGACTACTGCTATATTAGACGATTGTTCATATGCGGCGACCGCTGCTTAGCATTTCAACGGCGCCACAGAGTGCAATCTTATAAAGAGCGATAGTGTTACTTTACGTCAGTTTTTACACATAGAGTTTCATATTAATCGGACTGTAAGCTCCTCTCTCTTTGGCTAAGCACATAGAAGCTACTTAATTATTTTCTGAGATGATCGCATAAACTCCATTTTCATCACGTTGCTAGTTGCTATTCTTCCACTTTCAAATTAATGCGAGCCTACTCATTTTATTTCTTGTGCAGTTGTTTTCGTCGTATAATTGGTTAAATTATAGAAACTGAAAAATAAGATATAGATTAATAAATTCAATAGAATTTTTTAATAGCCTTTCCCCCCCTCCCTCCCCCAGAATCAAAGCCTGGTTATGCCACTCAACTAGCCTGTAAAGTGTGAAGTGCTCCTGTGATTTGACAAATTATATTAAAAGACATTGTAACTCATAACGTTTCTGTTGCGCGAATCAGGGCTTCAGTCCTGAAACTGCCGAATGGTGCTATGTTCCCGTACACAGAGGCGTGCTAAATGCTCTGGCGGAAAAAGCAAATGTTCTCTGTGTGTCAAGCGATAACCACATGTATGACTGAAGAAAACATATGACGGAATATAGTTACATCGAGTGCCGATGTAAAGGAGGCGAGTTATTGGCTGATTCGAAGTTGTCAGGACAGGTCGTGAAATCTCCCAGGACAATCCAGTAGGTAGAGCCCTTGTCCGCGAATGACAGCTGTTTCAGGCTCGAATCCCAATATACAGTTTTAATCCGCCAGAAATTTCCATGTCAACCTATAGGGGGGAGTAAGCAGGGAAACTCATCTTGCATTTGCGTGTGATCAATAAGAAAGTAAAATTTCGTTTAACTGCAGGTGCTACAGATAATAATGTTTTGATTCTGTACTGTACTCCAGAATGAAACTTCACTCTGCAGCGGAGTGTGCGCTGATATGAAACTTCCTGGCAGATTAAAATTGTGTGCCGGAACCGGGACTCGAACCTGGGACCTTTGCCTTTCGCGGGCAAGCGCACTACCGACTGTGCTATCCCGACACGACTCACGATGCCGCCTCGAGGTAGTGCGCTTGCCCGCGAAAGGCAAATGTCCCAGGTTCGAGTCCCGGTTCCGGCACACAATTTTAATCTGTACTGTACTGTTTACTTATACACTATACAGATATTTGGTCAGCCACACATTCTTACAGGAACCATTGTCAAAAGTTCTGTCCGTAATGGGCAAAAATTCCTGATTTGGTATTTTCGCTCTGTCTGCTATATTTAAGGATATACATAAGCATTTCTCTTTCTTTTGCTTTGTTCAAGAGACAGATCAGACTTTTTCGACATGTAGTTGTTGTTGTTGTGGTCTTCAGTCCGCAGCACTCCACTCTACCCTGTCCTGTGCAAGCCTCTTCATCTGAGAATACCAACAGTAACGTACATCCATTTCAATCTGCTCACTGTATTCGTCTCTCGGTCTACCTCAATGAATTTTAGCCCACACACTTCCTTCTCATACTAAGTTGACGATACCTTCATTTCTCAGAATGCGTCTATCCTAACCCTCCTCTAAGTCAGTATATGTCAGAAACTCCTTTTCTTCACAATTTAGTTGAGAACCTCCTCATTAGTAACGTGACCCAACCATCTAATCTTCATCATTCGTCTGTAGCACCACATTTCAATTGCTTCTACCGTCTGTCTGATCTCCTTATCGCCCAACATTCCTCTTCCACACAAGGCTATATTCCAGATAAATGCTTTCAGAAACGAATTCGTAACATTAATAGTGGATGTAAGCAAATTTTGCTTCTTCATGTAAGCTTTTCTTCCCATAGTCATTCGCATTTTTAATCTTCTTCGGCCATCAGAAGTTGACATCGAAAATACCAAAACTCAACTACTACTTTTATTGTCTCATTACCTAATCCAATTTCTTCAGCATCGGCTGATTTTCTGACACTTCATTCCCTTCTTTTACTCTTTTTAATATTCATCTTATACCTTCCTTTCAAGACGCTGTACATTCCGTTCTATGGCTATTCCAGGTCATTTGCTGTTTCTGACAGAATTACTATTTAATCAGCAAACCGCAATTTTTTTTTCTTCTCCCTGAACTTTACTTTCTTCTCCAAATTTCTCCTTGCTTTCCTCCACATTTTGATAAATGTAAAGATTAAACAACATAGGGAACCATGTCTTACTCCCTTCCCAACTACTGCGTCCCTTTAATGCTCTTCGACTCTAATAACTGGTTTTGTAAGAGTTTAGTATAACACTTCTCTCCAAATATTTTACCCCTGATACCTTCATAATTTGAAATAGTGTATTCCCGTCAACATTGTCAAAAGCTTTCTCCAGATCTACAAATGCTAACAACATAGATTTTCCTTTCAAAATGTTCAAATCTTTGCAAATCTTTGCAAACTGCGTGTTCATCAGTCCGTAGCTTAAAAACTACTTAAACTAAGGTAATCTAACCGGAGATGTCTAAGGGAGGACTCGAACCTCCGCAGCGAGGCGCCTTAGACCGCTCGGCTATGTTTGCCTTTCCTTAACCTCTCTTCTCTGATAAGATGAAATGTGAGTAATGCCTCCCGTGATCCTACATTTCTCTTACATACAAACAAATCTTCCCGAGGTGAGATTCCACCAGTTTTTCCATTCGTCTATAAAAAAATCCGTTTTAGTATTTTGCTTCCATGACTTATTAAACTGACAGTAATTTTTACGTTCGTCTGCACTTCCTTTCTTTGGAATTGGATTTTCTATATTTTTCTTGAAGTCTGAGGTTATTTCCCATCTCATACATCTAGCATACCAGGTGGAACAATTTCTTCGTGATTGACTCTCCCATCGATATGAGCATTTCATACGGAATGTCATCTATACCATGGGCCTTGTTTCCACTCAGATCTTTCAGATTCTTCTCGCAGTATCGTATCTCCTATCTAATCTTCCTCTAATTTCTCTTCCGTTTATAGAATACTGCCATCAAATTCATTTTCTTTGTACCGGTCCTCTATATATTCCTTCCAACTTTCAGCTTTCCCTTCTTTCCTTAGTACTGGTTCTCAATTTGACTTCTTGACGTTTATACCGCTGCGTTTCGTCTCCAAATTTTTATTTTCCTGTAGGCAATACGGTCTTGAATTTCTCCTCAAGCCACTCCTGTTCAGCCAGTCTGCACATCCTGTAAACTTCATCTTTCAGACGCCATTATCCCCTTTGGCCTGCTTCACTTGCTTCACCTGCTTCACTTGCATTTTTACACTTTCTCCTCTCATCAGTTCATTATCTCCCGTGTAATTCAGGGAATTGTATTAGGCCTTGTATTTCTGCCTCTATGATCCTCTGCCGCCCTCCCTACTCTATCTCTCAGAGCTTCTCACTCTTCTTCTACTGTTTTACTTTCCTCTGTTTCGGTCAATGCTTGTGTAATGCTCCCTCTGAAACTCTCAACCACCTCTGGTTCCTTCAATTTGTCCAGGTTCCATCATCTTAATTTTCTACGTTTTTGGAGTCTGAAGTACTATTCTACAGTTCATAACCAAAATGTTAAGGTCAGAGCTCGACATGACCAATGTGTTTGGTCTGGCAGTGCAAGTAAATGTGTGCTAGCTTAGCTCAAGTTAGCTGTTGCAAATGTTAATGCTTTGTATCAAAAATAAATTATTTTGAAGAAGAAAAAGAAGTATCAGAACTCGAGACCAATGCTACACTCGAAGAAAAAAAGTGTGTATCACTTTTCTGAAAGGAGATTCTCACCACCTCTTCTTGATTCAATCAGTTGGCTGTAGGAAGCATGAGTACGTCTCTGTAGCATGGCTTCTGTCAACACGATAATATCTCAAAGCCTTGTGGTTGTAGACATTGCCTATTAAAGAGTACCCACAATTGATGCCTTGGTATCTCTGTCACTACTCTGTTGGTGGACGACTTTGAAACAATTACCAGTACGTCTACTATATCCAAAGTGTCATCAGCCGCTATCGGTCCGAATGAAACGTCGACTTTCCATGTCCACAAATATTCTATTTTCCGATAATTGTCCTTTTATGTGTTCCTCGTGGAAGATGAGTTCGGATTCAGGAGAAATGGAGGCAATACCTTAAGACTTATAAGTTACATTAAGGGAAGGTAAACCTACATTACTAGATTTGTAGATTTGGAGAAACCTTTTGTCAATTTTGATAGGAAAACACTCTTTCAAATTCGAAAGTCAGCAAGGGGTAAAATACAGGGAAAGGAGGGTTATTAAACTTGTACAAAAGCCACACCGAATTTATTAGAATCGAAGGGCATGAAAGGAAAGCATTGGTTGGGAAGGGAGCTAGAAAGGGTTGTAACCTTTCTCCATTGTTATTCAATTTGTACATTGAGCAAGCTATGTAGGAAAACAATAAGGAATGTGGAAAAGGAATTACAGGGTGAAGAAATAAAACATTGCTCTTTGTCAATGACTTTGTACTTCTGTCAGAGGGAGCAAAGGACCTGGAAGAGCAATGTAACGGAATGGACAGTTTGTTGAAAGGAGCATGTAAGATGAACATTAATAAGAGCAAAACAAGAGTAATGGAAAGACAGCCGAAGTTTTAGAAATTAGTTTAGGTAACGAAACAAGGGCACTAAAATAGCAAATGATGGCCGCAGTACAGAATATATAAAATGCAGAATGGCAATTGGAAGAAAAGCGTTTTTGAAAAAGAGAAGTTTGTTAATATCGAATATTAATATAAGTGTATGGAAGTGTTTTCTGAAGGCATTTGTGTGGAGTATTGCCTTGTACAGAAGTGAAACATGGACGATAAACAGTGCGGGCAGGAAGAGGATAGAGGCTTTTGTAATGTGGTGTTACGGAAGAATGCTGAAGATTAGGTGGGTAGATCGCGTAACAGATATGGTGAGAAAAGTAATTTGTGGCGTACCTTGACTAAAAGAAGGGATCGATTAGTAGGGCACATTCGTAGACATCAAGGAATCGTAACTTTAGCATTGGAGGGAAGTATGTGGGGATATTAAGGGACGGAAACAATACAGAGAGATCTGGGATGTCGCTCTTATGAAAACATGAAGAGACTTTGCAAAGAGTAGGTTGGAGCGCTGCATCAAACCAGTCCCCGGTTGAACACCATAACAACATTTGTGTCCCGACGCGAGCATTTTTCAGTAATTAATCTATGTTCCAGGACCTGCTACCCCGTGAAATCTCGGTAAGGAGTTCGTATGTGGTTCTACAATCAATTGATGTTTTAGTCTCGTAGTCTGCCACCCGTCCTTTCTCACAGACGAAATACACTGCTAGCACATACGGCTCCAGTGGCAGTGGAAATCAAAGTGGAGCCGCTATTTCCGTCATAGTTCGCGTCATACTACCGCACGGACGCCTTGTTAGTTCGCTCGAGTTAGCATCCCAGTTCTAGTCGACCTGAGTTGCAAATCAAATTTGTGCCCTAGGTCCAGTTCTCGTGTATTCGACAATTCTGCAACACAACGTAATAGGTCTCCCACAGCAGTGGTTAGAGATGTCAGTGTGCGTGTACATAGTTTGTTAGGAACCGCTAGACTCAGTTCAAAGTGCTGTGCAGAAGTTGTGTAGTACCGATTTCCTGCTACAGATTACTGAAATTTATTGATGTTTTAACAGTTGCCGTTTTGAAGTTTTATTGTACAAAACTGGCAGTGATTATAGTGATTAATTTTTAGTACGTTTAACGTTACGTGCCACCGGTCTGTTTCTCTAACAGAACAGGTGATTTTTTCCTCGCCTTCTTGCGCTCAAGGATGGATCTGTAATGTTTTTAACCCTAAAATTGCTAGGCCTGCACGTTGTATAAATCTGCAATGACATGTAGACTAGACACCAAGACTAGACGTTTACTCAAAATGAAGCAAACTACTGCTTCTGTCACAGAAACAATAATAAAAATAATTAATCTGCTAAATGGCTCACTGGATACGGGAATGATGTATGTAGCAGTATTTCAGTAAAAGAGAATCCTAAGGAATGAAAATGAATTTATTATCTTTTAAAATGAAAACAATTTGCAATTTGTAATAAAATGTTGCATTAATGGAGTAAGGATTCAGCTCACTCCTCATG